>OX243831.2:2427857-3636785 GCA_945859575.2 Herminia tarsipennalis | reverse complement strand
ATATTTCCTTGTAACATTTCCAGTTTACGACTTTCAGTTGACGTAATGAAATACGTTGATATTATAATAATAATAATATTTTATAATAGTATTTTGGGACAACTCACACAACGCTATCTGATCCCAAACTAAGCAAAGCTCGTACTATGGAAACCAGACAACTGATAAACATACTTATATACTTCTAAATACATACATATTATAGATAAATAACACCCAGACACAGAAAAAACCATCATGCTCATCACACAAAGTTTTATCCTGGGTGGGGATCGAACCCACGACCTCTTGCGCAGCAGTCGGATACACTCCCACCGCGCCACAGAGACAGTCATCAAATCAAATGAGAAATATTGAATGTAGTAGGTACGCATCGCAGCCCCTCTGCAATGTAATATTCTTTGTGCTTGTTGCATAGAATTGATGCAAGAATTTCATCTAGATGGTAAAGACGTGTAGGTACTTCTATCACAAACTCAAGGAATCATACGTCTTTTAGATTTATTTGTAACTAGCTGTCCCGCGCAAGTTCGTATGCGTAAATTTTCCCCGTTTTTGCAACTTTTCTCGTCGCTACTCCGCTCCTATTAGTCGTAGCGTGATGTTATATAGCCTATAGCCTTCCTCGATAATCCTATCGATAAGCTATCCAACAAAAAAAAAAAAAAATCGGATTAGTAGGTACTGAGATTAGCGCGTTAAAACAAACAAACAAACTCTTCCGCTTTATAATATTAGTATAGATGTACCGACACAGACCGAATAATTTAATGAGAATAGTCTCTTTAACGAGTTCCGTTAATGTAGTTAATCTTATCTGACACTACCTCCCTCTTGCATAATTACGTAGGAGTTAATATAGTGCACTAGTGTATGCAGGCACAAGTGCACTCTCTCGCTCTCATAGTTCGATGGCATGGAAATTCTATACGATCATGAAAGTAAGGCATTGTACTAATGGCGTGCTCTTCAAGACACGAATGGGTGTAATATTTTTTTTAAATGATCCCCCATTTATTGGTCGACAGTTGTAATTTCTTAACCTCTTTGTTCTGTCGCCACTGAGTCAAACAGACCGAAGGTGTGTGTGTGTGTGTGTTTATGAGAATATTGATGAACTAGTGTGGGATTATATATCTACTAAGACTTTCGGTTTTGACGTTGTGGTAATGAACAAATAATCAGCGAGTAATTAAGAATCCCAGATCATTGAATAGCTATTGCAGTACCTAACTACCAGTGGTTCGACTGCCTCTGTGGCGCGGTCGGTTCGATTCCCACACGGGACACCAGTTTGTGCGATTCACAAATTGTTGTTCCGAGTTTGGGTGTACTTTTTGTCCGTGACTTGTATGACACAGGGCTTATAGTATACTGCGGGACTCGACTTTAAAAAAAAAGTGGTTCCTTAGAACATCATTAGTTCCAGCTTCCCTTTGGATTGTAGTTACTTAGTATTATGGGTACAAAGGACCATGTAGATATATTTTTAGTTACTTCTGAAAATTTTTAACCCTTCCCTGTGCTAACTACCTAATATAAGGTTGGTATAGAGTATTAATAAAATGCAATAGGGTATTTGACTGAAGTCAAATCAGCTTCTTTTTAAGAAATGCCAAAAACGACCCGCCCCGTACATGCTAGCATATGACGTCACATTTTCTATGGTCAAATCATTTACTTTTTATGTTTCTTTTTATGATTAAAAATAATAAAAACGTTAAATTAATAAATGAAAATGTTTTTTTAGAACACTTTTTGACATATTTTTACATGGTCAGTATGAAATATTCTATTTTGATAGTAGTCAAATACCCAATTATACAGTAATTTAGTGCATAATTTTGTTCATTTATTATACCTATTTATAAAATACAATAAATGCAACACTTCCTATCGGATTTAAAAGTACTTTAATTGCAGAAATTCATAAATTAAATAAGGTATAATAGTTTTGGCCCATTGAATCCCAGCTTTACTAAATAAAACATATCAGTTTTATTTTATAGATAAATTGTCTTTCAATGATGTTTTAATTAAAAAGGTGCTTAAAACATCATCGTTGTCTTGTCGGTGGATGTGGTCCATGATTGTGTCAAAATTAGTCTTATAATTCTATATTACTTGCTATTTCAAAGGTAAGTTCTAAGTGCAAGTGATTCGTAGGCAAATGAGTCTTACGAAGTAATGTCATAAATGAAGAGCGCGGTGCGGTGACATTCAAATCTTTGCCAAACAAGGATTTGGGTGTTACTGATACTGTTATAGGCTGGCGAACGGCCGGCTCGTCTCATAATTTTGTAGTGTAAAAAAATATACTTATACGAATAAATAATATTATTAAAAAAAAGTTTCTAACCTCTGAGACCTCACTCTGGCATGATTCCACGCTCTTGGTCAGCTCCTGCAGCTGTGTCCTGATCTCGCAGAGAGCGACCGTGGTCTCGAGCTGACGGTCCCCTCGTTGCAGGTCGTCCAGCTTAGCGGACAGATTCATACTCATCACGCTCACCTGACGCTGTAGGCTAACCATCCATAAAAACATTAGTACCAAATAAACACCGCGGCTCACGATTTCTGAACGAGCAATATTTTTTACATTTTTAATCACTATCGAACGAATGATTCAATTTAACCGTTTAAACCTCGTAGTTTTTTAATTATTTCATTCTAAATTTAGTTCATTATTTTCTATATTATTTTACTGTAGTGATAATGTTGTTAAATGTTTAGACCAAGACGCTAGTTTGTCTATGGTCGAAACTGATATCTGTTATCAATTAATATTGAGGTTCAAAGGTTGGCAATGTTTACAAATAGATCATAATATCCTCACATTATATTACTCATCCACAAATCGGTAAGTCGCGGCGGGAGGCCACTCAGTTACGATGTCGACATATAAATAGACCTTATTTATTTTTATACCAATGTTTATCAACAAAACACCGTGTGTTTACTAATAAACCAGCTTTTCTTAAGATGTTTTTATTGGTATTTATTTCTTTTATTGCTCGTTCATTGTAGATAAAAGAAAAATAATTTGTTTCTTTCTTAAGGTGAACGGTTTCAAATAATTCTTTTTAAACTGTCTACAAGTTCGAACGATTTAAATCAGCCCACAAAAATAAAATTTGCTTGGAGGTTGTGGAACTTTATGAAGTACATAAAGGATAACTCAAACATATTTAGTGTTTCGTGTGAATTATAAATACCATTGTGCCAGTTAACATAAGGTTATGTTGATTTAGAACATTGTCAGCAATATCTTATAGTGGAGGTGAACATAGAGGTGAAATGGGGTGAGTTACAATTGTGTTTATCGATTGCTATTTAAAAAAAAAATACGATTAAAAAATTAAACTAAAAAACATTGAAAGGAAACTTTTGAATCAAACCTCTATTGCCTTCTAAATGTCTATAAACACTTGATTTCAAATACTACCATTACAACCACACCCATGCAAGCAATACTCCCATCCTATCTGTCCCGGTGTAATGCAAGTGTTCTAAGCACTGATGTTCCGGATAGCGTGACACGAGTCGGGTCGTGGCCATCGATGCTAACCACGTGGTGTCGGTGCTTACGTCCGATGTATGAGAGGAACTGTGAATGAGTCAGCCGCCGCGATTGGACTTATCGAACGCATCAATATCTGTAATACGAGATAGGATGCCAAGCCAAGGTGAAACATAATGTAGAAGGAGACACATCGACACAGAGAGATCCTTATGATCGAATGCAAATGAAGCCAGTATTAAAGGCGGAAAGCGTTCCTGTCGCTAGTGTCACGTACCTAAGTAGAAGCTCCCTGAGTGTCGTCTCGTCTTCTTCCGTCGGCGCATATCGTGTCAGCTTGCCTCCGCCCTCCCGGGCCACATGATCAGGTACCACTGCGTGAAAACTGCTCATTTATTTTATTTTTTACACAACCTGCCGGCTCGGTAATGCCGCCGCGCTACTTCACCATCTAACCTCGCTTCTACTCCGAGTTTGTGGTTAAACCGCCTCTACGTTTTATATTTGAGGATGCGTGGCTCATAATTTGGATGGTGCGTGCTAACAACCCGGCATCGAACCTTACACCGCTTGCCAATTAGCTTCAATGGCCACGACAATGGTCCCTAATCAATTTTGATGGTCGTATCGATACCCACAAACTTGTATGTTTGTTAAATTAAAGCAGAATTTTTTGGCGTTGATTAGAAATAAAAAATGCAGAAAATTGTAAAATAATATCAATTTATTTGTTAGCATGGTTACTGACCCTGGTTTTATTGATTTATTTATATTTTAGTTACCATTTTTTTTTAATTACAGTAAGGTTTAACGTAATTTTATTTTTAATTATTGTTTTAAATCTCCTAATAAGAAATATATTTTAAATTTATTAAACCTGTAAAATTAAAGAAATAAGTTAAAAGGTAGTTTTCATTTATACATTTCTTAACAATAAGTATTGCAGACAATAATAATCATCACAATTAAAAAATAAATGAATGATGGAATGATGATAGGATATACACCCGAATAGAAAAAGACAGTAACTATATACTATGAACTTCTCATACACAATGAATATTTGCATTCCATGCATCAAAAGTTTTCTCGAAAAACACGTGCAGAGTTCGTTAAAAATGAATGATGAATGAAAGCTCGAAAATCATTTTTCCGTACCGCAACAAACGGACAACAACAAAACAAAAAGTCGGTTTAAAATAAAAGAACAATCATTTGAATATTCGAATACACTTTGTCGAGTTTTAACGTGTGTTAAAAATAATACATATCACAATAACACACGTCGAAGCAAACTTTGTTTTCTCGACAAATTCCCGGTATTCTGTGCATTTGCAACACACACATAGATATTTACTACTGGAACTTTCACTGATTTTCACTTGTGTGCGAGAGCATGTGATTCAATGAATATAGGGTTGGGACATTTTGATAATAATATTTATCGATTGTATTTATTTTCTGTACAGGCTGTACTCGTTACTCGAGCGTGAAGGTGAGCAAAAATACTGTGTTTAGCTAAAAAGATACTGTGTTTTTTTGACGATAAAATAACTTTGTTTTATTCTAAACAGGCAAGAAATGTATGTAATACTAAAAGTGGGTTTCGTTACTCTTTATGAATTCAGCTTTCTACCAGTGAAAGAGAATAGTGTGATAAAATAAGACTATATTTTTGAATAATATGATTATTATGAATCAGACAAGATAAGCTTATTTGAGGGATTACAAAACAATTCCCGTAATGCACGGACTAAACAAAAGATTCAAATCACGGACCTAAATATCCTCACTGGTATAACAATTTATGTATCACTAGTTTCACCACGGTTTCAACCGCGTTATATTTTCTTTTTATAGCCTTCTTTTTATAACTTTGATTAGAATGATAGTGGCGCCATCTGTCAAAGATTGACCGTACCAACTCAGAAACTTTCGTGGGCTTATGCACAACACTTTTCTGAAGATCTAACAATTGTTTGTGTTTAAATTACATAACTGTAAAGTTTCATCAAGATCCAGAAGAATTTTTGTGTGATAGAGTAACAAACATCTAACTTACGGCTTTTTAATATAAGTAGGATGCATTGTTTTCGTACCTGGATTGAAGCAAGATAACTGCTCTATCTCTGTCTTAAATCCGTGCAGTGGACGGATAATGCAGTCAAAATCAGATAATAAAAGAAAAAACACGACGATCGATAAACACAAGCCACAACACTAACTCATCACTTGGATCGATCACTTAATCCCTTCACCCTGCCTCAGGTCAGACAGATCGATCGACGAATCACCGTCACTCCAATATCTATTAACAAACTGTATATACGTACAAAAGGTCAGCTCAAAGCTCAACAAAAAATTAACGCTCACATAGATGCGTATCTCAACGTCCGCAGTCCCGGTTGATATTCGACCGAGGTCTGTGTACGGAGGCCACTTGCAGAGGCCCTCGCAACAAACGCTTAAAGGAAAACCGGCTCACGCACACATTGAGGCCCTCTATGTGAGCGTGAGCCTGTTTTCGCTCGCTGTAGGGAGCTGGCCATATGTATCTATTTAATTTGTACTGTACCTATGGCTTTTCGTGAAAAGAGAGATTGAATTTCAATATTTGTAGTACGTTTGTTTACTATCTGTCAGGTGTTGGTAGTAAGTGAATGAGAGGAATTTACGTTCGTCGAGAGTGAAAGTGTGTCGAGAGTAGAGAATGATTCGTGAAGGACTTTTGTAATGAATGAGTTTGCAGGTTAATCGAGTTATTATTAGGGTTGTGTTTTTGTTTTCGTGAGTGTCCTTGAGTATTATATCGTAATTTGAGGTTTGTTAGAGTGTGTGAAAATAAGTGTTACGTATAAAGGTGACAGGATCTATTTCTCGTGGAATTATTTGTAGCCCTTTTTTGTTTTACGTTAGTAACAACCTTTTAACTGGCGAATGTTGTCTTATTATATTCTATTTGGTAAATGATAGCCCTTTATTCATTAAACGTTAGTAAGGACATTTTTATTGCTGAATGTTTTACCTTCATCTACTCGACTTTGAGATTGGGATGAAGTGTCATAGACTAAGATAATTCGATAGTTAAGAATACTGTAATGGACATATTATGAATTAGGGGGTTAATCTATACTAATATTATAAAGCTGAAGTGTTTGTTTGTTTGTTTGAACGCGATGATCTCACGAACTACTGGTCCAAATTGAAAAATTATTTTACTGTTGATTAGCCCATTTATCGGAAAAGGCTATAGGCTAGATAACATCACGCTACAACTAATAGGGGCGGAGCAGCGAGGAAACATGTTGCATAAATCGGGGCAAATTTATGCATACGAAGTTGCGCGAGTCAGCTAGTCTATAATAAATATTGACACTAAAAGAAATTGGCTAAAATGGGTTGGACTGTCATAGAAACTAATATTATAAAATGTGCAAGTATCTCCATCAATTACGTTGTCACGAGAAAAACTATAGCGTAGTTTATATCGCGGTAGTCAGTCAGTAGCTATTAAATAGAAAAAAAAACTAGTTGTCCTATCCCTACAAAAAACTGTGAAACCGGTTGTGTGGCACTTTGTCTAACGGCCGATTTCAATAATCTATCTGTCGATGGATTTGGCTAGTAAAATTTGAATTTTGACATATTTTGTATAAAGCTTATGTCAAATTTATAGCTCTAGTAGCAAAATCCATCGATTGATAGATTATTGAGACCTGGCGTTAGCTGTAAGACTGTTTTGTAAACTGTGTTAATAAGGCATTAATAATAAGGGGAAAGAGAAGAGAGAGAGAGAGAGAGAGAGAGAGAGAAAGAGAGAGAGAGAGAGAGAGAGAGAGAGAGAGAGAGAGAGAGAGAAAGATAGATATGGAAGAGATAGGAATGAAACTGTTTGACTGACTCGGAACAAATTGAATTATAAATCACACAAATTGACTGGCCTGTTGGTCTTAATCTTATTAACTTTGTGTGATGAGCACGATAGTTCATTCTATGTCTGGGTGTAATATCTATACTCTAGGCTCAAGTATAAGGCTACAACATGTCTTGCCGTTGGTGCCGTGAATGCGACTAAGGGATTTCACACCAGAGCGCGTACTTAAAAGCCTTACTGCGGTCGCCAACCCGCTCGCTAAGCGTAGCGATTATGGCAATTACCCCCAGGATCTATAATAAATAGGTTCTACAAGGGAGACCTGTATAATTCACGTCTAATAAATGGGATTCAAACCAGTGACCTCACGATTGCGAGTCCGATACCTTAACCGTAAGGCTACTAGTTTATATCGCAAACGAAAGCTAATATATAAAATGATCTTTAATTAGAAATCCCTGTGAAACTACGTTTATCAGTTATCCGGTTGCCATAGTACAGGCTCTGTCTAGTTTGGGATCAGATGGTTAATGTGAGTTGTCCCAAGATATAGTTAAAGGCGGCCTGAGAATCAAATCTACAACAGAAATAGTATGCACTCAAACTACGCCCATAGTAAAGGTGCGTTTTCACTGTGGCTGTCATTTGTCAGTTCACTGTCCGCTCCGTTCTACTCCGTTCCGCTAAGTAGAAACACAACCTAAGGTTCTTTCCACACATTCTGATTTCAAGTCGCGAAGTGTACGGTAGCTTTCATATGTTCCAGTATCCGTCCGTCCCGGTCACTATACATTCGCGGCCGTGTATCCAGCGACCGGGTAGCTGACGCCTTAAGGACCTTAATCTATCTATAGACTCTGTTATATAATTTCCAAGCTGTCCCGCGCAACTTCGTCTGCATAAATTTTTCCCGTTTTTGCAACAATTCTCATTGCTGCTCCGCTCGTATTGGTTGTAGCGTGATGTTATATAGCCCATAGCCTCTCTCGATAAATTGGCTATCCAACAGTGAAATATTTTTTCAATTCGGATCAGTAGTTCCTGAGATTACCGCGTTCAAAAAAACAAACAAACTCTTCAGCTTTATAATATTAGTATAGATAGTGACATATTTCTGCAAAATAGTTTCTATTCAACTAGAATTCTCGAGTTTCTTTCACCTTTTAATTATTCAAGCGGTTTATCAGCGGTTGACCTGCGGTCTCGAAATAGACAAGCTATTTATGAGTGGAGTTAAAGAGAAAGTGATATCTGCCTAAACCTATTTTTAGTATTACGATCTCTGATTTTATATTTTACTCGTAGTATTCTTATTATACGCTTCGTAATAATAGAATGGTGTCTATTCTTATAAGGTTTTGTTGAAAGCTTTTTGTTCATTTTTAGAGTTTCTTGGCCAAAATGGCAAAAACGGAACCCTTATAGTTTCGTCATGTACCTACGTCTGTCTGTCTGTCCGTACGTATGTAATAGGCACTTTACATTTTTATTTTTATTTTCAGTTAAAAAAAGACGACTCTCGCAGTAGGGTACAAGCCCTGTGTCGCGGGGGACTTTACAAACATACAAGTCACGGACACAAAATATAGCCAGACTCGGAGGAACAATTTGTGGATCACACAAAGTGGTGTCCCGTGTGGGAATCGAATCTACGAGTTCTTACGTAGCAGTCGGACACACTCCCAGTGCGCTACCGCAGGAAGTCATAACCAAAAATACTTAATGAATACTCAAAGAATTTAAACTTTACTCAAAGAGTACTCAATGAATATTGATGAAATTTTGTGGAAAGGTGTCTTGCCGCTACTAAGTTTGATAGCTAAATAATAATAATAAATATTTTAGAGGGGGCACTCCATACATATAACAGAAGCTGAAAATAATTGTTTTCAGCAACCATCAACTTGCGGCACATAATTTTAAGTAACATAGTTTAAACTTTTTTGATTGAGTGAATATTCTTAGAAATAATCACTCCGAAAGTTGCATCAATTTTTGAGATAACGGTCACCCATCTATTGACCTGAAAGTGGTAACATTGCTTAACCGCATCTCTATTTATTTCACGTTTATTCAAGGCCTGTAGGTACTACATAAACATTAGATACTAAACATGGAGCTCGACCGCTACGATTAATCGTAGCTCGTCTACGTCGTTTGCTACGTGCTACGACTGCTACGAGATGTGGTGGAGTTAGTATGGGCTTCATTTGTTATGGAAATAAGCCAGTAGGTAGCGACTATTTTGGTTTAGACGACTTACGGCGGGTCTCAATAGGTTCTCTGCCGTTATGTCAGTTCCGCTACTAGAATTAGCCTTTTAACACACAGTTAACGGTAGATAAGTTATTAAGAAGTATCGATAAACACTATTTACATACATCCGGGACGTGCCCAGGCTTGATGAAGACGGACCGTGAGGCTTAATGAAAAAAACCGGGCAAGTACGAGTTGAACTCGGCCACCGTCCGTACATATATGTATGAATTGTTCAGAAATCGAGACTTCAAATATACGTTTTTTGTGGCATAAAAGGTTGTATAATTTTTAAGTTTACTTAGAAAAAAAAAGTACCTGATTATATAGTTTTAATTTCAACTCGATACCGCCACGCGTTCCGAGATAAAGGATCGTAAGATAAGGGTTTGAGGTACGGAACCCTAAAAAACAGAGCATACTTTTTTTACAAACTCGTTCGCACACTTGAGAGTCCAGGCCGGCAACGGAGGTGGATGTGGGTAGCGCTTTAAAGTGCCTTATTTTATGACTAGGCTATAAAAGTGTGACTGGCGTACTGAAGATTCCGTACATATCGTACATAGCAAAACCAACCTTATGACATTCCTACAACAGGGCTACAGAATTCATCTTTAATAAGAGAGTATACACAACTTTTACAAAAATAAAGATGTATAAATAAACCAAGTTCCCTTACTCATACCCAGCCTCAACTACTGCGAATCTTTTCTAAAAATACGAAGGTAGCAACTTTGACAATCAAAACCAACTCAGAACCACAGCACACAGAGTCAACCAGCAAATACAACTCAGTCATGGAATTCAAAACGACGAACAAAAATAACTTCAACAAGTTGCAAAATCAACTCTCTATTCACAACTCTTTTCGTAGTCAAATGTTCCCTTTTCACACAGCATACGGAGCGGACAACTCCTCAACAACTCCGTTCCAATTCCAGCGCTAAATAACACGAGTCACACTTGTTATTAGTTTATGAAAGGTTTATTATTATATCTCTTTCTAAGACTGGCCAGTTGGTCTAGTGGTTCGTGACCCTGACTGCTAAGCCGGAGGTCGTGGGTTCGATCTCCACCTAGGATGAAACTTTGTGTGATGTGCACGATGGTTTATTTTGTGTCTGGGTATTATTTATCTATAATATGTATGTATTTAGAAATATATAAGTATGTTTATCAGTTGTCTGATTACCATAGTACAAGTTCGGCTTAGTTTGGGATCAGATGACGTTATGTGAGTTGACCCAAGATATTATTATTATATTATATTATTCATTTCTAAGAGTTAGCTGAGAGAGAGAGCGCTCTGCGGTCAGTTGATTTTCATAAAGGAATCATTTTGAAGGTTTTTGAATGAGTTGACTTCATGAAACATAATTTCGGTAACTGGGTATCTAATAGATAAGCCTATGTGCAGCAGCAGATAGACGACAGACTTCTGTTTCACGCACCGTCCTTGATATCTCATCGTTATGATGAGACACCTCATCTTGGTGCTGTTACGGAGTCCGCTCCGCTCGCGGTGTATTTATTAGAGATTCGATTCAACCCTGACGCTCTCACATTGAATAAGCCCAATGATGTACAAACACGGTTCACTTTAACTCATGACTACTAGTCGTGTCTAGATTTATAAATTCAATTGGAAATACGAAGTTTCAGAACGGATATTCGGATTTAGAAAGGCATTGATTACACTGTGTTTGGTATATTGTTGGAATATTTTTAGTGAACAACACACACAACACATTATACACAGAGTGAAATTTTCTTCAAAATTATTACGAAGTTATGTAAAGAAGTTAAGAGCGGGAGGTTATTAGTATAATAAAAATCTCCCTGTATAAAAATAATGTAAGCGCTATCAAATGCGTGGAAATTATATTAAAAATTAAAAATTCGCAGTTTTACATTTCATTTCATTTCGCAACGATTTCATTTCATTCGATTCTCATTCTCTTCGATTAGCACTGTGGTTCCCAACCTTTTCCTTATTCACTATCATTATTTCGTTGTCGTGACAAGCCCGTGCCGACTGGCGCATGCGCGGTGCGCTCAAAGATGTCCACATATTTATCATTATGACAAGATTTTGACAGTTCGCGCGGGCTTGCCGCGAGAACGGAAAAAACTAGATAAGGACCTAAGTCGATCAAACAGCCAATTCATTAGATTAGTTAATTACCTTAGAAATGGCTTCGTTAGAGCGGATTTCAGACTAGCGTTTTTTTGCGCGTATACGGCCGCTTCGGCAAACGCGCTTACACGCGCGCTACATTTCACGCTTTAAAACATCAGACTCGCGTACACGGGCATATTCTGGCGTGTTCGCTCAAACCGGTAGTAGTGAATCAGTATCAACCTGCTTAAACGAGGTTATAACTGTTAACGGTCGTACTAGTTATGTGGCAAAAGGCGCGCCTATATTCGCCTGCATGATCTTCCAGAAACCAACTTATACGCGCGTATAAAACGCTAATATGTTACCGCCCGCCCCTACGTTAAACGGAATGTTGGTTAATCATTGACGTATTAGGTCAATTTATGAGTGACATGTGTCATAAGTTCACCGTATCTTTCATGTAACCTTTTGACTTGCCTGTTGGTCTAATCGTTACTGACCCTGACTGCTAAGCCAAAGGTCGTGGAGGAGGATAAATCTTTTTGTCATGATCATTGTTTATTCTATGCCTGGGTGTAGTTAATCTATAAATGTTTAAGTATTTAGAAGTATAATAAGTGTATCAGTTGTATGTCTGTTTTGCTCATCATCATATGCTCTACATATTTTTTTGACTGCATTAGTGGCGTAGTGTGAGTGTGTACGACTGCTGTTCAAGATATTGTGGGTACGATTCCAACAGGGAACACTAATTTCAGTAATGATGATGATGATATATGATATGATAAGCTCTTTTATACCAAATAAATTCTATCAAAATCAACGTAGCAGATTCCCTATCAAACAAACAAATATTTCTTTTTAGAGAAAATACTAACACAATTAACGGACCGTTAATTGAAAACCAAGTATTTATAATTGAGTTATATTCCCTACTAGCTGTCCCGCGCAACTTCACATACATTTTCCCCGTTTATGCAACATTTTTCATTGCTGCTCCTTTCCTATTGGTCGTAGCGTAATGATATATAGCCTATAGCCTTCCTCAATAAATGGGCTATCCAACAACAAAAGAATTTTTCAAATCGGACCAGTAGTTCCTGAGATTAGCGCGTTTTAACAAACAAACAAACTCTTCCGCTTTATAATATTAATATAGATAAGTAGAGATTTATTAAATTTTCTATTTATTAAAAAGTGAATAATTAACTTGATAACGAATATCGGTTATCTGCACTGGAGTAGTGGGCAGTGCGGTCTGAACGAGACACTTTGTTAATGCTTTTACCCGTAATATTTCATATTAAAAACGAGATTTTATCGACACCTTCTGGATTGATTCAATTAAGTGCTTTCGCACTTTAATTGGCTTTGTGTAATAATACTTTTGTATTTCCATTTTATTTTAACTGAACTGCCTTTATCTATAGTCTTCTTTTTTATTATAGGGGTCGTTACAGTTAAAGGCGTTGTATTGATCGCCCGCGTGTGTTCTAGTGTGTAGAGCTCTAGTTGCCAAAAATTATTTCTTACATCGACTGGTACGGTCTACATAAAAAATAGCTTTTTAGGTCTAAAGGGGGGGGGGGGGGTAAGAATGAGTTAGGACAAGCGTAGACCACACCGCCAGCTGACAAGCGAGTGAGAGAGCCGTACGAGCATCGTTTCATCTCTTTTCATGTTTTGGTTCAAACCGCGAACTACAGAGTTAAGCTATAATATCAACCATGGGGGTATAGGGGGTAACCTGGTGAGGAGGGTAAACCCATTGCTCCCCAAAATCACAAGATAACAACGCAAAGCTAAACTCACTAAAGATAGTTTGTTATGAGACAGATATAGTTTTATTAGATACTAGCTGTCCCGCGCAAATTCGTCTGCGAAAATGTTCCCCGTTTTTGCAACATTTCTCATTGCTGCTCCGGTCCTATTAGTCGTAGCGTGATGTTATATATCTCTCTATATAGCCTTCCTCGATAAATGGGCTATCCAACGATGAAAGAATTTTTCAATTCGGATCAGTACTTCCTGAGATTACCGCGTTCAAATAAACAAACAAACTCTTCAGCTTTAGTATAGATTACATAAGCAATAACTAATTTTTATTGGTTATTTAGTGCTTAAGTCGGAAGAAAGATAATTTATTTACGAATATAATCGTATAGGCTTGCCTTCAAAAGTCCGTTCATGTAATATTATTGCGATGCCTTGAAGTTTTAAAATCTAAAAAAAATATAGCCAAGAACACTTTTCGATTGGCAAGCTATCATATTCGTGTTTATAAATCAATAAAATATGTCTCATATGGTTCTCAGATAAGTGAAAGTCGATGTTTCCCTATTCTTGGCAAAAAGTTTTATGCCTTTATGCGAAGCATGCCACATGCACGCAAATCAATGGAGTCTCGTACGAAATTATGCTTGCAGGCACTGTACCAGGCCACTCAGAAAGTTTTGCGAAAAAATGTTTTTATGTATAAGGCACTGGCCACTTGTAATTATTTCGAAAACTTTGGTTATTTAAAGTAAAAATATCCTTATTCGTATTTCGAATTTCCCTCCGCATTTTGTTCGAGAGCCAAATTAAATTATCGTGTCTCATTTAAAAATGGATCTGCATCGAGTACATTTTCGTGCGATAATTTTCTACGATTTAAATGTGGCACCTGATGAGTCATTTGATCTACTTCAAATGACTTTTATGGATGAAGCACAACCTCACTGAAGCTCAGAAGCAATTTGAAGCAGGCTCTTCTCGATGCGTTTACGACATTGTGACAGGTGACGAATCTTGGATTTATCAATATGATCCAAAAACAAAGCGTTAGTCGACAGTTTGGCTATTTCAAAATAAAAATCTCCCTGTATAAAAATAATGTAAGCGCTATCAAATGCGTGGAAATTATATTAAAAATTAAAAATTCGCAGTTTTACATTTCATTTCATTTCGCAACGATTTCATTTCATTCGATTCTCATTCTCTTCGATTAGCACTGTGGTTCCCAACCTTTTCCTTATTCACTATCATTATTTCGTTGTCGTGACAAGCCCGTGCCGACTGGCGCATGCGCGGTGCGCTCAAAGATGTCCACATATTTATCATTATGACAAGATTTTGACAGTTCGCGCGGGCTTGCCGCGAGATCGGAAAAAACTAGATAAGGACCTAAGTCGATCAAACAGCCAATTCATTAGATTAGTTAATTACCTTAGAAATGGCTTCGTTAGAGCGGATTTCAGACTAGCGTTTTTTTGCGCGTATACGGCCGCTTCGGCAAACGCGCTTACACGCGCGCTACATTTCACGCTTTAAAACATCAGACTCGCGTACACGGGCATATTCTGGCGTGTTCGCTCAAACCGGTAGTAGTGAATCAGTATCAACCTGCTTAAACGAGGTTATAACTGTTAACGGTCGTACTAGTTATGTGGCAAAAGGCGCGCCTATATTCGCCTGCATGATCTTCCAGAAACCAACTTATACGCGCGTATAAAACGCTAATATGTTACCGCCCGCCCCTACGTTAAACGGAATGTTGGTTAATCATTGACGTATTAGGTCAATTTATGAGTGACATGTGTCATAAGTTCACCGTATCTTTCATGTAACCTTTTGACTTGCCTGTTGGTCTAATCGTTACTGACCCTGACTGCTAAGCCAAAGGTCGTGGAGGAGGATAAATCTTTTTGTCATGATCATTGTTTATTCTATGCCTGGGTGTAGTTAATCTATAAATGTTTAAGTATTTAGAAGTATAATAAGTGTATCAGTTGTATGTCTGTTTTGCTCATCATCATATGCTCTACATATTTTTTTGACTGCATTAGTGGCGTAGTGTGAGTGTGTACGACTGCTGTTCAAGATATTGTGGGTACGATTCCAACAGGGAACACTAATTTCAGTAATGATGATGATGATATATGATATGATAAGCTCTTTTATACCAAATAAATTCTATCAAAATCAACGTAGCAGATTCCCTATCAAACAAACAAATATTTCTTTTTAGAGAAAATACTAACACAATTAACGGACCGTTAATTGAAAACCAAGTATTTATAATTGAGTTATATTCCCTACTAGCTGTCCCGCGCAACTTCACATACATTTTCCCCGTTTATGCAACATTTTTCATTGCTGCTCCTTTCCTATTGGTCGTAGCGTAATGATATATAGCCTATAGCCTTCCTCAATAAATGGGCTATCCAACAACAAAAGAATTTTTCAAATCGGACCAGTAGTTCCTGAGATTAGCGCGTTTTAACAAACAAACAAACTCTTCCGCTTTATAATATTAATATAGATAAGTAGAGATTTATTAAATTTTCTATTTATTAAAAAGTGAATAATTAACTTGATAACGAATATCGGTTATCTGCACTGGAGTAGTGGGCAGTGCGGTCTGAACGAGACACTTTGTTAATGCTTTTACCCGTAATATTTCATATTAAAAACGAGATTTTATCGACACCTTCTGGATTGATTCAATTAAGTGCTTTCGCACTTTAATTGGCTTTGTGTAATAATACTTTTGTATTTCCATTTTATTTTAACTGAACTGCCTTTATCTATAGTCTTCTTTTTTATTATAGGGGTCGTTACAGTTAAAGGCGTTGTATTGATCGCCCGCGTGTGTTCTAGTGTGTAGAGCTCTAGTTGCCAAAAATTATTTCTTACATCGACTGGTACGGTCTACATAAAAAATAGCTTTTTAGGTCTAAAGGGGGGGGGGGGGTAAGAATGAGTTAGGACAAGCGTAGACCACACCGCCAGCTGACAAGCGAGTGAGAGAGCCGTACGAGCATCGTTTCATCTCTTTTCATGTTTTGGTTCAAACCGCGAACTACAGAGTTAAGCTACGTCAGCGATTCAAACGATGCGAACGAAACTACCGACAATTCCATCGAACCTATTCGTTCACCTCGTTCGCATAACTTACCTCTGTATGTCGCGGTGTGAACCAAAGTGTGAAAATAAATGAAACGATGTTCGCGAGGGGCACCAGTCCTCAACCTCTCACGCCCGCTCGCTCGGCCGCCCATAGTTTTCAAAGTGAACCAACAGAGATTAGCTCACCAAAGTTTCGCTTAGTTTGTATAGTTTCCCTTGTCCCGTTTCGCCTGCCGACTCGCTCGCTCGCTAGCTGGCCTGAGCTTTAGCGTGCAATATGCCCTGCGATCTGGCGTTATGTCGTCAAGCTGCAGCAGTTCGATTCCTACATATGATCTGCTTGTGTTCTAATTTGAGTTAAAAAGAGACACGTTCATGGGCTGCTTAGTTTTTTACTGATTCTAGTTTGTTGTTGATTCGAATAAGAATAGAGCATAATAATAATGACTACCTTGGTAGTGTAGTGGAAGTTTGTGCGACTAGCAAGGGGTTGAGGCTTCGATTCCTATAAGAGATGTGTGTGATCCACATATTGTTCTTCCAAGTCCGGGTGTTTGTTATATGTATGTTTGTAAAGTTTCTAGCCTAGTGCCGTTCTCCAATCTAAGAAGAAATGTTTCAAAGCCTTTTGAGCAGTGTACCAACTCGTAGTAGGTAAAATGAATGCCGTTAAACTCATAAACTAATTTTAATAATAAATGCTACGATAATAACTTTATTCAAAGACTATTTAATAGCTTTTCAAAAGAAGAAATTCTTAAGTGCAATAAAGACGAGCGATCGGAATTTTAAGTACATTATAAGCGGGGCCATCATCTTAAGATCTCAACTGGCAAACTGTCTACCAAGTTGCACTTAGTTCGTACGATCTAGGTATAGATTGCGTCGGTGAATGAACGTAGGCCAAGGTGATAGTGACGTCACTAGCGTACTTAGCACTCTGTGACGTCAGAAGCGCAACATCGTCTGCATTGAGATGCAAACTTGTTTTGACGTGTAAAGTGAAAATTGGAATGGTGAACTGATTCTCAGGAAGAGTTAATTAGAGCTAAGATTTTTTTAAATGCAGATAATATTGCTTTTAAATTTGTTCGAAGCTGTGGCTGTTTGATGGGACAAGAATGTCAATAAACGATTATGTGTCGGCCCTAAGTCCTTAATCAACGTGAACACACGAGCTAATCCTGTATTTACCGAGTTAAGTAGTTAGTCTTTCTGGCCCACAGAACATTAATATAATAATAATAATAATATCTTGGGACAACTTCATCTGATCCCAAACTAAGCAGAGCTTGTACTATGGCAACCAGACTACTGATAAACATACTTATATATTTCTAAATATATACATATTATAGATAAATTACACCCAGACACAGAATAAACCATCGTGCTCATCACACAAAGTTTTATCCTGGGTGGGGATCGAACCCACGACCTCCGCGTAGCACGTAGCAGTCGGATACACTCCCACCGCGCCACAGAGGCAGTCAAATATTGATACCTACTAGAGGTCTGGAGTATTTTTCCTGTCACGCAGGTTTGTTTCCAGACCTATTGTTGTCACGATGACCAATACACACCATTGTGTGAGCAGACACAAGTGCACTCCCTCTTCCCTCACTCTTCCAATATTGCAAACAGCATATATGGTAATCTATAAAGATTCGATACCCTAATTAAATGACGCCCTAACGCTAACGAAGTAACATGAACTTCTGTCATAATTAGTAACAAAATTATAGAACAAATAGGAATAATTGATGTACAGTTTATACAATGATGTGGACAACTTGTACAACCAATAAAAGCCTAACTTTACAAAAGCTTTTGTCTATTCCATTTAGAGAAATAACGACTTTGTGAAATTGTTCAGCCACTTTTGTTCCTGACTGTTTTGTACAAATTATATAACCAGTCCAAATCTTTTCGTGGCAAAAGTTGTCTAACAATGGGTAAAATATTATGAAACTGTTTCAATTCTTAACTTTTTTGTACACAGTGTTTTAATATGTATTGTATGTACGAGTATATAATAACTGTGCATAAGTAATAGTAAGTATAATAAACCGGGCGTTAAATGTGAACAGGAAACCGTGACTGAATGATATATCAACCATGGGGGTATAGGGGGTAACCTGGTGAGGAGGGTAAACCCATTGCTCCCCAAAATCACAAGATAACAACGCAAAGCTAAACTCACTAAAGATAGTTTGTTATGAGACAGATATAGTTTTATTAGATACTAGCTGTCCCGCGCAAATTCGTCTGCGTAAATGTTCCCCGTTTTTGCAACATTTCTCATTGCTGCTCCGGTCCTATTAGTCGTAGCGTGATGTTATATATCTCTATATAGCCTATAGTCTTCCTCGATAAATGGGCTATCCAACGATGAAAGAATTTTTCAATTCGGATTACCGCGTTCAAATAAACAAACAAACTCTTCAGCTTTAGTATAGATTACATAAGCAATAACTCATTTTTATTGGTTATTTAGTGCTTAAGTCCGAAGAAAGATAATTTATTTACGAATATAATCGTATAGGCTTGCCTGCAAAAGTCCGTTCATTTAATATTATTGCGATGCTTTGAAGTTTTAAAATCTAAAGAAAAATATAGCCAAGAACACTTTTCGATTGGCAAGCTATCATTTTCGTGTATATAAACCAATAAAATATGTCTCATATGGTTATCAGATAAGTGAAAGTCGATGTTTCCCTATTCTTGGCAAAAAGTTTTATGCCTTTATGCGAAGCATGCCACATGCAATGGAGTCTCGTACGAAATTATGCTCGCAGGCACTGTACCAGGCCACTCAGAAAGTTTTGGGAAAAAATGTTTTTATGTATAAGGCACTGGCACTTGTAATTATTTTGAAAACTTTGGTTATTTAAAGTAAAAATATCATTATTCATATTTCGAATTTCCCTCCGCATTTTGTTCGAGAGCCAAATTAAATTATCGTGTCTCATTTAAAAATGGATCTGCATCGAGTACATTTTCGTGCGATAATTTTCTACGATTTAAATGTGGCACCAGATGAGTCATTTGATCGACTTCAAATGACTTTTATGGATGAAGCACAACCTCACCGAAGCTCAGAACCAATTAGAAGCAGGCTCTTCTCGATGCGTTTACGACATTGTGACAGGTGACGAATCTTGGATTTATCAATATGATCCAAAAACAAAGCGTTAGTTGACAGTTTGGCTATTTCAAAACGAACCAACGCCTACGAAAGTCAAGCGATCGTGAAACGCACAGAAAATTTTAATCGCTAGTTTCTTCACATTGATGTGGTATTTGGTTTCAATTGTATAAAGAGATCAAAGCAGCATTAACGCCGAATGGTTTAAATAAATACCTGCCAGAAGTTTTGTCTGCAATGAGCAACAAGCGACCGAACACCGCGCTCCGAGGGGTACTGTTTCACCATGACAACGCGCCCGCGCACTCAGTGCTCAAAACGAGGGACTTCCTGACCACCACAACGGTCAGAGTCTTGGGTCACCCTCCTTACAGTCCTTATTTGTCACCGTGTAACTTCTTTTTATTCCCTAAACTAAAGAATCAGCTGAAAGGGATACAGTTTTCATCGCAGGAAGACGTGCTAGCAGCGTTCGAGAAGGCCGTGGAAGAGGTGCCTGCGACAGACTGGGAAAAATGTTTCGAAAATTGGTTCAGACGCATGAAACTTTGTATAGGGGCTGGTGAAGAATTGTTTGACAATATTTAATTAAAATATTGTATCCATTGAAGTTTGGTTTTTAGTTTCTCATAACTTTCTGAGTGTCCCACGTATAATGCCTACACCAAAATTTTATATTATACGCATAGGTGCAACATGCGACCAATTTGTACGAAACAAATATTAAAAAAATTGAAAAAGAGGCATAGTTTAAAAGCGATTTTTAAACTCTACTACTAAGATTACACATGACATTTGTTTAGACATCCTCTGTCGTAATTATCAAAGTTTTGTTGTTTGCTAAATTACCTACACGGCAAATCAGACGTTATTATGAATTTACATCTAAGAAGTCTGATACAGTTAGAGTTTTGGAGCAAACGCTGTATGGAAATACTGTCAAAGAGGTAAAACCCGGTAAAAAGGTTCACTCTGCATCGGTTTTTTTTTTTGCAGAAGATATTGTCATTCACAGTTCGGTATTGCACTACTCTGAAGTGCTACACCGTGCAAGAAATGATACCATCCCTTGTTCCCCGTCTGCGTAAGAAGGAGAGTTGTGTTTTTCGAGTGTATGTATGTATGTTTGTATGTATTCATTTGGCATGCTCTAGAGCCTAAATGGCTTGATAGATTTTAGCTTGAGAGGTATCGTTAGATTCATCTCAGTCGTGACACTAGATACAACGAAATTAGAAAAATAAAATGGTGGATTTTTAGCGGTAAAATATATTAATTATTGATTTTAAGCAGAAAATTTAGGTTGTTTTAAGTAGGTTTTTAAATTAACCATTACTGTGTCTTGGAGAAAGTTACAAAACAAAACTCGTTGTTGATTTAAACTTAATACCTTAAAGAATTACTTTGACTGATTTCTGTTTCTTCTCTGGAAGTATATAAAACTAAAATATCCGGTTGTGCTGTAGATAAACTGTTCAAATTAGTACATTCTCAACATGTGGTCCCCCTGAAGGCTATGCTTAGAATAATTAGTTATTATTCAGAGTATCTGTGTTATCAGATGTACTAACAGACTAAGCAGTCACTGCATGTCAAGTCTGTGGTAAGTTTCAACAACAGACATATTTTGCGCTGCAGACGTTCACCGCGTTCACGTACCTAATCATCAAGATATCGTGTACTTACATTACTTAATAGATTTGTCTTATTCTTTTTTATTAAATTATTAGTAGTTTGTAGTTTTAGACTTCTAAAATTGTATTAACCCACTATGGCATTCGGAATACCTTTAACAATAGTAGGAATGAATTAAATAAATATTTGTTTATCATAGAATTAGAAGACGTGTAAGACGTGTGGCTTCCCACAACTGCACCAGTGGCCTGCTTGGTGAATTACGACATGTACTCTCACAGAGGAGGAACATGTCCCAGTACTGATAATGTTATTAAGCTGGTTATTAATATATGAGCTAACTGGAATAGCGAACGAGCTAGATATGAATTCAATGATAAAATTCGCAACGAGTTAAAACGACATAACTCGCAGGCTAAAATACGCTGAAGTGGCAACATTCGACAAAAAACCAAAGTTGTCAACATAGCTCATTGTTTAAGCGGCAATAGGCTGGCCATATCTGTCAAATGGGCGACGGCAGTTGGAGCAAACGAATCCTAGAGTAGAGACAACTCCTAGCTAGATGTATCGATGATCTAAACAAATGCAGAAGGCACCCGGTGTCGTGGCTTACATTGGGAGAGGCGTATAGTAAACCGATAGAAGCTAATGATGATGATGAAGAAAAGATCGTTGGAATTCGCTTTTTTTCTTTTAGCCGGACGAAGTAAGCAAACATATTTCTAATTTTATAAGTGATGTTCATTCTGATGTTTGTTCCAAAACTCTAGCACAATGATATGATACAAATATAGCGAAGTTACCTGAAATTTGGTCTATTGGTGAGTACAGAGGCGGTTCCTCACCTCCTGGCTGCTGGTGTTCAAGCAGACGATGGCACGACTGTCTCATGAGCGCTCCCGACACTGCCAGACATACAGAAAAATATATTACTATAAATATAATTGTATCGTCTAATGAAACAAACTTATACCTATCTATATTTGTTTAATACGGTAATATACACGATGACTTGAAATCAGTCAACAAACTAGGGATAAAATACATTCAGAGATGTAATAATACGTTCTTTATACATAAAAAATTGCGAATTAAAATTGCAAAAATATAACCGATGTTATCGCCTAAACTAGTAATGTAAATAAATGTTGACGTACTTTCGCGATTTGTACACATTATGAAAATATATATATTACGGATTTTAATCGCGTGAATAATTTAAGGTAAAATACCTTGTTTATTGCCCGACGTTTCGACTGTAGTCTACCCGTGACCACAGCCGTTGCAACGGGCGAAAGGTCGGGCAATAAACAAGGTATTTTTTTTTATAATTTCGGCTACACGCAGGTTTGAAGTAGGTCGACTGAATTTCAAGTCATTTGTACATAAAGATTTAAATTGGCACTACCTACACATACACAATAAATATAATTTTGTTCGTTGAAGATAGAATGGTTCTATCGACAATGACACTATTGTAGTAGGATTTTTTTTTAAATATTTATCTATATCTTATCTTTTAAATAATTAAAATAATTATAATGTTTACCTGTAATCTAGTTATTGTCATTTGACTAAGACTGTGGGCAGTCCGATCGGCGACATTATTTCTGTAACAACAACAAAAACATTTATCAATTCTTAAGGTTCATGTACACACCAACGGCGGTCCGACCAACGGCAACGGCGAGAAAAAGAGTAGCGTGTAGTTTATCGCTCAAGAAATGTTTGTACTTATGTAGATCCCGTGTAAACAAAAGAGATACAGATATTAATAGTTGATCGCTCACCGGTCCCACTGCCGGCGAGTACTCGCTCTATACTGCATCTCTTTTGTTTACACGGACAGGATCTACAAAATGCATCTGCTGTACGTTTCTTGAGCGATAAATCACTGCTCGCTTCTCGCTCATCGTCGTTGGTGGGACAGGTGACTAAGGGTAGTTAGAAAAACTGGTAGCTTCTGACGTCACAGAGTAATCACACTAATATTATAAAGGCGAAAGTTTGTGAGTATGTGAGTGTGTATGTTTGTTACTTCTTCACGTCTAAACGGCTGGAGAGATTTTAATAAAATTTAGTAAGGAGTTAGCTGACACCCTGGATTAACACATTGGCTAATAATACGCGGGTAACACCGCGGGGCATAGCTAGTTGACTATAAATAAACAACAATCAACAAAATATTTACAACTAATTGTTGCCCTCGGCTCCGTTCGCCTTGATGTGATAAAAACTGTCTTAAGTCCTTTTTCGGGACTAACTATAACAATTTCAAATTTCATCTAAATTGGCACAGCGATTAAAGCGTGAAAACGTAACAGACAGACAGAGTTACTTTTACATTTATAATATTAGTATCGATGTGAAATTTTGGTAAATGACACACGTTCAATTAGTATAAAATCGTGAAAATTTTTAGGTATAGATAGTAATGGTTCCTAACTCATTATGGTCAAGGCACGAGATCTCTTCGGAGACTAACTGGACTATGCAGGAGATTTACAGTGACCAAGTGTCACATGCATATTCTTTATTGCTTCATTCTCATGGTCTAATGTGATGGTAATCGGATACTACTGGAGATTTAGGTCGTATTCACAGGTTCCGGTATCAATCCGGCGCCGGGTAGCCGGCGATTGGGTAACTGGCGCGGAGTGTATGGCGATGTATGATAGCTTTCACACGCTCCCGGGTCCGTCCGCTCCAATCGCTAAACATTTACCGCCGAGGAGCCGGCGACCGGGTAACCGTCGGTAAATGTATAACCGGCGGCGTTTTGAACCCAGAACGTGTGAAAAGAACCTTAAGCTCAGGAGCGATGGCTTAATGTGCTCTCTCGAGGAACAGAGAAAGTGCTTAATGCTTAAGCCGCTGAACCGATTTAGATGAAATTTGGTATAGAGATAGTTTGAAATACTCTGATAGAGAAAATACATGGGATAGTTTTTACCGATATAACCGACATCCACGTTGGAATATTATAAAGCTGAAGAGTTTGTTTATTTGTTTGAACACGATTATCTCAGAATGTACTGATCTAAATTGAAATACGCTTTACTGTTAGATAGCCCATTTACCGAGGAAGGTTATAGGCTGTATAACATAATGTTACAACCAATAGGAGCGGAGCAGCAATTAAAAATGTGTGGCACTCGGGGACTGCCGCGGTAAAGCTGTTGCATAGCATTTTTATCAACTTAAAAAAACAACAATTTTTTTTTTATTTGCATAAGTTAAATAATATATATATTTTTTTTTCTTGTCGTTACATTTCGGAGCAGCTCGTCTCGATCCGTGCGAGCTTCGTACAGTCGTACCATATACATATCCGTTAAGCAGCGTTAATCGAACGCTCGGCCGAGCTAAATGGTAGGCGGAGTTGGGTGTGTTAGTTTGGTAGGTTTTATTTTCGTTACGAAATTTCTTGATTCGGTCGCCGCGCTTAGAGCTCAAATGTTACAAAAACGAGAAATTTACGCAGACGAAGTTGCGGAAGGGTGAGCTAGTTACAGAATTTCTTTAAAATTCCGTCGATATTTCTATTACTTATGTTACACTAAGTCCATTCTAAAGAAGTCACTAAATTCACTAACAAAATAACATATCGTATCAAATATTGTGCAATAAGTATAGTCCATAGTCAATGTTTCAAACTACTTTTAGAACCTAGAATGATTTATTATTTCTGAAAACGCTCTCGTGAAATATGATTGGAGCAAAATATCACGAACTATTGGAGTTCCCATACCGATTCAATTACGTTAGTTGGTTCGGTTTCTGCCCAGCAAGCTAAGAATAACTTTATTTTTAAGACGGTTCACATTTGATGAAATTTATTTTTATTTCCTTTTCAATAACGAGGAATATTCAACATCACTGGGGGTTGAAAAGTGAGCAACGAAGATATAATGTTGGGAATGTAAAAGATTTGCACACTTGGCTTGCAATGCACTGCTTGACTGTGTGTTTGGTTGCTTATGTGTGCAATTTGTATTTGTGTATCCATCGTTCTACTTATAAAAACTTATAAAAACCTGTAGTATATATAATTTCATAATGTAACGTAAAGTTGTCATTGGAAGATAATGACAACTTTACGTTACATTATGAAATTATATATACTACAGGTTTTAATTGCGTGAATAATTTAAGGTAAAATACCTTGTTTATTTCCCGACGCAAAGACCGTTGCAATACGGTCGAAAAGTCGGGCAATAATATGGTATTTTACCTTAAATTATTCACGCGATTAAGACCTGTAGTATGTATAGTTTCATAATGTGTACAAATCGCGAAAGTTTATCAACATATTTACATTATGTACTCTATTTTTCTCTGTCTACTTATGATTTTTTCATAAGGGCACCAGTTATCCGATATAACTACTTAATTAAAAAAATATATATATTATTATTAAAGATACCTAGCTATTTATTTTCTTACATAAACATGCTGAGTTACGCAATGACGGTAAAAGTGAATCATTTCATTACATAAAAACGTAAAAGCTATTGGGTAGTTCACTACAATAAAAGTAAATTATTTTATACTAATCAGGTAATAGTAGATCTTAAAATGCTCTGAAAGTAACTGTTCTTTTACAATTTAACATATTTTTTAATTTAAAAGCATGAAAATGAATAGTAAAAGTAATGATTTGACGATAGGAACGTCACAGATTGCTATTCCATACATATTTCTATAGAGCTTGTAGTTTTGACATTTCATAAAAAGAGACTGATTTGACTTGACAGTCAACATGCCAATTGTGAGCAACAGTTTAACCACGAAGTCTTGTTTGATATCAAACAGGTTACCTCGTAAAAAAGACTTTTGGCAGGTGGCTAATAGTAGAGCCCTATTACTACAGACCATAGTAGGTAACTATTTATATTTTTTAAGACTTAACGATTACTTAAAAAAAATGTGCAATTGAGTCCCACATTACTAGCAATCTTGTTAACCCCTCCAGCTAAGCTCAAAGACTTGTGTAAGGAGTGGGTTCACATCGGTAGTATAATGGGTAGGATTCAAACCCGCGACCTCACAATTGCGAGACCGATGCCTTAGCCATTAGGCTACCACCGCTTCTAATTTAGCCGCATTTGAATCTTAAACAGTGATTTACTGTCGTAAACAATAACTGTTTAAATGAAACTTAAAGAGTAACAATTGAGTACATATATAACTGTGAGGCTAATATAAGCGCATTAAAAAGCGGTCCTTTTATTCCTTTACACTTCCCGTTTTACAAGCAGCCCAGTTAAAGCTCAAAGGTAAAGTAACGTAGAGAAATAAGAATTTTACACTTCGGTATAATTACGTCCTACGCAATTATAGTGTTAGGGTTACAGCATATGTAGATAGCTTTTACTTGTGATATGTTTATCATATGTGACGAATGTAATAGATATAATAATTTACTTTTTTATCCAATTTACCTATTCAATTGGATTTTAGAATCTGGGTGTTTTTTTTTTAAGATAACTAGCAATGTGAGAAGTTTGGTCCCACATTACTAGCAATCCTGTTAACCCCTCCAGCTAAACCCAATAGCTTGTGTTAGGAGTGGGTTCACGTCAGTAGTATAATGGGTAGGATTCGAACCCACGACCTCACGATTGCGAGACCGATGCCTTAGCCAAAAGGCTACCGCCGCTTCGAGGTATATTCTTGGGTTTTTAAATATGCGTGAGCAAGTAACACTGCCCATTTTAATTGCTTTTTTTTTTCATGTACTCTTACTCCTGCTAATGGGTTACTTAGACGGTTTTTAGCTATAACTCGATAGGTGGACTCATTTTATTTGCGAGGCTTGAGGCTAAACTACGTCGTGGTTCGTCCACTAGTAAAAATGTATTCAAAATTCAAAATTTTTTGTTCACTTAGGATGCAAAACAACTCTTGTGATACGTCGGGATTCTACATGTACATGTAATGCCAATTTCGCAAACAATAGGTAAAGCCGGAGAAAAGAACAAGGCAATAAAAACACGCGGCCACTCTTTTCAAATTGCCAATTTTACAATGTTTGAATGTTTATAAACTTGATATGGGGGTAAGGTGCTGCGACTAATATACTATACACCATGTTAAAGGACTGATGCATATTGTATTATCAAAAAGTTGAAACATAAGTTAAACCAAAATCAGCCTTAGTGGGTACAATATAGTAGGAGCATCTACTTACAACAAAGGTAAAAACTATATGTGCTTATATATTGGCCAAAGTACTTGTAACGAATGATTTCATATAAAATATTAATTCTAATATCAAAAGGAAGAAAAGAATGGCCTTTATTCGTCACAAATAAACTTTAAACGTACTGCAACCGTCTAACCGCGCGGTCGAGAATGTTGCAATGTGCAGTGTGCCTAAGTTTTGTGCTCACCGACTGCAATTACTAAAGTTGGAGTGCACAGGTACTTAAAGACCGCAATGACCGCATTTCAGTGGAGGAGGGTCTAGAATACCATTCCTTTCGGTTTCCCTTTAAATTGTATTTAGTTAATATTGTACGTACAAAATCGTCTCTCAAAGATAGAACCTTTGTAATAGCATTTATAAAAAAATGGAGAAGAGAAGAGGAGACAGAACGCCAACTTGGGATACGCCAGCGGTCATATCTCGCTATTCAGAGAAAAGATCATCACAGCGAACAGTCTGCAAGCGACCCCGAAGATAGGAATTAAACCAGAAAACTGCAAAGAAGAAATATTCAGAGAAGCTAGGATGCCTAAGAGTATTGGTGTATTTTTTGTATTACGTTCAAAGATTTTACAGATCAATGATAATATACTCTTAAACAGCCATAGTAAATCCAATAGGTACAACCGCAGATGAATAAGGCGCAGGACCGAGAATTAAAAGTTAGAAACATTTAGTAAGATACTGTAAAGTGGTCCCTTATCTATGAACTTGGATGTGATAAAGAAGCTTAAGCGCTATTATCTCTTGATCTGAGTCCAATTCCTTGATCAGAAATCGCTATGGTTGAATATTGACATTCAGTTGCCCAGGTTGAAATTGTAAACCGGTTACGGTCGCTTATATGTTAGATGTACCTATAGCTACCAATACAGCTAGTATGATCTGCGATAGGTTGACGAGGAAATCGGAATTTGTGGTTAGCTCTGGAAGACGGTACGTGTCCTACATCCGAGCAATGCGTGATCAGTTTAGGCCGCATGTCGTATCCATTTTAGCGTGCATTTGCGAAAATTTGCTTACTAGAGCTAAGAGCTTAAATTATCTGTTGCATAAATAGACCTATTTACTTACACCATGATTTCGAAACGTTCTCTTTAATACCATATTTGCTTTCAAATTAAATTAAATAGTTTTGTAAAACTTGGGTTGTACGGAACCCTGCTTAAGACAACTACTGAAATGTTCTCTTACTAAACTTTTAATTGAAGCCTTATAGATAGTTGGTAAGTTTTTATATCGGGTTACAAATATTTACCGATATAAAGCGGTAACTTGGTTCCTTCCACGGATGTTTGAAGTGGAAGTTTCTAGAGTTGAGTTTCAAGAATTTGTTTAAAAGAGGATATAAGTCTTTAAATAAAATGGAGTAAAGATTTAAGATTCGCCACACAGCAAAATCGTTTTTAGGCGAAACAGCTAAGACGTATGCTAGATGTATGCTCTTTGCCCGTTTTCCGAACGACATGAATAATAAAATAAATGTAATATTTCTAAATGTAATATATATATATATTTTATTACGATTTCTTATGTGGAGACCGCGTCTCATCAAACATACATAGTGTAGGACGACCTCAGGTCAGGTGGAGTTATGATTTACGCAAAACGGCTGGCTGGAGCTGGATGTGAGAAGCCGAAGATAGAACAAAGTGGCGTGCAATTGGTGGCCTATGTCCAGCAGTGGACTGCGATAGGCTGATGATGATGAAATATATATATTACGTAGGCATCCGCTAATATGGATTTTTGCCATGAAACGGTAGTCAATATATCAAATCGGACAAACTGACGTTTAGGTACTATAATTGTGTTAATGTGTTCACTTGTAGCATATTACCTATCCATAGATATTCATATCAAATAATTTAGGTTTGAGATAATTAACGCGGGTGAGCGGGCGCCTCTAATTATATTTTAATACAGTAGATATTTTTGCCTCTAGCCGTAATGTTTTTAAAAGCACTGTAATCAGTGTTCTTAAAATCTAAATTAATAATAATATCTTGGGACAACTCACACAACGCTATCTGATCCCAAACTAAGCAGAGCTTGTTCCATGCAAACAGACAACTGATAAACATACTTATATATTTCTAAATACATACATATTATAGTTATATAACACCCAGACAAAGAATAAGCAATCGTGCTCATCACACAAAGTTTTATCCTGGATGGGGATCGAACCCACGACCTCTTGCGTAGAAGTCGGATACACTCGCACCGCGCCAGCGTGGGAGCGTTAATGTAATAATCATTGTACTCTAATTGTAATACGTGGAAACGCTGTGGATTGTACATAGATTTAATTTTTAATATAGATTTAGAATTAAGCCTAAATGTACAATTACTTGTTTTCCCAAATAAAAAAATAAAAATAAAACAAAAAATTAAAAGAAACGACAATGCTAAATGAGTTTTACTGTTCAGGCATAACGATACCACAGGTAGACATAAAAATAAATCAAAGATTTCGACTCAGAATAAGTCCTTTAAACTTAGACCTCCTCAATTTCTTAATTCGTCTAAAAATAACCTATAAGATAATTACTCCGGTATAATTTTCACTTGTAATTAGAACCAAGCTTTTGATGATGATGTTATTTAACATAGCTGACATATTATCTGGCATATAAGGTACTTAATTAAGATGTTAAATAATACGTATACGATCGGCAACGTTTATGTAGCAAATAACATTGTCTACCTATTTATTCAAACGAATCAATCAAAAATGATAATGAGATTAATTAAAGTGTATCATGAGTTCATAACAGGTAATATGAATAACCGATTATGTATTAAGGGGAATAACTTCACACCATTTTCGGCATAAAATTATAGAGTTCGAAAGGTATATATGCTTTCCTATACAACACGCATAGACAATGATTTTCAGAACATGTAATCTCTTATTCTAAGTGATTTGTGACTTGCAGTGTAGTCTATTATTACAAAGATGTCATACTCTTACTAGAGCATTTTTAAATTGACATTGCAAGTGTCAGGTATTTTATTTTTCCGCGTCAATTATCTCAAACCTAAATTCTTTAATAGTATGCGCTTCTCTCAATATGAATATGTATGAATAGGTAATATGTTACAAGTGAACACATTAACACTGTTAAACTCTTTTAAATATAAAATTATAAAGTTCAAAAGGTATATATGCTTACCTATACAACACGCATAGACACTGATTTTCAGAACACTGTTCTGAGATTTCGTGTCGTGATTTTGAGCGTAGAAAGCTTGCTTTATTAAGCCCTTTTCACGCGCCCCGGTTGCAGGTTACGCGGCGGCTTAGTTTTTAGTCATTTACGTTAGCTTTCATGGTGCGTAGAGACGCGCGGCACGCAGCCAGCATTACATGGGGTGGCTTGCCAATCAAGCTGTTCACAAACAGCCGAACCGCACATTTACACGCTAGCGCTCGTGTTCGTACCCGTCGCTTTGAACGGAATCCAGCGTGTGAATGCAGCATCATACGTCCCGGCGTACATGGCTACACTTCGTCGCGAGGTAGCCGCTGTGCCTGCCAGGTACCCGGCGATGAAGTGTATTTAATCGGGACATGTAAAGAGGCTCTTATTCTAGCTGATTTGTGACTTTGGGTGTTAATACAAAGATGACATACTCTTACTAGAGCATTTTTAAATTGACATTGCAAGTGTCAAGTATTTTTTTTTTAAAGATAACTAGCAATGTAGGATTGAGTCCCACATTACTAGCAATCTTGTTAACCCTTCCAGCTAAGCTCAAAGGCTTGTGTTAGGAGTGGGTTCGCGTCAGTAGTATAATGGGTAGGATTCGAACCTTACGATTGCGAGACCGATGCATTAGCCATTAGGCTACCGCCGTTTCTAATTACGTTGTCATTCTAAAACTGTTACGTGTAACCTAGTGTACCTAACGCAGTATTACGAAAACTTTTGGTGTTCAAGGTAGTGTTATCGAGTAAAAAAAAATGGCGGTGCACCATAGAACAAAAAACGATGTTTTTCTCTAAGTGGCATGTTGAAGGGGCACCAAATGTCATGATGCCCCCTTCCGATTATCGATTGTTACAGCTATGATATTTGGGTACATTATTTTCAGTAGTGCCAATCTTAACGATGCTCATCCGTAACACAAACTAAACATAGGGTTAAATTCTATTTGACACCAACTTAGCGCGAAAGCTTTTAATCTGGAACAATGGCATTAATTTTTTTTTTTTGGAGCTGATCTAAATAAGCAAATATGTCTGACAGATATGCAAATTTTGATAACCATTCTTTTTTTTAAACAGAGAATTCGTGACACTCGACGAGAAGCTCGTAAACCGGCGATAATTTAATGGATAAGGCAGCGGGCTAGCAATCGTAATCCTACCCATTAAGTATACTACCGACGTGAACCCACTCCTAAATAAGGTGGGTCCAACAATCCCACACTGCTAGTTTTTTTTTTTCATTTATCATGCGAGGAAGCACTTTTCCGCAAGAAAGCCATCGTACTTCTGTATGAATCAAAAATGGCTGAACACCTGCTCTCATTTCCTGTCACACTGCATTAAACAAAAGAAAGTTCAGCGGTCGCTACTTAATGCTATTGACAATTTGGACAAAATGACGGCTCCTTGAAGGGCTGACAATTCATCAGACAAAGACTTTGTCATCGGGGCTTCCTGTGTAAAAAGCAGGCGAAAAGGTAGGCTATCTGCGCGTTTCTTACTTAAGCGAGGAAGCGTTTCACTCGTATTCACGAGTCGAAATTGTGTACTTAAATACTTGTATTTATTTATTACTAAATACCGCAATAGAAATTGAGAGGTGATAAAGAATCCATTGAATGCCTCTAAACGTTTTTCACGAAAATTTAATGAATATTTGGTAAAATATTTTTATTGGGCTGACAACATTGAAAAAATATACCTAATTTAGCGGAAGCCATACCTCGAGATTTCTTTGCCTATAATTTGAAGAAAATAATGTTCTTTCTTTTCATTTCAGTATTTTCGTATTATAACATCAAAGCTTTGAATGTTAAACCTATTAAAATATTAAGAAGCTTACGAGTCAATCTCTCATTCAATTTTATTTTTATTTTTTTTTTATCGATGGCGGCGACCGTTGGTAACCATGGCACCCAATCGCTTTTATTTTTTTCAAGTGGCATAGACAACTCATTCACAGAGCCTTTGTGTTTCGAAGCTTTTATAAAATGTTTCGTAATCTTCTTATTTTTGAGTTGATGGAAATTCAGACAGGTTTTGTCAGTGTTACGTGTTTATTGTATACTTCAGCTGTACAAAGACTCTTATAGATTTTACACATAATTCGTGTTTTCATACGTTCAATTTCATACGTGAAAATGATAACAGCTCAGTGTGTCGCCATTAGCAAATGAAATCTTGGTGTTTGGGAACTAAAACAAAGGCAATTTATTTAATTGATAAAAAGACAACTCCGTGTCGTGGGGGACTTTACATTCAATTCACGAAAACCAGGAGCACCCAGACTCGAAACTACATTTTGTGGATCACACAAAGTGGTGTCTCATAGAAGAGCCACGACGTCTTAAGCAGCAATAATATTGAATCATACACACTTCCACCGCGCCACCGAGGCAATCACGATGAGGTAGTTACTTTGCTCCATTAAAATAACGTCGTGTTTTTTATAAATAACGGAGATCAGTAACTTCAAAAGTACGTATTTTTTTAAATGTAAGCGCAAGCACCGCCTATAACACGTAGCTGTAAAAATGATGACAACTAATTTCCTATTTCGAATTTAAAAAAAATGTTTAGTAATCCTATTTATATTCTTTTATAGTGGCTTTTTAGTGCAGTCTTTATAACAACCAATAAATCAATTGTGGGTTTTTTTGCAGTTTTCATTCTTGCGGCTTCGTTTGGAGAACATTAAAAAATATCTCCTAGCGGCTAGCTGCGTAGAGTGGTCTAGTGAAAATCGCCTTACGGCTATATGCAGGTACGGCTATAAGGCACTGGTGAGCCGCAGCTCAGCTCAAACATCGAACGATATACAGACATTCATTTTTTTTTCTTTAAGAAAGACAAAACCTTCATTAGGATACACATAAATCACGGGCACAAAAGTACACCAGACTCGGAACAATAAGTTGTAAATTACAAAGAGTTGTGTTCCTCAATTGAATCCATAATATCTCGCGCAACAGTCGTAAACACTCTCGCTGCGCCACCGAGGCAATCGAGCCTGGTCCGTGTAGAAATCATTTTTTTTTTTCATTTAAAGTTTAAAGAAAAACTACCAGCTAGTGAAGTTTTATTGGAAACTAGCTTATGCCCGCGGCTTCGTCCACGTGGATGCCAGATTGTTACCAAAATATTTTAACGGCAAAGTTTCATACTAACTTTGCATCCCGTTTTACCCTCTTAGGGGGTGAATTTTCAAAAATCCTTTCTTAGTGCTTCCCTACGTTATAAAAGGAACCCCTACGCAAAATTTCAAGTTTTTAACCCTCATATTCAAATTCTTTATTGTACACAGAAAAAAAAATATACAAACAATAAATACAAAATAAAAGTAAATATGTACAAAGGCGAGCTTAACTCAAAATTGAGTTTTCTACCAGCAAACCTTTGAGCTCTAGATAGTAGAAAGATAAACTTATAAAAGTAGTCGGAAGTGTAACAATAAAAGAAAAAAAAAAGAAAAAATAGAAATTAAACCATATGTATAAATAAACAGTAAGTACATACTTACATACATAAACGTATGTTATTTCAAAATCATAAAATATACCTAACTAACTACATATAATATATATATACATACCAGATAATACATACACTTACATATTAATATTACATAAATAAAATATTATAATACATACTTAATTAGATAGAGTGAAAATATTCTTTTGTCCTTTTTTTAAAAACGTTAAGAGAGAGGCTGTCACGTAAAGGGTGAGGAAGAGAATTCCAAAGCCTCACCGCTTTTATGGTGAAAGAGCTATCGTAACAGCTGGAGCTGTGAGCGGGAGTACTCAATAGAAGAGAGGAGGCGGAACGACAGGGTTTACCCCTGGGAACAAGAAAATTGAAGCGTTCACGTAGATAGGAAGGAGAGTTAGGATTGTGAAGAATAGTATAGAGAAGAGAAAGAATGTGTGAGTTACGACGCTGCCGAATCGGTAGCCACTTTAGATTTTTCCGAGATTCGGAGACATGGTCGTATTTACGTAATCCGAAAATAAAGCGGATACACAAATTCTGCAGACGTTCGAGTTTGTCAACGAGTTCCTCCCTAGCATCCAGAAAACAAACATCGGCATAGTCTATGTGTGGAAGTAGAAGAGATTGAGCAAGAGTAACTTTAGTTTGGAACGGTAAGAACTTCTGAAGACGTTTGAGAGATTGAAATGAGGAAAATAATTTCCTACTTATTTCCGTAATGTGGACATCCCATGAAAGATTTGAGTCTATAAAGACACCAAGATTTTTTACACTTTTTGTAAACGGTATATTAACTCCATCAAAAAACACTTGAGGAAGATTCTGGTGATCCAACAAATTTAACATATATCTGCCACCAATAATAATAGCTTGAGACTTATCTGGGTTGACTAGAAGGCCAAATTTTTTAGCCCATAAACTTACTTCTTCAAGGTCATTATTAATTGTAGTAACAGCACCAGTAATTTCATCAGCTTTAAAGTGACGATACAGTTGCAGATCGTCTGCATAGAGATGATACTTTGAAGATAGGACCTTTGTAATAGCATTTATAAAAATGGAGAAGAGAAGAGGAGAGAGAACTCATAGTTTAGGCCCTGCGTTTATATGTCAGTCAGTCAGTCAGTTTCTCCTTTTATATATGTAGATAGGTAATCAATTTTGAATGCTATTAGATTTATGTTTCATGAGACGAAAGTTTTTTAAATGTGTACAAACGTAAGTAGGTTTTATAATAAGTCTTAGATTTTTTTTTAAACAAATTCACGAATTTTAAATATGTGCCGTAGGTGGGGAAAACTATTGCGAAAGGGACACCCTCACCTCCAACTATAGACTGTTACGACGACATATCGTGTGATTTTTCATACCTTTTGGTAGTCTTGGTTAGGTAGGATCCGAGGAGATTATAAAAGAAGTCTTCGTTGAAGTTTGCAAAAGACAGGACAAAGAAAATCATGTAATATCACGTAGGTACATGAGATATAAAGCGCTTTGTTTTCAATTTTTGTAAAGTTTAGAGCCTGTAATTGGATGCGGGTATATAAACTAGACTTTGCTCGTGACTTCGTACGCATATCGGTTGGATTACCTTCTTATGGCCTTTGTCTTGTCATGCGGGCTTGTGGCCTAGCTTTTGCGTACTTTTAATCGCGTTATCGTGTTATGCTTCCCATCGTATCATACAGAATCCCCGTTGTGATATACTTATCAGAGTAGTAGTATAGTGTGTATTTATTGTTTTTAAATGTTTGCGATTTTTATCCATATTAGATATATTTCGGGAATTATTCGCGCGTCGACTCGTGACCACGATCGGTGCAATTCGTTTGAAACGTCGAGTAAATTAAAGGTTCGTACCTTTAAATAGTTCACGCGATTAGTCCCGAAATATATCTAACTAGCTGTCCCGCGCAACTTCGTATGCGTAAATTTTCCCCGTTTTTGTAACATTTCACGTCGCTACTCCGCTCCTATTAGTCGTAGCGCAATGTTATATAGCTTTTAGCCTTCCTCGATAAATGGGCTATCCAACAAAAAAAGAATTTTTCAAATCGGACCTGTAGTTCCTGAGATTAGCGCGTTTAAACAAACAAACAAACAAAGCAAACAAACAAACTCTTCCGCTTTATAATAATAGTATAGATAGTGTGTATATTTGGATCCATATAGAACGTGTATGAGAGCCAATACGTGTACGTGCCAGACTAAAGGTCCATATGGGTAATTTCAGTTCAGATTTCTTTTTGTCAGTTTAAATTGAAGCGGCAGTTGCCTAATGGCTAAGGCATACCTAGGTCTCGCAATCGTGAGGTCGCGGGTTCGAATCCTACCCATTATACTACCGACGTGAACCCACTCCTAACACAAGCCTTTGAGCTTAGCTGGAGGGGTTAACAAAATATTTAATTTTAAAAAATAAATTCTTTCCTTCTTACTTCAAATTTTTACGAGACTACTGTAGCTTACCTACATAGCTAATTCTAATCCTGTCACGACTAATAACAGCACAATAATACCATATAAAATTAAATCTTGTTAAGAAATTGAACTTTTAAATTCAATTTGATTGCCTAGATCAATTGTACTATCTATGCTGTGCAAATGATTATAAATTACAGTTCCTAAACGGAACAAATATTTCTGTGGGTAATTTTTCATTGGTTCCGAGTCAGGGTGCACTTTACAATTGTAATGTAAGTAATATAATAAGACCCAATTCTGTTAAATCAACTGCGGGAGGTACCCTGGTGACCTGTATTATAGGTAGGCTCTCAAAAACTCAGCTGTAGAACAGGCATTATTAAGACTTTTACCTAAACTCTTAAGCAAACTATTGTGAAGATAAATAAAACATTTATTATTTTAGATCACGAAGCAAGACCGCGGCCAAAATCTTATACTAGGATAAGTACCTATTGTATCTGGATTTAGGCCGGATTTTGACGACTACAAAGATCTATTGTGATGACAATGAGCTTTGTAACCTACTGGGATTATTAAAAAATCTACGATCATAATACCAAGGGGCCAAGCCTTCAACAAAAACTAAAAAAACATATTTAAATCGACTCAAAACAGAGTAATTAGTCAATCAATGACCGCTTATACACTTTATTCACGGTGTTAATGAACGATTATATCGGCTCCAGCTGAGTGTCCTGCATGCCATGCAATTAAATCGCCTCATGTTATCAAAATAATTTGAAGGTAGCCGTATGGCCTGAAACTACCTAGAATATGGAGTTTAATTGATTATATCGAGCCTGGCATTGTAATAGTGCAGTGATTATAGCTGTATTGTAGTTTAGATTGCTTGGATTGTTTATTGTGATTACTATGCAATATTGACGTCAAAGTTCGATGGCTATTGAAGCGTGTGCCGTACCCTCAAGCTACTCTAAAGGGTTTACAGGAGAGTGATGACTACATATTGTTTATGCATAATGGTTACAAAATAATGGTCTCCTAGCCGATATCGGTTACGGCGGCAATATAATAAGAGAATAGCCACTGTCTATTCCGCTACGTAGCACGATGGGACAGAACTCCGACACTAGCTGAGAGAGATTGGGCGCAGGATCAACCGCTTATCGTGCTCGAAAACCGCCACACTTATATGGCCGTTACTTAATGTTACTGGCAGTCTCAATCTTCTCGGTCACCACAATATTTGTAATTGTAAGACAATATGCAGCATGTTGTATTTTTCGGAGCGGTTTACGCGATGAAACTGACTCAATACAGATTAAATTATGTACTGTATACTTACCTATCTTTTACGATTTCGGGAATGTCATTTTTTAATTCGTAGTATTCGCTTATAAACCAATTGAATGCTGCTGAATGCTCCACTTAAAACGCGTGTCGAATCCCTCACACGATATTCGATCAATTGTGTCATTGTGCTGCGCGAAAATGATTTCATCATTGTCGAATTTAAAAAATATACATTCAAATTTTAACAGTTGCAGAATAATTACTATCGGCTATTTAAACTGTAGTACATACTTATTAATTGCAGACCGGTTTTCGAATACGGTAATGTGTTTGTATATGTAAAAAGGAATTAATGAGAAGATAATATAATATGAAGGTGATTAATTTTGTATTTAATATTTCGATGAAAATGTATTTCAATTTGTTTAATTAATACAATATATTGATGAATTTATTAATGTTTTTGGTAAATTCATATTTAATACTAGTTTTCACTCATAGTTCCACCTGAATGGAGGTCGGCTATCGAAATAAAAATCATGCTATGTCCTTTTCCGGGACACAAAACTTTCTCTATACCAAATTTCATATGAATCGGGTAAGCAGTTTAAACGTGAAAACGTAGCAGATAGATAGAGTTACTTTCATTCATTCATATATTAGTTTGGGTTTGGATTCGGTTTGAAAAGCTTTAAACGGTTCAAGAACGGTTAAAAAACTTAGATTTCTTTGACGTAATTAATCGCGGAAATATATGCGCGCATAACTTCAGGACTACTACACCAACTACTATATTTTTTTCAGAATAAGGTAGAAGTTTTTGACGTGACAACGTCTTATAATTTGATAGAGCCGGCTGAATGCACGAAAAAACATGACTCATGAGGCGTTACCTCAATCTGAGGCGTTCCATTTAAGTGCAAGCGAGAGCGCGGAACGAGCGACAAACAGGCACAATCGGCCTCCGCGTTCGGCAGGAAACCATTCCATCAGTATTTTCTTATGACGTTGTCACATTCAACTATCGTCAGTAAACCGACTTTACAGACAACCGATTTTTTTTACGTAGAATTAAATTACGCTTTTTAAAAAAATCTTTGTTGTCAAAGAAAATCAGTAACAAAGCACGAGCTCCCGTTCCCCTACCCCCTGGATCCGCCTATAATTATAGTGTATGTATAATATACAAAATGTAACAAACATGTATAGTTAAATGCAAACGCGTGGCAAGCGGCTCGGTAAGCAGCCCGACACGGGCCGGCGCGGTACAAAAAAAACTGTTCACAAACAGCCGAGCAGCACAATCACGTCTATTCACATGCTTGCGCTCGTGTTCATACCCGTTTAACGTCGCTTTGAATATATATAAATCCACCATAAGAGCTGTTACAAAAACAATATATTTTCACCAAATCAATCGGGTCTTCTCCGTCAAGCCTCACAGACGAAGAAGATTAAGACTGTATGAGTACAGTCTTAATCTTCTTCGTCTGTGAGGCTTGACGGAGATATCGACGGAGATATCGTACGCTGCGCAGGTGTAGGATGAGTCCTACACCTGTGCAGCGTACGATATCACCGTCCGCAGTAGTTTCCGTCGGATGCATATATTCGTATACATCTCTCTTATAATATTGTTACCCGACTGTAAAGAAGGGTTATGTTTTTCGCGCGTATCTTGTATGTATGTATAATAATAATAGGTAATAATATCTTGGGACAACTCACACAACGCTATCTGATCCCAAACTAAGCAGAGCTTGTACTATGGAAACCAGACAACTGATAAACATACTTATATATTTCTAAATACATACATATTATAGATAAATAACACCCAGACACAGAATAAACCATCGCGCTCATCACACAAAGTTTTATCCTGGGTGGGGATCGAACCCACGACCTCTTGCGTAGCAGTCGGATACACTCCCACCGCGCCACAGAGGTAGTCAAGAGTATGTATGTAATATTCTTTATTACCTCAATCAATAAAATTCCGTTCAGTGGTTTGGGAGATACCCAAACCACTGAACGGATTTATACAATTAAACCGTCGTTAGATTCGTCTTGACCGCCCAACTGTTCTTAGATAGGTGACGTTTGAAAACAAACAAACATGGCGGCTGTGAGATGTCAAAATAAAGAGGTATGAAAAAAAAGTTGTTGCGAATACTGCAACATAGGTATAAAATTAAAGGGCTTATCTTAAGCATTTCAAAAAAGTATAACATCATTATGACTGTAATCCTAAAAAAGTTAGTTAGCAACCATTCTTATAATACTTGACAATAGCTGTGATAAAAGTTAGTTGCTAAATCAGTTACATCTTGCAACCACTAAAAAGAAAAAAATAAATTTAAAAAATAAAAAAACCTGTCTGCACAAAGATCCCCTACATAATTATATAATTTCATGCAGTCGGAGGCACTTTACTAAGTTCACCAAGATTCATTAATGCCTCCGACTGCATGAAATTATTTAATTATGTAGGGGGATCTTGTTTCCATCTTTTTTGTGCAGGCGGGTTTTTTTTTATAGGAGAATCGGTGGTGAAGCTTCGAGTATAAGCTAGTAATGTAAGTGTAAGTTAAGTAAACCTCGCTGACATCTCGATCTGCTCCATTGTCACTGCGATCCTTCTATATGTAACAGTAGCTACCAGCTAATATGCGGTTACTAATGTTCATTTACTGTCTAATCAAATTAGACTAAATACCACATAATCAATCAGCTGGTAATGAAGGCCAATTTGGCAATTAAACAACATATACATATGGCTCATTAGTTTAAGTGGTCAAAGCTCTGTCGTTGTGGGTTCACATGGTTATCTGACTGAATACGACTGAGTTCATTCGGTGCCTCGTGTAGAGGCGAAACACGTGTCGAAGTTTCACTTCATGGAAGCAGAATAATGCGAGTTCAGGGTCCAGAAGTACCTACTACTCGACTTGGTTAGAGTAGGTACCTGTCACTAATTTCCTGTCCTGTTCCTGTCTCTCTCATTTTGAGTGCGGTCTGTCAATCTATTTCGATTGTTGTATTATAGGCACAGATCGATGGTGGGTGGTGGGATCCCTCCCTCATAATCTACTTCTGTATGGTTGTCAAAAATTGCATCTCTATCGGCCGGTCTCAATAACACTATTTTTGTTAACATTTGTGCGTTTCGATAACAGCCGAGAGATAGAAAAACCGAAAGATTTCCGAGAAGTATAACGTGTAATGAAAAGGGGTACCTACTTGGTTAAATATCAGCAGAGTATAGCTTAAGGTTATCAGTATTGCACCTGTCATGATGCCAATTTGACTTGAATGCCTCGGTGCAACTGTAATAACAGTGTGTACGACTACTGCTAAGAGGTTTTGGAATCGATTCCCATACGGGTTTGGGATCGATCCCACTTTGATCCACAAATTATTATGAGTCTAGTTGTGCTTTATGTCCACTAATTGTATATTTGTCGACATAAGGCTTGTGGGTTGACATAGGACAAGCAATTGTATCTGTGGGAAATTTCCTTAAAAATCTTATTGCACTTTTATGATAATTTGACGTAGTTCTACAAATATGTTGTTATTGAGCTTTCTTATTGATAAATTTCAACGTCGGACTTTGTTTAGTTGGTGTACAATCCATATTCCATTATTATGTAACAGATTGACGATTAAATGAATAAAGTTTTAATATAATTGCTTTACGAAATGAGTCGTATAATTTAAAGCAGCACTCAGTCTCATGTTCTTATCATTGAATGTGACCACAACTTTCTGTTACATGTTGTATACATAAATAATTGTATACATAAAATTAACAAGAAAATGAAGGCTTTGAAGGTGACAAACCAATGATAAGCTAGATGTTGACAATAACAGGAGTTATTTACCGAAGCCTATTCTAATATTGGATTCAAAATGAGTACCTTTACCCACAATGTAGTGTCAATATTAGAAAACTGGTCGATTGCGCGTTGGAGTCCCTCACCGAAGATTGGAGAAAGGTTTTTCAGATTTTCACCTTCACTTGTGGTATGAGATGGTATAGGTTTTAATTCCCTTGAGAGTGTCAAAATAAATATTTCTTTCCCTTGTTTGTCCCTATGTACGCTTAGCTCTTTTAAACTACGCAACGGAATTTGATGCATTTTTAACTATCATTCAGATAATTTCTTCCAAATGTTTTGTAGGTATGATAAATTTAAGATGGTCTGGTCTTGCAACACATGGGACCGTGCAAAACTGAATATTGCTTGCGACTAAGCAATGAGCCGTCAACTGTTTTTAAGAAAATTTAAACTTTAACACACACTGTTTAAAGTCGAAATCTTGATTGCAAGTGATCCGTGTCGGCACGGTGCAGTCTTAGTTTATCAGCGTTATATTATGGGTCAAGCAGAAGTGCTTACAGATTCTAATTAGCTCGTGGATGATAGCCACGTTATTACTATCAGAGGCACAACAAACAAACTTACAGACGATATTAGTCTATTCTTCTACGATCTTCGTATCAAGGGTTATTCGTAAAAGGAGACCATGATAACTGATTTTGTCGAACAAACCACCGCTGAAAACTAAGATTAATCTAGAAACCGGTTTTTTTATATTTTGGCATTTTTTCAACTGTATGCCTATAAAACCGCAAGCAAAAAGTAGCGCAATTAGTGACATGAATTTGAAAAGTTCTGATCGAGCAGTAGTTAAACAATCCGCTTTAAATTAAAATAGCAATAGAAAGAAAAATGAAAAAAGGTATACACAGGACATTTAGTCTTTCCTTAAAAAGATATTGAAGAAGTCTTATTATAAAATTTGATTCAAATTCAAACAGTCAGTTTGAGCATTTTTTTAAAACAGCGCTAAACAAACTAAACCAAAATTATGTTCATATAATACCTACTTATTCAACAACAGAATAGACGAGTTGTAGGTACTATTTAGCATAATTGACACGTTAATCCCCTTAATTATCCATAATCAATTCCAAAATATTTAAATGGATGCTTGAAAATTGAACAATTGATAGAATACATTAACAGTGTCACCAGAATATGATCGGTGTACTTTAGATTATGTTAAAGCGTGATGTTTACGTCTAAGCTGTTTGTACGGCATTAATTAAGGATTCTCCTTCAGATATAAATAGCTGTTCTCCCTTGAAATTATCAATAATTAATTCACTGTAACGAATACAGTGTAATGGAGATTTCCCATTATAAAATGTGTCACTATCACCGGAACTGCACGTTCGAAAATTATAAATTCAGTTGTATAAAATATAAAAACGGGGCATATCTGTAATGGGAATTCCATTTATAAAATGAATTGGTATTCCAATTACGGTCGAAAATTGAATGACTTACATAGTTTGATAAGCGAAGATGTTCTTTTCTGGTGGAACAATTATGCACTTTTTTTTTCACAAAACCGATAACCGCGCGTTAAACGGTTGGGTGCGAGACGGCTCGCGGCTTCCAACTCAACGGCGGGCGCGAGATGTGAATGCGGAGAGTTCAGCTCACACTAATTGGCGTCTGTAGCCGGGGTGCGCGCATGCGCTGTGACGACGACTTCACCTATCACTCAGTACTAGCTATATATGTATATAAAACCAATCTTTTTAAGCCCTTTGATTTAACTTGAAATATTTTGGCGAAATAAGATGTAACTTTAATAAGGTATTTTTTAAATGTTCGAGGTTTAATTGATCTGTTAAAACATTTTACTACATGTATTTAAACGTTTGTAAAATAAAAAATACTTTAACATTATTTTTATTATAAAACGGTGTTAAAATCATTATTTTCTTTATAAAAGGTACGTAAGTTGACTGGCCTGTTGGCCCAGTGGTTAATGACTTTGAGTGCTAGGTAAGGCTGAGGTCTTCATCCTTGTGTCATGAGCACGATGGTTTACTCTGTGTCTAGGTGTAATTTATATATTGTACGTATGTACTTATTTACAAACATATAAGTATGTTAATCAATTGTCTGATTGCTATAGTACAAGCTCAGCTTAGTTTAAAATTATTATTTTTGTAGACTGTCATGTAGACTATTGTGAAGCGTTCAACAACTATGACTGCCTCTGTGGCGCGGTGGGAGTGTATCCGACTGCTATGCACGAGGTCGTGGGTTCGATCCCCACTCAGGATAATACTTTGTGTGATTAGCACGATGGTTTATTCTGTGTCCGGGTGTTATTTATCAATAATATGTATGTATTTAGAAATATATCAGTATGTTTATCAGTTGTCTGGTTTCCATAGTACAAGCTCTGCTTAGTTTGGGATCAGATAGCGTTGTGTGAGTTGTCTCAAGATGGTATTATTATTATTAAAATTTACGCGTTTCTGAAATAAAAATAATTTAACATTATTTTTGTTACGCAACGGTGTTGTACAAGAATCGTTATTTTCTTTATAAAAGGTACGTAAGAAACTTCAAACGAGGTCACAAATTCCGAAATGAACGTAAATAAGTTATCACGTTTCTGTATTTCGTAAATAGCTCAAGTAGCTTTCTATTTATTTTGTAAGAACAGGTACTGATCCTCCATTTCATTATGATCTGTTTAATCAAAAGACTCCATGATGTTTTAACAAAAACGTTTTAAGTTGTTTCTGAGCACTTAGACAAGTGGCATTAACGCTCATCGTGTCGAATGACAACCGAAGGGAAAGATATAGTTGCGCGTGTAAAACTGCGAATCTGAGCTTTTTTATGAGATTTGTGGTTTTGCGCATTCAACTACGTCAATATATTCGATTCACATTGTCTAGGGCGCTGGACTGCCTTGAAGATTATAGGTTTGGTGACACACACAAACCATTGTTACAAATCTGGGGGAAGTATTTTGTCTGTTATAATGATTGTGAAATCCATCGCGACACTGCCGCCATTACCTGGTCTGGATACTTTTTAGGGTTCCGTGTCTCAAAAGGAAAAAAGAGAACCGTTATTGAATCACTTTGTTTTCCGTCCGTCTTTACAAAACTGCAAGACTCCTCCTGAACTACTTATAACTAGCGGCCCGTTCCGGCTCCGCAAGGGTGGACATAGGGATCTCTATTTTTTGAGTTTAATCGTCACAAGAAATGCAAATCTTTCACAGAACAGTGATACCTAGTGCAGATAGTGTAGATAGGTATGTAGGTACCTATAAATTTGTACGAAACCCACGGTGGGCGAGCCCGATTCGCATTTGTACGGTTTTTAAGTAATTCTGAAATGCTTACAGAATATAAATAATATTACATTAATTCGCGTAAAAACATAAAATTTTTACCAGTCGGGTTATACGCATTTGGTAAAACAAAACAAATGACGGACGAGAAACTTTTATTAATGAACCTCTTTTATTTAAAGTCTATTAAAAACCATTACAATTACTATAACGTGTGCACATAAAAAAGGAATTCTAAAAAGACAAAAAAGTTGATCATCTTAAAATGGCTGAAGAGAGCTACAGAGATAAACACGTTAAATTAAACACCCTTTTTGAGTCTGAAGTAAAAAATGGTTGTCTGTAACGTCGGTTTACGGATGGTAATTTTACGTGATAACGTCTTAACGATCTTAACGATCGCCATCCGCGTTGCTTAGCAACCAGTCAATAACGTGACGGCTTAGCAAATAATCAATAACGCAACTGTTGCTACATGACACTTTTTCGTGCATGCACCGCGTCATCTATACTAATAAAGGGTCTTCCAATAGGCACGTCCGAACTTTGACAGTTGGTAGCGACCTTCTTGTTGAAGCTACATCTGTCAAATTGGTTGTCATTTATTCATTCTGTTTTGCCAAATCATCATGGATAGCTATAGCATTCAACAACACGTACAAATGATAAAATTATTTTATCAAAATGAGTGTTCTGTTCGGGCAACGCACCGCGCGCTTCGCCCATTTTATGGTCGCTATAATCGTCCTACCGAGAGGACTATTCGTCGTGTGGTGGATAAATTTGAGTCCACTGGTTCAGTAAACGATCGACCAACACCTGTACGTCAACGAAACGCAAGGTCTGCCGAAAACATCGCCGCTGTCCGTGAGAGTGTGCAGGAGAATCCGAGGCAGTCGATTTCGCGTCGATCACAAGAACTCGGCCTTTCACAGACCACAACTTGGCGAATTTTGCGTCGTGACTTGGGCCTGCACCCGTATAAAATTCAACTCACCCAGGAATTGAAGGTAAACGACCATAGACAACGACGTGTGTTCGCTGAATGGGCACTGGAGCAGTTAGCAACTGACCGTAATTTTCACAGAAAAATTATCTTCAGCGATGAGGCCCATTTCTGGATGAATGGGTACGTAAACAAACAAAATTGTCGAATTTGGGACGATACCAATCCGCATGAGATCCAAGAGCGTCCAATGCATCCCGAAAAAGTTACAGTTTGGTGTGGGTTTTGGGCTGGCGGCGTCATCGGGCCATATTTCTTTGATAACAATGTTGGCCAGGCCATCACTGTCAACGGCGAGCGCTATAGGTCGATGATTACCAACTTTTTTTGGCATGAACTGGATCATCTGGACACCAACGACATGTGGTTTTAACAAGACGGAGCGACGTGCCACACAGCACATGCCACATTGAATATTCTGCATGAGAGATTTGAGGGCATGGTCATCTCACGTGGAGCTGATGTGAACTGGCCACCGAGATCGTGTGACCTAACCCCGCTAGATTTTTTCTTGTGGGGTTTTCTTAAATCGCAGGTCTATGCGAATAAACCACAAACCACAGCGGCCCTCAAAGCCAACATAACCTATGCCATAGGTCAAATTCAGCCTGATTTGTGCGCAAAAGTCATGGAAAATTGGATATCTCGCATGCGCTCCACCCAGAGAAGCCGTGGCGGACATTTGAATGATGTCATATTCCATACATAATGGCATCACTACATCTTTCAAATAAATAAATAATTTCGATAATATCTCACATACACTTTGTTTTATTTAAATTTAAAGATAGGACACGCTTAATGAAAGACCCTGTATTATAAAGCGGAAGAGTTTGTTTGTTTGTTTGTTTGCTTTGTTTGTTTGTTTGTTTGTTTGTTTGTTTAAACGCGCTAATCTCAGGAACTACTGGTCCGATTTGAAAAAAACTTTTTTTGTTGGATAGCCCATTTATCGAGGAAGGCTATAGGCTATAGGCTATATAACATCGCGCTACGACTAATAGGAGCGGAGTAGCGACGTGAAATGATGCAAAAACGGGCAAAATTTACGCATACGAAGTTGCGCGGGACAGCTAGTCAATTTATAAGACGTTATCACATCAAAAAATAACTAGGTACACAAAACACAAACATAAGCTGCTTCATACAAAATTGAAATAATTTTGAATTCTGAATAGGTATGTTTAAAACTAGTTAATTTTATGTGTGATGGCCGAGTCCGCGTACCGGACGTAATGAATACAACCGCAATCGAGTTTGCTGGAAACATAATATCGTTTTATATAAATATTAAATACATTGTATATTTGACAAAGCTCGTTGCATCAGTAATGAGAGAGAAGTTCTGCCTGTCTACGCTTCCGGGAATGGTAATATAGCTGTTTTCAACATCGGGCTGTGGTGGCAATGAGTTACGAGAATTACAGTTAGGTACTACTGCACCACGTCAACGGACTTTTATGTTTAAATTAGTTGAGGGTTTATGCTTTGATTTCATTTTTGCTTTATTCATAAAAGCCGTAACATCAAATTGAGAACTACCGGTTTAAAATGTTGTTAAAGCAAAAATATAAGAATGATTTATATGAATTATAACAAGAAGTCGTCACAATGGCTAGATCGTGTCAAATCCTGTATCACGATGTTGAAGATTTTATAGCTACGAGTATATGTACAAGTTCCCGATGTTTAACCGAACGATCACCTCGCCTCGTCGGAGGATCCTACCTTTGTATTGGAGAGGGATTTCTCACCTCACCCTCCACAAAGTTATTACATTTTGTGTGACTGCCTCTGTGGCGCGGTGGGAGTGTGTCCGATTGCTACGCAAGAGGTCGTTCAATTCCCACACGAAACACCACTTTTGTGATCCACAAATTGTTGTTCCGAGTCTGGGTGTACTTTGTGTCCGTGACTTGTATGTTTGTAAAGTCCCCCGCGACACAGGGCTTGTACCCAAATGCGGGAATTGTCTCTAATAAAAAAAATATGTATATATCTAACAATAGACCTGATAGTTGTTAATTGATTTTAACTTTGTGAAGCCTTACATAAATCTACATAAAGTGGTTACAAATGACACAATTCTGTATTTCCTAATCGAGAAACGAGCAATAATATCCTTTAATTTTACACAAAAACAATATTTACTCATCAAATAACTAGTTAAGGCCATCACAAATGCCGCCAGTGTGTTTTTCATAATAGAAAGGTACCCGTCGCCGTCGGCTGGTTCGTTTTATTTTAAAAGGGTCTTTGTTGATTTATGCCCATTCCAACAAATGGTAAATAATTACAAACATTTGTGGCGACGGAAATTTAATGATACAATATAAATTGGTTTATCTTTTGTTTACACATTAACGTAACGTTTTTCCACACAAAATCACAACTAAGTTGGTACATAAAATTATAAAAACTTGCCTAGTTGTTACTTGGTCATAAGAAGCCTGGAAAACATAGTGATTAAGGTATCTAATTCGCAGTAGAAAGGTTACAAGTTCGAATCACATTACTCGTATTATATTCGTAATGCCGACGTAAACCCGATTTTAACAAGTAATTTTGTTTAACAAGATTGTTAGCAACGTGCGCAGTAAAGTATTAAAATCAAACGAATATTTCTCGAATGCGAGTAGTGAATATAATAACGGTTTGATCTGCAAACGAAATCAATTTAGTATCATACATAACTCTATAAGATATAATGTAAAATAGATAGTCTAAATTTTTTTCTTCATTGAAGTAATGTCAAACCACATAACGTAGTTTATTATTTAGCTCAGCTTCTTATTCATTATTTATAGAACGTGAAACACCTTCCAGACATTTGGTCTGTCTCAAGTAAACTTATTGTTAGGAACCACTGAATACAATTATTATTGTCTCCGAATCTATTTCGGTAAGCTTGTGGCCTAAATCTAAAATATGTATATATATATATATATATATATATATATATATATATATATATATATATATATATATATATATATATATATATATATATATATATATAGTAATCTAAAATGTGTATATTGCATCAGTTAGGTACACATGATTACTTCAGATAACAAACTATTGTTTAATTTTCTATGAATTTATTACATAATAATAGTGATATATTTTAATTTACGTTCATAAATTACACAATAATTGATTATGCGATTATGAAAGACAAAATGATCGCGTTTATTCAGGTTCAGTTTTTTATAGGAACACAAAAAGTCATCAACATATATATGGATAAACACGTCGATCGGTCGCTGCGTGTTGTGTTAATTTAAAACGGTTAAAACCTTTTATTCCATTTTAGTGGATGAAAATTTGAATTTCGAACGAGAATGGAATGCTATTTGATTTTATAAAAATGGAATGCCAATTATTGAGACTGATACTATTTTTTATTTTGTTTTGTTTTGATGTATCACTTTTCTGTGAATTGTAGTGTGAAGTGATGTGTGAATAGGGATGAATGTGTAAAAGGGTATCCGTAAATTAGTACGGTTAAGTGTTACGTACGAAGTATAGTAGGCATGCTGGGGGTTTACATTATTGACAATTTATTATCGACGTTGCTAAGAATGTGGCTAGATCACTTGATAACCGAAAGAACTGAATTTTTCTAATAATCGGTTCAATATTATGTGCATTGGTAATTGTTTAGAATATTACATTTTTGGAATATTATATGAAGAAAAAAGTTTACAAGGCTAACAGTTAGAGGTTTTATAGAAAAGAAGTAATAAATCATTATTTTCGCAATTAATTTGTATTATAAAATATTTAAAAGTGACACCTCGGGGTTTCACCCGCGCAGTACCCGTTTCCGTGGGAATACATAGATAAAAAGTTGCCCATGTCACCCGAATATAGTGTAGCTTCCCAATGGTAAAAGAATTTTTGAAATCAGTCCAGTAGTTTTTAAGTTTATTCGATACATACAAAAATACGAAACTTTCCTCTTTATAATATTACTATAGACTAGTAAAGATGTATAACAATTAGTGTGGATCTGTACCGTAATTATCTACGTACATGTCAATAATCATTATGACGTAATAATGTTCATTTTTACAAAACCATGCACCTATGCTTTTATATTTGAAATCATTTTCGATTTCTTATTGTTAATCCGTATCTTTGGTTCAATATTCGGCCGATTTAATTCAGCCCGTTTCTATTACTTGTTATAATAGTAACTCTCGTATTTATCCAAAATTATAGTAACGATATATTGGCCTGTTTGTTTCAATATTAATTGGCAGGATTTTAACTAAATTATGTTATTCAAATTACATTAATTGCTCGGGGTTTAGAAATTATTTCATAATAATTAATTCTAAATACTCGAATTTCCGTTGGCTTGTTTAAGCATTGTTAAAATAAAGTTGTCAAATGATACTCAGTCACGCCAAAACGGCTGACCGTATCTTTATAAAATTTAGCATAGAGATGATTAATAGTCTTTTATCCCAGAAAATTATACGATTTCCATGGAATAGATTTGTTTTACCGGATTTGGTTTGAAGAGGAGCATGTCGTGCGCCTGATGATAAGCGTCACGCTAGCCCATAACAGTATCAATGCTACTCAAATCCTTGTTTTGCAAAGATCTGAATGTCATCGTACCGCGCACCTCATTTGAGACATTCGTTTGTAAGTCTTATTTGCCCAGTAATAACACTTGCTACAGTGCCCTTCAACCGAAACACAGTGATGCGTTATCATTACTATTTCACGGAAGAATGGTGCGGTGGGAGTGCATCCGACTGCTCCGCAAGAGGTCGTGGGTTCGATACCCACCCAGGATAAAACTTTGTGTGATGAGTACGATGGTTTATTCTGTGTCTGGGTGTCATTTATCTAATATATATAAATCTCCTGTCACGATGTTTGTCCGCGATGGACTCCTATACCGCTTAACAGATTTCGTTCAAATTTGCACGCAATATGCAGTTTGGTCCAACTTGAAAGATAGGATAGCTTACATTTAAATTTATAGTCGCAATTACTAAAAAAATGAGGGATCCCATGTCCACCCGTGCGAAGCCGGGACGGGCCGCTAGTCTATAATATGTATGTATTTAAAAATATATAAGTACATATGTTCATCAGTTGTCTGGTTTCCATAGTACAAGCTCTGCTTAGTTTGGGATCAGATTCATCAGCGTTGTGTGAGTTGTCCCAAGATATTATTATAGATATTATTGTTATTATACCGACCAAGACGTCATATGGCTTAGCTTAGACCTACCATTCACTTACGTTTTAGATTGCAGTTGTGTACAAGAAATGACTTCAAAAATTGCTATGTCGATATATCGCAGACTATAATTAAGTACCAACTATTTGAAACCGTTTCTAAGTTTCAAACAGTATGTGAATTGTTTAACCGGTATATCGATTGACCTACTACGAGTACTTCCCATAGCAATCACAACTAAGAACAGAACCAATTAGAATGGAAAAACTAAAATTGCAGTTTTTGTACAGTCAATACTGGGAATTTTTGTTCGTGGTTTTTGTGTGGGAGTTTCAAGGTACCTGGTCTAGGCACTACTGGGGTTGGTTTCATGTTGTTCAATACGAGCCCTGTCTGTCGCCTAATCTATCTTCTAACTATATAAAAATATATAGCTGAAATGTATGTACGCGTTTATCTTCAGATCGACTGCACTTGATTGGATAATTATGATTTTTTTTTCATTCGTTATTGTCAGGACAAGATTTGTATAAATGTTTTTTTAATGGTACGCAATTTTTTTTCCGTGCAAAGCCAGGACGGGCAGCTAGTTAAAAAAATCCCTCGCCGCGTCTGTCTGTCTGTATGTTCGCGATAATCTCAAAGTAATAGAGTTTAACTGAATGTAGGTACGAACACATAAACATTTATTTTATTTTATTGTTTTCTCCATCTGTTTCTTCTAGGATAATCTCTCTAAAAATTACTGGAACTATTTTGATGAACCTTCAGTGACTGGTAGCTGGACGTTATAAGGATTAACTTAGGCTAATGCCAAATTTCATTTATTTTTTATTTACGAGAAGCAATTTACATTTAATATTGTACTATTTGTAAACGTTAGTATGTAACCTACAACAAACCCATGCCACTGGCCAAAAGATATCTGTTAAAGGTTTTACATTTTATAAAGGACACCAAAATGAAGACTTGTAAAGATCGGCTTTGAGCTCTGTGTAAATGTAGCTGCGGGCATTTTGCCTGCGGTACTTCAATATAGCTCTTATCCAATTCAAATAAAGTTGAAAATAGTATGCGGCAAACATAATACAGCAGTGTGAGTTCCTGCAATCGATTAACAACTCTATTCCTACTGGGTAAGAACAGTAATTAATTGTCATCGGAAAAATGGTCGAGCACTTTGAGTTAAATTCGTATCGAACCGAGGGTAGCAGGGTAACACAGTGAAGGACACGTAGTTCACGTAGAAAGACAACTCATGTATTGAAAAAATGTTTTAAAAATATGTACTTACTGAGAAACAATCGTTTAATTGTTTACAAACACTGTTTCAAATACAAAAATATTTGAAAAACAAAGGACTGGCTAAAGCAAAGGCAATGTCAAAAAATCTAGCGATTGCACAACAGATGCATTATATAATTCTGGATTTCTCCTATAAACACAATAATTCTCAAAGACGCCGTTTTCATGTATACTAAATAACTTTGTAATATCAGCATTAGGGTTTTTGAAAATATTTAATAAATTAACCCATAATCATCTACCACTTGTTTTTGGAGTTATGACATTTTATTGGAGTTAAATCATTGTTTATGGATTTAGGGCATCAAGCTGACAAAAAAACATGGTTTTACTCAGTGGTCTCTCAGATGTGTGGATAATGGTTGTATGACAAAAGTGGTAGGTGGTGAAAAATCATCCTGTATACGAATTTGCGTATTCATTACCAGTATTCGAATAGTCATTCGAATACTGCACCGAGTACGCGGTTATGGTGCGTATTTTTCGTACCTACTCGGCCGTTTTTTTGGTACCGGTCCTCGGCGTAATATAAAGAAGCCAAGAGCGGGATGTTATTAGTATATAAAAAAATCATTCTGTATACGAATTTGCGTATTCATTCGCCAGTATTCGAATAGTCATTCGAATACTGACGAATGAATGATGAGTGTTTGTAATTAATATTTGTGTGAAACAGATTTTTATTTAATATTTTTAACTGCAAATAAATGAAACATTTTTTTTTGATACTCGTGTACTCTGTGCAATTACAGATTTAATTTTTGATAATGATATTTTGATTTATTTATTTTGTAGTTTTGATGGATTTCAATTACGATATTCATTTTGCTACATCATTTATTTACATTGTTTCTATTTACTGTTTCTAATAACGTAGTTAATGTTTGTACTCGTATTTAATTAGAAGTAAAAGCGTATTTATCTGTTGTTGGTTGCTATAGTACTTACTGGCTCTAGCAATTTGGGATCAGATGGAAATGCCTGAGATGTCACACCCGGTTCCTTTAGGTATATTTTTTGTGTTTATATTACCTAATGATTAAAAAATATTTGGAAGAACATAACATTTTAAAAATTGTCCTATTTTAAGTTATATTTTTCCTGCATATAAATATTACACACAGCCAATATGACATCAGTTAAATAATAACGTTTTACAAACATACAAACAACCTATGTAACACAATCTCACTATTCTAGCTTCACATAATCTTTAAGAATAGATGCACGATGTCAAAATGTAACACTTTTTTCCACCTAGCCTCTCAGCCCGCAAACAAAAACGTGCGATAACTACAACTAAAACTGAAACAGATTATTAATCAGGCGGTTATAGTTTATGGTTATACAGTTAAAAAAAAAGGGAGGGCAGTGGAAGCCAATTTATGCATCTTTCGGAGCGATTATTTCTAAAAAAATTAACTACTACAAAAAAAAAAGTTTAATACCTACTTTTAAAGCGTAAAAGTTTGCTGAAAAAAGAAATGCTTCTCTAACATGTACCTATGGAGTGCCCCTAAAAATATTTATTTTTATTATTTAGCCATTAAACTAAGCGGCTACTACAAGACATCTTTTCACTAGATTTCATCAATACTCATTGTGTAGACAGACGGAAATGACGAAACTATAAGGGTTCATTTTCGCCATTTTGGCTGCGGAACCCTACCAATGGATCAGCAACATCGCCTCCCAATTAATTAATCAATCCAGCCAGTGATATTTTTAACTGCTGTGTTTTTAAACAGTGACATTTCGAACAGTACCAATTTAGTCTGTAGTCCGCTTAAAGATCTTATAAATACGTAATTCCAAGCCGTCGTTAACGTTTCGTGTATTGTTAAATCCCCGAGCCTCGGCACTTATCCAATCGATTCAAAGCTGGTTGGCAGTGTATTGCCGAGCTAACGTTCAATGTTTTACAGTAGAGTGATTGATTAGGGGTACAGCTACTGTTCTGCATATTTTAAGGCATGTACGGTTTAACGATTCACAGTAATCGATTCTTTAACTAGGTTTTGCCTGCCAGCCCATGTAAACGTCAATTAGGGTTGATTTTTAAAAAAAGAAATGCTTTTATGTAAGTGCATACTGAGAATAGATTTAGATTGAGTCGGACTGACAGTTTCTCCGTAGATTGATTGACGAATTTTGCTAATTCTAAGAATACGTCGTATTGTAAACGTTGCTATACAAAGCTGAAAAGAAAAGTTCCGTAAATTTGTCGTTGTCGACAGTTTTACAGGATCGTTGTAATATAAGCCGTGCTACTGAAATACGTATGCCAATATGTATCCATTTTAGTCCAAGTGCTCGCCTCTTATTCAAAGACATTTCCCAGCGTCTTGTCAGTGCATCTCGTGACCAGAAGGCTGGCCTTTTCTTTGCACAGAGAATAAGCATTGCCATACAACGTGGCAATGCTGCCAGCCTTCTGGGCACTATACCGGTTGACATCGATGGGGAGGAATTCTTCGACGCATAATTTTTTTTTTTTGACTCCCTTTTTATGTTATTCTTTTTTTTGTAATTAAGCTTGTATTTCTTAACATTGGTAATTTTTATAAATTAACTTAATATTTCTGAATAAAAAAAAACATTTTAGTCGTCCCGACACCATGTGATATCTACCTCTATCAAAAACCTAAGAAAAAAGATTTAAGATGTTGTGTAAAAAAGTCGCCTGCGATTAATTAATAATAATATCTTAGGACAACTCACACAAAGCTATCTGATCCCAAACTAAGCAGAGCTTGTACTATGAAATCAAGACAACCGATAAACATACTTATATATTTCTAAATACATACATATTATAGATAAATAGCACTCACAGAATAAACTATCGTGATCAGCACACAAAGTTTTATCCTGGGTGGGGATCGAACCCACGACCTCTACCTAGCAGTCGGATACACTCCCACCGCGCCACAGAGGCAGTCATAGTTGTTGAACACCTCACAATAGTCTACATGACAGTCACAAAACGACAAAACGATGTGTTTCGTTTAAGTTTGTGGAAAACGTGGAAATACAAAGTTGTTACGTTATGTCTGAGAGTCATCAAAACATTTGTCTGCGTAAATTTTCCCCGTTTCTGGAACATTTCTCATTGCTGCTCCGCTCCTATTGGTCGTAGCGTGATGTTATATAGCCTATAGCCTCCTCGATAAATGGGCTATCAAACAGTGAAAGAATTTTTCAATTCGGACCAGTAGTTCCTGAGATTACCGCGTTCAAACAAACAAACTCTTCAGCTTTATCATATTAGTATACATATATACTAGTTTTAAAGACTAGAAATTTTTAAACACGTACGTATGCAACTTTTTGTGATGTATTAAGACTGATTAGGGTAGCCGGCTACCCGATCCGTTTCTCTTCGAGTGAATCGAACATAATATTATGAATTCCAGTGTATCAAGACAAAACAAAACTTCGATCAGACAAAATGTAAACAAACAAAAAGAAATCGGTAACGGTCTAACAAAACGGTTCTTTTAAATGTAATTCTCGCACGCCAAACCAGCAATTGTCAAACATCAATCAAACATTGAGAATTGTAGTTAAAAAAAACCGGGCAAATGCATGTCGGGCCGCGCCCAATGTAGGGTTCCGTAGTCCCCCATCCGAATTTTGTGTTAAGTAGTCCCCCACCCGAATGTTGTTTTTGTTTTATACTACTTACAAACGTCAGTAGTAGTTTTTCAATGAAATCTGTACGAAAATTTTGTTACTTCTCACTTGGCCTGCTGTTACTCGTTTAGTTGTAAAGCCTTCTTAGCTGTGATAGTTTTCCTTTTAATTTAACTATATATAGGTACTACTACCGTGATTTTTTTTACTTATCCAACATCAACCATTTAGGTGGCAGGGGGGGGGGGGGGGAACACTTGACTCTAACAAAAGTTTGCGCTTTAAACTTAATATTTCACAAACGGATCCATAAACCACCGAAAAATAGTCTTACAACTCCTGAATATTTCTAAAAGACCTATCTAATGATACCCCACACGATGATGTAAGTGAGAAAAAAAGTAACATCCCTACTGTACATAACCTAATTTTTTTTTTAATATCGTTTTTATTCTTTCACTTTCTTGGTTTAAGAAATATGTGTATCCATGCCTTCTAACACTACGACAGAAGGACGGACATGGCGAAAATATAAGGGTTCAGTTTTGCCATATTGGCTACGAAACCCTAAAAACGAAGTTTACAAAACATAAAAGAGTTTTTCTTGATCTCTGACAATAATATTAGTAAATAGATGGTACTTTTTCACAATCATTAAAGTGGAAAGCTTCAATCGAACAAAACAGCCCTGGGGTGTATTTGTGCCCGATCGAGCAACGGAACAAAAGAATATCGTTGTGTTGGTTGCAACGGGTAGAGAAACAAAATGTGCACTCTCCCATTCATTTTAATTCCTAAAATCGACAGTTGTTATTCAAAGTGGGCATTTGAGAGCTGATATTTGTTTTTTAGGAAGAATGAATGTGAAACGAAAGACTGTTTTAAACAAAAGTAGTCTAGGCACACAACAAACATTGAAATCACGAGTAGCTTTTAAAGACTAAAGAAATGTAGTCCCAATAATGTAGTCCCAAAAGACTGCCTCTGTGGCGCGGTGGGAGTGTGTCCGACTGCTACGCAAGAGGTCGTGGGTTCGATTCCCACACGGGACACCACTTTGTGTGATCCACAAATTGTTGTTCCGAGTCTGGGTGTACTTTGTGTCCGTGACTTGTATGTTTGTAAAGTCTACTGCGACACAGGGCTTGTACCCTAATGCAGGAGTCATCTTTTTTTTTAATAAAAAAAATAAAAAAAATATCTACCCTCTAAATCTGTTTAACAGGATTACTTTTATGTTGTGTTCGTAATTGCTGGATAAAGTTTGTATGACTTTTCGTCAAAATGCTTACAGGAAAAGTCGGCAATTGAGTCGAATAGGTACTCAATTGGCTCAGTATTTTTCCTGATATTCTTTATAAAAAGTGACACATTCAATCTTTAGTAAATTACACTTGAGAGCTTTCACAAGTGTAATTTACCGAAGACTGAATGTAACTGCTACAAGGAAAATAATATTTTTATGAAGGCTCCAAAAAATACCTATCTTAAGTCAAAAATGTCAAATGACGACATCTGGATAGTTTTCTTGTCTGAATGAATCTCCAAACGTCTTAAAAGATTAAACTGGGTCCTTATTCAAGTTCCTTTGTTTCGTTTTCGCGGCAAGCCCGCGTGAACTGTCAAACTCTTGTCATAATGGTAAATAGAGAGCTGCGCTTAGGAATGCATCAACGTACACGCGCGGCGAATATCTTTGAGTTCACCGCGCTTGCGCCAGTTTGCACGGGCTTGCCACGAAAACGAAAAAAATACAACGTGAATAAGGACCCTGCTTGTATTAGAGCTTACTTAAGTGGGTTGACGTTGGTAGTGAACTCGTAATGGTTGGAATTGTTCTTTGGAAATGGGATGCCTTAATCACTGCGCCTGCCCGCGCCTCCGTCCGCGTATATGACGGTTATCGTGACAATATCTAACCTATGTCCTTAAGACACCGGCTTAAGGATTGTACCACCCCATCTCTTCCCGTGGGAGTCATCAAGGCGACTAGGGGATTTCACACCGAAGTACGGGCAGCAGCCAGCAGGCTCCTCTGCATACTTTAAAGCCTTACTGCGGTCACACCCGCTCGCCAAGCGTGGTGATTATGGCAATTACCCCCAGGATCTACATAAGCAGGTTCCACTGGGGAGACCCGTGCCCAGCAGTGGGACATCATATGGGTTGATATCGTCCTTACACGGGACTTAAACTATTTCCATACCTAATTGCATCTAAATCGGTTTAAGCGTGAAATTGTACGGACATACTTACTTTCACATCTTTACTAACATTATTTAAGCGAAAGTTTTAATAGGTTGGATGAATGTTTGTTAATCAATCACTATAGCTAAACGGAAAACTAAAATTTGGCACTTATATAGATAACTAGCTGTCCCGCGCAACTTCGTATGCGTAAATTTTCCCCGTTTTTGCAACATTTCTCGTCGCTGCTCCGCTCCTATTAGTTGTAGCGCGATGTTATATAGCCAATAGCCTTCCTCGATAAATGTGCTATCCAATAAAAAAAGAATTTTTCAAATCGGACCAGTAGTTCCTGAGATTAGCGCGTTTAAACAAACAAACAAACTCTTCCGCTTTATAATATTAGTATAGATAGTATGAAATAGTACGCAGACATCTTGGAAAAAATTGTAATTCACGTGAGATAAATGATGATTTTAAAAATCTCCACGTAAACGAAGTGTTGAGTAATAGTTAGTTTATAATATTAGTTCGAATGGTAGGTAGATTAGCACAATGTAACTAATATTGTATTACTAGGACTTCTGTACGTCGGAAATTAGAAACTATACGGTTTGCCATTATTGTTCGTGGAAACTACATCACACTTCGAATTAGTTTAGTAAAGATTTGTGTGGCTTCACACGATTAAATTTGTTGTTATAGCGTTTATACTAATACTAGCTGACCTGCGCAACTTCGTCTGCGTAAATTTTCCCAGTTTTTTCAACATTTCTTATTGCTGCTCCGCTCCTTATTACTCCACTATTTAATGGATGTTATTATACATATAAACCTTCCTCTTCAATCACTCTATCTATTAAATAAACCGCATGAAAATCCGTTGCGTAGTTTTAAAGAGTTAAGCATACATTGGGATATAGGGACAGAGAAAGCGACTTTGTTTTATACTATGTAGTGATACACTATGTGAAATGTATAGGTGGGTGGAGGGAATGGGTTGCTGTACCTACACATAATCGGGTCGGTTTTAGTCGGAACAGCTGGGTAGTAAAATCGAATCGTTATGATGTGCCGACCCGAATAAACTATCCGATCGGCACTAGTTAAATGAAGCTCAACATGTGTGGTAATTGCTTCGGGTCGGGTTTGTTGTTCAACAAATACTGCCGAACCGACAATGCCGACCCGCTTTTGTGTATTACCTATTACGATTGAAAATATACAGTTCTTCTGTCACAATGACAGAAGAACTGACTGCCAGACTGCGGACTAATAGGGTATGTTGACAACCTTAGGGTTATGGAACCCTAAAAGGTGTTCCACTGCTGTGGCGCGGTGGGAGTGTGGTGCCCGACTGCTACGCAAGAGGGTTCGATTCCCACACGGGACTCCACTTTGTATGATCCACAAATTGTTGTTCCGAGTCTGGGTGTACTTTGTGTCCGTGACATGTATGTTTGTAAAGTCCCCCGCGATACAGGGCTTGAACGAAACTGCGGGTGTCGTCTTTAAAAAAAAATAGGAAACAAAATACAGGATGCTCTTCCAAACTATTAACTGCTCTGTTCGAAATTAAAGATTATGTTAAGTGCTGCTAAAAGGCGTTCAAAATTCAAGCTCATCAACGTATCATATATATACATCAGCAATCTGAACTAATATCAGGTATAAAAGAGAAAGTAACTCTGTCTGTCTATTGCGTTTTACTCTTAAACGACTGAAGCGATTTAGATGAAATTTGGTACCTACTAATATAGTTTGAATCCTGCGATAGGACATAAGACATTTTTATCATGATAGCCGGCATCCACGCGGGTGAAAGCTGAAGCTAATAAAAGTATACTTCCAACTCAAACAAGAGCCATAAGAAATACCAAGTGAGAATTAAAATCATTCATCGAACGGTATTACGTAGCTACCAAGTACTACAAGTAGGTAATACACAAAGCATAATATCAAACAAAAATGCACTAGCAAAAACCAATGAAGTACTCTCACTAATGAGAACCCGATAAGGGAATTCTTTTAGTATGTTACGTACTGCATTTTAGTAAGGCGTGTGCTACGGGCGGCTACCAGGCCATGCGCGATACTTAATGCTCATACCTACATTAACCTATTTTCGTAGGAAGTAGTTCGATATACGACTGCATAACGTAAGCCCGGGTATATGTTGGTTAATAGTGAAGGTTATTTCTTTTTTTTATAACTTGTTATACCGTTTCTTTTCATAACTTGTTACACAAAATTATAAGACAGACTATCTACATGCCAACGTGGTATGGAACGCAGTATACTCAACATAAGAAAAAAATTGACACTTAAGAAAAGCCACTGACGTTTATAAGCACTCTCTGAAACTAAAATGAAAATGGGCGGGGCATGTAGTGCGATTGCAGGACGCAGGAAGACCGCTAATGAGATGGCAAGACGAGATTATCAAGGCAGCTGGCCGTGCTTGGATACAAGAAGCTCAAAATAGGGAACTTTGGTAATCGGGGGGAGGAGGAGTTCTGGAAAAATAAAGTACTAGTTTAAGTCTAAAACATTGTAATTTCAACATTGTATTCCAAGAATGAATTAATGAATGAATTCAACATTGTATTCCAAGAAAAATGGGGAAAATTTACGCAAACGAAGTTGCGCGGGACAGATAGTCCTATATAATTTTAGTTATCCTATAAAATTTTAATTATTGTAAGTTAAGTACTGTGCTCTCCTTTACAGTACTTAATAACTTAAAGCTTTGCAGGTCGTAGTTCCACTTCTGAGAAAATTAGCAAAGTTGCAATATATCCTCTTTGCTTGCACTGGACTCCAAACACTCGCTGCGCCATAACTTGCGTGTGTAACTTTTTAAATACATATTAAACTGTCAAAGGAATTGCTTTACGTACAATCATTTGATGGGGAAACGTGGAAACTGTATGCACTAAGTCTGATTTACGGTTCTCTCATATGTCTCACAATGTCTTTTTCACCACCGTTTTTTCTTATTTTTCCGTCCTTGCAAAACATTTCCAATATACCTACGAAATTAAATATCATTTTAAAAACGAAATTGACAAAAAAAAAGAATTTCATTACAGCTCCAACAACAAGAAGTTTACACTTAGATTACAACAGTGTTATGGCTTGATAAATACTAGACATTTAATTATTTTAGGGTATTCATTGATTGATTACGGGTTAAGTCATTTTCGGCGCGTTTGTCTTTCCAATTATGTCTGACACGCTATTAACTAAACAATAATCATGCAGAATGGGTCCGCAGTCGGATAAAAACACTTTGCTCTTGTAAAAAATATAAACATGAAACGTAAACGTGAATGTGAAAAATACCGACGTGAACCCACTCCTAACACAAGCCATAGAGCTTAGCTGGAGGGGTTAACAGGAAAAAAAAACCGTGCCAAGTATCTTGTACATCGGAAGAAAAAAATATCGAGTGTGACTTTAATGGCGTCTATTACCGAGATTCTGTTAGCGACTCCAACACCCAATCGAAATCCATAAATAAACTCACAAATTTACAAACATACGCTAGTGATGTAATAGCGAATATGCTATTACATCACTAGCGTACTACGTTAGTGATCCAAATTGCATAACATGTGCATACTCATCGTAATCTGTTCAATTACCTAACTATATTACGCCGTTTGTGGTATTAAGAGCTACTCCAATGATTAGGGGAGATCAATGATGAATCCTATCATAGATGACCGTAGCTATTAGCAATCACAAAACCAAATTGAACGCTCATTGGCTGATTAATCCCGGATAATACCTACTAGGTGTTCCGAACTGCAGTTTAATTAGCCCTTTGTGTTTGACGTGTGCATGGTAGCGGATCATACTCGATATGTAGACGGCCATTGTCTTTAAGCGTGTTCTTAACCTTTACATAACTAAAAGAAAGTAATGGTATTTTTTTTATTATGCAAATATATATTTGAAGGTTATTTACCATAATTTGACATTTCGAGAGAGTGACGTCCGCCGTCAAGGCTTGGGCATAAAAAAGAAAACGGAATATGAAATTATTTTAATTTGCTTCCAACGAAATTGAATAAAAGATAGAATAAATAATAGTTTAAAAAACTTAAAAAACACGCTTTTGTAAATAGCTGTTCTAAAAAGTAATAAATAAAAAATCAGTTTATCCATAAAAGCGTGGGGTGCTGTGACGATATAGATTTATAATCACCCCATGCTTTGTTACGAAAAACTGTTTTTTTTAATTTATTACTTTTTAGAACTAAACTATTATTTATTCTATCTTTTATTCAATTTCGTTCAACTACAAAAGCGTATTTTTAAGTTTTTTGAACTATTATTGATTGTTTAGTTGTTTTAAACCAGAAAGCCAAATAGGAAATTTCACAGATCTAACTCCAAAACTGGCGGAGTTTCATATACACCTACAACCTAGTGGTTGTAGGTGTATGGAAATATGGTTACCTCCTTAAGGGGTAAATTTTCAAATATCCCTTTTTATTTGATTGTATTGTCATCGGTCCTTGATAAGTGTGCGAAATTTCAATTAAATTCGATGTTCTGGTGTTTTGAAGTGAAAAACATGTTCAAAGATTTACAAACATAAAACAAACAAAGGTATAAAACAATAAATGGAAAATAAATGCAAAGTCGCCCCCTGTCGCTCCTCCCCCCCCCCCCGCATCACACACGTATAAACAACACAATGTGGGAAACACGAAAGGAGTAATTCTGCGAAGAGCACTCTTGCTACTCACGACTCACCACAGAAAAAGGAAAAAATGGTTAGAATTTCTTTGTGAGCTATTGCTCATGTGATACTTATGAACTTGGAGTAGACAGACAGATAATCTATACAAATGGTTTGTAGTTGGCAAAGTAGAGGGTATTAGACAACCTGGGCGAGCACCTACTACCTAATAAATGGACTTTCCATCACCAATGTCCTAAATCCAGCAGAAGACCGAATGACAAATAAGATGATTCATAACTATGTAACGTGCAATACCATTTCTCGTAATACAAAGCAGCGGTAACCTAATGGCTAAGACATTGGACTCACAATCGTAAGCCTTACCGTTATACTACCGACGTGAACCCACTCCTAACACAAGCCTTTGAGCTTAGCTGAAGGGTTTTACAGAATTGCTATCAATGTGGGACCCAATCCCACATTGCTACTTAACCTATAAAAAGATACGGACTTGTGAGGAAACAACGAAGAAGATGAAGCTCGAATTGAATGGAAAAATGATGTTGGGGCCAGCGTTTCAGAGTATTCGTTCGTATTGGAACTGCCGTTCTAAAGAAAATGGCTTTATATCCTTTCTAGTACTGTACTCTATACTGTGTTACGCCTTCACAAAAACTCAACATCAATGTATTTCACCAAAGCCTTTTGTCAAAGGTACTATTCAATAGAACTGCTCAATTTGAGTGAATAACATTGTGTCCTACATCTCCTATTATATATCTCGTCTCGTCTATATGTCTATAAATCTATTTCAAATAAAGATGTCCTTATATTTCCAATTCTTGTCATAAACATCTTCATTCAATTGGAACCGTTTCTGTTCATCGCCTTAGTGACGTCAAAACTGTTCAGCCGTACAAACCACTTGTCTATTGAAGCTTACAGCCTGTAATGTATTTCACACACGTGTGCTTAATATCAATAGCTATTGAATTGTAATCAAGTGTGTCAAGTGAGTATCGGATTGAATTCTATGAAAAAAGACTAAGTAAGTACTTTATATATTTTAATATTATTTGTAGATATTTTGCCTGGTGATGTAATCGCTGGTAGCAACCTCATTTGTCATCTTCCCCCGCTCCGCTGTACTTTACACCGAAGGAAAGAACTGAGTCAAGCGATCGCACTATAGACCGAATGAAATGATGGATCCTTTGCAGACGAGATTTTGTGCTCTCCCAACACAAAGAGGATATTTCGGCAAGGGGAGGTTTCGTTTACGTGGCTGGGGGACTTAACTTCCGTGCGATTTTTAATTTGTAACTTCTCGTCTGTGACTATTATGTTTTATAGTCACATAAATTTGACATGGCAATATACGAATTTGACACTTGGCAATCCACCGCAGTACGTTTCAAACGTCATTTTCTTCCACAACTATCATAAAGAATTAATTATCGCTAGCTGTATTTCCAGACCAATATGACTAAAGGCTGGACCTTCAAAAAAGAGCCTACTCGTGTCGCAAGTGCCCATAGACAGTAGTAACTATTTAGCATCAGGTAAACCGTTTGTTCCTTTGCCCCCTATCACATAATAAAACTGAGATAGGTTAAAATTAATAAATGCATCCAACCAGACGCGGATCATGAATATCGTACGAAGAAGACATGGCACTACGCGGGCATAGCCCAAACTCCATCTTTGTCTTGCCATCTAACCTCAGATTCCGATTGAGTGTTCCACCTGTCGCAGAGCTAACAATTCTATTCCTGTTTTACAGCAGACCTATTCCGCTGTAAAACAGGAATAGAATTGTATTCAGACAAAGCAACAAATCCAATCAGAGCAATGGAATCAAGAAACGACACCTATTGTTATATACTAAAGTGTTTGTTATATTTAGAACCTATTCTTGGATATAGAATACAGTTATATCGCTGAATTGAAGATACAGGCGTCAAATTAAAAATGTATGTTGTTGGTTTTTGCTCCAAAATAGTGGCATATGTTCAGTGTTATATTGGCTTTCCCAGGGAGTGGTAAAAAGTAGGTACATAGTACTCATTTAGACTTGTGCTAGTCCACTGTATCACAATAACCCCAAATTGTAAAACCCCTCTAAAAATAAATGCCATTATTAAGCAACTATTTCTTATATTGTGTCATAAAAAAAGTGTAGTGAAATTTAAGTCTTGTTATATTGGTACACATCACACATTACCTTAAACATAATTTTACTGTACAGGTAAAGTAAAATTATGCTTAAGGTAGGTATATTGTTTTTATAGTCAATATCATTTTTATTTCAATTTTTGATTACGTCTGTTAATATCCCCAAGGATATGATTGGCAATAGGTATATTACGCTATTGATTCAGTTGAAGAATATCAAGAATATCACTAGTTCACAAACATCTTACTTGAATTTATGTTAATAGTTACGCGAATCTCTGATTTTGTGTTGCTTCAAAGTTTTAAATCATAATTAAAATCTAAGCTCCCAAAATTATCTACAGACCTTTTTTTTTTTATCGTGTGCAAAAATCCCCATGGATTCCACTCCTACGAGGGCACGCAGGAGGGGGTATGTCGGAATCGAACCGACTAAAAATCACACGGTGTTCCGGCGCAAAGCCTATGGCCAAATGTGAGGGTGTCCCTAGCGGAATTGGTGCCTCCACCATTAGCAGGCTTGGTCGACAACGACAATTTTTACGACGGATAATATGGGTAGTTTCATTCCCACTTCGTGACAGAAGGTGCGCGTGGAACACGTCGCAACACCAACTCGGGCTTACTTCTGTAAGGACGACAAGTTGCCCTTCTTGTCGCCCTCTGGTCAGAGCCTATGGGAGCCGAAGATCATTTAATGCTCTTCGACGCCCCGTTCGTCTACTCCGGGACGGATGTGAGCTGGTTCTCTCCCGTTCTCTCTCCGCCTCCTCAAAATTATCTACATACCTGTTATTATTTTAGAATTAAAAAAAAGACCGCCTTTAAATCCATCAAGCCGTTCTCGAGATAAATGGCGACAATCATTTATTTAAATGCACAGCAGCGCCCACTGGCGTGTTGCCATCATAAAATATATTTATATTATAGAAACTGTCGCAGCTAAATTACACATCCTTCATAGAAAACCGCATCTGAATCGGACATACCGATATTGAGATAAATTACAACATGCAAGTGCACAAACAGACACACACACACACGCGCGCGCGCGCACTCACACACCCACTTATATACAATTAATTACCTTCTCCGTTCCGTCATTTTTACATTTTATAGAAGAACGGTCCTCCATAAACAAATAAGTACGTTACGGCGGACACTAGCTGGAAATTATTAAAAATCTTGTATGAATATTTATTTATTTTGTTTCAAAGAGTTTCATCAAAGCTCGCATTTAAACGTGAGTAAAGGGGGTTAGCTTTAACGAAATCCTTGTGACAAGCACCCTGCGGATAACACAGAATTTTAATATATTTTGTACAAACTTTTCCTCGTGTCTTCATCTACGTCGTATCGTTATTGTAAGGTTTGGTCAGCGTAGATCAAATACTGTTATTCGTAGTCAGTTACGAAACATTTTTTTTCATTCACACAAAAGTTTGCGTTTTTGATATGATCAACGAGCGCAAATATCTTGCAACTTTGCAAAGATTCGAAGTTTACACGTTTTAAAAAACTCACACTGCTGAAATCGCGAATGCTTTAGAAAGGATAGAACAGGATACTTTTCATCGCAATAATCAATACCCATGCGAGTAATTTTAGTAGTATAGATTATACGGGCCTCTTTAAAAAACTCAAAAGCTGTATAGCCTATGTCAGTGTGATCTCTTACAATCAAAACAAATCCAAAGACATCTCTCATGACAAATCCATCAATGAATCAGTATATTCATACTTAAATATGCTCGAAAGTCATTATTATCCCACTATTTTAAATATATTATTCAATTAATCGAACTATTACAACCAAACGTTAGAATGCAGCCACTCAATTAATACGTTAATTGGCGTGGATGATCCAGCTACCAAACGTGCCATGTATCCATTCCTACAAATAACTCAACGTGAATAGGTTTTATTAATGTATTTAGATTATCCACTTTGCAAATTCATTTAAATAATTTATTGAAATTGAATATATGGACGAATTAAGCAACTTTTTTATTAGAAGACTTTATGTTACAGAGACCCTTGTTTTATTTGGTCTCTCACCTCTTCGCCAGATTTGGCGTATAGTCCTTTATGACTTTTGACCATAAATATTAAAGCGATACATAACTTTGAGTCGAGCACAAAATATTTCTGTCTCCACTATCTATATATATAAAAATGAATGTTTGTCTGTATGTCTTATATGCATTTTTTTTTTTTTTATATCTTCGCAACACCACACTGTTCAATGCGAAATAGAAAGACGAAACGAAAATAACCTACAAAAAGAAGATTGTATACCGAAGGCTCGAACCCACAACTACACAATTCTCACCTCTGACCACATATTGTGTACCGAATTTATGCCAAATCGACAGGTGACCTCTTCGTCAAATTAGATGTTCATATCTTACGCGCACGCCGCGCGGCTTGTGTGTGTCAAAAAGTGTCGTTACAACTTTTCGTGAGATTTTTTTCCGTCTAGCCCCCTTTCACAACGCGCGATAAGGAACTTCGTTCCAATAAACTAAATTAACAATATCTATTAGAATTGTGTTAACGAATATCGTTAAACGTACGACTATCAAATGTTATACTACAAAGTTTATTTAAAGTGTATTTCATCAAATTCTATAGTTTATATGTAGATAAAGTGTCAACGTAAATAATCATGAATAATGATTTCCTACAATTTCGAGCTTAAATATAAACATAGAGAATATCGAAGGATATTAAAATATTCTGTATCTTGTTCGTTCATGTTTATTCAGCTGCTGGCTGGTATTAAAATTAAAATAAATATTTAAGCGTTGAGTTTTCCCAACGTGTCGATCCAGTCATTATTTACAAGGTGTCACAGAATGTTGTGGTCATATTCAAGGGTTGGTATGTACTTATTTTATAATTTAAAATCGGAGTACCCTAAAAATATGTTTTTTATTCGTTTATAGAAGCGGCGGTAGCGTAATGGTTAGGGCATCGGTCTCGCAATCGTGTGGCCGCGGGTTCGAATCTTACCCATTATACTACCGACGTAAACCCACTCCTAACACAAGCCTTTGAGCTGAGCTGGAGGGGTTAACAAGATTGCTAGTAATGTGGGACTCAATTCCACATTGCTAGTTAACTTTAAAAAAAAAGTGAAAAAGTTATTAATTAAAAAAAAGTATGATTTCAAAATTCTATGCCATAATAATCCAATCGAATTTTGTACCAGGAGAGGTATAATTCTAATGCCATACGCCTTTTACTATTGAATTTTGACAAAAAGAATATGCTATAACTATGTAATAATAATGCAACCAGCTATTGCACCATGGTAGGTGCAATACTGACAACATACACTATCCGCTGGTGAAATTTAACCACACCTTTCTGTTACACGCTGTATATATATCTTGGTCACGGCATAACTAAATAACGACGTTACCGATTTGAATAATACTTTTTTGTTTTATTTGGCTTCATTTAAAAGATTTGACATAAAAATAATTAGAAAAAAACCCAAAGAAATAGCTAAAAAATAGAAAAATCGTCATTGGTAATTTTGTATAGGATTAAAATGTTCAAGACTTAAAAATCGGATGTTCTTTTTATGAATTTAGATGAAGAAAATAGATTTGCATCTTTTTATAATAGATGGAGTCAATCTATTTAAATTCGAGATTTAGTATGGTCACGGGTAGACTGACCGTCACCACGGACTTTGCAATACGGTCGAAACGTCAGGCAATAAAACAAAGGTATTTAGCCTTAAAATAAAATATTTACGCAATTAAGACCCGTAGCTCATAAAATTCTACATTGGTAGTAACCTTTATAATAAATAAAACTTTTAAAGTTTATAGAAGTCAGAAAAAAGTTTTATGACACTTTCAGGGTAAGACCGAAAAATGGTAACATTACTTAACCTCAATAATCTCTTAATATGCTCAGTCTCTACTCAATCAATCACAAGAAGCAAGATGTTAACATCATGTAGGTATTGATAAAATAATATTCCTGATCAAATTCAAATCAATTCTCTCGGAATTCAATTCGGAGGTTGTGAGTAAATTGTCCCGAGAGCCATTGATCGGCTGACATGCAAATGCAACTGTACCTATCATAGAGATGAGCTTGTTGTCATCGAATATGCAAATTGAATTTCAATTTGATGAAAACAAAATGCCCGTACCAACTATGTCGTAATATACACTCTCATAGCTACACTGTACGCTGATGAAATTTGACCACATCTTTCACTTCAATTTCAGTGAAGAAACCAATTTTTTTTTTTTTTTTTTTTTTAATAAAAAGACAACTCCCGCAGTAGGGTACAAGCCCTGTGTCACGGGGGACTTTACAAACATACAAGTCACGGACACAAATTACACCCAGACTCGGAACAACAATTTGTGGATCACACAAAGTGGTGTCCCGTGTGGGAATCGAACCCACGACCTCTTGCGTAGCAGTCGGACACACTCCCACCGCGCCACAGAGGCAGTCAAATTGTAACTTAACTTTATGCTTTTTATATTTAATGCCTTTATCAGTAGCAGTGAGATCCTTAAAACTGCAGTCATTATAGCACAATGTAGCATCATACAAACGTGAAATATGAATATCGCATTACACTGGCTCTAAGCCGCTATTTCCTTAATGAACTCTCTATTCAACTCCTATGTTATATAATACTTAATGAGCTTTCGACTTGCATGTCTATCAACACTCTGTATTCAGTTTTGAACGTGGCTTTAAGCGCGTTGTGTCAGGATATCTGATTCAAGCAGAAACGTGATGTTTCTTTGTTCCTCCATCACTCCACAGGTTGAATTATCAATTTGTTAGGCTTGACCTCTCTGCGGAATATAGGATTTCGCTTTATGATTGGCGTGGGAACTTCACTCCGCTGATTTGTCGATTTTCATTTAGGTGGGATTGGTCCCCGCGTATTGGTGAGGAGCTGGAGTGGGCCATCCAGGATTTCGGTTTATAGGGGCAAGTGGTTTTATTGCGGTACCTACTAGCTGACCAGCGCAACTTCGTCTGCGTCAATTTTCCCCGTTTTGGCAACATTTGTCATTGATGCTCCGCTCCTTTTGGTTGTAGCCAAATCTCAAGATATCTCACCAGTGGGTGTTAAAAATTTGCCAAAATCACATCCCGTAATTTATGGAAGCTCTCTTATCACCAATAACCACCATCTCCATACCAAATGTCATTTAAATCGGTTCAGTGGTTTAAGCGTGGAAAGGTAACAGACAGACACAGACATTTTTAAAGTAGATATGAATATATATATTTTTTTTTAATAAAAAAATTATGATTCGTGCCCATACGAAAGTGTACGTAGTACCTACGACGCTGCGTTGTCGTCAGCACTGAATAAAGTAATGTTACCTTAGTCTGACCTGGTCTGACCAACTGTTTCCCGGTATGTAGTATAGGAAACCAACATTTGTACCGTATTTATTTCATTCTCGGTAACCTTATATCTCGAATTTAAATTGATTGGCTCCATCTATTATAAAAAGTGCAAAACTTTTTTTTTCATCAAAATTCATAAAAAGAACATGTCCGATGTTCAAGTCCCCATACAGAATTACCAATGTCGATTTTTAAATTGAGTTTTTTGTAATTATTTCTTTCTAATAACCTTCCATAAATGAAGCCGAACAAAAAAAAAAGAATGATTCAAATGTCGTTATTTAGTTATGCCCTGACCAAGGGAAAATGTATTCATTTTTGTATAAATCACATGTAGTATGTGAGTGTTTATGTTTGTTACTTCTTCACGTCTAAACGGCGGGACCGATTTTAATAAAATTTGGTACCTATGGAGTTAGCTGAGACCCTGGATTAACATATAGGCTACAATAAACCGCGGGTAATACCGCGGGGCACAGCTAGTAAAATATAAATACAGATTTTCTAGAAATCGGACTCATCGATTTGAAGGATGCCGCCCATGTTTAAAATTGCAATAACCTTCGTAATCTCTCAGCAACCGGCCGGCTTTCTAAAAAGCGAGACTCATTTGTTTTGTTGCTCTTTCCTACAAAGCAAAGCTAATATTTATCTATCTCTTTCATTAAGCCGTTTGAAACTGCGACCGAGCAAACAAAAAGCTTTTCATCAAATCTGCTCTTTGACATTGCAACAGTGCACACTTGCACAGTTCGCTATCAACATTCCACGTTTAAAATTATATTCGAGCTGGCATCAAAGGACTTAAAACGACGCATCATTGGATCACTAGTTTTGTCTCCCTTGCACTGTAGTACATCATACTGTATTAAATGGAGACAGATATACGGTTACCATTTGCTGAATGCGCTTCTATTGAAGCCTCAGCAGATATTCCCATTGAGGTTTCTATAGAATTTGTGGCTTAATTACTAAAGCGTTAGTAGTTTACATTTCACTAGAAATTTGGTTCAAATAGAATGAATACCTAGTTACTATAGATTTTTGACATCTTCATTGACTGCCCTAGTGGTCAAGTGGTTAGTGATCCTGACTGGGTTCGATTCCCGCCTATAATAAATCTTTGCATGAGCACGATTACTTAATCTGTGTCTGGGTGTAGATATAAACTTGAGAGGTGTCAAGGGACACCCGGATGGAACGAAGTTCTTATCTTAACTTTTTTTGTTTTATAATCTTCGCAACACCACACTGTTCAATGCTAAATAGAAAGACGAAACGAAAATAACTTACAAAAAGACGATTGTATACGAAGGCTCGAACCCACAACTACACAATTGTCACCAATACTGTGTACCGAATTTATGCCTCTAGACCAAATCGACAGGTGACTTCTTCGTCAAATTAGATGTTCATATCTTACGCGCACGCCGCACGGCTTGTGTGTGTCAAAAAGTGTCGTTACAAATATTCGTGAGAATTTTTCTGTCTAGCCCCCTTTCACAACGCGTGATAAGGAACTTCGTTCCAATAAGTACGTTTATCAGTTTTCTGATTACCATAGCAAGTTTTGATCCGAACAGACGTGTGTCAGTTGTCCTAAGGTATTTTTTTTTTTTTTTATAGACAACTCCCGCAGTAGGGTACAAGCCATGTGTTACAGGGGACTTTACAAACATACAAGTCACGGACACAAATTACACCCAGACCCGGAACAACAATTTGTGGATCACACAAAGTGGTGTCCCGTGTGGGAATCGAACCCACGACCTCTTGCGTAGCATTCAGACACACTCCCACGGCGCCACAGAGGCAGTCTATTTATTTATTATATATTTAATAACAAGATGAAAGTGTAATTATGCTGCTGTAAATGTGATTAATCTTATAAAATCAATTTATTTAACACTTTCGTGTGATTTTCATACGGCAGAGCGTACTATAACGTTCAAATTCAGAATATTATTTACGGCAATACCGTGAATTTAAAGGCTAAAATTCGTTTCAATGTATCTTGTGTCACAACATAACGAAAACTTAAAATCCTACTTACTATCAACAGACTTACTTTTATACCATTTCAAAAATTAGTTCAACTATTAGTGACAAAACGTATGAAAACGATGTAACATTCAAGTAATATTGTCTTTTAAATCTATAGTAATATTATAAAGCTGAAGAGTTTGTTTGTTTGTTTGAACGCGGTAATCTCAGGAACTACGATCCGAATTGAAAAATTCTTTCATTGTTGGATAGCCCATTTATAGAGGAAGGCTATATAAAATCACGCTACGACCAATAGGAGCGGAGCAGCAATGAGAAATGTTGCGAAAACGGGAAAATTTACACAAACGAAGTTGCGCGGGACAGCTAGTATTTAATAACTACTAACTACTAGTCCGAATAAAAAAAATCTTTCACTATTGAATAGCTCATTTATCGAGGACGGCTATAGGCCATGTAACATCACGCTATGACCAACAGGGGCGGAGCAGCAATGAAAAATGTTGCAAAAACGGGGAAAATTTACGCAGACGAAGTTGCGCGGGACAGCTAGGAAATAATATGATTCAACGCAACGTCATTCAACATGAATTACGTCATTCTAGAACACAATTTAAATTTTGACCGTCCACGAACATGTTATACTCCTAAACTCGTTCAGCCACATTACGAGTACCTACGGAAGTACGGTATTACTTTTGTAGATCCCTAGAAAACTTTCACAGATAACCTTATGTAAAGTATGACAAAAAAAACATAATCTCGAATAAGAAAAGACAAATTTACCTGATATAACAATCTTAGCTAGCAACAAAGGAAATAAACAATTCTTTTATAGATCAGCGTCCGTTGGTGTCCCAATCTCAATCACTTACTATAATAGTATTTGTAGTGCAAACGGAGTAGGAAATTTCCAAGGAAATCGTCTATCCGAGATAGTCGAGATAGATTGCAGATTGCACAGAATGAGTTTGTCGAGTGTCTCCGGTAGTCTTCTATCCTATTCCTCTTGCTAGCAGATCATTGACCGAGTGAAGGATTAACATAGCTTTTCATAAAACTGTGATGAAAAATTGGCCTAAACGTAAGGACTGCTTTGAATTCGGTTTAATATCAAAGAGCGGATTACACCGGGATGGTTCTTGTGGTATTTAGTGAAGTTATAATAATGCGATAGTAATATTATTTCACTCGTTTATATATTGATTAGCTTATGCCCGCGCTTAAGGTTCATTTCCGTGCATCGCGGCCGATCGCGAGCCGCGAGCGGCTTACGACAAGCGTCAGACGCGCGCGGCCGATGCGACAATATTCACAGTGCGCGCGCAGCTTACGACAGTCGTCGGCCGCGCGCGTCTGTCGCTTACCTCGGAAACGGCACCATACATTCTTATACTCTGACTATTGTCGCATCGGCCGCGCGCGTCAGTCGTTCGTCGTAAGCCGCGCGCGACTCGCGATCGGCCGCGATGCACGGAAATTAACCTTTAGGCTTTGTCCGCGTGGATGCAAAATAGTTTAACGGCAAAGTTTCATCCTAACATTGCACCCCCATTTTACTCCCTTAGTGCTCCCCTGCGTTATAAAAGGAACCCCTGTGCAAAATTTCAAGTTTCTAACCCTTATAGTTTAAGCCCTGCGTTGATATGTCAGTCAGTCAGTCAGCTGATCTCCTTTTAACCCGACTGTACGGAAGGGTTATGTTTTTCGCGCGTATCTTGTATGTATGTAATATTCTTTATTACCTCATATCTCACAAACCACTGAACGGATTTATACAATTTAGACGTCCTTAGATTCGTCTTGACCGCCCAAGTGTTCTTAGATAGGTTACTTTTGAAAAAAACAAACATGGCGGATGTGAGATGTCAAAATTGTTTCGAATACTGCAATATGGGTATCAAATTAAAGGGCTCGTCTTAAGCATTTCAAAAAGGTATAGCACGATTATGACTGTAATACTAAAAAAGTTAGTCAGTTAGTCAGTTTCAATACTGGACAATAGCTCTGATAAAAGTTAGTTGTTACATCCTATACCTAACTACTCAAATTTTAATTTTTTTTTCATGCTGTCGGACGCACTTTTCTAAGATCATCGAGCTTAAATTAATGACTGCATGAAATTATTTAATTATGTAGGGGATCGTGTTTTCATCTTTTTTGTGCGGGTAGTTTTTTTTAATGGTTATATAGATTTTAAAGTCAATCACCACTGGAGGTGAGATTAAAACGATCGTGGGCTAGTGTCCCCGTTAACACGTTTTTATCACACAAGCAACTTATAATTCACCGCACGACCACCTGCGGCTTTCGGATGCAACCCTACAAAAGACAATGTCACGCGGACTTGAATGAAAGACCGGCGACCGTCTTGCTTGGGGACCAAAATATTAAGTAAATAATATCCACCCTTTATTGTTTTACTAGCTGACCCGCGGAACTTCGTCGTTCGTTTTTGCAACATTTCTCATTGCTGCTCCGCTCCTATTGGTCGTGGCGTAATGTTTTATAGCCTATAGCCTTCCTCGATAAATGGGGTACCCAACCAATTTTTTTTTTCAATTCAGACCAGTAGTTCTTGAGATTACCACGTTCAAAACAAACAAAAAAATCTTCAGCTTTATAATATTAGTATAGCTATACCTATTTAAGTTTCTTTACGATTCGTACACAAAGATTGAGTAATGAAAAAGATTTGTTGTGCAAACGTGAAGTTCCAGTATCACGGAAGATGAAATAGCTATAGATTTATTAACTGCTGCGCCAATTTGTTGTATATTCGTCAACCATTTTTCGTTGACTAACTACGAATAACTATTCCTATACCAAAAAAAATGTTGTTCATTTTTCTAGTCTGCCGTTTGTTTTTTGGTTGCATCACAAATTCACTTACTGGTGCGCCCACCGCGGACCGCATGAATGTGGACGAGTTGCGTTTTCAAATAAAAACGAATGTTGACACCGATTCACAGTGAAGGATAGTGTGCCAAATAACAGAAATATTTACACTGAAAAATATGTAACTTTAATAAAAATCTTATTCATACCTCGTACTCACATCAGTGTATAAACCGACGACCCTAACTTTTGTATGTTGTTTTTTTTTCTAAAGATAACTACAAATGTAGGATTGTGGTTCCACATTACTAGCAATCCGGTTAACCCCTCCAGCCAAGCTCTATGGCTTGTGGTAGGAATAGTTCACGTCGATAGTATAATCTAACTTATATTATAAGACAAACATTACACGCTCCATCCAGATCGCGATCTGATCAAGGTCGCGGATCGCAATGGATATATACATCTTGATCATTCGGCTGTAGTAGTTGTAAAATGTCGCAATACTTCAAGCCATCACGTTACTGATCACAATCACGGGATCTTGATCTAGATTGAGCGTTTAATAGCTGCCTATATGTGAAAGTAACTCTGTCTGTCTGTTACGTTTTCATGCAATCACTGAATTGATTTCGATGAAATTTGGTATGGAGATAGTTTAAGCCTCGACGAAGGACATAGGTTAGTTTTTACTGCGATAACCGACATCGAAATACGATATTGAATTAAAATACGATAGATATCAGTAGCGAACGGTTACAAAATTTGTAGGGTAACCCGACATCTTTCTATTTTAGTGGACACGGTTCTTTAAATCTAAAATATCTATACTTATATTATAAAGAGGAAGAGTTTGTTTGTTTGTTTAAACGCACTAATCTCAGGAACTACTGGTCCGATTTAAAAAAACATTTTTTTGTTGGATAGCCCATTTATCGAGGAAGGCTATAGGTTATATAACATCACGCTGCGACTTATAGGAGCGGAGCAGCGATGAGAAATGTTGCAAAAACGGGGAAAATTTATGCATACGAAGTTGCGCGAAAATATTAATTAACTACAATTCAAAGGGAAACCGAAAAGAATGGTTTTGTAAGGACCCTTCGTCACTGATAGATATATTATGTGGGGTATTGTTTCTGATATTAGAACAATAGTTACGTATACATTTTTTATTTCGTTCAATATTGTTTAATTAAAATTTATGAAGTCGTTTTCATGTTTTTTTATTATGCTTTGTTGTATAAGCTAATGGATAATCAAAGACCAGAACCATCATAAAGCCTAGGATTGTGTTTTTTTTACAAACTGGTCACTCATCTATAAACGAGATAGAGACAACATTGCTTTACCTCGTCGTACTATTGATTTATTCAGGCCAATGCATTCTGGTCCGTTCTATTGTAAATTAATGGATAATGAAACCTCGTTATACAAGCTAAGTTGCTAAACACGCAAATGTGAGTAGGTTAATGGTGGACTGTTGCCGACCGCTCACCCGAACAGTCGACCAATTGATCGAGAAAAGCTACTGACGTTCGATGTTCAGTCGGCCGATCTAGTTGGATATTGCAATTAAATAATTCTGTGCAAAAATCGACACAATTTTCGAACGTCAAATAATTTATCTTGTTAAATGCTATATTTGAGTAATTTAACAGTTTTATCGGAATAATAACTAACTAATTGACTAATCGATTAATGTACAGCTCGAATCACTGAATGGATTTGGTTGAAAGTTGGCACTCGAATCTATACTAATATTATAAAGCTGAAGAGTTTGTTTGTTCGAACGCGGTAATCTCAGAAACTACTGGTTTGAATTAAAAAAATATTTGACTGTTGGATAGCCCATTTATCGAGGAACGCTATAGACTATATAACATCACGCTACGACCAATAGGAGCAGCAATGAGAAATGTTGCAAAAATGAAGAAAATTTACGCCGACGAAGTTGCGGGACAGCTAGTACATAATAAGACTGTAACACACTGTAACACGTATTGGCAGACCATAAATAAATAAATAACAGACATTTTGATAAAGCGTCCAAAGAACAGATTTTGTTGACCCTGAACCTCTTCAGAGTGAAAACCGTGAGGAAGTGCTATGAAATAGTACCTAATACCTTCTACCTTCATAACATTTCAAAAAAATCAAACAACACATATTTAAGCAAAATGTTATAGACTTCAGTACTTTTATGTATAGTGTGGCCATTAGTGCTGTGCACTCCCTGAGGTATGCACGGCGAGGTGGGGGGCGAAGAAAAAAGTGCATGAGTTCACATGAGGTCGATACATGTCGGACAGATCTTACGATATCAGTTTGCATTTCTAAGGCAAGACTTGTGGCGGGACGTTGCGTTGGTCGGAGGCTATCTATCTGTAATATATACTTACTTTGTTGATTAAAATGTAACCCAAATATACTCATATTTTATTAAAAATATGCAGGTGATAAATAAGAATTGAAAGTTATAATTCACAACAGGACTTGTTTTATTAAACATTTTTTATATTTACAAACAATTATATATTCTAACGAAAGTTATTCTGACATAGATTCTGTTTCAACTTCATCTTCCATTTCGTCATCATCTTCATCTTCCTCTTCGCCACCGGAACTTGAATCAGAGTCTTGCAAATTTATTATGAATGAATCGATAACATTATCGAACCTACTATCGCGACTCCAGTAATCATTTTCATTTTTCTGGACATGATCGTCGCATTTCTGCCATTTTTCCGCCGTGAATTCCGAAAACAATTTATCCAATAAGATTATCTTTTCGTCTAGAGAAGAATTAATATAGTTTTGGGCTATGTTGTTTTTAATATCAGCCCAGACCAACTCGATTGGATTTAAATCTGGATGGTACGGAGGTAAACGCAGAACAGTGTGTCCACTGGCTTTCAGGAGTTCGTCAATTCTATACACGGGTTCTTTTTGTGTATTTTTGATAAGAAGTAGCAGTTGAGCCTTTGACATGGTTCCTGAAAATTCTACATTATGGCGTAGCAACCAGTTCTGCATTTCACTTTTGAGGCTTGATATAGTTGGTTTCTTCTCAATCTGAACGCTGTGGTAAGACGCGTTGTCCATTACAACCACAGAATTCGGCAGCAACTTATCTTTTAACTTTTCATCTACCCACTTATAAAAAGTAGGTCCGCTCATATCTCCATGATAGTCACCGGTTCTAGCATCGGATTTGAATATAGTCAATGTATCATCCACTAAGCCATTTCGACACCCAGCGTGGAGTATTACTAGTCGCCGTCCTTTCCCAATATCAGCATGAATACCGGGTTCTGACGATGATTGCCAACATTTGCTGGCATGGTGACTGGCGTTGATGTATGTTTCATCAAGAAAATATATGTTTCGGTTTTCCGTTCTGTAATTTCTGATTTGTGTAAGATATTTTTTCCGCCACACTGTAATATTAGGCTGCTCTATAAGGAGATGTCTCTTTGATTTGCATTTTTTGTAACGGTAGCCCATTTTGTGTAAAAGCTGTCTTAAATATTCCCGTCCACAATTCAATATGCCATCCTGTCTCAAACTTGATAGTAACTTACGGACACTTGGTTTTTTTTTTTAACTTCGTAAAACTGATGAATTTTTCTTCTGATAACTCCAAGGTCAAAATCATCCACAACGTGTTTTTTCTTTAGAACTTTTGGTTTTTTTGGCGATTGAAATTTTAATTGGCTTGAATTTTCAATTGATAAATAGCCCGCAGAAATCACATTATGTACGGTTCTTTTGCTGTATCCCGTAGCCTCCGCAACGATTTTAGCAATATTCACGTCATTTTTAAATTCAAAGCTTTCTTTGTCTGCTTTTCTTTTCTTAAAATATTCAGCCACCTTAAAAATGACAGTCTTCATATCACGAGATAACGCACGACCCATCTTTGAATATTTATCTCGTGTGCGTCTGACATAGACAGTCCGATACAAATAACACTACCTGCCGTCACAAGCGTTGACGGCGCACTGACAGCGCAGCAGCCGATTCTAACCCCCCCGTCTCACCGCGCGCATACCTCAGGGAGTGCACAGCACTAATGGTCATACTATAGTCTATAACTCCGGTGTCTTTTTACGTAGGACCAAGTTTTATACACTAAACCTTCCTCGAAAAATATGCTATTGAATAGTGAAGACCCCATCCACATCGGATTAATAGTTTTGGACGAAATTGAGCATACATACATACTTGCATACATACATGCATATGGGTCAAACAAAGAACCTACTGCTTGAAGTCGCCACGCCGACAAAGTCACCCCGTCTATTTAGGTACCAATATGTCTGAACGCAATATAGTAAAAATCTGATCACCCCGTCTATCTAGGTACCTATATGTGTGAACGTAATAAACTAAAAAACAAAGTCACCCTGTCTATCTGGGTACCTATAATGTCTGAACGCAATGAATTAAAAAAAAACGAAGTCACCCCGTCTATCTCGGTACCTATATATCTGAACGCAATTAATTAAAAATAAAGTCACCCCGTCTATCTAGGTACCTATATGTCTGAACGCAATGAACTAAAACACGAAGTCACCCCGTCTATCTAGGTACCTATATTTAATTAATTGCGTTCAGATATATAGGTACCGAGATAGACGGGGTGACTTCGTTTTTTTTTAATTCATTACGTTCACACATATAGGTACCTAGCCTATATGTGTGAACGTAATAAACTAAAAAACAAAGTCACCCCGTCTATCTGGGTACCTATAATGTCTGAACGCAATGAATTAAAAAAAAACGAAGTCACCCCGTCTATCTCGGTACCTATATATCTGAACGCAATTAATTAAAAATAAAGTCACCCCGTCTATCTAGGTACCTATATGTCTGAACGCAATGAACTAAAACACGAAGTCACCCCGTCTATCTAGGTACCTATATGTCTGAACGCAATGAATTAAAAAAAAACGAAGTCACCCCGTCTATCTCGGTACCTATATATCTGAACGCAATTAATTAAAAATAAAGTCACCCCGTCTAATTAGGGACCTACATGTCTGACCGCAATAAACTAAAAAACGAAGACACCCCGTCTAATTAGGGACCTACATGTCTGACCGCAATAAACTAAAAAACGAAGTCACCCCGTCTAATTAGGGACCTACATGTTTGACCGCAATGAACTAATAAACAAAGTCACTCCCGTATCTCTAAGTACCTATATGTGTGAGTGCAAAAAAATAAAAAACAACGTCACCCCGTCTATCTCGGTACCTATATATCTGAAAGCAATTAATTAAAAATAAAGTCACCCCGTCTAATTAGGGACCTACATGTCTGACCGCTATAAACTAAAAAACGAAGTCACCCCGTCTATCTAAATACATATATGTTTGAACGCAATAAACTAAAAAATACCAATGTATTTTCATAACATTTAGTGATATAAGAGGATGTTAATTCACTAAGGTTTTGTTTCAATTGACTGAAATATGACAATGATTGTTGGAGTTATAAAAGTGTCGGAAAAAATGTCGTCCGGCAGCAATATCGGCGTGCGCCGCGTTAACCAATGGTGAGGGAATTTCGTACTAACTACGCGTAGAAACCAGAACAATTTGGTTATTTTTTATTTTGTTTGTCCCATTAAGTGTGCTGTATGTTCAATCTTGTGGTTTGTGAATGCTATACCTAAGAAGTATTACGTTGAACTGTACTTTTTTTTTTAATCTTGGGACAACTCACATAACTTCATCTGATCCCAAACTAAGCAGAGCTTGTACTATGGCAACCAGACAACTGATAAACATTCCTATATATTTCTAAATACATACATATTATAGATAAATTACACCCAGACACAGAATAAACCATCGCGCTCATCACACTAAGTTTTATCCTGGGTGGGGATCGAACCTACGACCTCTTGCGTAGCAGTCGGATACACTCTCACCGCGCCACAGAGGCAGTCAGTATTTTACGCTGACAGCTGACCCACGCAACTTAGTATGCGTAAATTTTCCCCGTTTCACAACATTTTTCATTGCTGCTCTGCTCCTATTGGTCGTAGCGTGATGATTTATAGCCTTCCCCGATAAATAGGCTATCCAATAGAAAAAGGTTTTTTCCAATTCGGACCAGTAGTTCTTGAGATAACCGCGTTTAAACAAACAAACAAACTCTTCAGCTTTATAATATTAGTATAGGTTTAAAAGAAATGTACCTACTAGAGTGGGTTAAAAAAAATACATTTCACAAATATACAAAGGAACAGCCGATAAATTGAAATTAGTAATTTTGTTTATAAAAGGCCATTTCGGATAACTTTCTATTTTAAGTGATACGTAGGTAGAAATTATTTGACGCCTAAACAGTATTACATCTTACTTTTTGGTAATATGAATTTTGTAAGTATTCTAACATTTCTATAAGAATATCAATTAAAATTAAAGTACCTACCTACTTAATAATACGAGATCAGCGGCTCATATAATTTTATAATAATTTTCGAATCAGATATTCATTACAATAATAAACTTGTGAACCAAAAGGTTGGCAAAGTTACGATGCCGAAACTGGGTATAGGGAAACTTGCCCGCGCCCCGAGAAGAATGGCAACATCGCCGAGCGAACACCCACCCTCCGGCTCGCAGCGACGTTGCCGTTCCGTGCAACCCCAACTCGACTACTACGGATTGTAGGTATTATATTAACCTTTATTACAACATGCCTTATTTTTATAGAGTATTTATTAAACCATTTTTAAAATGGAAGTTTTCGTTTCCATAGATTAGGTTAGGAATAATAAATATAAATCTAGAGGTTTTTTAACTTCATTTTTACTGTATTTAATCTACTAATATTAGAAGAAGAATTTGTTTGTTTTTGAAAAAATAAGTTTCTGTTGGATAGCCCATTCATAGGGTGTAACAGAAAGGTGTGGTCAAATTTCAGCAGCGGATAGGGTATGTCATCAGTATTGCACCTACCATGGTGCCATAGCTGGTTGCATTATTATTACATAGTTATAGCTTAATCTTTTTGTCAAAATTCAGTAGTGAAAGGCATATGGCATAAGAATTATATCTCCCCTGGTACAAAATCCGATTGGATTATTATGGCGTAGAACTTTTTAAGTCATACTGTTTTTAAATTAAACCCTTGAATATGACCACACCTTTCTGTTACATCCTGTATAACATAACGCTACGACCAATAGGAGCGGTGCAGCAATGAGAAATGTTGCAAAAACGGGGAAAAAATTAGCAGTCGAATTTGCGCGGGACAGCTAGTTAAAGATATAACATGAAAGGAGGATTATGAAAGAGGTATTTTTATTTTGTATAAGTTATTATATTATTTTACATACCTGTATCATTTTACGAAGCGGTGGTAGCCTATTGGCTAAGGTATCGCACTCGCAATCGTGAGGTCGCGGTTTCGAATCCTACCCATTATAGTCCCGTCGTGAACCCACTCCTAACACAAGCCATGGAGCTTAGCTGGAGGAGTTAACAGGATTGCAAGTAATGTGGAACCAACGATGTAACATTGCTAGTTATCTCTAAAATAAATTATATATAAAAATATTTTGAGTAATTTTAGATTTTTGGTTTCTCTCACCTTTTTTAGATCATGTTTATACAGTATTTTATCTATTAAAAAAATATGAATTTAAATTTATTCGTCAAAAGCAAAAACTTTGAATCAGGACCAGCTTTGAAGGACTGTTAGGTAAATCCTGTATATTTTAAATAAAAATGTTTGTTTGAAATATTACGTAATGACGTCATAGCAGCGCTTCGTCAAATGATTTAGGTGTTTTAGTGTTGGTAATTATTGAAAAAACACGTGAAATAAAAAAAAATGCTCTAAACCGTTTATTGTGAGCATTTTAAGACGGCCTCATTAGTGTTTATGAAATATTTCATCTATAGAAGTCAACCATCTACCATCAACTGCCATCTACCCATGTTTCCATAGACGTACCCAAAGTAAGATTTGCGCTTATTCCCCCCCCCTCCTACCCCTCCCCCTTCTCCCCTTCTCAAACTGTTTAACGCCAGTTTTATACCGGCCTATTTTTTTAGAAAGTAAATAATTTTATTTGTACCACGATACAATGAAAAAAGAATATATTCACTACACCTATACGCATAGATAAAAACATTACAAAGTAAGTAGATAGGTTGTTCTGTTTTACGTAGTTATATTTTCATCTACGTAGGTGTACTATGTTCACCAAGGTGCCATCAGCTGGATATCCATAGACGAAACTTCCTTTGATTCACCTGAATATTCAGATTCAACTCAATTCAAATCAAAATCCTATTGACTTAAGGACGGTCTCAATAATCTACCTATCGATGGATTTGGCTACCAGAGGTAGAATTTTGACATATTTTGTATGGAATTTATGTCAATTATATAACTCTAGTAGCCAAATCCATCGATAGTTAGAATATTGAGGCCAGACGTTAGAAATCAAATAGTAGCTATAATTTACACATTTAACACTTCACGTTGACAATAAATAAATAACTTCTAAACCCCGAGCAATTAATGTAATTGGGATACCATAATTTAGTTAAAATCTTTCTAATTAATACTGAAACAAACACTCAAGTACATAGTTACCATAATTTGCCTTAATAAGACATTTACTATAACAACAAGTAATAAATACGGGGTTACTTGAAATCGTTCGTATGTTGAGCATTTGCTAGAGCATTACAATGTAATGTAACATTCTTACGAATGGTAAAATAGAAGCAAATGATCAGTTTTCTAAAGTATTTCCATGTAATGTAACGTTCTTGCGAATGCTCGACGATGTGTGCGACGTAATCTATACTAATATTATAAAGCGGAAGAGTTTGTTTGTTTGTTTAAACGCGCTAATCTCAGGAACTACTGGTTCGATTTGAAAACCTATTTTTTTGTTGGATAGCCCATTTATCGAGGATAGCTATAGGCTATATAACATTGCGCTACGACTAATAGGAATGGAGCAGCGACGAGAAATGTTGCAAAAACGGGGAAAATTTACGCATACGAAGTTGCGCGGGACAGCTAGTTACAGATAAATGCTCAAGGCGAGTGAACATTTACCTCTAACATTTCTTTCTATCTTGCATACACTCTTGGTTGAAATGTTGGATCTACAAGTCGTCACCCGCACTCGTGTCTTTGCTCGATAAAACGTTACACGAAAACGCTCGTTGGTTTTTAAAATCAGGTTGTAACAAAACATCGAGCGTCATGTTCGAAGTCTGGTTCGAGTAAATTTAACAACAGCGAATGCTGTTTTAATACCAAAAAATGCTCTAGTCTATACTCACCTTAAAAACCAATTGACACTACCTAAGTATAATGTGTGGCACTCGGGGACTGCCGCGGTGCCGATCCGTGCGAGCTTCATACAGTCGTACCATATACATATACGTTAAGCGAACGCTCGGCCGAGCTACATGGTAGGTGCAGTGGGGGTGTTAGATTTTATTTTCGTTACGGAATTTCTTGATTCGGTCGCCGCGCTCAAAGCCCGCGATAAAAGCTATGCAATAGCTTAAAAGCCTAAAGTCTTAAAGATGCTATTGTTAGGTAGGTAGAACATTTCAGTACAGTTGCACACTATGTGTGATACATTTAAAACGTGTTGTAATGAAAAATGAAAATTAATTGAGATTATTTCTTCTTTCCTATGAAAGTTGACAAAACAAACATTCAATTCTTGGACACAAAGTACACCCAGACTCGGAACATCAATTTGAGTATCACACAAAGTGGTGTCCCGTGTGGGAATTCGACATTGCACACACACTCCCACCGCGCCAGAGGCAGGCAATGATAAACACGAGTTAAACTCAAATATCGGGTAGAAAATAATGCCATTCTAATATTATTTGAGTATCATATAATTCGAAACCCATTTCTGATCGAACGACCCAATTGAAGTAGAATTTTTACTTCACAAGGCAACTTCGCCTCGCTCTGAGTTAATCTCATTTCCTATCGACAAACAACGTCCGTCGCGATACTGAGGCTTTTTGGACTTTTATTTGTATATACAACTAGTTTTGCTCGTGAATTCACCCGCATTGAGTTCAAAAATATTGATAGAACAGTCAAGTACCTAAGCAACCAACAACATTTGGGTTCAACCTCAAAATAAAAACTGAAGCGGATTTAACTCAGGCGTCAGGTCCAGAATTTAGTTCAGGAGGGAGCAACATTTGAACTAACTGGCCAAGTGTGAATGACAACAAGGACATTTGATTCAACACCGATACATGCCACCACCGCGAGATTGCCTGTCAAAACACATCGGTCTAGTGTCAAAATTGTCTAATTCTCAAAAACAAAACCTATGTAACGTAGGCAGTTTGATTCCAGAATTGGGTAGTTGACTACAATAAAACTAATCAGTTAAAAGTAGATCCTAAAATGCTCTGAAAGTAACTGTTCTTTTACAATTTAACATGTTTTTGAATTAAAAAGCATGAAAACGAATACTAAAAGTAATGATTTGACAATAGGAACTTATGACGATAGGTTGTTATTCCATACACATTTCTATAGAGCTTGTCGTTCTGACATTTTATAAAAAGAGACTGATTTGACTTGACAGTCAACATCCTCATAAAGTCTCAAAGTTTAACTCTATACTGAGGGGCAAACTTAACTTTGCCGTTAGAAAACTGATTTCCCCATGCATAGACATACGTCGCGATTAATTTACCAACTACAAATATGTTGGTAATCAATCACAAAAAAGTAATTATTTTGTGATGCACCTAACTACAGAACGGTTTTCGGACCTTGTACTACATGGCACTGCTTCTTGCCAAATTTTATGATTCTAGGTCAACGGGAAGTTCCCTATAGATTTGGATAACCTTGCGAACTTCAAAAGATGCGCCACAAATGGAGCATAAACGGCCTTATCATTAGATTGCGTGGACTTAGAAATGTGATTTTTTTCGACGCTCTACGGGGTAGGAGACCTCTCTATTTCATATAAATTTCAGCTTGATACCTCCAGTCGTTGCTGAGAAAAAGATCTTGACAGACGGACAACAAAGTGATCCTAAAAGTTTTCCCTAAAAAGATTAATTATGTGGAAAATCAAGCAATCACAAATTAATAAAGTTTAAAAAGCGTATGTACGACTATTGCGCAATGTTCGATTCCCACATGGAACACCCCTTTGTTTGATCTACGTTTCGAGTCTGGGTGTACTTTGTGTCCGTTAATTGTATGTTTGTAAAGTTCCCGCGACACATTGATTGTACCCTAAAGCGGGAGTTGGCTTTTTAACGATTTGAATGAAATTTGTTTTAAAGTTTTTTAATTTAGAATATTAACATAAAAAACTTAATAAAGTAATCAAAATATATTTAAGGAGTTTTGCGACAACCCTGAACAAATAAACCGATATGAAAAAAAACAAAGCATTAACGTGTTCAAAAATTCTTAAATAGATAATAGGTTAGATTTCAACTAGCTGACCCACGCAACTTTATCTGCGTCAATTTTACCCGTTTTTGCAACATTTTTCATAGCTGTTCCGCTGCTATTGGTCGTAACGTGATGTTATAAATCCTAAAACTTTCCTCGATAAATGGGCTACCCAACAGTAAAAGAATTTTTCAATTCGGACAAGACGTTCCTGAGATTATCCCTTTCAAACAAGCAAACAAAATCTTGTGCCGTGTGGTGCCGGCTTAAGAATAGCACCACCCCATCTCTTCCCGTGGGTGTCGTCAAGGCGACTCAGGGATTTCACTCCGGAGGACGGGCAGCAGCGTCCTCTGCGTACTTAAAGCCTTACTGCGATCGCCAACCCGCTCGCCAAGCGTGGCGATTATGGCAATTACCCTCAGGATCTACATACTAGTAGGTTCTACTGGGGAGACCCGTGCCCAGCAGTGGGCCATCATATGGGTTGATATGTATGTATGTAAACAAACTCTTCAGCTTTATAATATAGATGTACAGACACGGCTACTTTATAATTTTATATAATTTTAAAAAGACGATATTCCCCGTTCAATGTTCGATAAATAATTAAGCTCCCAGTTTTAAAAGTTACATGAAAGTTAAAAACCAATACAAAATTGAGAAAAACAACCGAAAGTTTTCGTTACTAATTAACACAGCTCATTATAAGTTTACCTTAATTAGTGAGGTTTTGTAAAGCGTAGTTGCTGAGGGGCAAAGATGGAGTTCCTACCCCCGCCTCCTCCCCAAAATGGTTATTTTCTACAAGGGTCCCCCCTTTTACATGGCAGAATCTCCACCTCCCATGCGCGCCAATAATATTATAAAACTGAAGAGTTTGTTTGTTTGAACGCGGTAATATCAGGAACTACTGATCAGAATTGAAAAATTATTTCACTGTTGGATAGCCCATTTATCGAGGAAGGCTATATAACATCAGGCTATGACCAATAGGGGCGGAGCAGCAATGATAAATGTTGCATAATCGGGGAAAATTTACGCAGACGAAGTTCCGCGGGACAGCTAGTGAACATATAAAATACCATTTGATTTCTGACTTTTCCGGAGAATTTTCCTCAAAACATTTAAGTCACAAAAACTTTGTTCTAACAATTGAATAGATGACTACAATAGCAATGAATTATTTTACACTTAATTTCTTTAAATGTTTTGAAAAAGATCGGCGGCAATTTAACGTTTTCATGAATTTATAAACATCAGAACAAATACAAAAGGCACATTTTACGTGACCGATTTGTGGGAATTTCATACAAACTATTACGAGGCGTATCGTTTTGAGGTTTCCTTGTAGATAAGTACTTGACAGTCATCTTGTTTATTACAAACACAACAAATAGAAGCCGGATACAACAGCTATATCGGTTCAATTTTATCACGACACTGAGGGATGTGTCAATATTTTCGCAGATGAAATTAAGAATATATGGAACTAGCTGTCCCGCACATCTTCGTCAGCGTAAATTTTCCCCGGTTTTGCAACATTTCTCATTGCTACTCCACTCCTATTGATCGTAGCGTGATATTATATAGCCTATAGCCTTCCTCGATTAATGGGCTATCCAACAGTAAAATATTTTTCTATTCGTATCAATAGTTCCTTAGATTACCGAGTTCAAACAAACAAACAAACACTTGAGCTGTATAATATTAGTATAGATAAGTATAGAAGTATAGATAACACATAAAAAAAGAATTTTCGAATAGGTTTAAAATAGATTTGAGGTTATATTATACAACTAATAGGTACTATTGTCAATATTATTCCTATTTGGAAGTCTGTTAAAATCTTTTTTGAAGTAGAGCACGGTTTACTTTATAAGATTTCTTGACGTTTCGACCGAGTTACACCGAGCGTGGTCAAAAGCGCTTCTCGCAACTCGGTCGAATGTCATGTTTAAAAACTTAAAAACGCTATATCTCTGAAGTCCTGCATGAAGGATATTCTCAATAGGAAGATACTTTACTGTGTGTGTTTTGTTAGTGAAAAAAAATGCTATAGTCATATAGAAATTTGTATATAATTATTTTTATCAAATTTACATTTTTTTTCTCGCTTGCCAGGTCAAATAGAGACTTGTAATTTCTACACGCAGCTAAATAAATAATCTTTAATTAATTTGTAATTTTAACTTAGTTCAGTTTTGATTAACTAAGGAAATATCTTTAGAAATCATTTTCACAAAGTTCAGTGACCTTACAAGAAAAAAATCATATTTTCAAAATTAAGAAATAAATTTAAACTGGTGTTACATATTAAGCTGTACCTATTGCGATGGTATCCATCGTAATCGACTATAAGAAGAGGGTGACCGCAACTAAAATGAAATAACACTCTGTGCAACATAACGAGTGAGACGACTCCCGTGCCACCCTCATATTTTCTTTTTTTGACTGCCTCTGTGGCGCGGTGGGAGTATGTCCGACTGCTACGCAAGAGGTCGTGGGTTCGATTCCCACACGGGACATCACTTTGTGTGATCCACAAATTGTTGTTCCGAGTCTGGGTGTACTTTGTGTTTGTGACTTGTATGTTTGTAAAGTCCCCCGCGTCACAGGGCTTGTACCCTAATGCGGGAGTCGTCTTTTTTAATAAAAAAAAATATATAATAAAATATATATTTTTTTAATTATATCTTTTTAATAAGTTATTAATATTAGTTCAATTTGACTATACAATTTTAGTTATTAGTAAATTAAACCTTATGATTTAAAAAATAGCACTGAAATTCCATGAAAACTTTATCGGGAATCCCAGTGGGAGACTGAACGTAAATTGCACTTGAGAGTAAATAGTTAAATGTTAGTTGAGACTCTGATCGTTATGCAACGAGGTAATTGGCTTGTCGAAGTAATATTGAGTTGATGGGCTGACATCGGCAATCTATTAAAGGTAGTTAAAGGCCTTCTCCCATTACGCAATCTTGACACAAATTCAACACCCTCTCATTTGAACTTTTGTTTGCTATATGACGCTTTTACGTGTCGTATCTATCATCATAGACCATCTTATGATATTGATTAGTCCACCTCCCCCATTTTGAAGTCACCACTGACGGACGGGGACGCTAAGGTGCTCATAATTGCCGTCATAACTACTCTTTATCCGATTTGAAAAAAACACATATAGGTAACTTGTATAAAGGTTTTGAAAATAGCAACGAGAGCTCGTTTTGTATATTTTTAAAGCCTCTATGCATGTATGGATTTCAAATTAAAAAGTGAATCGAAAATTGCCAAATGTATACGAGTTGTTTATTTAGTGGCACGAGGCTGGTATATAAAATCTGATTTAACCAGTCCCTGGCTCTCCAGTACCGTAAATATACAGAGAAAATACATTCAGTGTAAATATTGGATGCGGATAGTTTAGATTTACATTAAAAAAATCCAATTTAAACTAAAATGTAAATATTTCTTTAAATACGGATCCTTCAAACGATAAATCCATAAAGAGCCTAACAAAGAGCGATAATACATTATAGTTTATCTTTGCCATACCATTTTTAACTGTGTGTCATAGTGGATAAGGTTTAATATAAATTACGTTCTCCTCAGATTCTTTGCCGCCAACGGCTCGGGGAAAATGCCAGTGTGAATTTCAGAATGCAAAAAGACGTTAATAAGTTCAAGGGCATTGGCTAAGGCTGATCTCTTGTTTGCATTTGATTAAAGCTAATTATGTTTTTTTTTATTTATCGTCCTAGTGCTGGAAGGAGGTCCTCCATGCACTTCTAAGCCTACTTAGGAGTTTTCCCCTTCCACTTTATAATGAAAGCATCAAGATCGTCACGCCTTTATGAGCTGCCTCGGCGACTATCCTACCCACATGTGTCTTGAAATATATTGGCAATATTTTCTTTTTAAAATATACTACTTTCGAAATAAGTAATAATAATAATATCTTGGGACAACTCACACAACGCTATCTGATCCCAAACTAAGCAGAGCTTGTACTATCGAAACCAGACTACTGATAAACATACTTCATATTTCTAAATATATACATATTAAAGACTAGCTTACCCGCACAACTTCGTTTGTGTTAATTTCCCCCGTGTTTGCAATATTTTTCATTGCTGCTCCGCTCATATTGGTCGTAGCGTGATGTTATATAGCCCATAGCCTTCCCCAATAAATAGGCTATCCAAGATTAAAAGATTTTTTTAAATTTGATCCCGTAGTCCCTGAGATTATCGCGTTATTAAAATTTTATGTTGGATGGGGATCGAACCCACGACCTCCGACTTAGCAGTTAGAGTCACTAACCATTTGGCCAAACAGGCCAGTCGTATACTACGGAATAGTTTCGTGTCCTAATTTGTCATGTTCACCATAATGCACCCAGACATAAAACAACAATTTGTAGATTACAAGATGTAAAATACTGAATGTGCCATATTGGTAATCTAGCTCACAGTCTCTTGTGTAGCTCTTCTTCGCTGCTCTGCCTTCCCACTGCACAGCGAGGCCTTTTTTTAAAAAAAGGGCTAAGAACGATGCCTACTAAGCAGTAAATCATCGGTATCATATCCAACTTCTTTCTTGGTAACTACAGACAAACAAACATAAGTATAAAACTTACAACACACCTCTCTTTCATATGATATTATAAAAAAATACCGCACGCACGAATATTACGCGGCAATATTTTTGTAGGATTACTCATTCCGATTGATGAAACATTAAATTCGCAGAATGTCAATACCGGTTATATTTTCACTCTCAAAGGCTCGGAAATAAAACTGCAGTCAAATATTTAAAAGTAAAAAAGTTGACGTTGAAAATGTTTATTTTTTCGGGTACAATTTACCGGTTGCCTTCGGCATCATCAATACACTGAAATAAAATTGAAGCGTCTATTTGAAATAGGAAAATAAAAGCTTTTTTCATTTAGAGTAGTCACGACTTGGTGTGTTGCCGTTTTAGTGAGACCTTTTTATCTAGAAAGGTAAACCAACCCACCGACCCCGACTAAGGCTGCCTATTCATTGAAGCGGAGCGAGGCTGCGGAGCGGAGAAACGGAGAAATATTAACCAATAGATTTGCATAAAATATTTACCTATAGATTTACATAATATATTAACCAATAGATTTGCATAAAATATTAACCAATAGATTTGCATAAAATATTAACCGATAGATTTGTATAAACGTTATCCATAGATTTGTATAAAATATTAATTAATAGATTTGCATAAAATATTAACTAATAGATTTGCATAAAATATTAACCAATAGATTTGTATAAACGTTATCCATAGATTTGCATAAAATATTAACCAATAGATTTGCATAAAATATTAACCAATAGATTTGCATAAAATATTAACCGATAGATTTGTATAAACGTTATCCATAGATTTGTATAAAATATTAACCAATAGATTTTCATAAAAAATTAACTAATAGATTTGCATAAAATATTAACCAATAGATTTGCATAAAATCTTCGTTCCGCTCCACTGCTTCAGTGGGTACATCTTATTAGTTAATATTTCTCCGTTTCTCCGCACCGCAGCCTCGCTCCGCTTCAATTTAGTATTATTTTATTTAGTTTAGTTTCCCAAAGCAGAGAGAAATAGAGCTGTCTTAATAGGTATAACTACTCTAATTTTGTGCGATTATTTTAGTTACATACACACAGGTCCTTATGCTGATGTAGCATTACGCAGGCTTCTTACCTCAATGCCTCTCGTCCAACGTGTATTCCATTCCATTCCAAACAGATTTGGATGAAATTTGCCACAGAAATGAAATAGATAATCGTATGGCATAGCCCATAAGCTAACTTATATTTCGATAAAATGTTCCCATGGGATAGATATTTTTGTCTAAATTTTCACGTATACTGGAAATAGTTAGCTATTGTCCGCGACAGGTCCACATGGCAGCCGAACATGCACGTACCCAGGAAGGGGGGGGGGGTCGAACACCCTCCCTTCAAATCCTACCCATTATACTAACAACGTGAACAGTAGCCGGAGATCGTGGGTTCAATCCCCACCCAGGATAAAACTTTGTGTGATGAGCACGATGGTTTATTCTGTGTCTGGGTGTTATTTATCTATAATATATATGTATTTAGAAATTTATAAGTATGTTTATCAGTTGTCTGGTTTCCATAGTACAAGCTCTGCTTAGTTTGGGATCAGATAGCGTTGTGTGAGTTGTCCCAAGATAATATATTTTTTTAAACGATAACTAGCAATGTTGTATTGAATCCCACATTACTAGCAATCTTCTTAACCCCTCCAGCTAAGCTCAAAGGCTTGTGTTAGGATTCGGATTCATCTACTATTCACGTCGGTAGTATAATGGTTAGGATTCGAAACCGCGGCCTCACGATTGCGAGACCGATGCCTTAGTCATTAAGCTACCGCCCCTTTTGTATTAAGAGCTGCTGCAACACGGTATCAAAACCGCAAATATATTATGGCTAATGCAGTAAACAAATAAATTGCTTCGGTATACTCGCTGCACTATATAAATCTCAACAAACTACTACTGGAACTGCTGTAAATTAAGTTTGAACCTGTTTTTCCATTGTTTGTGCACCTACTGTAAAAATAATTCGCGGTTTCACCCGCGTGGTTTCCGTTCCCGTGGGAATACAGGGTTAAAAAATAGCCTGTCACCCGGGGTCAGTGTAGCTTCCCAACGGTAAAAGAATTTTTTGAAATCAGTCTAGTAGTTTTTGAGTTTATTGATTACAAACATATACATACCAAAATATAAAAAATACAAATTTTTCCTCTTTATAATATTAGTATAGATAAATATATTTTTATAACAACAATAATAATGGTCACCTAACCGTTGTCGGTTACTAACTTAACAGGAAATAGCCTACGCAGGAGATATTATAGTGCACAAGTGTATGCGCAGACACAAGTGCACACTCCATTCCCTCAACCTCATAGCCCGATGGGACGGAAATTCGACCGGAGAGAGATTGGGCGCAGGACTGACGACTTAAGGTGCTCTCCGAAGTACGGAGTGTAGTGAAATATTTTGAAAACGTTCACCCATCTACTGTACTGTGGTAACGTTGCTTGACCTCGCAGATATCTCGATCTCCTCGGCCACCACTGAGTCCGGGACCCCGGGAATATTTGCAACCAGTGGCGTATAAGGAGGTTCGTCATAAGTCTTGTGTGTATTGTTATAGCGATACACGATTTCCATTTGTGTAGTATAGTATACATGGTGTAACAGAAAGGTGTGGTCAAATTTCGGCAGCGGATAGTGTATGTTGTCAGTATTGCACCTACAATGGTGCCAGAGCTGGTTGCATTATTATTACATAGTTATAGCATATTCTTTTTGTGAAAAATCAGTGGTGAAAGAAGAAGAATTATACCTCCCCTGGTACAACATTCGATTGGATTATAATGCATAGAACTTTTTAAGTCATACTTTTTTAAATTAATAACTTTTTCACTCATATTTTTTTAGGGTACTACGATTTTGATAAAATTAGGTATGTGCACTCAGTATCATAGGCAACCACACCCTTCTGTTACAACCTGTATACCACAACAACCCTTGAATATGACCACACCTTTCTGTTACACCCTGTATAGATGCCGTTGCACCCCCCCGTGTTGTACTTATCAGTGGCGGAGGGTCCTTAGAACACCATTACTTTCGGTTTCCCTTTGGCTTGTAGTTACTTAGTATTATAGGTACAAAGAACCATGTCCAGCAAGATATATCTTTGTATCGAGTTACCTCAGAAAAAAGTTAACCCTTCGCCTCTGATACTTATAGTGTATAGATGCTGTTGCACCCCCCAGTGTGTAATTCCTAGAGTGTATAGATGCTGTTGGACCCCCCAGTGTGTAATACCTAGAGTGTATAGATGCTGTTGGACCCCCCAGTGTGTAATACCTAGAATGTATAGATGCTGTTGGACCCCCCAGTGTGTAATACCTAGAGTGTATAGATGCTGTTGCACCCCCCAATGAGTAATACCTAGAGTGTATAGATGCTGTTGCACCCCCCAGTGTGTAATACCTAGAGTGTATAGATGCTGTTGCACCCCCCAGTGTAATACCTAGAGTGTATAGATGCCGTTGGACCCCCCAGTATGTAATACCTAGAGTGTATAGATGCCGTTGGACCCCCCAGTGTAATACCTAGAGTGTATAGATGCCGTTGGACCCCCCAGTGTGTAATACCTAGAGTGTATAGATGCTGTTGCACCCCATTGAAAGAAATCTTGGCGTCGCCCATGTTTGTCAGTCATGGTAATTACCCAATGGGTTAGTGGATTTAAATGCAAGTTTTTTTTTATTATAAAACTAGTTTAAAAGAGATCATTTTAAATTTAGATTGATGAAGATTCGCTTTTGCCTAGCCAGCCATTATGAAGATATTTAGATTCTTCTCTCTTCCTTTAAGCGGAGTCGGTCAGATTGGTATCAAGACATTTGAGTACGTCGGATTCTATATCTTATTGACGAACATCACTTATTATTTCACATTTCATGGTGGTGTGAAAATAAATTGAACAGGAAAAAATAGTTTGAACTACGTACTCATGTAAAAATAAAGTGAATTAATATTTCTGTAGATTGAGCGCCCGCTCATTCGAGTTGTATCATATCAGCTTTACTAAAAATAATCCAATATACGGTACAATGGGTAATAATAAATTTTCCAATTTTTTTATATTCGGAATGGACAAGATATCTCTTTACAAAACCTTTTAACAGCAAACGTATCGGGTAACAAAATCGCACTCTTATAAATGAATATGGTTTTCGATGATTTTAATATTGTTTTTATGAAAGGCATGATACATTCTCAACTACATAGTACTTTGTTGTAATCAAATTAACTAATACCATAGAATACCTAGAGTACCATAGAGTACAGAGGGAGAGAACCGCATCAGCGCATAATTGATGCGGTTCGCTTACGTAATGTAGCTGCAAAGTCATCCACGTTAGCTTCCGCAAAAAATGCTGATGCGCTACAATACTGAGGCAGTCCCATCAAGAACTTGAAAGCATGAAATGAAGAGACGAGCAGATCATGCGCTTAAGCTGGTAAGCGTCACGCTAGCCCATAACTGTATAAATGCCACCTAAATCCTTGTTTGGCAAAGATCTGCAGGTCACCGCACCGCGCTTCTTTTTTTAAAGCATAAGGCCTCATTTATAAGGACGCAGGGAATCGCGCGTCGCGTGTGGCGTGGCGTCTCGCATCTTTTTATGGATTCTTCTGTTTTTTCTTCGGTGACGCGTGAAGCGGCAGTTATCATCGCACGCGTAAACAAACAAACATATAATAATATCTTGGGTCAACTCACACAACACTATCTGATTCCAAACTAAGCAGAGCTTGTTCTGCGAAAACCAGACAACTGATAAACATACTTATATATTTCTAAATACATACATATTATAGATAAATAATATGCAGACACAGAATAAACCATCGTACTCACCACACAAAGTTTTATCATGTGGGATCGAACCCACGACCTCCAGCTTACCAGTCAGGGTCACGAACTACTAGACCAACAGGCCAGTCATATGGCTGTATACGATGTTGTTTATAGAAATGTGAGACGAGAAGCGTGACGGTGCCCTCCACGGTGCATGCGGCGTATAGCGAAGCACGCGGGGTACTAAATGATTAAAAAAACATTGTGATGTGGCACAGCCGACCGCCGAGGCCTACTCCGCTAGGCATACTCTCTTTTGGTGAGTTCAGACGCGTGGTACCGGCTTAAGAATAGTACCACCCCATCTCTTCCCGTGGGTGTCGTCAAGGCGACTAAGGGATTTCACACCGGAGGACGGGCAGCAGCGTCCTCTGCGTACTTAAAGCCTTACTGCGATCGCCAACCCGCTCGCCAAGCGTGGCGATTATGGCAATTACCCCCAGGATCTACATACCAGTAGGTTCTACTGGGGAGACCTGTGCCCAGCAGTGGGCCATCATAAGGGTTAAACACAGGCGGTACAAAAAAACTGTACTCAAACAGCCGAGCAGTACATTCACGCCCATTCATTCATTCGCGCTCATGTTTGTGCCCGTTGAATTTTGCTTTGAACGCGAGCGTATAAGCCCACCATTTCACGGTTTTTTTTTTGTAATCCTACATTTCATAAGTATACGGGGACTATTCTAACTATTTTTACCAAATAAACTCCGTGGACGATTTTTGGGAACGAGTGAATTGAATTGCTGACTTTGTTTATAACCTCCTCAATTTTGATCGAAACTTAGTTTTCATTTAATTAAAGTCCTCCTTCTGTTTCTTCCCACACACTACTTTGTGTTACAATAATTAGAGTGTAAAGTAGTCATTACACGTTCAATCTAGATCGAGATCCCGTGATCGTGATCAGTGATCTTGATCCAGATTGACTGTGTAACGTGTTGGATTGACGAATCGCGACATGTTATAACTTGATTTGATTAGATCACGATCCGGATTGAGCGTCAAATGGCTGATGATTACAGTTTTAATTTCATAAACAACCCATAGTACAAGCTCTGCTTAGTTTTGGATCAGATCAAATGACATTGTGTGAGTTGCCACAAGAGCTGACCATGTATAAGTAATTACATCTCCCTCAAAGGACCCGCTTGATTAATTAAATTAATTTCCTTATTTTTTCTACCATCACAAACTATCGTCTCAGCAAGTTTTTCTCCGGCAAAGTCAAAGCATAGCTTTATAAGTTCCGGTTGATAGGTAATAAGGTCACCCTTACTTACTTCCCAAGGATATCGTAGACAGCAACTAATAAAATCTAACTTGCCAAGTAAACTACACTTTATGTCGTCATCATTAAAGTTGTTATTTGTTTGCGTTCACAGAGTGCGCCTATTTTTATTCAGTGCTAATGAAGTGTTGTATAAAAATTACTACGTTCAATAATAAAGAACAAAAGTGATACAGAATTATAACAATATTTTGAATTTAAGGGCTGCTACATGCTTGGGCTTGCCCAGAGAAGGAATTTGGGGGACGAACCCCCCCCCCTTCCGAAATTGCAAAAAGGTACAGGTACATTATACGCATTTGACTGCCTCTGTAGCACGGTGGGAGTGTGTCCGATTGCTACGCAAGAGGTCGTGGATTCGATTCTCACCCGGGACTGCGCTTTGTGTGATCCACAAATTGTTATTCCGGGTCTGGGTGTACTTTGTGTCCGTGACTTGTATGTTTGTAAAGGCCCCCGTGACACAGGGCTTAAAAAAAGGCTAAGAAAAAAAATTGACCCGTGTCATAGTAAATTGTGCCTCCTAAACCCTCAAGTTATGAAAACCTTCTCCAAAAAAAGATCTTGGGTACGCCCATGGTTGCCAGTGTGGTGCAGTGGAAGTGTTTAATACTGCTGTACAAGAGTTCGTCGGTTCGATTCGCAGGACAAAACTTTGAGTAATCTATAATGCCCCTAACGCGAGGGGCGTACAAATTACCCAGACTCGAAACAACAATTTGTGGATCATACAAAATGGTATCCATACACTCCCAAAGTCCCAATTCGGCACCGAGGCAGTCAATTTGTATGATTGTAAAGTCCCCCGCTACACAAGGTCTCTACCGTAGCCTGGGAGTTGTCATCATAAACTAAAACAATTGTAATAATAATGAATAGGAATAGATATCTGACTGACGTCCGTCCGTCCGAACAGAACAATACTCCATGAAGCGATCCCCGACTACCTTGTTCTATAGATAGGCTAGATATAGATAGATACAATAACTCAAATCCGTGTCAGCGTTTTCCATCAACGTCCGCGCGAACACAATTATAGATTCAGTGTTTAACAATTGTTGCACTGTGTCCACACACGGACTCGTTGAGTTGACGTTTGAGAGTTTACAACGTAGTGAAACAATACCTCGTTGAATTATAAATGGGCAATCAATTGCATACTGGATATATCAATAAATGTGGCATGAAAAGGTACGACGATTCTACCTATAATTTTAAAGCCACCAAAGCTAACAATCACTCTGGGCTTCAATTTAGATGACATTTTGTATTGCGTTTGTATGAGTAAAGGTAGGTAGTTAGAATCTTTTGTGAGTTTCGTAACAGAACAAAGTCTGCTAACTCATTTCTGTTTCTGTCTGCTAACCATAGAACGGATTGGGTTGAAATTTGACAAACAGAGTTACTATGATGTCTAGATTTTTGAAGTTCTATCCCTAATCATTACCGTATCAGCATTCGTTGTGAAGTTTGGATGAACGAAACACACAAAGGAGTTATTACAACCAAGGCAGAATATCGGGGTATTCTAACCTTGAGAAGATGACCCGGCTCAATGCGGGCGAAACCGCAATCCAAAGTATCTCAATATAAACTTTCCAATTTTTAAGCTATTGCATAGCTTTTATCGCGGACTTTGAGCGCGGCGACTGAATCAATTAATTCCGTAACGAAAATAAAACCTAACACCTCCCACTTCTCCTACCTGAGCTGCTCTGAAATGTAATGAAAAGATAAAAAAAAATACTGCATAAATAAATAATTATAATTGCATAAGTTGATAATAAAAAATGCTATGCAATAGCTTTACCGCGACAGTCTCAGAGTGCCACACATTTTTTTTAAATAAATATCTAACGTATTATTAAAGCAATAAAGTGAAATCTTGCTTGTACGACAATACATACTCGTAAATATCGTTTAGCAAAATGAAGAAATTCTCCTCATAACGGCATCAAAAACTAAAAATACCTCATCCGATATGGCAGCGCGTCGCTATGCCGTAAACGTATAAGCTCACCGTCTGACCTAGACACAAATACCCTCACCGTAATGAAAATACTTGCATCACCCACCCCCCTACGCCCTAAGGGAGAAGGACGGGGAAACGCACCTTTGCACTTGTAACTCGTAGGTAATATACTGAATGAGAATATTTTCTTAGAAGCTGGTATTTATTGCACAGAATACGTCGTATTCAGAGAAAAATAAGCCAAGATATATTTATATAAAGCTAAAGGCCCGCTCCGGTCTTTTTCCACTATATATACGCATATAATGCACTAGCTGTCCCGCACAACTTCGTATGCGTTTTTTCCTACTACTGCTGCTCCTATTAGGCGTAGCGTGACGTTATATAACCTATAGCCTTGGCTATCCAACAGTGAAAGATTTTTTTTAATTCGGACCTGCAGTTCCTGAGATTATCACATTTAAACAGACAAACAAACAAACTCTTCAGCTTTATAATATTAGTATAGATTATAATTGCTTCTCAAACGTTTCGCATATTACGTAACAAACGGAATTCCAGCATAATTTTATTGATTAAACATTGAAAATTGATCAATCACGAGTTTCATTTTAATTAGCTATCTTATCTAAGCCATCTATACAATTTTTATTAATGCTAAAGTAACTCTGTCTTTGTTGTCTATCAATTTATTCCTAGTCACCGCTTATTAAAAAAAAACAACAAATCTTTGAACTAGTAACGATATATTAAATGGTGACTGGTTTTTACTTATATTCAAAAAGAAACATCTTAGCCTATTGCAGCACGAACTAAGATTGTTACATTCAATATTTACAGACTTTGTAATTATTGGGGCGTATTTCATGAAATAAGCCCCAGTTATTTTGTACTGAAATGTATACTGTCTCGAAGTGAACTTTGATGCCAAAGTCTTAGTTAAACATTTACAGAGGAGAAGGCTGAGTGGACGGTGTCGCCATAGCCATGAGATTACCATCCGAGCACGTCTTGTCAAACAGACTTGCAGTGTAACGCTCATTGTATATACACTTGAAGACAATTTGGCCCTTCGTTAGTGCCAAAAGAGCGTTGTATAATTTTCGTACAACTACTCCGTTCCTATTACGAACCCCTTTTGACATTTCTGAGAATGTCCCTTTGTACTTTGCACCTAAGTTAAAAAATAAGCAATCCTAGTTAACCTAAAATTGTAGAAACAAGCTATACAATACGGATTTTTGGCAATGTTAAGATAACTTATTTTACAGTTGATAATAAATTAGTTACAAAGAGATAGACATTTTTTCGACGTTCAAATCAATAGAGATTTTTTGAAAGGTAATTCCAGTGCTAATGCATATGCTCTGTGTCTTAAGGGACTTTTTAAACATACAAACCACGGACACAGATTAAGAATAACAATTTGTGAGTCACACAATAAGTGTTGTCCCGTACGGGAATCGAACTCATAACCTCTAATACAGAAATCGTACACACTCCCACTGCGCCACTGAGTTGCCCCAAGGTAGCCAATAAGTGAACTAAATAGGTACACGACCTGACATACAAACTTAGCATAGAGGTCATTTGCTCTCAGTCTCATATAACAGAAAAACTAAAAATAGTCTGTAGTAAATACGTCGAGTATATACGTCGCAGTCGTATTATAACACGACTATTTTAAAGAGGCGTTGTGAAGCACACGTGTTGTTATTAAGTCACAGTGTATTATAGTCGGTCGAGTTAAAACGTGGGCGAGTCTGCGGTTCTTCTATACCAGACTGACAAGAGCCAGGCTAGACTGGCTTTAGACGAAGATAAATCAATACCTCAATACATTTACGTCGGCTTCACACCTTGGCCTCAACGCCACTCGTTCATCGTGTGGATTTAGAAGGACATTGGCGCCAAGCTGTTTTCTAGATCCAAACGGTGGACGAGTGAGGGCCTACGTTGGGGCCAACGTGTGGAGCCGCCGTTATACAATGTGTAACATAGTAGAAAGGTGTGGTCAAATTTTGTTCGTCGCGTGGTGCAAAATTCACCATTAATTTAATTTTAACTTAAAATTGTTTAAAATTTTACCAATGTTAAGTATATTTTTTCGTTATTACTTAGTTTGTTTTATGATTACGTTCAAATGAAGCATTCGTATTATGTTTATTAACGTCAATGATTGTGATGTTGATTTTAGAAAAATTGTAAAATGCAACATTTGCAACAAAATCGCCCATTTCATACTTGCATGCGACGAAACACACCTGGAAACAAACTAAAAGAACTTTATTTTTGAACCCCCGACGCAAATACGACGGGGTGTTATAAGGTAAGGATAAGTTCCTTTGACGTGTCTGTGTGTGTGTCTGTGGCGTCGTAGCTCCTGAACGGATAAACCGATTTTGACTTTGTGTTTTGGTTTGAAAGGTGAAGTAGTCGGGAGTGTTCTTAGCTATGTTTGATGAAAATCGGTCCAAGATAGCCGCCACCAAAAAATGTTATTATATATTTTTTCATAACTCCCTCAATATGGGTATCAAATTAAAGGGCTTAACTAGTAGCATACTATATACACTATGACAAATTTCAAATCCAAGATAGCCGCCAACACAAAATGGCGAATTACAATTTAATTATAATTTAATTATTTTTTTTATTATTATTAAAACAGATGAGGATTATATATTAGTTTCATTGCAATCAAATGTTTACAAGTCAAAGTCACATGTTTTGTAAAAAAATCTCTAAAATGTTTAAAATAAATTACAAAATTTAAAAAAAACTCTCAACGGACGTAAAACATAATCAAATAAAATTTTAATACCCCCTGACTAACATGAGGGTCATTTTTTACGTCCGTAAACAATAATCATTTTTTTTTTTTAAATTAAACATCTTGATTCATATCTATAAAATTATAAATCTTGGGACAACACACACACAATTTGGATTGTTATTTTATGGTTATTTTCTATCTTATGTTTGGCTCACGGCAACGAACATGTGTGTTAAATGTTCGTTGCCGTGAGCCAAACATAGAAGATACGAACGCAACGATTAGTTACCTACGCTATTTGATAATCCAAAGGGTAATGTAGAAAAGTGATAACAGTAGGATAAGTCTTTTCCGATAAATACTTGAAATAAAGTGAGGTTTTGTTTTAATTTAGCTTTTCGATTTTTAACCCCCGTTCTTACAAATTTAAAGTCTTTGTATGTGTCCGTCTTATAGTGGGTTCACACGCTCGCGTTCACGACAGCGAGCGTGTAAATGTAAATGTAAATGTAGGCCGGTGGTACAAAGCTGCTAGCCAATTTGCTTGGGGAGATGCGTGCCAGCGTGTCACTCGTCTAAACGTACCAGTGCTAATTTCCTTGTGTAGTAATATTATCCGTTGAAGCCAGTGCCATGATTTCAAGATGATTTGTTTTTGTTATCTTGGGTGAGTTTTTGTTTGTTAACTTGTATTCTTGTTTAGTCTGTTCGTTTGTTCTGGACAGTTCATGTATGGTCACTTTTCATTGAAAACATTTAGGGTTCAGGTAAAAACATACCCGTTCTGTTTCGTGAACTATGCAAACTGAACAAACATTTATTTTGAAATTATACAATTTTAAAATAAATGTTAGTTCAGTTTCTCGGTCAGTCATTTTTTTGAATTCTAGTCGGCTGCATAGTGTAAAAACAAAGCAAAAGCTTTACCAAAAATACACGCTTTTTGCGAAATGGCAGCGCTGTCAATCATGTCTCTTGATGTCAAAAGCCATCGACTCGTTCATTTTTATAAAAACTTTTATCGATGTACCGGACAGTACGTAGTATGGTAGTGACGGCCTGTCCACACACGAGCCCTTTGTTTACTTATTATTGTGGAGCGTGGGATTGATAGTTTTACACGTTTTTGAAGAAGAATAATTTAAAAAAATACCTTGTTTTAACCTTTTTTAGATCAGGTTTGTATTTATAGTAAACCAGCTTTAGCCCACGGCTCCGCCCGCGTGGATGTCAGGAACCGCTAGATGGCGTTGAAGAAGCTAGATTTTAAGATTTTTTGACAAACAATTTTTTAATTTTTCGTAAAAAACATTTATTTTCTTATTAAAAAGTATCCTATGTTACTTCTAATACCTCCAAGAATATGTGTACAAAGTTTCATAATGATCGGTTGAGTAGTTTTCGCGTGAAAGCGTAACAAACAAACTTACATTCACATTTATATATTAGTAGGGATTTCTTTAGCAGATCGATTTGGCTGAGACGTATTGGAGCCGCGTTTATCGTCCGCTGCCTGAACGTACCGTATTGATCTCGCATCTTGACACTTGAAGCCCGTATCATTCCTCAAAGAGGAACCCCGTATTCTTACTACAGAAACATAATAAGGATGATTTTATTATATGTATATGTCACTGTAAATGAAAGTTAGTGAATCCTAAGATTTACCGGTGTGTGTCGACATTAATCAAATCGATGGTGTATCTCTGATTTTTTTCCTATTTTATACATATTTCGAACATACCTACACTGGCGAATGTTAACAATCACTGTGGCATTACGGTCAACCATAGATTATATGATACTTACAGTATTTTCGTAATACCTAGATAACTAAATATATTTTTTGGTTATTAAAACAATTTGATGTTTCACAGCACTAACCTAACCTAACCGATTCGATTTTCATTTTTATCTCTATTAAATCTGTGGTCAAATGCTTGAACGGTTTTAAAACCTCCTTTATTACATTATGTTTTGATATCAATTTAGAAATCATAATAATAATAATATCTTGGGACAACTCACACAAAGCTATCTAATCCCAAACTACATAAGCAGAGCTTGTACTATGGAAACCAGACAACTGATAAACATACTTATATATTTCTAAATACATACTTATTATAGATAAATAATACCCAGACACAGAATAAACCATCGTGTTCATCACACAAAGTTTTATCCTGGGTGGGGATCGAACCCACGACTCCAAATTTGGCCCATTATTTTGCTCGTAATCAACATTTACCAAAAAGTCGTGGTGTATGTTAACATTTATCGGTGAATGTCCGAATAAATTTCAGATATTCACCAAAACTCTTGGTGATTGTCGACATACACCAGTGTATCTTAATATATACTACACTTCGGACATTTACGGTAACATACACACGGTACTTACACCTTTTCAAACAACATTTATTTGTAAAATAATTTTTCGTCAGTCTACTTGACGCGGGCGGCAGATGACTCTTTAAGGAATAATTTATTTGTTACTTTTGACACCGAAAACATTGTGCGGAGGATAAATAAATATATATATTTTTTTATTTTTCCATCAAATTAACAAGCGATTGTTAAAATAAGCCGCATTATTATAGGGATATATCTAGGATATTATTTCCTTTTTTCTGCAAATGCAAATACGGTTTATATTTTCGTTCTCATAGTCTGATGGGAAGTCATTTCGGCACAATAGAGGGCTTACTTGCTCGGCTTGCTCCTAGTGTTAAGTTTTATGTAAACGAATTAAATTACATCATACAACGTGATATTCAATATAATTTGTGTTACATAGGGTACGGTTATTAGCCACTTCTGTTTGTTTGTCTTCATTGTGCTACTGATATTGTTACGATTTTGATTACGTGTTTAAACATATTGTTTTTGACAATATATTTTAGTATATTTTATTGGAATATATGTAATTTTTATAGGCATTTCTTGCCAATGCCAAATACAATAATTGCATTTTTGAAAGATAGAAAAAATTGAAGTCTATACCCAGGAATCGAACCCGACACTTCTGTAGCCAAAGGTGGTTCGATTTTGGTCCCGGTTTGGCTACGGAAGTCTCGGGTTCGATTCCTGGTTCTGGACTTCAAATTATTATATCTTTAAAAATGCAATTATTGTATTTGTAGATACATCTAGGTAGGTACTAACAAAAATTGTCACTTTGCATCTTATAATGTAAAATTACTAAGCCTTGATTAAGCTTTAAGTTGATTATTTTTAATATTTTTTTCTTAAATAAATTAGAGGCTTTTTTAATTTATTTTTATTTATAATGTTATAAACGTGAAATTAACTCTATTTGTCTGTTATGGTGGGTTTACACGCTCGCATTTAATGCAACATTCGACGGGCACGAACACAAGCGCGTGAATAGGCGTGAATGTGCTGCTTGGTTGTTTGTGGACAGTTTTTGTACTGCTGCGCCGGAATGTCTGGGGGGGGGGGGCTGCTTGTCACGCGCGTCTGAAGTATACTATTACGTTTTCACGCTGAAACCGCTGAATCGATTTAATGTTGTTGTTGATTGTATGTTCATACAACGTGGAAGTTATACAGCGACATTAAATTATAAAACAGCTATATTTACCAGGGCTCAGAACAAAGACGTTATAAAATACCGTTTTTAAAATGTTTCGAACAGTTCTTTGACAATATGTGTACAACATTTCGCTCGGAACGAAAACAAAACGAGAACATATTCAAAAACCGGTTTAATCCGCAAATCGCGACCGAATCGGCATGCGGCGACAAGTATGAACTCGTATAATTACCTACCGTACATGAACAATTCACAAAACACCACACACATTAACACCAAGCCCATCACAATTATTCACGCTAATTTAGGTCGTGGATATGCTGCCACACACGAACTGACCCAACACATACTCACACAACACAGACATCATACTTCTCAACGAACCAAACACTGGCAACGCACTCACCATCAAAGCCAACACATCCAATTAGATTACATACCAATTTCCAAATCCTCAATCTAACAGATACACTAAGGCTTGCTTACTCATCCGTAATGGTATTGGTAGCTCAACGGGTCTAACACAATACTCCATCACAATACTCCACAAAATCTATCCTACACCCAGCAAACCGCATGTCGCACCAATACCACACAATAGACACACAGGACAAACTCAACAACCTACTCACAACTAGGTACATTCACACCATATTTACACTAACGGCAGTAAACACAACGAACATGTGGGCGCTGCCTTCATTGTACACACCCCACACAACTCAATTATCACAAGACATCAAGCACTATCTCCCAGACCGAGCTAATCGCAATCGACTAGCCGCCACGCAAACAGTCTGCCCTGGAAGACATTCAATACGAAAACAAACACACAAACATCCACTAATTTCTAAACTCCACTCCATATCAAATTTGTCTGGGTCAAAGCACACGCAAATATACACGGAAACGTACTGGCAGACATTGCTGCCAAAGACGCTGCAACCAAACACATTCCACACACTTCATATTAAGCTACGTTAAACGCCAACCCAAAAATAACAGCTTCAAACTCGTCACGGAGATGTATAAATAGTAACCATAAAGGCATAATAATTAAAACTTGGTGCTCCCATTTACACAAACTCGTCAACATTACACTCAATTTTGACTGCCTCTGGGGCGCGGTGGGAGAGTGTTCGACTGCCACGCAAGAGGTCGTGGGTTCGATTTATTTTTCGATTTCGTTTTAACGGTAGATTTTTTTAAATTTCGTAATTGGCTTTTTGGTTTAAAATAAAGAAACAGGTGTTACAGCGTTTTCAGAAAATCAACCCGTAAGGGCATAAAATAGAAGAGGCAAATTTGTATGAAACGTCAGTTTTAAAGTTAGATCTGTGACATGTCTTATTTGGCCTTTTGGTTTAAAATAAAAAAAACACATGTTACAGCGGTTTTGAAAATTAAACCCCTGAGGGGCTAAAATAGGAGTTGTCAGTTTGTAACTTTGTCGATTTTAAAGATAAATCAATTGAACTAAATTGACTTTGTGGGTAAAGAAACACGGCTTTTAGCATTTGATATCGAAAATCAACCCTTAACGGGCTTAAGTCATTCACGCAGGTACAGCTGCGGGAGACAGCTATCCCAATGCTAACTTATTTTATAAATTTTGTGACATCATGGTAACCTCAAGTGAATGAATTTATTATTCGTACCTAGTTACCTACCAAACAACCCAGGGTCCTTATTCACAATTTTTTTTTATTTCGCGTCAAGCCAGCGCTTTTAACTGTCAAAATCTTGACATAATGGTATATAGAAAGCTGCGCTTAGAAATGCATCACGCATGCGCGCGGACATCTTTAAGCGCACCGCGCATGCTCCAATTCGCGCGGTGTTGCCGCGGAATCGACAAAAAGCATAGTGAATACCCAGAAAAGGAAAAATCGGTAAAAACTCTTATTTACATCATGTGTACTACTACTAGACGGAATTGTTTGTGTATGACCGAGTTGTGTGATTTTACTACAACGTAGCGAAATTTATTGATACCCTGCGCATATCACCCGGGGTATCAGTAAATTTCACTATATTGTCGCCATATTAAGTCCCTTATTCATAACTAGCTGTGCCCGCGACTTCGTTCGCGTGGAAGTTGGGTTTATATTAAGGTAGTTTATATTACAATTCAATGTGTGTAAAACATATTGTAAACATGCTCCACAATGCTCTGTGGCATCTATGGATATTTGGGCCTAGCTTTAATCAGGGCCCAACATATGGCAGGGCAAGCCAAGCAAATGCCCAGTGCAGCAAAATGAAGGGCGACAGACGGTTAGAAGACAAATTATTAAAATTCCCACGACCACACCTCGACAAAAAAGTGATTTGCATCACATCAAATACTATTAATATTGAAAAATTCCCCCACCACGCGAGTACTGGGGCGGTTTCGAGTTAAATGAAGCTCGAAACCGCCCAATTACTCGTGCGAAATTTTGAGTTAAGGAGCTTCGATTCTGACTCCGATAGGTCGAAAATTCCGATTGATTTTAAACCTCCGACTCCAACTTCGGCTCCGACACTTTTAAATCGGACCTTTTAATCGGAGGTACCTAGCCGCTCCTTCAAGATAATTTATACATAGGTAATAAAGGAAAAAACTCTCACAGATTCCCTATGATCGCAGGTTATGTCCTGCCCGAGCGATCTTTTCCGAGTCTAAAGTACACCTACTTTGTACCGCGGGAATGCAATGTTTTAAAACTATTTTGCGGGGGCAAAATAGTTTTAAAACATTGCATTCCCGCGGTACTGTGATGCGTGTTTAAACAAACAAACAACATTCAAACGTTTCTAAAAGATATACTCAGATATCTTTTTTTGTGTTTAAGTACTATTTCTAAACTTATTTCAATATTTTTTTTCACTCACTTTAGTAGATTAAAATATTATTTTATAATGTCTATTAATATGAATGGTGATTGGTGAATTTAAAAATAGGTGTGTCAACCTGTCGCAAATTAAGATCATCATATATTCATATCCCTCTACGTAAGAATTTCAGTTTTTTTTTCAAAATCAATTTTCCTGATTCTTTTTAATTTGTATTTAAACGCCATCTATTTTCAAAACTGGATAAGTTTATTTTTATACTTGATGATTTTATATTAAACTATCATGCATATTAAACGTAGGTAAGCAAGGTATTTAACCTTAAATTATTCACGCGATCAAGACCCGTAATACATATATTTTCATAATGTGTACAAATCGCGAAAGTTTATTAACATTTGTAGGTAAGCAATTTTGGCACTCAGAAGAAATCGAATCACAGATGGCGCCACGTGTTTTATTTTGATGTAACGCGGACTTAATCTTTCATTTTTTTTAAGCAATTAACATTTATAAATTCTAGAAAATATCAAGTAATTACTGTTTATTTGTAATGTAATATTGTTTTTCATTTCTACATTTATAACATAATCACTATTCATGCAAAACAATGATAAAGGTGCCTATTGGAAGTGATTATTAATATGAAAATTTGTTAAACAAAGTAAACATGTTAAAGTCGAAAATAAAAGCTTCTATAAATAAGTATACATTTAGAAAAATACTTAAAAAAAAAGAATAAAAATAATTTTAACACAACACAAAAAGACACTCGTAATTAGGGAGTCGATCCTCCGACCTCGCTCGTTTAATACCGCTACTTGTGCCAATAGACCACCTCAGCTGATGCAAACACGGTTAAAATAGCTGATCTTAAGAAAATTGAAAATGTTGTGTTTAGCTCCTAATAGTTTTAGCGTGAAGTTATTGTTTCCATGGGTTACAATTGTAAATAATGTCTTATTGTGGCAAAAATTGTGAAAAACCATTATGGTTCGACAAAACATACGTTGCTGCTCACTCCCCATAGACGATAGCATAATGATTTATAGTGCAAGTAATGACCTATAGTATTTACAATAAAACTGCAAATTTTCATGAAGATCCGTCAAGTAGTTATTGTTTTATAACGATAAATAGCTACAGACATTATCCGTCATTGCTTAGCTCCTATGGGAAATAGCGTGATAAATTATAGCCTATATGTTAATCCAGACTACACATACAAAATTTCAACCGAATCTGTCCAATAGTTATTGCGTGATGCGTGTTCAAACAAACAGACAGACAGACAGACATTTCTAAAAATGTAGGAATGTGTTTAAATACTCTTTTCGAACATTTCCCAATATTTTTTTTCACTATGTTCGGCCATGTACAGACACGTGAAATTTACAATTTTATTATAATGTATAGATATAGATAGATAGCATGATTCAGTATTCACGCGCGATGGCTTATTATTAGCGTATTTCATGTATAACTTTGGTGTTTCTATACCGATTTCTATTAGTATTTTTTATGGAATAGTTAATTATGTTAACTTTTTTAATTAGGGATGACTGAGAGTGTTATAAACGTAAGAGTAGACAAATATAATCAGAAAGCTTCGAACTACTAAGCTATCGGGAGTTACACGTGATATTGTGAGTCAACCATAAAAGATAGACATATGCTGGCGTGAGATATTTTTTATATAATTTTAAGGAGAACATTTCCGTCATACATGATTTCTGTGTAGCTTTAACCATTACGGTTGCACACGCGACGAAAGCTTAAAAAATGGAGTAACTTCTCCCGTTTTCCTTCACTGCTCTGCTCCTATTGATTGTAGCGTGATGAAAAGTATACTATAACCTACTCAGGAGTATGAAAAATAATTGTACCAAGTTTCGTTAAAATCCGTCGAGTAGTTTTTGTTTCTATAACGGTTATACAGACAGACAGACAGACAGACAAAAATTTTACTGATTGCATTTTTGGCATCAGTATCGATCCCTAATCACCCCCTGATAGTTATTTTGGAAATATATTTCATGTACAGAATTGACCTCTCTACAGATTTATTATAAGTATAGATAAGTCAATAACACCATTTCAACAAACGAATGTTTTGCCTTAAATTTTCATTATATTTTCAAAATAGAACAGAAAAAGACAAACAATACATATTGTTCAAAGTATTATAAATTACCTCATATATTAGTAATACTTCCCTTATTCACAATAAGTTAATAAGAGCATTTTAACGAACGAATGTTTTGTCTAAGGTTTTCATTATATTTTGAAAATAGAACAGCAAAAGACAGACAATACTGTTGTTTACAGGATTATGAATTGTTATTGTCCGCAACGTGTAACAGAAGGGTTAAATTCAAAGGTACCTTTGTCATATTCAAAGGTTTAACCTAAACGGTGGTCAGATATTTTGTCAAAGTGTTTCTTTCAATGTGAGGATTTATTTTAAGTCTCTTTTGTGATTTTTAGGGTTCGATAGCTAAAATGGCAAAAAAGGTAAATTTATATTTTCGTTATGTCCATCCGTATGTCACAGGCATTTTACTCAAAGTCTACTCAATGAATATTGATGAAATTTGATGAAAAGGTGTCTTATAGTAGCTGCTACTTAGTTTGATAGCTAAATAATAATAATAATAGGTAAATATTTTTAGGGGAGCACTACATGTAACAGAAGCTGATTTTTTTTAGCAAACATTATCGTGTGGCACATCATTCGACAGGTCTCTTAAAAGCATTTTAAAGTAGTACGTACTGTCCGCTACTTAAATTTGACCTATTTTTTCTATCAAATGTCGTATACTCTTTTGTTATTTCTTTTACATAGTATAAATGCTCTGTGGCGCGGTGGGAATATGTCCGACTGCTACGCAAGAGGTCGTGGGTTCGATTCCTACACGGGACACCACTTTGTGTTCCACAAGTTGTTGTTCCGAGCCTGGGTGTACTTTGTGTCTGTGACTTGTACTCGTATGTTTGTAAAGTCCCCTGCGGCACAGGGCTTGTACCCTACGTGCGGGAGAAGTCTTTTTTATATAAAAATTACCAAAGCCGCTTCCCGCCCCTATGTACGCATAAAATATCTAAACTACGAAGCAGATTTTGATGCGGATTTCATTATCGTTCAGATCGTATCTTCCAGATGGTTTACTAGCTGGCCCGCGCAACTTCGTATGCGTATATTTTGCCCGTTTTTGCAACGTTTTTAATTACTGCTCCGCTCCTATTTGTCTTAGCGTGATGTTATATAGCCTATAGCCTTCCTCGATAAATGGGCTATCCAACAGTTAAAGAATTTTTCAATTCGGTCCAGTGGTTCCTGGGATTGCCGCGTTCAAAAACAATCATACAAACTCTTCAGCTTTATAATATTAATATAGATAAGAGCATATTCTGTGTACAGATTGTGGAGAAAATTCCATGCGGCTCCGGTTCGGTTCGCTCGTTAATTGCAACTATGACGAGTTGTAATTAACCATTTTGAAATTATTGGTGTCCGTAATTATTTAAAGTGTTTAAAATAATAAATAACCAATTATTATGTTAATTATTACACTTAATACGTGTAGATAAATATTTGTGGCGGTAAATATTCACAAATAAAATAATTGAAATGCGGCGGTAGCCTATTGCTAAGGTATCGGTCTCGTAATCGTGAGGGCGCGGGTTCGAATCCTACCCATTATACTACCGACGTGAACCCACTCCTAACACAAGCCTTTGAGCTTAGCTGGAAGGGTTAACAGGATTGCTAGTAATGTGGGACCAAAATCCGACATTGCTAGTTATCTTTAAAAAAAAAATTATAAGAATTGGAGTCGACCGGTACTACGGAGTTAAATTTCAAAACCATCGAAGGCCAGGGAAGTTTATTTTATTTAACTATTCAAACTCGCTCCTTAGTAACAATATTTTACCTTGATAAATAAATGATTTCAAAAATTAAATGATTGCAAAACCAATGTGACATTTGAATCTTTAGCAATTTTCTTTCTCATACAACTTTTAAATTTTCCTTACATAAACATATTTTATTTCAACTTTTAACGATTGTTATATACATATTTAATATAAATCATTTCTTTAGTCTTGTAACTTTCCATTTTGAACTTATTTTTCTTCCCCAACTGCATTTTTTCTTATTCTTTAACTAAACTAGCTCCAAAATCAAGTGGTAGGTGATTAAGGGTTAATATATATTAAATATTTTACGAAACTGATATTACGAACTTATATAGTGTTATGTAAAGAAGCCAAGAATAGAAGGTTATAAGTATATAACAAGTCAGAATGTATATGTGGATGTTTCTAAACACTCAAGTTTTTTACATAAATTAATGTTATTATCATACTATCATTGATTTGGTTTTATGAAATAAGTTACTTTAGATATAACTCCTAAACGCCTGCACGGATTTTAAGGAGTATTGTTAGAATCGTTACGTTACTTCAGATAATAGATATTACTTACTACCTAGATATAAAATTTATTTTTAAAAACCATTGTGGTTGGCGTCAGATCCTATTAAAATCTAATTCATTTGTTTTGTTACCATAGCGGCTCTATTTTTTATAAAAAATAACATTATTGCATTTAACATTTGTATAGGTATTGTGAAATAGAATAATTGAATGATGAAACGGGTAGTTATAATTGAATAATGAATTACTACCCATCGTAAAATAAACTCAGAACTTGTCAACAATGCACTGAAAGGCTGAATGACTGCTACTTTAATTGCAATAGCTACAATTGCAAAGCTCGTTCCTGTGCCATTGGGAAATAATTCTCCAATAGCCACAGTCAGCATTGAATCGTTGATGGCTTATATCCGTCGGTCCAATATCGCAGCCTGCCGTGGTTATCACCGGAGATTACATTTCGATGCTCCTGCCATCCGTCGAATAAATGACATAAATCATACCTAACTTAAGCACTTTTCTCATAAAGAACAGATGCTGTTTAAGTCTGGCTGTTTTTCCTTTTTCTTTATCAAAGGATTCTGTTAGTTTTTAATTATAATTTGGTGATAGTTCCCGGTGGATTGAAATGTACATACATACATATACATATTAACCTAGATGGTGTCCCACTGCTGGGCACGGGTCTTCCCAGTAGAACCTACGTTTGGTACTGGAGATAATTGTCTTATTAGCCACGCTTGGCGATCGCAGTAAGGCTTTAATGTAGGCAGAAGACGCTGCTCCCGTTCTCGGGTTGCAAATCCCTTAGTCGCCTGGATGATACCCATGGAAAGAGACGGGGTGGTACTCTCTGATGGCGGTGGACATCTAAAGCCGGTGCCACACGGCCGAATTTTAATAGTTTAAAAGTATAAATTTAAAAAAAGATAGTTAAGCCCCTTTGATATCATAATAATCGTGAAGGAATGGATTGAATTATGATTGCTTGCTCTAGGATATATAAACTAATTTATACAATTTTCGTTTTTCATTCGGTGAGTTAGAAAGGATTTTCTATATGGTAGGTGGCGACGAGGTATGTAACTTAGGTCTTTACGTTTTGATTGTTGTTTCGTTGATTCACCTAAGTTACCTGGCTGTAGTATGTGTGTTAGTGAATTTTCTAGGCTCAAGATCTATTATAGACGCATTTGCTTCATAGTTTTGTTTATCTTCAAGATGGTTGAAAAGATTTTTATCTAACAAGGTTGCCAAAAAAAATTGAAAATTCGTTCATCTGTTATTAGAATAATAACGGGACTTATCGCGTGAAATATTTAAAAGTTCGAACCTTTTATTTACCCGACGTTTCGATCGAAATGCACCAATCGTAGTCACGGGTCGACTATTGACCACGATCGATGCAATTCGATCGAAACGTCGGGTAAATAAAAGATTCGTACTTTCGTACCATTAAATATTTCACGCTATTAAGTCCCGTTATTATTCTAATCTGTGTAAAAATCGCGAAAGTTTCAAATCAATTATGCTGGGAACAGACATACAGACACACGTTAACCTTCCTTCCCTCTTATTTCGGGTTCAGAGGTTAAAAAACTAAACAACAAACACACGACATATTCAGAAATTATAAAAATAACTATCCAAACAATTTATCGCCCGCCGTTCGCTACCACGTGGTATAAACCATACCTATCAATACTGCATATCTCCATCTCACTCGAATGCACGCTGATAATAAAAGATAGCGATATATCATAGATTCAGTTAAACGAGATGTGTACGGTATAGCACGTGCGTGATTTCTCGGAAACTCTCGATTTATCAATGAAGCACTAACGTATCACTAATTGAAGGGAGGCGCTTGTCATAGATTGTAGGCGGTGGGATGAACCATACAGACACGTCAATAGGTAGATATTAATGAGATTGTTGTTATAGATTTATATTTATAGTAATATAATAAGGTTAAAGAATTTGTATTTGATATTAAGCCAATTAGATGATAGGTTGGGGAAGATTTATAGGCTTCTTTTTTCGGTTTATCTACCGTGATTAACGGTAGATAAAGACGTGAATTTTAACGAATTTGTTTGATAAGTTTAAAATGCTAATCTTGGAAGATAATAGTCAATTTTTTTATTGAGGAAGCATGAAGCTTATCGTGAAAACCAACGAAACCGCATGAAACAGCTTCATATTTTAAGATTTTTTATAAATGATATTCTTATTACTCAATACGTTATCAACAGTGGGCTTCAATAGATTAGTTAAACTAAAAAAAATGTATCCAAAATCCTAAATGACAACGATTGGACAAACGATGTAAGCTATAATATTGTTACCTGTCCCGCGCAACTTCGTCTGCGTAAATTTTCCCCGTTTTTGCAACATTTCTCATTGCTGCTCCACTCCTATTGGTCGTAGCATAATGTTATATAGCCTATAGCCTTTCTCGATAAATGGGCTATCCAGCAGTATAAGATTTTTTCAATTCAGACCAGTAGTTCCTGAGATTACCGCGTTCAAACAAACAAACAAACAAACAAACTCTTTAGCTTTATAATATTAGATATAGATAACAATAAAAATCCATTGACACACAAGACATAAAAGCTTATTATTTTCAAAATGGCCGAACGCATTTTCATCAAACTATTCCAATCAAACCGCTTCAAAATACATCCATCTGTTTAAGCGGTACGATACAATACACAGACTCATGCGTTAAACTTGAACGTCTAACTCGCAGCGCAATATCAAAACAAGTTTTTTTAGATCAAACTTTTATGATAAAAGAAAACTATTTATTAAAAATCCTTGAGTAAATTACTGAGAATCTTAACAGCGAAGGAGTGAAAGTGTAGTAAATATTGTAGTATAGGGTTCATTGAATGCACTGAGCTATTTCAAGGCAGCTCGTAGTTTCTAGGAATTTTATTTACTCAGGTCTCCGGCATCCCTTTGATGCAAACGTTTGAATCATAGTGGCCTTGGACTTGCTCTTAGCCTTGGACTTTGTAAATAGTATGATAACTTTATGAAAAAATATATATTCCGGGTCTTAATCGCGTGAATAATTTAAGGTAAAATACCTTATTTATTGCCCGACGTTTCGACCGTATTGTAACGGCCGTGGTAACGGGTAGACTGACCCTAAATATATATTTATTCATAATGTGTACAAATCGCGAAAGTTTATCAACATTTATAGTATGATAATGTATCCTATACTGCTATTTAGTTAAATGTGATAGAACGGCGACTACCTACTATTGAATGTATAATTATTTATTTTGTATAGTTATTTATTTTGTGCTATGTTATAATACGTCATAAAGTGCTGGGAAATTATGATTGACTATAATTTTACGTGTTTATGAAATTTTGATCATCAATGTAAAATTATAACGTTTGACGTTCCGATCAGACATTTCAATTCTGTTTGTTTGTACAGACTTTAGATTTTAGTAACGTGCTCGTATGTTAATTTAATAAAATTAGGTCACTCTGCAATTAGTAAAATAATTAATAGTGGTAATTAAAGGGAGAGATCAAGTGCAGGACTATGATCTCAGAGCGTGTGAAGGAATTTTTTTTAATGTTGTTTTGAAATAAGATCGACTTACCTAACCGTACTTTATAATTCAAAAGTAAAATAAGTAAAATGTGTGTTTCTAACAGTTTAATTATTTTTTATACATTTATTAATATCATGTTTTATTTATAATTAGTATGTATCTACATACTGTGTTTCAAAAAACACGCTTACATTACTAACTTCATAACCTCATTGCAATTTGGCTACGTGCTACGGAAATTCGTAGCGTGCTACGAAAGCTACGTCGTAATTTTGGGGCTCTCATTTAGTGCAATCGAAGTTAAAAAAATTACAAAATATCAGGATTTAAAGTTCAGTTTTGTTACTAAATTACTTTTGAAGCACGAATCAATAAATAGGTAAGTAGATTTATATTTAAATGTTTTCAAAATGGCTCAGCAATTGGAAAAAAACGAGGATTGGCCTTCATATAAGTTGTCAAAATTATATTTGAACTCCTCTTTGTTAGATGGGATGATATTAAGAAACGGTTGTAGGTATGCAAAACGAAATCAGAATATAATATCGAATTTATTATTTCAGGACAAGTTTAAACCTAGTTTTTATTGCGATAAAGTTGAAATTTGTATATAAAGCGAACATTACGTACACCTGGCCTACTATTGGTCAGATATAAAATGATTTCAACGTCTTACTGGTTAGTGGGAGTTATCAATACTTGTAATAGGCATGACACTGGATTCTGAACAGAATCAAATGTTTGTCTTAAAGGTCATATTGATAATGTTTTTAAAGATAGTTACTGTATTTTATTGTCGAATTACATTAAAGAGAAAGCTTTAGGGGGAAATTTAATGGGATAATTTGAAAAGTTATCATTGGATAAGATCACCTGAGGATCTGAAGATGATACGTCGGCTAATTGTTTGTTAAGTCTTTCTATCTTTTTGTCATTTTAAATGGTTGTACGATGAAATAAGAAGTGAAATACTCTTTTAGGGTTTGATTATGGATGTTTAAAACAAACGTATCCAATTCAGGGTTTTGAGAGTGATTGTTATTGTAAATAAAGTGTTTTGTTTGTGTTTAGTTTCATTCGTTTAGTTTTTTAAGATTTTGCAAAATAGGATAGATTTTAGTACGTACATTAATACGAGTTATTTTCGAGTCTAAACATAAAAGTTTACGCGTTCGTCCTCGTATTACAGCTGTTGGTCACGTAACAATATCGACGTGAATGATAGAACACATTCATTTAGTATTACTGGAAAGGAATTAAAGTCTGTTCGTATAGTTTTTACATGACGGAGCCAATTGTAGTGTTTCATTCGGATTGGTTACTTTAGGTAATGTTGTTTGTCGCCAGCGTAGGTTTTAAACAATTTTTAACGATTTGGTTGTTGGTATGGTGGATACGAGGCGTTGTTTCGTTAACAGCGAAATGAATTAAGTTTGACGTTGAACTGAAGTTTGAATTATAGTTTACGCATATCGTTGTTGGTTGGTAGAGCTCATTGGTATGTATTCAAGTACAGTCCGCTGTTTGTGAGAGAGCACAACGCCCGTCTCCACCTCTGGTGTCTTTCGCATTGCAACGTGTGAGCCTGCGTACCGTCCCGTCTCCCGTGCACGCCACTTCACTCCTCAGCCTCTGACCCGCTCCTCGCGCACGCCACTCCGTCTGGCCATTTATGATTCACGATACCTCCCTGACGATGTGCCTATAAATCATGCATTCACAATCGCGCTGCCACACACATCTGAAACTTTTCGCTAGAATCGCATAGCGACGCAAAGCCTTAAATCTAAAGTTTAGGTACAAACTGATGTGGTGTCCTGTAGTCAGAGAGATCGCCTCTCTGCACGTAACTGGTCTACGCACGACCTACGTTACACTAAGATCTCGTTCATACCCGATCATTTTGTACAACTGTTTTTTTTTTTATTAGAGATTAGCCGTCTCCCCCGTTTACTCACCTAAATTCCGGTGCAGTATCGAGGCACTTATATAAACGAAACCATGTCAATAACCCGTAGAAAAGTGCAGAGTGGTGCACGCGGCCGGTGAATGTCCTGGAGGTGACGTACCTGAGCGGCGAGTGCAGAGTGCGGCGGCAGTGCGGAGTGGAGTGGCCCCCCCTCGTGCTGGCGCGATTAGCTGCAGAACATCTCCGCGCGCGCGGTCAGGATCAGTGCACGCGCGGCCCGCACACACATGGGCGAAGAGCGGCGAGTAGCCGAGCGACGACCGACGCGACCGGGGCCGAGGAGCGTTCACGTCGCGAGCCCTGCCGAACGCGGCCGCGGCACTCGCGCGTTTAATCTCACTCGGCTCAGTTCGGTCGATGCGGTCCCGAAAGAGACTCGTGCATGACTACATCAGCCATTCGGATCGTCCCGGCATTGCGAGCATAGCGCGGCGCGCACTATAGCGCGCACGATCGATAGTGCGAGGCGTGCGCTGCAACGGACCGGGGTTCGACCCCGAACCGACACACGACACACTTTATTTACATGATGACGTTCGAAATCGACGTCATAATGAAAATTGAGCGAGCAGTAGAGGCGGGCAGGGTGAGCAAACGCTGGCGCTAGTCCGCTCAGTGCAATGTGCACACAGCCTTATGGCACTCGACCGGACCGCCGCAGAAATTCAACTACATAAAACTTCGCTCAATTAATAAATCGACCTCTACTATGCGAAGCCGCTGTTAATTAAAGTACGGTTGCGCAGAGTTCGGCCCTGTGGCCTAGACTGACGTATCCAATATATTTTTTAGTTTGATGTAGACGTGAGCGATGCTGAGCGAAGCGAAAAGATCGTGTAATATCGCTCGTTAAACCGAGCCGCGTTTATGTGTAAGTGGAATTAGACTGCATTATTAAGAGGGCCGGGCGTGAGTGATGGCTCGCCCACCGTATCTGCATGTCGTTTGCGCCGACGCAATGTGTTATATCTCCTCTAAATATTTATTACTAACTGTGCTTTACATTCCTTAAAATACTACTCCTTAGTAATCCTTACTACTAAAAGTTAGGATGTCCGTATACAGATTTATATGAATTAGTTTAGTTGTAAGTTTATTAAAATGGTTAAGGAACAGCTACTTACTATAGAAGCGAGTACAACAAAATATATAAACGTTGCGATTAAGTGAGCCCATTATTAAGCTCTGTACTGAATTAAGACCGCGTCGTGTTGCGAGCGGAAAGCGGTTTGAAATACCTAGCGAATGTTTAATTCTACGCAATGGATGTTGGGTATATTAGTAATCGATTTAAAGATAATTAAATAGTTGTAATAATGATAAATACTTAGTATACTTCTAAAAAAAAATAGCCAATCGCACTATATCCAAAAACGAGTTATAAATATTACAATACAACCAAAGAGTTTTTTGACAGTGTCACTGTTTAAACTATTTTGGACACGGCAGCCAATCACAACAGAGAGAGAGAGAGAGAGAGGGAAATGCACTTTAAACAAAAACGGTGAGAGATTACTCGCAGCACCGAAAAACGGACACCCATCTTTGGACTAACAGTAATAACATTACTTTACCTCGGTCCACGGAACACGTCAGTCACTATGATCGGAATTCCCCTCAATGGCTTCACTATTACAAAACAACATTTTAAAGCGAACTGTAAAATGATTTTATCGAATCGAATATTGGTATTAAATTTTCTCTCCGGAATATCTGTAGCATCAAAAAGATTAAAACCTGTCAAGTGCGAGGTGGATTTGTGTACCGACGGTCGTGGATCACTACACAAAGATCTGAGTGCCGAGTCCGGCCCACACTTTTCGATTTTTATTTATTTGTCGCTTTTGAATTTCTCCGATTCGAATTGATGGAAATGTAAAATATTTTTACTGGATTGCCGTAGGACGAGGGTTATAATAGTTAGGGGCAAAAGTATTTTCGTATTTTGAATGTATTGTTAGTAATCAAACATCTTTGGTTGTACTGAATGTAACTGGCTGGTTTTAATACTATTAAATGTTGACATTCTGAAAATGCAATATTAAATATTGCATTTTCAGAATGAAAAAAGAAACTAGTTCCCGCCATTTTTAATAGTTTTTCAAGGAAGCAAAATGAACTTATGTGACGAAGAAACTAGCTGCCTGCCCCGGCTTCGCACAGGTACATCGTAGTTTTTTATACCTTGAGGTTACATCATTATAATTTTCGTAGGGATCTCTATTTTTTGACAATAAAATATAGCCTATGTTACTCCCCGATAATTTTTAAAATAGGTCGAATTATTTCGAAGTCTATTGATCAATGAAAATAAACATTCAAACAAACAATCAAATCTTTCCTCTTTATAATTTTGGTATAGAAAAGGTAAAAATGCGCCGAATGCCGCGAATAAAATTTGTGCGGTTGACGAACATAATGCAGTATCAAGACTCGTACGAGTAGCACAAATGTGGTTTCAAGTCTGGAAATTTTAGTGTGCAGGATGAGGCTCGCTCTGGACACGTCACGGATAAAATCAGTGCCGTATTTTAAAGGGGAGCAAGATCGACATATTAGTAGTTACGATATTGCTGAAGAACTGGATGTTAATCACAAAATCGTTTTACGTCATTTGCAAAAGTCTGGATACAAGAAAAAACGTGATATTTCAGTTACACTGAGAGAAACATAGTGCATGCATGTTTCCATTTGCGATTCTTTGTTGAAACGTAACAATTCCGACACATTTCTTAAACGGTTGATTATGGGTGATGAAAAATGGGTCACTTACGATAAGAATGTCCAAAAAAGATCGTGGTCGAAGCATGGACAAGCTCCACAGACCGTGGCAAAGCCCGGCCTGACTCGGAACAAAGTGATGCTGTGTGTAAGGAATCGTCTTAAAAAAAAAATCAAAATTCTTTATTCACTTAAGATGCAAAACAACTCTTGTGATACGTCGGGATTCTACATGTACATGTAATGCCAAGTTCGCAAACAATAGGTAAAGCCGGAGAAAATAACCTGGCAATAAAAACTCGCGGCCACTCTTTTCAAATTGCCAATTTTACAATGTTTAAATGTTTATAAACTTGATATGGGGGTAAGGTGCTGCGACTAATATACTATACACCATGTTAAAGGGCTGATGCAAATTGTTTTTCAAAAAGTTGAAACATGAGATAAAGCAAAATCAGCCTTAGTGGGTACAATATAGTAGGAGCATCTACTTACAACAATGGTAAAAACTATATGTGCTTAAATATTGGCCAAAGTACTTGTAACGAATGATTAAATATAAAATATTAATTCTGATATCAAAAGGAAGAAAAGAATGTACTTTATTCGTCACGCAGAATCTTTACTTACAAAAGTCAAATCATGCTCTTTATCAATGTGACAATTAAAACAGAGTGACAACAAAATTCACCCAAGCATATTAAAGTAACAAGGAGCAAGCAACTAGATCCATTTTTCTTTATCATTTAAATATTCATCCACTATATAATAACCGATATGATTTTTAATCACTGATAGACTCATAATACTAGCTGGTATCTTGTTAAATACTCTAACAGAAAGACCCATAAATTAATTATGAGTCCACTATGAGCTTTTGCCGCCGGGTAAAACTATCAATTCTGACCTTTAAAATATACCTAAAAAATGTTTTATTCTTTGCAATTATGAAAAATACGAAAATACTTTTGCCCCGACCTTATATTTTTACATACGTAGGTAAACATACTTTAGCACGTTCTGTAGCCTAAACGAGTTCGTGGTTTTTGTTTAGAGTTTAACCTGTAGATTTGTATGCCTGTGTATCTGTATGTTTCGGGCCAAATAAGTAGTGTGTACTGTGGTGGATGTGTCTCTAATGGGAACTCGACGTTACTGTAGCTACCTTTTAGCAATTTGCCCCCCTGGGTACGCCCATGCTGTATGTTTGTCTGTAGCATCATAGCGTTCAAACAAATTAATAGATTTAGTTGCGGATTTCAACGGCAAGTTACACTGACTTATCATAACATTTGGAGGTTGAAATTGAAAAAAAGTACACAGTACACATTTGGCTGGTAGGTACCATGTACCCCCCCCCCCCCTTCCTACTGGTACGAATTGAAATATTATTGTAGTGTTGGATAGATCATTTATCGAGAAAGGTTATGGCCATTTAAAATCACGATACGACCAACAGGAGCAGAGCATCAATGCAATATGTTGCGCAAACGGGTCAGCTACTTATTTCTACAAGATTATTTACAAATCGCCGTGTGGTGCCGGCTTAAGAATAGTACCACCCCATCTCTTCCCGTGGGTGTCGTCAAGGCGACTAAGGGATTTCACTCCGGAGGACGGGCAGCAGCGTCCTCTGCGTACTTAAAGCCTTACTGCGATCGCCAACCCGCTCGCCAAGCGTGGCGATTATGGCAATTACCCCCAGGATCTACATACCAGTAGGTTCTACTGGGGAGACCCGTGCCCAGCAGTGGGCCATCATATGGGTTGATATGTATTTACAAATCAGCCCACAATTTGATAGTGGAGATTCAGCACCTATAATACGTTCTTTATGTGTCGAAATATTGTAAAAAATTAACTGTTTTTATGATCAATCGATAATAATGTAAACAAATGGTATTTTTAATTTAACTAATGAACTGAAAATATCAACGTTTTATTGTTTTTGTCAAACGTCTCAAACCTAAAAAAAACAAATAAAAATCAAATTAGTCCGGTACGCATGCAATATATAAATTTAATGATGTATGTACAAGTGACGAGAAAAATTCTTGGCTTCATGCAAGTTTAAACCCTTGAAATGTGTTGACTGAATTCAAAGTTACCCTGTATATCGAGCATGCTAAGCATGTTGCCAGTAGTGTCCGTTAAGCAATGTTTTCTCTTGTTTTGGATCATTAAAACCACTTTATTTTATTTTCTGGTTACCTATGGCGAAGCTATAAAGCAAGGGTAATGTAATGTATGTTTCTATTTGTTCTACCCTAGCGCCTAAATCACTCATCCGATTTCGATAAATTGACATCTCGTCAATGGGTTTGTTATTACGGTTCACGTTTAGGTTATAAGGCTGCCTGTTCGTTGTAGCGGGGCGAGACTGCTGAGCACAGAAACGGAGAAATATTAACCAATAGGATTGCATAATCTCTGTCCACTGACTAACCACTGACATTTTATTTAATCCTATTGGTTGGGAAAAAAAATCGTCGCAGGCGCGACCTTAGGGTATATGCCCTAAGAGCCGAACCACACGGCGACGGTGCGACGCAGAGCGGTGCCGCTGCGGTGTCTATGGTAGGTATGACACACGGAGCGCTCGTACGAGGGACCAACACGAGGCGGGGTGTAAGCGGAGCGGCATCGCATTTTGCGGCAGAAGGGCGCATTTTATTAGCAGACTGAACGTCCAACACTGCTGCGGTGCCGCTACGGCGCCGCACCGTCAGTGTTAACGCCTGTGCGGGGAATTATTTGCGGTGCGGTATCACGCCGTGTGCTTCGGTTCTAAGCCGTTTTCTAAGCCCGGCACCGAGACATTTCGGCCAAAGTCGAATTTAGCCTCCAGATAATACGATTTTTATGGCAATCGTTTTTTCTCCATACATTGAATTTCATGTGTAAGTTACAAAAACTGTTGATTAATATTTTTCTACTTCTCCTCTTCGCAGCCTCGCTCCGCATAAATGGACAGACAGTCTAAGTAAACGATATTAATAATCACACTAATATTATAAAGGTGAAAGTTTGTGAGTATGTGAGTGTGTATGTTTGTTACTTCTTCACGTCTAAACGGCTAGAGCGATTTTAACAAAATTTGGTATGAAGTTAGTTGACGCCCTGGATTAACACATAGGCTAATAAAACGCAGGTAAGACCGCGGGGCACAGCTAGTCGTTTTATATATCGTATATTTTTAGGTGTTGTAATGGCACTGACACCTTGACGCAAAAAGAGCGGTGCTATTGAACAAAATATTTTCCGTTAGGTTAAAAAATATTCATGTATTAAAAAGCCTTTCTGCTGCTTATCCTTAAACAACCATTTAGCTGGGTGGGGGGGTAGGTCCATGTAAGGGCAAATTGAAAGTTTGCTCTACTCGTCCTTTATTCCCATTCACACAGACTAGGTGCACGTAAGGACCTCGCAAAGTTAATATAGTCAACCAAAGATTCGTCCTCATTGGTGGATGTGGATGAAAGTTCGCGAAAAAAACCTTTTTCTGAACACGTACACTAGCCCAAGAGACCACGGGCCAGCATTAATCGGCATAGCCGGGCGGTTAAATCGATTGATGTGTAGGCCGAATGACTATCCCATCGGCATATATCTTAGCCGAACATGTTCGGGTTCGGCAAATACTGCCGAACAAAATGTTTCGACCCGCTTAAGTGTGACCATCACTACTGCTACTGCCCTCTATAATACACGCTTAGTACTTATAAAAGTAGGACTCTCCGCTGGACGCTCCGCCTCTCCGCGTCTGCGTTCTCACTAAAAAAACATAAAATATTGGGCTAAATAAATTCACAAAAAAAGTTTGTATAAGTATTATAGGGTTAAGTGAGCTCGGCTCGGTGTTAGGGTTACAGAATGCAAGTAGGTACCTGCCATATTTACGAGATGGCGTTGTTATCAAAAATAGGACTTTTATTTTTTTTATTGTGTAATGCTCCGCGGTACGCTTGTCTCTTTTCAATACTCTGTCTATAGTCTGCGTTGTCAATTGACCTCTTCAGATTCCACGTACGTAGACCAACATCTGAGGGCGCAAGGATGCTCTGTAAATTGGTCAAGCGATAGTCGTTTAAATTATCTAATATTTTAAATAAGTACCTACTGTACGATAATTGAATATGGTATGATGGGGCTGGCATACTTTTTAAGATAAAAGCCCCTAAATAAATAAAGAGAAAAAAAAAAAAAAAGATTCCACATACAACTTAAGTGCGCAACTAAAAAACGTCTCCAATTCTTTTTTGAGCTGTTCCTACATTTTATCAATACCACCTGATTTATTGAATTTTGCAATAGGTAGACAAACTGGTCATGTGAGTCGCTCGCACAAAGGGGGGTATCATTTTACTCGAGATTGGCCATGTGTCGTGGGTTGCGTAGTCGACACTGCCTGTGTTAGTCACCCGCAGGACAGTAGAACGAGGAAATAATGTAATTACATCCATACTAATATTATAAATGTGAAAGTAACTCTGTCTGTCTGTTACGCTTTCACGCTCAAACAACTAAACCGATTTAGATGAAATTTGGTATGGAGCTAGTTTGAGTCCCGGGAAAGGACATAGGAAGTTTTTATCGCGATAACCAACAACGCGCGGGCGGAGCCGCGGGCGAAAGCTAGTAATAAATAAATAAGAGGTGAGAAAGCTTAACGTAAAAGAAAGTTTTTTTATCTTTATTGTTTAACGGTTTTTATCCTATTGGATACGTCAACCTATTGTAACTTAAACTATTACATCAAGTCTACCTAACTAATATTAAAATTATGGAGAAAATACAAAGTACATTTAATATAAACTATACAAATGAATTTTGCCCCTCAAATCATTTATATAGTTCATGCTATGTCTTATTTTGAATTAGGTAAGACAGACTGCGCTATACCCATATCAAAAAGAGAGAGTTAAAATCGGTGGGAAGAGGAATAAGGTCCGTTGGTATAATATTGTACAGCGAACCATTCATTCTCGGGCATTCACAAAATATATGGTTCGTTTCACCGTCATCGAGTCTACATTCACATAGACAGCTGTCCTTAATCCGTATCTTGGCTAGGAAGACATTAGTACAAGCGTGTCCTAGTCTCAGGCGACAAATGACAGAAGTGGCTTGTTTATTAACCTCACGAATTAAAAATAACCACGGCTTAGCTGGAATATCGCTTAGTATACCTGTATAATGTTTACTCTTCTCGCTGGAGGTGACTGACGAGGACTAGCCCCTCTCTCCACTTTATATTCAGCCTCAATTTCGCAAGTGAGGCCAGGTTCAGTGGATAAGCTCGGTAGTGATCAAATGAACCATTACATGACGCATCATTGGCCAGGGAATCAGCTGTTTCGTTACCCACGATGGCACTGTGCCCTGGGATCTAGGCCAGAGTGACCTCAAGATCTTTATCCCGAACCTTTATAAGGCTCTTCATAATCTGAAGGAATAACGTTGATCTGGTTTTACTACGAATAGATTCGATAGTAAGCTTTGCAAGCAGCTTCTGGAGTCAGTAAATATAACTGTCGTTTTGAAATTGTGAGACTCAGTACAGTAAATATGGAGTTGCCCCATGGAGATCTATAACTTAGTATAATTTTATATTTGGGAATCCACACTGCAGATCACAGGGTTATTATCTGGCGCTTTAGATGCATCTGTAAACATCACTAGCCAGTCACTCCAATACCTGCCAATCGAATAGTTCAGTTGATTATTTTGGTTATTTGTAAAGTTCCCAAACTTGTTGGGATTTAACACCGTGCCAGATGATTGATCACCGACGTCTCTTGACACGTGTACGAGATATGGACCTATATTCGACAAAACCTGAGTGTGGGAGTTGAAGTTAATTCAGTTGAGTTACCATGTTGGGAATTACTTATCGGTATTACTTTGGATAAAAGATGTGAGACTATTAACTTGTACGGATATACGTTTATCATTATTACGCGCTTGGTCCTTTGAAAGCGATAAACTAGAGAGATATGGCTACATAAGTAGATATATCTATAAGTAATAATTATGTCCTAAGTAACGCGAACAATGTTTGTAACACAGAATGGTTTACGACAGAATGAATTGTTATTATAGAAGTAGGTACATGGGTACAGTTTGTTTATATTATAATAACAGATATGGCTATGCCAGTAGCCATGTCTATATGTCAATTGTGTTCTAAGTAATGTGAACAATAATTGTATCACGGAATAGGTATGACAAAGTAAAAGTACTTACAGGTTATGTTTTAATGGACATGCAAATGACTTGAGATGATTACAGAAGTACAATATAGTATGTTAAATGAATTAAAACAATAAATTAGCGTCCAGTGATCACAGTTTTACAGATTGAAATGTCAATTAAAGTTGTTGTGGTTTGTTACTTCTTATATCTAAATTAATTACAGCGGTGGTGTGTATTGTTGCTAGAAGTATACCAATAATAAATAATGCTCTACTTATTTAACACGATTCTACATGTGAAAATATTTTATGGGTCAAAGTATAGGAAGTAAGATTATTCTCACAATACCCACTTATTTATAATATTTGGGGAATTTATCCTATAAAAGGACCGTTAGACTTTGATCGACAGATATTCTGACACCATCTTCTGACGGAACAGGTGCGATCTTGTAAATTTTCTTAATTATGAAACTATTGTAATATTATTGCGTTTGTGTATTGTGTATATTGACTGATGGCAAGATATTGCAATGTGATTCGATTAATATTATTCTGTGTGGTTCTTATCAACTGTTTTACAGTGATGTGATTAACATTGCAATTATGTTGTCTTAATAAAGAGATTCTTAAGTACGTTGTGGTACTGTGGTACTATTGGAATATTGATAATAATATTATAGTATTGCTGTTTGTGTGTATTGACTGATGACAAGGTATTGCAATATGATTTAATGAATATTGTATAGTATGATTCTTATCAACTGTTTTACAGTGATATGGTTGAACGTTGTAATAATAGTTCTGAGTATATTGCTAAGTCTCTCATCCTTGTGATACTATTGTAGTGCTGTGTATAGCATTATAATATTACTATTTATGTGTATTGCAATGTGATTTGATGAGTATTGTATGTTATGTTACAAAGTATATTTATGGTATATATTAATTACACCTAACGTATTTGTAACGTATGAAATGTTCAATAGTCCTGAATATATTAATGAGTTTCTTATAGTACCTCGTGGTACTATGTAGTGCTGTGTGGTACTATTATAGTGTTGTGTACTGCAATATGTTACAAAGTATCTTTATGGTAAATGGTAATTATACCTAATTGTAATGTAGTTGTAACATATGGAATGTTCTATGGCAAATGTTTATTAAGAGACGGGCTAGTTTCTTGTTGGCTTCTTTTCCTAGCCAATAGATCATCTTGGAACCTGCTACATGCTTACCTATTCCTGAATCCTTGATACAACCAGACCAAACCAGTTTTAGATTAAATGATACTTGCCATTTATTTCTTTGTATTATTTACCAACCTGGTTTTATTAGATTAACACTCAATACGAAGCTTATTGATAAAAGTTGAAGTCCTTAATTTAGTTAGCTTTCTGAGTGAACAGATGAGCTAGTCACTAACTTATATACATCCTGATGAAGTGGTTGTATATCCCAATATTAAAGTGTTATATATCTTGACCTAATAAATAATGTAATTTAAAGTTTTTTTTTTTAAGTTTACTAGCAATGTGGGATTGAGTCCCACATTACTAGCAATCTTGTCAACCCCTCCAGCTAAGCTCAACGGCTTGTGTTAGAAGTGGGTTCACGTCGGTAGTATAATGGGTAGGATTCAAACTCACGACCTCACGATTGCGAGACCGATGCCTTAGCCATTAGGCTACCGCCGTTTATTAACATAATAGAAAGAAAGTTTTAGAACTCACTACAATTTCTACAGAGTCTACGTCATTTTTCTAACAAACTCAGTTCCATAGCGTCAGTGACACTATGGATAGCGTCACCCCCACCCGGATCATGCGGATCGTTAGGTCGTTATTAGTGACTAACTGCACATATAAGGACGGAATACAATCAACAAAAGCACAAACACAATAGCCCACTACTGCTAAAACTGAAAATCCATTTTTTTATCCTGAAAGGATGCCGATCCCTTGCATACTAGGCCACAGATCCAAAAAAAAAAACAAACTGACATTTACAGTATTAACAGACTAAAAAAAGTTCCGATTTCAAACCCGGACCGACCCGGACGGACGTGGACCGTGTGAAAACTGTCGTACATCGCCATACAAATCACGTACCCGGTCGCCGGCTTCCCAGTGCCGGATTGAAACCGGAACGTGTGAAAAGGACCTGAGTTTGGGCCGGATTCAGTACAGTCAAAGAGAATTTAAAATAAATAAAATTTTCTGACATTATACTACAATGATGTTTTAGGTAAAATACTTAAAACATAGTTATTGTCCTTATACTAGCAGAGTATTTTGTTAGAGTTCTTATTTTATTTATATCTACTGAGACGAGAACAAGAAGCTTACAAACTTTATAGACGAGACCATAAATAGCTAACTATAGCCAGGAAGTCTATCTTTAAGGCCGATGTCAGTTTGAGTTTGAGTTATGAATAATATATCCCGCCAAGACGAGACAGCGAAAGCGCAGGGCACTACCCACCTTTTCTCGAAGCATTTCGTCGTATTTTAGTACTCTATAGATTTGCCTGAACAGTGCTAGAAAGTCCAAATTCTGAAGATATGATTTCACTACAGTACTTATTAAATATGCTAAGTTTCGAAGGTATGGCTATCATACTTTATAAATGATTTATATCTAAAATACTCAGATTATGTCCCTGACTTACTGATAATAAACAAAACCGTTAGGCTACTTCTAGAAGTCATAAAAAGCTGAATTTTGGTGTGAAAGCTAGGATTAGTACACAAATTACATAAAAATTAGAAATCTGTACATCCCCCCCCCCCTCTACTCCTTAAAATTGGTGAATGAAAGTTATTTTTTTTTTAAATTAAGAAAACTAGCAGTTTGGGATTGTGGCAAACAATCCTGTTGTGTTAGGAGTATAATTGGCAGGATTCGAACCCACGACCTCACGTTTGCGAGACCGATGCCTTAGCCATTAGGCCACCGCCGCTTATGTATGGAAAGATAAGTATCAATGTTCCGTCAGTGGAAAGAACCATGAGGGATACGTCTCACCCACCAACAGAAAAGTGACTATTATACAACACCTGCATTAAATAATTCTGGGTTTGTACTGAAAACAAAATTATTCTCAAAGGCACCGATATTATTCATATATTCAAAAGATAGTTTAATACTCTGCAATCTCAGAACAATTCAATAATATCATATTTACGTTTTATTTTTAGTGAATAAATATACATATAAGTAATATCTATTCATAAACCATTGTGATTTTTAGAATTATGTGTTTAGTGTATCATTGTAAGTCGATCCTTATGTTAGTTTAATATATTATTAGAATATTTAAATTAAAAAAAATCTATTAGTAACGAAACGCATTTCTTGATTTAACTTATGATATATCTCTATTTTGACGAAGTTCTTGGTCATATACACTGGCGCGTATTAGCTCACTCTTTGCACTAGCAGCTTCCGTGCGACACAACTTGCCTGTCACTGGTGACCAATCCACGGTATGCAGTTCCAACGCTATAGACTCCAGGTCAAGCCTGCGCTATCCTTTCTCTCCTCTTTTTGAGGATATTCGAGCCGACTCCAACCATAACCAGGTCATGATCTGTTATGGCTGATGTGCAAACTATTGATTCTGCGCATTCCAACGTCGTATCAAATATGTGATCGAGGCACGCTTCTTTTCGAGTGGGCTTATCAATAACAGCTTGTTTGTTTTTTTAGGTCAAATGGGTAATTTCTCTATAATATTAATAATAAAATAATTTTAATTATATAGTAATTGCATGCCTATGAAATATGTAAGAACTTGAGCGCTATTTTATACCATAGAAAGACATAAAGTAATGTGTGTCACCAAAACAGGGGAATATTTTTTTTGTTTTTGTAGTTTTTTAGTTATAATGAAAAGGTCAACTTGCTGAGGGTACCGAGTTTAGGTTTTCAACAGAGGCGTGTATGGTTATCAGGATGGTCGAGCGTAAGGTCTTTTTTTTTTCACTAATCGACACGAAAGCTAGTCTACAATATGTCAACCATTCAGATAACTTTTTAAAAAATTACGGCTTGCTCTCTCTAGATACTAACACCAAATTTGGATTAAAATGTCACCACATGTGACGTACAATTAGGGTTGCCACTTGTACTTTATAATAAACTATTATCATTATTTCTAGTAATTGTACTAGGTACTTAATTTATGACAAGAATAAAGTATAATAATTTATTTTACATGATTTGAATCTCCGGAATATGAATGTTGTGAATTCTTTGGGATATAGTATATATAAGGGGATATGATTTTTTTTGCATAATATATAAATTATTTATACAGAAAAAAAACCGGGCAAAAGCATGTCGGACCATGCTCAGTGTAGGGTTCCGCAGCTTTGAATAATTGTATCAGTAGAAGAGCGTATGTTCATGGCAGTTACGCCCTTTTGTTGAGGAAAGTTACACAGTTTTTCGGCAATAACTCGTCTGTATAACCGATAGTGTTCAAAATTTATATAGTATTTATGAAGCGCTCAATTTGTGATTTTTTTCATATTTTCCAAATTATTTTTATTATTATTTGTTTTTTTTCAATACATAAGGGGGGGGGGGAGACTTTCAGAGCGATTATTTCCAAAAATATTTACTTAATCAAAAAAGTTTATTAGGAACATTAAAATGTTTTTGAAAGAGCTGTCAATTGAGGTGCCAAATGTTGAAGTTTGCTGAAAAAAAACACAGCTTCTGTCACATGTATGGAGTGCCCCCCAAAAAATATTTCATTTTATTATTTAGCTATCAAACTTAGTAGCGGCTACTACAAGACACACTTTCCACCAAATTTCATCAACATACATTGAGTACTCTTTGAGTAAAATGCCTGTGACATAGGCACTGACAGACGGACATGACGAAACTATAAGGGTTGTGTTTTTGCCATTTTGGCTACGGAACCCTAAAAATACAAGCGTTTCTGAATCTAATCAAAAAATAATTACTTATTCATTTTAACTTAAGACGTTCGCGGACAGTCTTAGTTTAAATTGTCTTCCAGAATGACACAATAAATTTCCATACTAAAAGATTTGACGTATCGATACGTTTTGTTAAATAATATTAGAATAAAATACAATATGACGTAAACGTTTTCACACTTCATACGTTTTGTCACTAATAGTTGAACTTATTTTTAAAATGGTAAAAATGTAAGTCTACGTGACAGTAAGGTTTAGAGTGTTCGATACGTTGTGACACAAGGTACATTGAAACAAACTTTCGCCTTCAAATTCACCGTTCTGCCGTAAATAATATTCTGTTTTTGAACGTGATTGTACGTTCTGCCGTATCAAAATCTCAAATAATGACGTGAAATCATGTCCTGTCCACGAAAGTGTCAAATATAGACTGTTCTACTTATCATAACCAATGTAAGTACTTTATTTACACCATAAAATGGTGGCAACCCTACGTACAATAGATAGTTTTCTACTATCCCAACACAGATTTAAACTGAAACACTCCTTATTATTCTAATAGTCTCCAAATAGATTCTAATAGAACACAGATAAAAGTACCGGTTTGAGCTCGCGGAGGATCCACATATAACCGGGCCGCCACGTCGTTATTATGCAGGGAGAGCTCCGAGCCCAGTGGGAACCGAGCACATCGAAATGAGAGGGAGGTTAAGCAACGTTATCACTGTCGGTCCATGAATAGGTGACCGTTTTCGAAAAGTCACACTCAGAGAGCAAGTCAAACCGTCAGCCTTTCGCCTAAACGCTCTACGATCGGATTTCCGTCTAATGCGACTACTGGGAATAGACCTTCGTAAATGCGAAATGCATGTGTCGAATTGGGTAGTCGACTACAATAAAAATAAATTATTTTAAACTAATCAGGTAATAGTAGATCTTAAAATGCTCTAAAAATAAGAGTTCTTTTCCAATTTAATGCGCCATCTCGCGCGCGTTTACCGTGAAAACAAAAAAGAATGTAGTGAATAAGGACCCAATTCTTAACTGACCGAATGCTCCTACTTATCTTTCTTCTCACTTTCAATATTTGTGCTCTAATCATGACAGTAATCTTCGATCTTTTAATATCCTTCTACTAGGTACTCTGTCCGTCTCATAACTCGACCATAATTTATTCTTCTTTCTCGCTCCACTTGTCGTTTCGGATTTAATAATAAAGTACGACAATTATACGTAAGTTAACTGAAGGATTCAGAAGAGTAATCATTTGATATATGTATGTATAAGTATTTTTTTTTAAAAGACCACTTCAGCAGTAATGAATAAGCCGTGTATCACGGGGGACTTAACAAACATACAAGTCACGGATACAAAGTACACCCAGACCCAAAGTTGTGACCCGTGTGGGGATCGAACCCACGACCTCGTGCGTAGCAGTCGCAAACTCCCACCGCGCCACAGAGGCAGCCTAATACCTAAGTATAATTTCGTTTATATTATATTTATTACTAGATGTCCCACGCAACTTCGTCTGCGTAAATTTTCCCCGTTTTTGCAACATTTCTCATTGCTGCTTCACTCCTATTGGTCGTAGCGTGATGTTATATAGCCTATAGCGTTCCTCGATAAATGGGCTATCCAACAGTGAAAGATATTTTTAAAATTCGGATTACATAGTTCCTGAGATTACCGCGTTCAAACAAACAAACAAACTCTTCAGCTTTTTATATTAGTATAGATATTATTTGAAAATTATTTATCGGTATGTATTTTTTTAATATACACATGTAGTTTTTTATTTTATAATTAAGTATGTAGGCAATTTTATCAAAATAATAAGCACCTGCCACCCTTTTAACCTTCACCACCCAAAAGTTGACTGGTAGTAATGTAATTGCAAGAAGTTTGAAATAAATAAATACATGATGATGAATAGTCGAGCGGAGGGTAACGAAGCTCAGCTACGTGCTTCATTGGATCCATTTGCCACTTTCTACTGCTCATCTCCGCTCCGCTTCAGTGAAAAGGCGCCCTTATTAGCCCATCAAAGTTGACTCCAAAAAGCTGTTGAATAAAACTAACAAAAAATTGGACGTCAGAATATTATAAACAAATATTGAATATTGAATCCAATCAATCTTGTGCCAATATGAAGTTTGAAATATTTTCGATCGCTACAATTCAGAATTTGCACACCGAAATTTGTTTTCATTTATATATTTTGATTGTAAAAATAAAAAAGTTGGAAGACTGATGACCACAACTGACAATTTTTTCGATAAAAATATTACTTTTTACCATTCGAGGTGTTATAAACTTTGCCTAGCGGCGGTTACCTAGTGGTTTAAAGCATCGTATGCTTCATCGAGAGGTCGTGGGTTCGAATTCCACTACTTACTACTGACGAGAACACACTCATAATAAAAATAATTTAGTTTAGCTGTAAGGGTTAATAAGATTTCTAGATAAGTGCAACCTACATTTCTAGTTATCTTTAAAGAGACTGTAATAATAGGGTTAAATGAAATTTTAAAACCTTTAGTGTAAGTTATTTGCTGGGCTGGCCTTTGACTGGCCTGTTGGTCTAGCAGTTAGTGACCCTGACTGCTAAGCCGGAGGTCGTGGGTTCGATCCTCATCCATGATAAAACTTTGTGTGATGAGCACAATGGTTTATTCTGTGTCTGGGTGTTATTTATCTATAATATGTTTATATTTAGAAATATATAAGTAACTTTATCAGTTGTCTGGTTTCCATAGTACAAGCTCTGCTTAGTTTGGGATCAGATAGCATTGTGTGAGTTGTCCCAAGATATTATATTATATTATTATAACTCGGCCTTGTTTTTGGAGTTGCACAAAACAAACAGTGCAAGTAGGTACCTATCAGATTAACGAGATGGCGTTGTTATCAAAACTAGGACATTCATCCTAACTGTTAAAATAGAACAAGATCTCAGTCATGCCATACCTATTTTTTTTCTGACAAATGAAATGTGGGGCTTCGGGTAGTGTTTATATGTACACTCAATTCTAGCATACCTGCTAAGTTGTGTAGACGGCCAATTTTCAGGTACCAGGTGAGAAAGTTAAGAAAAAATCGGACTAGGTTATCTAATTTTCTGCCAGTAGATTTTCATATATATGGAGTAAAATATCATAAAAAAATATTATTCAGCATTGCCAGACACTTCCCGCCGGCCATTACTTCCGCCAGACACTTTAAGGTGGCCAAAAAAAGGTGACAACTTATCTTTTTTTCTGATGCTAGATTTTTATATAAGTTACTTAGGGGATTATATGGAACATATTTTTGCTCAGCCAGACTTATTGTATGGGCCAAGTATACTCCCAGACACCAAATAGATTCAGCCTTTAATATGATCGTGAAGGTATTATAATACTTAACTTATTTTTTGACGCTTGATTTTTATATATCCTACATATGGGATACAAAAACAAATTGTACAGCCCAAACCTTCTCAAAAATCAAAAACATTTAGCAGCGCTAGTGTTTTATAAAAGCTAATTAGCTTATATTCTGACACTTGATTTTTTTTTTAAGTTACTAAAGAGATTGTATACATAGCCAGGATGATAAATCGCATGAGCCAAACCTAATACGATCGTGAAGGTATTACAATACTTGGCTATTATGATGCTTGATTATTATATATGTTACTTAAGGGATAATATGTAACATATATAAGAATAACATATATGTAACATATATGATAATTTTCTCAGCCAGACAAAATAACTTATTCCGATTTTTCTTACTTTTTTCACCTGAAAATTGGCTGTCTATACAACTTAGCTGGTATGAGTATACATATAAACACACCCGAAGCCCCACATTTTATCTGTCAGAAAATAAAATAGGTCTGGCATTACTGGGATCTTTGAACATAATATTTGCCGATCAATTCTAACTTAACGTTCGCAAACATGGTCCTTGATAATTTAGCAAAGGTCCACGCTCGCGTATGCCAAAGAGCAATGGAACGGAGTATTCTGGGTATTGACAGACCGAATTAGGAATACCACAATCCGTTCCAAAACTCACTTCACTGATGCCACTCGAAAAGCTGCCACTTTGGAATGGGACTGTGATGGACACGTGTGCCGCATGCCAGATGACTTTGGGCTAAACGAATCACTAATTGAACTCTACAAAATGGCATTGATGTACCAAACAAACTTTTGTTCGTTTGTGTACATCACAAGATAAACATCTTCTCTGGAACCGCTTTGTTCGCGCGCACATATCTGGTCTAACTAGATTTTTTGGTTTGGATCTAAAAAATCTAGTTAGTCTAGATGTTTTGGCTTGACGCCACTGTAAGCAGTTTCTATTAAAGTGAACAACAAATCATCTCATGGTTAATCAATCAACTTATTCGGGCATTACGTCGAGCGAATTATGTATTTAGCGCTACGGCCGCCTGCCTCGCTCTCTCGCGTTACTTACACAACCATTACTTCACAGTGCGCAGGAGCACAGGACAAAATAAAGTCTAAAAGACAAAATATTCGTTCGTGCATATGTTAGATTACAGCACCACAACTATGAAAATACGATAATTCTTGTTTTTGCATTTTTCCGCAACCTTAAGATTTTTTACGGGTTCATATTAAGACATATCCATAAATATCTCTTTTTTTATTTACTAGAAGAACTCTTTAGCTACTCACACTTTTTCGGGTCCTAATATTTGGGTTTTCTATATACATTTTTGACAGAGCCGTACCCTGAACACACTTCATCGAGAGTAGCCATATTCGACAGCATGCAGACCGCACGCTGCACTTTCATCACCACCACACCACCACACACCCCCACACCCACACACACCACCACAGTCGGAGGCTGATAGTTCATCCCCACTTTGAATCCTTTGGACACCAATCCACAAACTGAATGGTTCTCTTAGTCTTTATACTGCTGATAGCAGAGTTCACGTCCTCTGGCACCACATCTCAAAGTAGTGATGTTACGGAGGTGGTTTTATCGGAACCTAAGCCGGAGTCGGAGTTTTATTTTGGTTTGTCGGAGTCGGAATCGGAGTCGGAGTCGGAGGTGGTGGATGAAGACAAGTATTTTGATATAAGATTCTTTAATTTGATTAGTCTTAAGATAATAAGATAAAAAATAAATGTTATTCAGTTATTCATATTAAATGTGTGAAGGAAAACTTCTCAGGCGGGACTCAAACCCGCGATCATAGAGAATCCATGACAATTTTTCCTTCATACTTTTATAATCGCTTGGTACCTCCAATTAAAAAGTATCGGACCCGAAGTCGGATTCGGAGGTGTAAAATCAATTGGAAGTACCTTTCGGAGTCGGAGTAGAAGCTCCGTAACATCCCAATCTCAAAGGTACATCATACAACACGCCATATTATATTTACCGTGGCGTGGATCGTATTTCACTATCTAATTGGATCGCTTAAAGCACGCGTCGGTGATCTCCTCTACAGACAGGTGCTCATGAATATCTGTTCGTTTGTGTACATCACAAGAGAGATGTTTCATCTCTGCTGAAACAGTTTCGTTCGCGCGCTTCGTTATTTGTCTAACCAGAACTTTGGTTCGAGGGACTGTTTTTATCAACGTAAACAATAAATCGTTTCAACCAGTCGTTGTGGTTTTTTCCAGCTTTGGGTGAAGTCTATGTTTAGCAATGAACGCCTTTCGGGTAAAACGAACGAAACATTATACAGCACACAAACACGAGAGAACTCTAATACTTTTTCTAGAGTCCCTTAGCCCCCTTCCCCTCTCTATAATAATAATAATCTTGGGACAACTCACACAACGCTGTCTGATCCCAAACTAAGCAAAGCTTGTACTAAGGCAGTCAGACAACTGATAAATATACTTATATATTTCTAAATACATACATATTATAGATAAATAACACCCAGACACAGAATAAACCATCGTGTTCCTCACACAAAGTTTTATCCCGGGTGGAGATCGAACCCACGACCTCTTGCGTAGCAGTCGGATACATTCCCACCGCGCCACAGAGGCAGTCTATCCGCTACTCCAACAAAGTATGACAAATAAAACCCACTTTTATCGGCTATTTCTAACCCTGAGCTGTTAACGTTGATCTAAATGGTGTAAAACACTCCATGATGACATTTAAAACTATCGCGCCCTATGTCGGCGTGGTCATATTATTTTTTATTTCTTTTTAATATTTCTCTTAAATTGTCGGCAAAAGCCCCAACTTTAGGTATATTAAACTAAGTAGGTATAGGTAAAGATTTAAACAGTCTAAATTGTTAAATCCGACCTGTTTTGATACAAACTGTTTATAAACCCAGACCATGACGGACACGAACTTTTCTCACGTAACAGGCGGCCAAGCAAACGTCACGTATTTGTAACAAAAAAGCAAAATTTAAACTTGGACCGTGGAACAGTGCGGCATTTATTTTTTATTCAGACAAATTTTGGAATCGATCCAGAAGGTTTGGGTTTTAAGAATTTAAGCTGTATTTTTAGGTTACTTTATCAATTCGATAGTTAAAAATGCGTGAATGTATATCCATACACGGTGGTCAAGCTGGTGTACAGATCGGTAACGCCTGCTGGGAGCTGTACTGCCTGGAGCATGGGATCCAGCCTGATGGACAGATGCCCTCCGACAAAACCGTCGGCGGCGGCGACGATTCGTTTAACACTTTCTTCAGTGAGACGGGGGCCGGCAAACACGTGCCCAGAGCTGTGTTCATAGACCTGGAACCCACAGTGGTAGACGAGGTGCGCACCGGCACTTACCGCCAGCTGTTCCATCCAGAACAGCTGATCACAGGCAAGGAGGATGCCGCTAATAATTACGCACGAGGACACTACACCATAGGAAAAGAAATCGTAGACTTGGTCCTTGATAGGGTTCGAAAACTCGCTGACCAATGCACAGGCTTGCAGGGATTCCTCATCTTTCACTCGTTCGGTGGCGGCACAGGATCAGGCTTTGCTTCCCTGCTGATGGAGCGGCTCTCAGTTGACTACGGCAAGAAGTCTAAGCTAGAGTTTGCTATTTACCCTGCCCCGCAGATATCCACAGCTGTTGTTGAGCCATACAACTCCATTTTGACTACGCACACCACTTTAGAACACTCCGATGCAGCTTTTATGGTGGACAATGAAGCTATTTACGATATTTGTAGAAGAAACTTAGATATTGAAAGACCTACTTACACGAACCTGAACAGGTTGATTGGACAAATTGTCTCTTCAATAACAGCTTCTTTAAGGTTCGATGGTGCCCTGAATGTGGACTTGACGGAGTTCCAGACTAACTTGGTGCCGTACCCTCGCATCCATTTTCCTTTAGTGACGTATGCGCCTGTCATTTCCGCAGAGAAAGCATATCATGAGCAGCTGTCTGTAGCAGAGATCACCAACGCGTGCTTTGAGCCAGCCAACCAGATGGTGAAATGCGATCCACGTCACGGTAAATACATGGCGTGTTGTATGTTATACCGTGGCGATGTGGTGCCAAAGGATGTGAACGCTGCTATCGGCACGATAAAGACTAAGAGAACCATTCAGTTCGTGGATTGGTGTCCTACTGGATTCAAAGTGGGGATCAACTATCAGCCTCCAACTGTGGTGCCAGGTGGTGACTTGGCGAAAGTGCAGCGTGCGGTCTGCATGCTGTCGAATACGACTGCCATCGCTGAAGCCTGGTCACGGCTTAACCATAAATTTGATCTTATGTATGCTAAGAGAGCCTTCGTCCACTGGTACGTAGGTGAAGGTATGGAGGAGGGAGAGTTCTCAGAAGCCCGTGAGGATCTTGCTGCTCTCGAGAAGGATTACGAGGAAGTAGGAATGGACTCCGGTGAGGGCGAAGGAGAAGGCGGTGAGGAGTATTAGTCGTATCGAGATTATTTTTAGGTTATTTTAAAATTTATTTTTTAAACTTTTTCAAAATGTTTTATTTTATTTCTGTGCTATTTTAGGTCTGGCTATGTGGGATATAGTATGATAAATATATGAGTGAATTGTGATTCAGATCTTTGTGGTTTTATTTATATCTACAATTATGCACACTACATAGTTTTTATAGCCTAATCCCCTGACACTAATCCCTCTGGACAGTTCCCATTTGTTCTATAGAATATTTCATTGGACAAAATACAAGTTCCATTTATTCCATAAAATAACGTTAACTTCACCCTCGAAGTGACGTTCTAAAAATGTCGCGTTCTTAAAATATCACTATTTGTTTTCACTTGCGTAATGTTAACTATAGTATACTTGCATAATGTCACTCACTATAGCATACTCGCATAATATCACTCTCACTATAGCATATTCACATAATGTCACACTCGTCCTTAAGGGTACATTATCTGAATCTGCCCTCAGGCTGAGAACGACAATTTCATAAAATGACAACTTCCGAAAACGACAACTTCTTAAAACGTCTATTCTAAAAAGGACAAATTCTGAAAATAACCACTTCCGAAAACGACCACTTCCGAAAATGACAACTTCCGAAAATGACAACTTCCGAAAATGACAACTTCCGAAAATGACAACTTCCGAAAATGACAACTTCCAAAAATGACAACTTCTGAAAATGACAACTTACTAAGAAGTGTCATGTTGCTCGTGTTACTATCAGTAGTAATGCCGGTAAATTGATTACCGTTCTTCCTACTGCAGTTGGAAGTTGTTACAACATCAGAAAATACGGGTATTTTTACCCGACTGACCCAAAAGGAGAGTAATGTTTTTCGCGCGTATGTTTGTATGTATATATGTATGTACCTATGTTTGTATGTCTGTTCCATTGTTACCTTCTGTAGCCTAAACGGATTGGTTGATTTTGAATTGTGAGGTGTCATTAGAATCGTTCTCCCCCAAAGTATAATATTGGCTATGTCATGATACCGAAAAATCAAATTAGCAGATTTTCGGCGATATATTGTATGCTCCAATTTTTTTTTTCTTCCAAACCTATCAAGTGTGATTAAAATAAAGGATTTTAAAGGTGATTTTTATTCAAAGGAGTTTATCACTGAATTTTAATGAGGTAATGACGAAGTAGCATTTCGAGAAAAGTATAGTGCACTTCACTCGAGTATGAATATAATTGTTTGATAATTTGTAACAAAAAGTGGCCAAGTGCGAGTCGGACTCAACTATTAAGAGTTTCGTATTAACAAGAAATATCTGACTGGATGTAAATTTGAATTACTGATTGAATGACAAAGTTGTCATTTTTGGAAGTTGTCATTATATGAAGTTGTAATTTTATGAAGTTGTCATTTTAGGAAGTTGTCTTTTTAGGAAGTTGTCATTTTAGGAAATTGTCCTTTTAGGAAGTTATCATTGTAAAATGTTGTCATTTTAGGAAGTTATCGTTTTCGGAAGTGGTCATTTTATGAAGTTGTCGTTCTCAGCCTAAGGGATTATCTGCCCTTCTGCGCAGAATGTACAAAACGCAAAATGAGCACGGCACGCAAAATGAACGCTGCACGCAAAATGTACAAGAAAGGCCTAAAGACTCATTCATAGTCGTAAAAATATAATAGAATAAAAATATACTATCTTAAAGCAACACGAACCGTAATATCGGCCGGTGGCCCGTATCATTATTAAAATGTTCTAATATTATAAATGTGAAAGTTTGTGAGAATGGATTTATAATATTAGAACATTTTCAATATTAGAACATTTTCATCATATACGAGTAGATGTTTGTACTCTTTAACGCAAAAACGTCTGAACGGATCTAGACGAAATTTGGCTCAACGATAGATTATAGTTCGAAATAAAACACATATTTATAGATTTTCCTTACTAATATTATTTATAAGCTAGCTGACACGCGCAACTTCGTCTGCGTACCCGTTTTTTTTTTCAAATTAAATTTTTCATTTTTGTGTTGAGTTGGAATGAACGTGGGTTTACTTGTACATTTTGCGATTTGTAAATTTTACGTGCCGTGTTCATTTTGCGTTTTGTACATTTTCCTATTTTAAGCTATTGCATAGCTTCTATCGCGGGCCTTGAGCGCGGGGACCGAATCCAGAAATTCCGTAACGAAAAAACCTCACGCTCCCCACTCCGACAGGCACGGAGGTGAGGCTTGAAGGCCGACGGAGGTGTGGCTTGAAGGCCGTGCATCGTCTAACGTCGCGTCGTTTCATTTTGTACTTATGATTCTGGCTGCAAAAATCATAATAGTGCGATTCAGACCGTAGTACATTTTGTATTGAATAGTAACAAAATTAAATACAGCGCCATCTATTGACATTATGTTACCTATTGTCATTTTAGTCTTCCCCTTTCTTGTTGTTTCTATTATAAAGGCCACAGCAAAGGGCCACACAGGAGTTGTGGTTATATTTTGGTTTAGGTGTTGGTTCATTTTCCACCCTATTGTGTTGTGTTATTGTATTATTATAAGTAGGTATACTATTTTATGTTCTGTCGCTGATTTAATTAATATGAAGACAATATTGTTTTACGCGAGTTTTGAAGCTATTGAATAGCTTCTATCGCGGGCCTTGAGCGTGGAGACCGAATCCAGAAATTCCGTAACGAAAATAACCTAACACCCCCCATTCCGACCGGCACAGCAGTGAAACTTTTTAGTTGTTTGTTCTTAAGCAGAACTTTTAATGACTTTTTTTTAAATTGAAAAATATTTTTTTTTTTAAAGAAAATAAAAATTAAAAACATCGTTTTTTATAATTTAAAAAAAAACTTATTTAAATTTTTTTTTTTTTTTTTAATAGCTTAAATTGATAAAAATGCTATGCAATAGCTTTACCGCGGCAGTCCCCGAATGCCACACATTCTGCCATTCACCGAATAAGGGATTTTTTTTTACATTAAGCGATTTGTACATTTTGTGTGTCGTGCTCATTTTGCGTTGTGTACATTCTGCGCCGAAGGGTATATCAAACGGAACATGCGTCGCGTATTATGGGTTTAATATATAACTTTATTCTCTCATTGAAAACATTTACATGTCACACAAAAGAACAATGTTATTAAAAGAAATTTGTTACAAACTATTGTCCTTTACCTACCAATCGAAATAAGAAAAAGTGTACAATATTTTACTACTACCTACATTTAGGTAATTAACTACACAACGCTGGCTGGTGCGGTAAATTGTGCGGTGGTCCAAGTCTAACACTGATCGCTTTTGCGCGCTGCATAAGCGGACGACGATTCATTCCCTACGAGAAGAAAGATTCGTCGTCCGTTATATGGACTAATAGTTTTTTTGAAATATATTGAGCGAGCTTGGATTATCGGTCGGGATGCCAGAACAGACAAATAAACAATAAAACATATAACCACTTACACCTAGCCGATGATTAGTGCATCGATGCTCGACGCATTTTCCGTCAGATATGTCGGTACATATCTGACGGAAAATACGTCGAGTTGTTTGGCCCTAGGGGTCGGTTCCCTTAGGGCCAAACCACTCGGCGCGGTACGGCACCGCTCCGGCACTGCATTGCAAATAATTCAACGCACAGCCTGGCGGTGCCGCAGCAGAGTGTTGGACGTACAGTCTGTTAATACCTATTTAAAATGCGGCCTTCCATCTGCCGCGCAAACAACTGCGGTGCCGCACCGCTTATACCCCTCCTTGCCTGGTTTTTGGTCGGGCGTGCGAGCGGCCTATCCCACCAACCACTATGAGAAGGCGCATAAAGTCCCAATAAGCTGAAAACCAGTAAAGTGGTTTAAAACATTACTATAAATAAAATTTAAAAGTGGGGAACTTTTAAATTTTATTTTAACAACTTTTACAACTTTTTGAATCGTTATATCTCAGAAACGGTGACTCGTAGGAAAAAAGTATTGGTACATTTTTTATAGATAATTTTATGATTTACAATTTTTGCATGGGGTACTTTTATGATAAAACTTACCGTTTTGCTGAAAATCGCGAAAAACTCATTTTTTGACTCGAGTAAATTTTTTTCCATACGGGGATCTTTAAAATTTTATTTACAATTATGTTTTGAAAAAAATTACTGATTTTTAGCTTCTTGGGACTTTATGTACTTTAACTCTCATTTTTTGGTATAAATTGACCAAAACATACAGCCGAAGCGATATTGCTACTCGAGCCGTAGGTGTAAACAAAATAGATGCAGTAAGATTTTGCAATTTGTTCATTATATGATTTGTACACTTTGCGTGCGGTGCTCATTTTGCGTTTTGTACACTCTGCGCCGAAAGGTGTCTTGGTATAGTGCAGTGGCAACGGTCAGCGATCAACTATTAATATCTGTATCCCTTTATCTATTTAACTTATATTCTTGAGCGATAAATCGCTACTCGCTTACTCTCGCCGTTGGTGAGACAGGTGCCTTAGATATAGCCCTCCGAACCATGGGTCTATTTTCCCGATTGGTCTACTTGTGCAAATGGTCAACTTTCCTACTACAAATTTCGATGTAGGCCCTCATGTTCAAAAATCAGACTTCTAATAGGTTTTCCTGTAATCTATAGGTTAAGAACTATCTTTTGTATTTTTTTTCTAAATATTAGGCCCATTAGCATCGAGATAAGGGGGGAAATGGTCTATTTTCATGTTTTTCCTAAATCACTTAATAAATAACGATATTAAAATGATAAAAAATATATATTTCATATTCTTACAACAAGGCCTTTCATTTGATATATTAAATGATACAGTTCGCGAAACTTTTTCTTAAATATTCAGTTTGCCCCCTAAAAATGGCTCACAAGTTTCAAATTCTTCTATTTTCAAGTTCAAGTTATATGCGTCCGTGTTTGGGTTACAGAAACACATATGTATACCACATTTGAACTTAATCGGTCCAGTAGATTCGGTGCAAATTTGCTATGACAGACGGACACGAGTGATCCTATATGGGTTCCGTTTTTCGGCACGGAATCCCACCCAGTGGTAAAGTCCAGTGTGTGAACGGGTCGGGACCCAAATTTAAGTCGACATGCACGCAGGAGGTAGCTCCTGCGTGCGATGCCTTAGTTTTCTTTAGATAAAATCACATTATCGAAGTGATTAGGTAAATGCTTTTTATAAAAAAATTACGCTTATTACATTTTGCGTGTGATTTATCGTTATGGAAATAACGGGATATAATTAGGAAAATACACATTCCATTTTGAATTTCCATGAAATAGTGGGATACACCCGGTAGGATGGGCATTTTATTTTTTTATTTAGAGGATATAATCACTTGGATAAAGTAAAGACATAGTTCCTGTGTGCACTTCGACTTAAAATTCGAGCGAGACAAACGCCTCGCGAAACCCAATGGAAATACAAAATGGAAATAGTGGAATACACCCAATGCGCCTCGTTTCCATTTAAGGCGAAGGCCTCATTAGTCCTCCCGGTGCATGATGTCAAGTTCGCACAATGACACGTTAAAAAATCGTATGGCCAGATTCGCATAATAGCGTTATGTCACGTCCGTATTATGTCACGTTCGCATTATGTCACGTTTGTATTTTAATATGTGCGTTTGTACGTAACAAAAGAATGACTGCTTACAAATTAAACATATCAAAAGTTAATAAAATGTTCTGTTATAAAATTCTTCTTTAACTGAAAACTGAATTATTATAATAATAATAATATCGAGGGACAACTGACACAACGCTATCTGATCCCAAACTAAGCAGAGCTTGTACTATGGAAACCAGACTACTGATAAACATACTTATATATTTCTAAATACATACATATTATAGATAAATAACACCCATACACAGAATAAACCATCGTACAAAGTTTTATCTTGGGTGGGGATCGAACCCACGACCTCTTGCGTAGCAGTCGGATACACTCCCACCGCGCCACAGAGGCAGTATAGACAGTATTCAGACATAAGTTCAAACTTAATATAATTCAGTTTTATTTAAATATAATAAACCTGAACATATATAGGGTGCTGATTTAGTTAGTCGAATCATTGCATCAGGTGATCAAACCATGATAGGGTTTTTTTTTTAAATACCTTTTTTTTCACAAAAACTTTGACCGCTTAAACGTTAATCGCTTCACGATAGTTTACTGGTATTGATACGGGTTTGAGTTAAATACCATCAAAGAAATCTATCAACATTTTTGTTTATTGAAAAAAAAAGCAAGTAAGTACTTTTTTCTCAAAAATGTCGGTTCAGTATCATGGTCTGATTATCCACTTGCAAAAACTCGACTGACTAAATCGGCTTCATGTATAATAATAAAGTAAAACGTGGCATTATGCAAATGTGGCATTATGGAAACCTGAAAATACTTACGATAATACGCCTGGAAGCTACCTCAGACCCGTAAGGTTTTATTCCCTGAACGTCCACTCGGTGTGTTACGTATTTTTACCGGAAGGTCTACTTCTCGGAATGTCTACTTCCTAAAGTAGACTTTCCGCGAAGAATACATTCGAAGATGACAATCAGGGAAATTGTCGTTCCAGTAAAAAGACTTAACAGACCGAATGGACGTTCAGGGAATAAGTCGTAACTCGGAGCGCATCGATGAAAGAATCTCTTCTCTTGGTTCCCAGAACACTGTCCCACGTAGTACCGGAGCTTAAACAACGCAGAGCATCACCCACCACCCACTTCATCTCTCGTCCGTCGATTCGTAGAAACGTCACATGCAACGCAACGCAACGCATGGGCTCTATAAAGTTCAAAGCACATCGATCAACACCGAAAGGGATCGGCACTGTTTCAATTTAAGACGTTCAGTATTCTTTGTATAAAACTCCTTACTGTGACGCACGTCAATCGCCTCGGGACAAGCTCACGAACAGTTGACGGCGAGGCGATACAAATCAGTGTCCTATGACTTTAATTTACGATTTCCACATAGTAGGAGGTAACTAAAATGTTAACAAAACCTTCCGTCAAAGCCGGCGTGCTGCGTCTAATCCCTCTTGACTAATGGCCACACTGGAGTGACCACCACAGATGTTCTTAATGATCATCGAAAATGTAGTATGTCAAATTGTAATAAAACAGGTTTTACCATTGACCACATAAATGACCCGCATTATTTGATGAAAATGGAATAGAAGCCTTGCCTACATCTCGACAAGACTAAGGTTGGCCATATACGGACTGCTCGTACAGTCAAATTCAACCACTTGAAACAGCTATTAATACCTGCTTGCTGTACCGAATACTGAACAAGTCACAATTTAAAATTGGTAGCAAAACAAGAAGCGAGAGCGCTAGGGAGCCGCGCGCGGCTTGCAATGAAAAGCGCGAGAGCAGGCCATAGCTCGAGCAGTCAGTATATGCCTGGTGATTGCATGACCGCACTATGAAATAACACCGCGCTGTCCACCGCCCAAAGCAGTCGCGACTGTTTGAGCGGTTCTGAAAGTGTGTAGTAGTAGATTGCAGATTGCTATCGCAGCTTAAAATACAGTAGGATCAACGTAACTTCACCGGATTGGAATTGGCGAAAAGTGGTTGCATTTTTAGTAGTAAATGGTGACAGGAAGCGCGGGACCCGCCCCCCGTTTCCTGTCACCGCGGTAGGTAACCAAACCAAGAGAATTAAAAATGTGATTACGCATTACATTATCATAATTAGTATTACTAACTCATGTTTTTTGTGATTTTTTTCGTAAAGAAATTGTTCATAACTTTCTTTAGTATTTACTGTAACTGTTCTAAATTTAAACTTTTATGAACTCATTATTTTTAAATAATTGAATTAAAATTTTGTTAGTATTTAAATCGACTAAACAAAAATAATCGTTTTCGTAAGTAATTTTAGGGTCGTATCTCTATGACATGGGCGAAAGTGTTATGAACCTAACTTCAATCCGGTCAAGTTACGTTGATCTAACTATAGGTACTAGATTCTGGCTGCTTGAAGCTGTCCGCGTATGACGGGCCTTAATAGCAGAATCTATTCAGCTATTTTGAAAATGTAACGTAATGAATAAATGTCGGTAAAGAACCTTTTACTTGTCATTTTTTTAATGCGTATCAATGATAATGACATACTTTTTTTAAGTCCGAACCGCGCGATAATCTCATGTTTCTAATGGCGGTCATACATTGAAGCACTTAAAGTACCAATAACTTTATTTCCTCTGTGGTACCAATGACACTAACTTACAATCTGACATGTTATTAAACAAGAAACACTTTATTTTACTTCATTGCGCTACCTGCGTAGTACAATGAAGTAAAATAAAGTGTAGGTCTTTTAAAACGTCTAGATGGAGCATTTCCTCAGCAAGCAAAAAAAATGAAGCTACTATTTTTGACGTTTGACACTCGTTGAAAATGGCGCGCTAGAAGAACTATGGCTAGAACATCTGATAGAAGTCTTCTTACCTCTCAAAAAGTACGTCCATTTGACCGTACTTTTTGACAGTTCTTTGTTTCAATTTTAGATGCCTGCCTGATGAATTTAACTAGCAATGTGTGATTGTGGTCTCACATTACTAGCAATCCTGTTAACCCCTCCAGCTAAGCTCTATGGCTTGTTTTAAGAGTGGGTTCACGTCGGTAGTATAATGGGCAGGATTCGAACCTACGACCTCACGATTGTAAGACTGATGCCTTAGCCATTAGGCTACCGCCCTTACCTACACTTTATTTTACTTCGTACTGACGTATTACACTTACGTAGTTTCAAACTTTTCGTTTGCCTGAAAAGATTTGCTTTAAACAAGGCTAAAGGTATATTTCCGTGCATCGCGGCCGATCACGAGCCGCGCGCAGCTTACGACGAACGACTGACGCGCGCGGCCGATGCGACAATAGTCTGAATATAAGCATGTATGGTGCCGTTTCCGAGGTAAGCGACAGACGCGCGCGGCCGACGACTGTCGTAAGCTGCGCGCGCACTGTGAATATTGTCGCATCGGCCGCGCGCGTCAGACGCTTGTCGTAAGCCGCTCGCGGCTCGCGATCGGCCGCGATGCACGGAAATGAACCATAAGGAAGTAAGAATAATCCTGATTACACTTTCTAATAAAACAACCGTCTGTCGCAGACAAAAACACGATAAACCTCAAACGCCTCTCATAAATTGAGATACATAGATACCAATGCCAGCAACATATAGTTTGCAATATTATTATACAAGCCGGCACTACATTGGAGTCAAATTAAAATTTATATAACATGTTCGTGTACGAGCACACCGGTATGATACCCGCGTATCTTTACGCATGCAACTGTGGCCAAATAGCTTTATTAAACATTCATGCCTCGGGTAGACGGTAAGGCAGCTGTCCCACCAACGGAAGCGAGTAGCGATTTTATCGCTAAAGAAACGTACCTACATTAGATTTTTGATCGTAGATCCTGTCCGTGTAAACAAAAGAGATGCAGAATAGAGCGAGTACTCGCCGGCAGTGTGAACTGTCAGCCATTAACTATTTATATCTGTACTAGCGGACGCCTCGCGGTTTCACCCGCGTAGTTCCCTTTTCTGTGGAAATACAAGGATAAAAAATAGCCTATGTCACCCGGGACTAGTGTAGCTTCACAACGATGAAAGATTTTTTCAAATCCGTTCAGTATTTCGGAGCCTATTCAATACAAATAAACAATCGAACAAACTATCAAATCTTTCCTCTTTATAATATTAGTATAGATATAGATAGTATAGACTATATAACCCCATTTTTCCCCATTTTTGCAACATTTTTCATTTATGCTTCGCTACCCGTACCCGTAAACCTTCGTGGGCTCATGCACAACACTTTTCTTTCAGAAAAAAGTTGTGCATGAGCCCAAAAAGGTATATATTTATATTTGTTTACACGAGATCTACTTAAATATGTACGTTTCATCTACACTAATATTATAAAGAGGAAAGATTTGTATTTTTGTATGTAACGAATAAACTCAAAAAGTACTGGACCGATTTTCATAATTCTTTTTTTATTGGATAGCCCATTTATCGAGGAAGGCTATAGGCTATATAACATCGCGCTACGACTAATAGGAGCGGAGCAGCGACGAAAAATGTTGCAAAAACGGGGAAAATTTACGCATACGAAGTTGCGCGGGACAGCTGGTAAGCAATAAAATCGTTACTCGCTACTCGCTTTCTCGCCGTTGATGCGACAGGTGCCTAACGGAGAGGCGAGGTTAAGTATTTGTCACAATATAACTAGTATACTAGAAATATACGGGTCTGTGAGTCAGTGGCGACCCAGCAGATTGGAGTATCAGTGAGGTTAAGCCATGTTGCCGCTGTCGATTCATAGATTATCGAGCTTTTTCATATTAGAGTGCAGTGACAGCACCTTAAATAGATAGTCATGCGTCTAGTTGAGATAGAAGTGCCGGGTTTTCGACGATAAGCTCAGTAGCTTTTACATAACTCTTAGATACATAATATACTTTGATTATAATATCTTGAGACAACAAATACACGGCCATCTGATGCCAAACTCGGCAGAGTCTTTACTATGACAAGGCAACTGATAAACAATATGTATGTATGTATTTTTGTAAGTATGTATACTATTGTATAGTTATATTGTATTTCAGTATTTATTTTATATTCTCTATCTAGCTATTTTTATTTGTGTATTATGTAAGAATAATATGAAGTTTTTACATCACCCTAAGGTAGACTGGCAGAGAATGCTTTTAACATTAAGTCCACCTTTGTACAACTTTGTGCATAAAGTTTAAATAAATAAATAAAAATAAATAATTAAACATCCCATTGCAGATACAAATTAAACAATCTTGTTCATTAAGCAAACATTTATCTTGGTTGAATCGAACCCACGACCTCCGTTTTAGCAGATTAAACCAACGGGCCAGTAAAGCGCTACTTTTTAACATACAATGACTAAACGAAGATATAGTATGCAAAGAGCATCTCGTTATTTAGATATCTATACATTTACCTTTAATATAATCAATTGTCCTGATTGAGTGATTCAACAACGCAGAGCCTAAACTGCTTGTGGTTACAAGCATAAAATTTTGGCAGTTGATGCCAGTAGATAGAAATTGGGGTTTCTGGATCAGAGGAGATCCAGAAACACCCAATTTCAACCATTCAATCATTCTAATATTTCATTCATCCATTCAATAATTCTAGTATTCTAATATTTCAATCATTCATTCAATCATTCTAGTATTCTAATATTTCAATCATCCATTCAATCATTTTAGTACTCTAATATTTCAATCATCCATTCAATTATTCTTGTATTTTAATATTTCAATCATCCATTCAATCATTCTAGTATTCCAATAATTTAATAATTCTAATATTTACTCACTACGTTCGCTGTCGTGTAAAACTGTTCTTGAATGCCCAATATCTAATATAAAAATCTGACATTGATTACCGGATGTTTGAATAGACGGGCTTGTTGTGAACACTCGTTCGCGAAAACGAAACACGAAAATAAGACTTCATAGTTGTTTTAAAGAAACAGTCGTTACATTAAGTATAATAAATTATACTTTGCGACTATGATTCGTATGGTGGTCCTAAAAAGAACCTTTTTTTATGTCTCGCTAAGTCATAAGATACTGCATACATTAAACTAAAATTTAGAACAGATTGTTTCATGTCTCTCCACAATTTTTTCTGTGACCAGGTTGGTTCGAGGACATCTAAATTTTAATTTAAAACAGTAATCTATAAATTGTACTTTGCGACTATGATTCGTATGGTGGTCCTAAAAAGAACCTTTTTTTAAATCACGCTAGGTCATAAGATACTGCATACATTAAACTAAAATTTAGAACAGATTGTTTCATGTCTCTCCACAATTTTTTCTGTGACCAGGTTGGTTCGAGGACATCTAAATTTTAATTTAAAACAGTAATCTATAAATTGTACTTTGCGACTATGATTCGTATGGTGGTCCTAAAAAGGACCTTTTTTTAAATCACGTTAAGTCATAAGATACTGCATACATTAAACTAACATTTAGAACAGATTGTTTCATGTCTCTCCACAATTTTTTCTGTGACCAGGTTGGTTCGAGGACATCTAAATTTTAATTTAAATCAGTAATCTATAAATTATACTTTGCGATTATAATTCGTATGGTGGTCCTAAAAAGAACCTTTTTTTTAATTACGCTAAGTCATAAGATACTGCATACATTAAACAAAAAATTTAAACCAGATTGTTTCATGTCTCTCCACATTTTTTTTGTGACCAGGTTGGTTCGAGGACATCTAAATTTTAATTTTAATCAGTAATCTAAAGTTCAGGACAGATTGTCTCATGTCTCTCCACGTACTTAGGCATTACGTTAACACATATACCCATTACCGTGACCAGATTGGCTCGAGGACACCTGAACTATAAGATACTGTGTGCAGACTCATAACTTCACAAGTAGTTTTTTAAGTTGTTTTATTTTATGTATTTCTGTAAGGTATTTCTTGGTATCTTTGATGCCTGAAATAAATGGTTTATTATTAATTACTATCTCGATTTTAGCTGAAAACCAGAAGCTGGGCAATGGTAGTAAGCCATATATTATATCAGCACGAGACAGTAATGATTGCTAACCAATATGTCTTGGCTTATAAACCAACAGTGAAATAATACCCTGTAATATTTAAAATGGTCGTATTCAATGTAAACCTAAATGATTGACACTACTTTGTATCGGGTACGTATTATACCTCGTACATAAATGACAACTAAGGGTTTCGCATTTACACGTGCCTGCTTAATGCTAAAATTGCGTATTGTACTCTGCTACCTTAATTAGCTACAATATGGGTTTGTCTTATACCTATTGATAGAAAGAAAAAGACGATTTATTTAAATTCGTTTATTATTGATATAAATTAAACAATTTCATTACTTATTAGTTATTAGGTACATATAATATATTCAGTAAATAATAATAATTATTATAGCTTTGTTTCCATATCATCCTGTATTTTAGTTATCAGTTCTCTAGTACTAGTATAAATGTCATCAAATAATATAGTTTTTACAACATGCTGAGCACATATTTCAGCTTCACAATCACATAACAACTCTCTTGATTTCGGGAAACTGTTCGCATCGTAAATTTCTATTTTAATTATTTTCGTTCCTCGGGTGACCGGTTTCTTTATAAATTGATAAAATTGTTCAGTATTTGCTCTCTTTCGAGCAAGACCCAGTGTTTTCTGCCCAGATTTTTGAATAGTTGGTTGATTCTCGGGAATAAAATTGAAGAGATCTTCATTGTCCTGAAAAAAATCGTGCTTAAATTATTTACTATTCAATAGCTATTTGATACAAAATTTGGCATAGATATTTAATTTAATAACCAACGTTCGGATCCTAAGCTTCGCTGTACAATTAAATTATAGGTTAAACATAAGTTTCTTTTACTACACACAATCACACAATAAATAATCAAATGCATAATATAAATGTGGTAATATTCTAGTATTTAAATAATTGATAAATAAATTAAATAAATTATTACTTACCGACATTTTGGTGTGAACGCTCTACAGGTCAGGTGCAAATATTCGAATTGAAGAGAAAAATTATAATTTTATCTATTTATACTTAATTGATATTTTTAGTTTTGTTTGTAATAAGGTTCAAAATAGAACGCTTTTATTTCATCTCCCGATTTCCACCATAAATGGTAGATGCAATTGAAACCGCATGACTTCATGTCACCCAACACTTCATTGTTTACTAAAAATATGCATGACTATAATAAATACTACTATGTGTTTGTTCATTGATTTTTTTTCATACAATCCATCGAAATGATTTAACAAGCATAGTCATATCATATTAGTTGTATGTCACACGTGTAACAACAACAAAAATGCTTTAAAAGTGATTGAAGAAACGCTGATCTCGCGATATTTAAGTATCAAACCATCATAGTATTCGCATACTACTAATACATTTAGATTCACCTGCTTTTATTATTATAATGTATTATTTGTGTTGAACTTTAGCAATGGAAGGTACTAACAGAAACATTCATCATCAACATCACTTTTCGGTTCTCTCCATCGGTTTGTCAGGGATGTATACTTAGTGCCTTATATGGGCATAAACAATATGTTTATATTAAGCAGGTACTAAGTATATCCATCAGCATCGAATTCAAGGTGCGGTTATCACATAATAATTATAAATTAACTATGTATAGTCTATGTATATTATGGCCTAAATATGTATAATAACTTCACGTAAGTGTACCCAACATTTTTTAATACTTTACGTATAAAACAAAAAACGAACATGAATATTACAGTTTAATAAATGCTACATATAATTTGCCATTCTTTAAATGGTCGGTTAAATATTAGGGTGAGCACAGACTGACAGCAGTTACTTGTAATGTAACAATGCATAAGTCGTTCTTTTGTACTGATATATTGTTCGTATCTGAACTGTTGCGCTCAGATTGCCATAGTGAGTACCAATCCTTATAAAAGTGCTATGTAGGTAAGTAATATAATATTGATTATAAGCAAATCATATTTGGGTGCAGTGATCTGACACAGGATTTTACCGCCACGTGCCCCTATTCCATATTCGGGATACTATGACGTAGATTTATCACTATTTAAGAGCCTGCCCACCAAAGTTTCGCCACAAAACAATCAACCCAGAGTACCAGTCATCACGGGCTAACGAGCTTACCAGTGTTTACAAGTTTACGTACCTACCAGATCTTCTATATAAAAATGTAAGTGACTTTAATTTATGTATGTCATTTTATATGTAAAAACTTAATATGAATACTATTCAATCATTCCACTATTCAGTGATTCAACTCTTAAAATCAGATGACGTTGTATGAGGTGTCCCAAGATATTATTATTACAATAATTCAACTATTCAATCATTTCAATGATTTTGCTACTCAATGATTAACAAATAATCTCTATAAAGTAACAAAGCGAAACTTAAACTATTCGTCCTTTTTTTACCGTTTATTTATAAAGTTGTCTCTATTTTCAGGTCCAAGCAAATGGCTGATCAGTTGTTCCCGTCTTCAGATGAGTCGGAAGTTAACGTCCCAGTCAAGATTAGCAAAAATAAGCGAAAGATGGCAGAGAAGGCATCAACCAGTCAGCCTTCGGACACTCAGCCAACGGGAACCAAGAAACTGAAGTCGAGAGCGACGGTCTGTGACCTGTTTGGTGCGGATAGCAATGATGGTCAACCTATTTGCAGCGCTGGTAAAAAACCTGCACCTATCTACTCATACATGACGCGTAGGCTAGCTAATGGGTTTTCACGTCAAATAGACGAAGTAAAATCAGGAAATTATTACATAGAACTAAAAATTTATGAAAGCGAGGAAATCGAGCGGGTTCTACCGATCAATCGATGGCGACATTCAATAATTACTATTAAAAATAAAAGTAATACAGAGTCCAAGTCCTGGAAGCATTTAAGCGAATTTGTCAAGGAGACCGGGAATGAATTTAATAATTGTACACCCACTTTTATAAGCTCATACCAGTAAAGTGGTTATATAAGTAGATCTAGAGATAACTGCTATGTATAATCCGTATATTAATCATGAAACTATATCTAACTCTTACCATAAGGCTACTATAAACTATAATAACTACCTATGTATTTTAAATGTAATTTTGTTTAATTAAATGGATATATTATACCATGTATAATTTTTTCTCTTTTCAGTTTTATCCCCCTCTACTGAGTCACCACCAAGTTATATCAATTGTGATAAATGTAAAATTGAGATACCTATACATGAATACAGATATCATAAACGAACTAATATCCATAAATCGAATTGTTTGATAAAGTCTGAGTTTGAACATATTGACATAATAGCTACAGCATTTAAAAACAGAATAATGACTTATCGCTTAAACCCATCCAAAGAAGTCGAGTACCTCCTTCCAGAGGCGTTCTTAGATGGTAAGCGAGACGATGTTTATAAAATAATTGAGTTATCGCTATTGAAACATACATGTATTAAAATGAACTTTGAGCTGTTTGCTTACTTTGTTTTACCTAAATCGGGTGAGCAGCAGTTGAAGTCCTTTAATACAAAATACGAAGTTATATATGAAAGTACTGATTTGAATAACATTTACCTAAATTTAAAAGAGATTTTTAAGATGAAATTAACTGAATTTGAGCATTGTGAATCTGGATGGTCATTCACATCACTAAGTCATTTAGAAATAAATATAAATAAATATTCTCCGATGAGAGGTGGGTCTTATATAGATTTACCTGCTGTTATTACAAATACTAAGAGCTGTATAAATATTAATAATAATGATGAATATTGTTTTTTATGGAGCATCTTAGCAGCATTATTTCCTGCAAAAAATAATGTCTGTAGGACAAGCTCTTATCCGCATTTTAGTTCAGTATTTAATATAAAAGGTATGTCATTCCCACCAACCATAAAAGACGTTAAATTGTTTGAAAATAATAATAATCATTTGAGTATTAATATTTATGGATTGAATAAATATCATAAAGTAACTGGTCCTCTTTATGTAACAAGTTTTAAGAAAAATAAACATATTAATTTATTATATTTCGAGAAAGATAATAGAGCTCACTATTGTTTTATAAAAGACCTTTTACGTTTAGTGAGACGTCAAGTTTCCAGCCATAAAGGTCGAATGCATTTGTGTGAAACATGTTTGCAATTTTTTACTAGTCAAATGAAGTACAACTCTCATACATGCTCGAAAATTATAACATTATTACCAGATAAATACAGCACGTTACAATTTAAACATTTTGAGAGACAGCAAAAAATCAATTTTGTTATATACGCTGATTTTGAAAGTATATTGCACAATTTTAATGAAACAAATACCAATAAAAATACTGTAAGAAATAAATTGCACCAACCTTCATGTTTTGCATTTTATATTTGTTGTTCACATGATAACAGCCTAAATAAATTTGTAAGTTATCGAGGAGCCGACTGTGTACAAGTATTTGTTAAGAAATTAATTGAAGAAACAAAGTTAATACATAACATTTTAATAACTGAAAATGCTATGAAACCCCTGACTCCAGAACAAATTAGTAATTACCATAATGCTGACAGATGTCACATTTGTAAAAATCTATTATTTGATGACAAAGTATGTGATCATGATCATATCACATCAGAATATAGAGGTGCTGCTCATTCACAGTGTAATTTAATTTATAAAGTTTGTTCATTCATACCTGTGATATTTCATAATTTATCAGGTTATGATTCCCACATATTTATCAAAGAATTATCAAAATATGATGGTGAAATAAAAATAATTCCAAAAACAAAAGAAAAATATTTATCCATTACAAAAATCCTTAAAACTGATAAATATAAGCCTTTACAAATTAAATTCATAGATTCATTTCAATTTCTTAGCACCAGTCTCGATAATCTAAGTAAAAGTTTAATAGATCGTGATTTTTTAAATTTAAGAATACATTTTCCTGATAGCAAAAAGTTCGAATTAATGCAGCGAAAAGGAATATATCCATATGAATATATAGATTCATGGCAGAAATATGATGAACCACAACTACCTCCGAAACATTATTTTTACAACAGCTTGCAAATGAAACATATCACTGATAGTGAATATGAACATGCCCAAAATATTTGGAATAACTTTAACATTAGTAGTCTTGGCGAATATACTGATTTATACTTAAAGTGTGATGTATTATTATTATGCGATATATTTGAAAATTTTAGAAAAATATGTCTTCAGCATTATAATCTGGATCCTGCATACTATGTAAGTTCACCTGGGTTAAGTTGGGATGCTATGCTGCTTTACACAGGTGTTCAGTTAGAATTGATTCACGATTTAGAAATGTATAATATGATAGAAAAAGGAATACGCGGTGGCTTAGCACAGTGCTCTCACCGATATGCTAAAGCCAATAATATTTATACACCTCATTTTGATGATTCTAAACCGTCAACATTTTTAGTATATCTTGATTGTAATAATCTTTATGGATATGCAATGACGAAAAAGTTACCTATATCAGATTTTAAATTCATGACAAATTCCGAGATAGAAAATTTTTGTCTATCTAATATTTCTGATGATGCTGAGTATGGCTACATTTTAGATGTAGATATCGCATACCCTGATCATTTACATAACATACATAGTGATTTGCCTTTCGCTCCAGAAAAGTTCGTACCCATAGGAGGAAAGACAGAAAAATTGATTGCAAATTTGTATGACAAGTATAACTATGTTATCCATTATGTATATTTGAAAGAATGTATAAAAAATGGACTTGTTTTGAAAAAAATTCATCGTATACTCCAATTTAAACAAGAAAGCTTTTTGAAGAAGTATGTAGACTTAAATACTCAATTAAGACAATCAGCCATAACATCATTTGAAAGAGACTTCTTTAAACTTTTAAATAATTCGATATTTGGAAAAACTATCGAAAATAAACGAAAGCAGGTTGATGTGAAATTGGTGACTAAGTGGAGTGATAACAATAATAGAACAAATAAAAAAATAGGTGCAGAGAAACTGATTACAAAACCAAATTTAAAAAGTATTTGTGTTTTTAGTGAAGATTTTATTGCTGTTACATTGAATCCTGAAAAACTTGTTTTAGATAGACCTATTTATATAGGATTTGCCGTATTGGAATATGCTAAACAACATGTATATAATTTTCACTATGACTTTATAAAAAATAAATATGGTGAAAAAGCTAAATTGTGTTATACCGATACTGACAGTTTGTTATACCTTTTATACACACAAAACTTTTATAAAGATATGAAAGATAATATACTGAAATTCGATAGCAGTAATTTTGATATTAATAATCCTTATTGTTTACCTAAATTAAATGCTAAAATTCCTGGTTTGTTTAAAGATGAATTAGGTGGTGATGTGATAACCGAATTTATTGGCTTGAGGGCAAAATTGTATTGTATTAAGTCAGTAAAAGCACAGATTAACAAAGCCAAAGGTGTGTCAAAGCCTATTACAAAAAACTTGAGAATATCTGACTATAAGAAAGTTTTGTTTAAAAACATTACTTTAAAATCAAAGATGCATATGATAAAATCAAGCAAACATGTACTATATTCGCAAGAAATCAATAAAGTTATTTTAAATAGAATAGACGACAAAAGACTAGTTCAACCAAATCAAATAGACACCACACCTTGGGGTCATTGTGATTTCATTTGTTAAAACAATTGTATTTTATAATGTATATCGCTATGGTACAATTTGTAAATTGTAGTATGATAAGTTTTGTCGTAAAATTTGTATACCCATGAAATGTATTTAATAAACTAATAAATATATATTTTACTTCTTATGTCTGTCTTTCCAATTGTCTGTTATGTTTATAAATCATATAAATACCCCAACGAATATCATTTCACGATAGATGTAAACACAAACTTGGATAAGTAAGAAGTATCGTTATAGGGAAAACTGACCAAAGACAATACACTGTATTTGAAATATTCATGGTAACAATATTCTAGTGTGGATTGAGTGCCGACCCACAAACTATATAAAATACATGTGAAGATTAAATAAAACTATAAGTATAAGTGAAATGAAGCTGATCAAACAGCCTATAAAATTAAATATCAATAACATACATTTCCATGACTCTATTCGCCAGGTCAGACACAGCCTATTATTGCCAAATACAATTCGCTGTATAATATGTGGTCCATCAAACTGTGGCAAAACTAATGTTATGATAAGTTTGCTATTACATGAAAATGGGCTTAAATTTCAAAATCTCTACCTTTATTCAAAAACTAATTTTCAACCAAAATATTGTTTCTTACGTGAAATAATAAGAAGAGTCCCTATGATTAAGTTTTATGAGTTTAGTCATGATAAAGATGTAATTGCACCAAGTGAAGCTTTAAGCAATTCCGTATTTATTTTTGATGACGTTGCTTGTGAGAATCAAATAAATATTCGCAATTATTTTTGCATGGGTAGACATAAGCAAATCGATTGCTTTTATTTATCACAAACTTATTCGAAAATTCCGAAACAATTGATACGTGACAATGCTAATTTTCTAATAATATTTAAACAAGATGATGTAAACTTGAAGCATATTTACGAAGAACATGTGAGTTCTGACATGTCATGGAATCAATTCAAAAATATTTGTAATACAGTTTGGAGTGAGCCACATAATTTTATTAGTATTAGCAAGGATTCACCATTAAACAATGGAAGATACAGAAAAAATCTGGATATATTTTTTTCATTTTGAATAAAGTTATAAATTGTTGGCATTCATAAATTAAATTCAGTATTACTACTACCTCAGATGGTTTCAGTGTTATAAAATAACATGGAGCAAAATATTAAAATGGAATTAATGAAGTCCGTTGACTCTATAAAACGTAAATTAAAACAAATGAAAAATCAGGAGCACGAAATTAACTTATCTCTTGATAAAATGCTTAAACCTGTTTCGGACCCCCTCAAAACTCTTGTGAATACGAATAGATTTTTAGAAAACATTAATCATGAAAAAGACTTATCACTAAGTTCTGCGGGAATAGAGTCAGACGAAAGTATTGCAGGCTCTTCTACAAGGTGTGACGATTTTTACGATGCTGATATAAATGCAGTGAGCTCTCCTAAAAGTGAAGAGAAAAATGTTTTAGAAATCTCATTAGAAAAAGCAGATATTTATGGTATGTACGATGGTGTAAATGTACCATTTGGAATAAGAACCGAAAACAAAACTTTAATGATGGGTAACTCTGAAGTATCTTTTTCTAAAATTGAGAGTTCTGATAATAATGCAGGTTTAGTTAAGATTACGATTGGAGGCAAAACTTATGACTTTACTCCAGGACTTCAAGAACTGTTACTTCGAAAGAAACCTGATTTAAAGTTAATAACAAACATAGATAAATTTTTATATAAAGATATCTTACTTTGCACAAACGCACATAAAAGAGATTTTAATGTAGGGGGTCAAATAAGAGGCGACAAAGGAGTTAAATATCGAGAAATAATCAAACCATTATTTTCTTTGACCGCAACAGAAAATAATGAGAACAAAATTGGGGGCGCATTACCGAAGCTTAAAAAATATAGAGTGAACACTGACTTGGTATATTGGGACGATCCCAATGAATTGGTTGAGAGATTAAAACTATTAGTAGCTTCAAGAGATGCAGGTAATACAAATCATGATAATGAAATTTTATCGATAATAGAAGAATTAAGAGAAGCTGATATAATTAAGAAATAAATACTGACAACATAAAGCCTTTGATTCAGTATCACAGATACATTCTGCATGAATATTGTGAAATTTGGTATATGTAATAATTTTAATTTTGTAATTGAATGCCTACTTCAGTTAAAAATAAAAGTTACGAATAAAACAGTCGTAAAAAATTTAAACTCAAAAAAGATAATAATTGGAATATAGGGACAGAAAAATTCTAAGCATGAGCAAAGTCGATGTAGTGAATGAAATACATAAAAATGCGAGAGTGAACTTTCCGAGACGAAGCGTTATTATGAAAGATATCGATGACCTATGGCAAGCAGACTTAATTGATATGCAATCTATTTCAAAGGAAAATAAAAAGTATAGATTTATTCTCGCTGTTATTGATACATTTTCGAAATATGCTTGGACATTTCCTTTAAAAAGTAAAAACAAAGAAGATGTATACAAAGCTTTTAAAATTTTGCTAAATAGTGACCGTATTCCTAAGAACTTACAAACTGACAATGGGACAGAGTTTTATAATAATGCATTTCAAAATCTTATGCAAGTTTATAATATTAATCATTATTCAACATTTTCATCGAAAAAAGCATCAATAGTTGAGAGATTCATTAGAACAATAAAATCTAAATTGTACAAAGAGTTTAGTTTAAAAGGTAGTTATAATTGGATAAATAACACCCTAAACGATGTAACCTATAGTTATAACCATACTCACCATCGTACAATTGATGAAATCCCTGCCAATGTGGATGATGTAAATAAAAAAAGAATACTGGAAAGATACGACAGGTTGATAAAAAAAAATACAGTTAAAAGCAAGTTCAAAATGGGTGATTATGTTCGTATAAGTAAATACAAAGGTACATTTGAAAAAGGATACACTCCCAATTGGTCAACAGAAATATTTAAAATCCGATTCAAACGAAATACATCTCCTGTCACCTACTTAATTGAAGATACTCTCAGAGGTCAACCTATTTTAGGAGCATTTTATGAACAAGAACTACAAAAAACAAAGCATCCCAATATATATTTAGTTGAGAAAGTTCTTAAAAGAAAAGGAAATAAAGTTTTCGTCAAGTGGTTGGGATTATCTTCTGTTGAAAATAGCTGGATAGAAAAGTCAAACGTTTTGTAAGAGAAAAATTAACAGTTAATGATTAAAATTGATTCTCATGTATATTTATTAAGTATTTAATCATTAATTATTCATTCTTATTATGTGTGTTGGAGAGAACAGTCTTCTCAATTGGCTTATAAATCATTTACCATTTGAATTACATTTACCTGGATACCAATACTGTGGACCTGGTACAAAATTAATTAAACGACTAGCTCGTGGAGATAAAGGTGTAAATAAATTAGACGAATATTGTAAAGAACACGATATTGCATATAACAAGTCATCAAACCTGAAGGATCGACACAAGGCAGATATCGTTTTGTTCAAAATGGCGAAAAAACGTATAGTTGCCTCTGATGCTAGTGAAGGAGAAAAAATAGCTGCTCATCTAGTGAGCAATGCTATGTTAGCAAAAATTAAAACTGGTGCTGGTTTAAAACCTCGTAGCCACAACCCTTCAAAAAGCAACAATTCTGGAAAACTGCTTAAGAAAAAATTTAAAAATCTCATTACTGTTACGAAAAAACATATGAAAAAGTTAAAACCAAGATGCAAGAAAGCAGCGATAGAATTAGCAATGGCTGCTGTCAGAAATTTAGCAAATGATTCATCCATTCAACTCCCTCGCGTTATTCCTATACCGAAAACTGGTGGAGTATTACCTTTGATTCCTATATTCGCGGGATTATCGGCGGCAGGAGCTTTAGCAGGCGGGGCAGCCGGTATTGCAAAAACGATCAACGAATTCAAGATGGCTAAAAAGTTGTATGAGGAATCGAGGAGACACAATGAAAAAATGGAGGCTCTATGTATTGGAAAGGGGCTACATCTTAAACCTCATAAGGATGGACTTGGTATTTACATATCAAAAGCAAAAAACTAAACTATCGGCTACCCAAACGAGCCTTGAATAACTTAGACATTTTAAAATATGGACAAATGATTCCTTATTTTAGAGGTGTTTTTATGAGAGATGAGCTCCCTAATTACCCTTTAAAAAAAGAATGTGGAATTATTAATTTAGATAGCTCTGAAAATCCGGGCTCGCATTGGGTAGCCTATGCAAAATACAATGACTTTATTGAATATTTTGACAGTTATGGCAATCTTAAGCCCCCAAAAGAATTTATAAAATATTTAGGTACTAAAATAAACTATAATTATGAAAATCTTCAAGGTGATCATCCTTACAATTGCGGACATCTTTGTTTAAACTTCTTAAGACAGTTTTGGTATAGATATCGAATAAAATAAAACGGCACAATCCAAAGTGGTCAGTATATAAGCATGTCTGTAACAGTGACCATCTCTGGAAAAACATCAGAATTAGAATCGTATTTTCAACCACCTCTAATATTGTCTGGGCAATATGAATGCGGGTTGCTATATGTTTCAATAATAAACTCAATAACAAAAGTACATTATAACAAAAATAATGACACTCCGCGGGTAATAAAAATTGAGTGTGATTTAATATACGGATCCTACTCTGACGGATTACCAACACATATTATTCATGAATTTGTATGTAACACTACCACAGGGCATCAATACATAGAAATACCGCAAAGCGTAATTTATTTTCCAGTGAACAAAAATACAATATCTTCTATATTCGTCAAGATTGTTGACCAGTTTGGTTATTGCGTTAACCCTATAGAAAATATTCAACTACGTCTTCATTTAAGAAAAACAATATGATATTATATAATATAAATCCTCCAGTCAATATAAAACGCCTTATTGCTTCTACAACCGCTAAGGTGCATAGACGTAGAAAAAAAGTGAAGAAGTTGACTAAAGCAAATATAGATTTCCTTAAAGCTTTAGGTTTTAAAGTATGAATCTACTACAAATTAATGATTTACCACACTTCGATACTTCAATTGAAAGTTATGAAGTTCATTCTTATAATCCCTACAATAACTGCTTTCGAGAAAATGATGAAATCAGAATCCCCATACACCAGCAAGACATATACGTGCTCCCATCAGCCAGTTCAATTTACATTGAGGGTCAAGCAAAGCTCTTCGGCAAAGACGGAAAACAGATTGAGAAGCCTGTTAAGTTCAGTAATAACCCTATTATGTTCTTGTTTCAAGACATCAGGTACGAAATAAATGGTATTGAAATAGATCGTATCAAAAATTCTGGAATTACGGCAACAATAAAATCATATGTGTCGCTAAACGAAGCGGAAAATAAAATGGCTACCTTGTGGGGTTGGAACTTAAACGGATTTAAAAGTGATGGTTGTTTTAGTGCTGTAATACCGCTAAATAAAATTTTAGGTTTTGCGGAAGATTACAATAAAATTGTGATAAATTGTAAACACGAACTTATATTGAATAGAAGTAACTCTAATATAAACAGCGTTATACTCACTGATGATATAGGACATTTTCAAATGAATATAGAAAGGGTGCAATGGAGGGTACCTCACATAAAAGTGTCAGATCGAGAACGACTGACACTTTTAAAACATTTAGAAAAAGATAAACCTATTCAAATAGCGTTCAGAAATTGGGATTTGTATGAGTACCCTTTACTACCAAAAACGACAAAGCATTCATGGTCAGTTAAAACTGCTTCACAATTGGAAAAACCTAGATATGTTATTTTCGGTTTACAAACGAATAGGAAAAATAATAAATTAAAAGATTCAACACTATTCGATCACTGTGAAGTGACGAACGTAACACTTTTTTTAAATTCGCAATATTATCCATATGAACCTTTAGGTCTAAAATTTTCTGACAACAAATACAGTATATTATATGAAATGTATGCAAAATTTCGTCAGTCGTATTACAACAGTTCGGCGGATCCCTTGCTCGACCTGAAGGCATTTAAAGAAAAGGCTCCCTTGTTTATAATAGATTGTTCAAGGCAAAACGATAGCCTAAAAACAGGTCCGGTAGACGTACGGCTAGAAATTGAATGTTCAGAATCAATACCGGATAACACTGCTGCATATTGTTTGATCATAAACGATCGATTAGTAGAATACAAACCTCTAAGTAACATAGTGCGCAGGTTGTCATGATTGCCATAGTAGACGTTCAAGGCTTTAAAACAGAGGCAAACGAATTTATACTGAAAGAAATTGCTATATGGTGTGATGGAAAACTGCAGGTGCTTTTAATTAAGCCACCATTTCCTTTTTACAATTTAACTAAACAGGAAAGGCGGCAAGTTGCATGGATAGAACGTAACCGAAAAGTATATTGGGGTGAAGGATTTATACCGTATTCAAATTATCAACATTTAGTTTTAGATGTTCTAAAAAATAAATGTATTTACACTAAAGGTTCTGAAAAAGTCTTATGGTTGAAAAAAATTTTAAATAATAATAATAATAGTGTTATTAATTTAGAGGATAAAGGTTGTCCTAATTTGTTAAGTCTATATGATCGATATGCGTCTTCTAGTTTGTATAGTTGTATTTATCACGAATCAATTTGTGCTTTAAAAAATGTACTGTGTTTAAAAAAATGGTGTTTTGTTAATAAACTTTTTTAAATAAATAAAATGTTTTTTCTTATACTTACTTTCCTACCACTCAATATTTATAAATTAGTTGAAAAGGCAATGAAACTTCATAATACAACATCCAGATTCTTCAGTTCCAAAAAATCAAGATAAGAAAAAAAGCAGCTGATATTTTTACTTTATGCATTTGATAATTATCAGTTACAAACTGATAATTAATTTCAGTTCTCTACAAGGAGTTGATGTTACAGTTACATCTCATGTTTATCAGTTCTAAAATAAAGATGATTGATCAATGTGTTGACTGAACAGCGGAAAAATTATACTTTGAGCTTTTAATAGATGATTGAAATGATAGAATGATTAAAATATTAGAATACTAGAATGTTTGAATGGTTGAAATTGCGGGTTTCTGGATCTCCTCTGATACAGAAACCCCAATGGATGATTGAAATATTTGAATGACTGAATGGTTGAAGTTGCAGGTTTCCGGATCTCCTCTGATTCAGAAACCCCAATGGATGATTGAAATATTAGAATGATTGAAATTGGGTGTTTCTGGATCTCCTCTGATCCAGAAACCCCAATTTCTATCTACTGATGCCTTTTAAGTTGTAGGCATCCACTAAGAAAGGTTTTTTAGAAATTCGTCCCCTAATGGGGTACAATAGGGTTTGCAAGTTTGTATGAAACTCCGTCAGTTTTGAAGTAAGATCTGTGAACATTTGTATTTAGCTTTTTCGTATAAAATAAAAAAAACGTATTTCAACGTTTTTATCAACCCCTAAGGGGGTAAACTAGGGGTTGCAGGTTTGTTTCAAACTCTAACTAGTTTAGAAGTCAGGTCTGTGAAATTTCACACTTATATTTTTGGTACAAAATCAAGGAATAAGTGTGTCTATGTTTTTTGAAAATCAATCTCTAAGGAAGTAAAATAGAGTTTGCAAGTTTGTATGAAACTCCGCCAGTTTTAAAGTGAGGTCGGTAAAATTTTGTATTTAGCTTTTGTGTATAAAATAAAGAAATACGTGTTTCAGTGTTTTTGGAAAGTCAACCCCAAAGGGGTTACCCCCTTTGGGGTTGACTTTCCAAAAACAGGGGTTTTATTTATTTATTTGTGGATCATAGATAAGTTACAGATGGTATTAGTTACATGGTGTAAGTGCATTATGTCCTACCGATATGGTATACAAAATTTGCTGATTTACATTTATCTAAGAATGTCAGAATTGAATACACCAAAATTTCAAATTATTTTAATTATTACAATTTCAATAGATTCAATTAATAAATAATAAAAATAAGGTTCAAATTAAACATTATTATCCGACACATAAGCCCTAACTGTGTAGTATGCCTTATTTAGTAAAAGATTAATTACATTATTCTTAAACAAATTTATATCACTATTTTCCAAGATAAATTTATGTAATTTATTATATATTTTTGGTGCCATGCCTAAGAAGTTTTTATCGTATATTGCCTTTTTATGTTGTCTGTGTCGAATAGTATAGCTATTCCTTGTACTGTTTAGTGTGTCATATAGGTGAAGATTATTTTTAACAAATATTACTACTTCATATAGACATGGCAGTTTTAATATACGCAACCTTAAAAAGTGAGGTATACAGCTGTCTGTACTTTTTATTCTACATACTGATCTAAGACATCTCTTTTGGGCTTTAAATACAGTCTCAATATTTCTAGAATTGCCCCAGTATATGATGCCATATCGCATAGTGGATGTGACGTATGCATGATATGCTGTAAGTAGAGTCTCCTGGCTTACTATCTTAGACAAATTGTACAGAGCATATGAGTACTGACTTAGTCTTTTGGTAACATTATCCGTTTGAGTTTTCCATTTCATATCGCTGTCTAATTCGAGCCCTAGAAACCTAGTTGATTTTGCTTCGGAAATAATTCTATCATCATATGTTATCCGTGGTTTTACGTGATTTGTCTTTTGTTCAAACGACATTATTTTAGTTTTGTATAGGTTTATCCGAAGATTATTTGCCGTTAGCCAATCAATTAATGATTTAAGACAGTTATTAATCTCTCTTTCGAGTGTTAAATAATTATTGGAACTAAATAAAACAGTACTGTCGTCTGCAAATAACACCATTGAATGATATGTTGTGTGTGTAAATTAGAAAAAGTAGTGGTCCCAGTATACTACCTTGAGGTACTCCGTGCTTTGTTAGTCTTTGCCTGTTTCGGTTTTAGATTGAATACAGATCTTGTTGATGGATGTGATTTGTTTCCTATCTGTCAAATATGATTTTAAGAGGCTATGAGCGTTACCTCTAATGCCGTATCTTTCTAGCTTATTTAAAAGTCTATTGTGGTCGACATAATCAAAAGCTTTGCTCATGTCCATGAATAGAGCTGTCACAGGTTTTCTATTGTCTATATTACTAATGATTTTTTCATTTAATTTATAAATTGCCATGTTAATATTTTTGTTTTTTCTAAAGCCGTGTTGTTCATTAACTAAAATATTACTTTCTTCTTAAAATGAGTACATGTTATTATAAATGACTTTTTCCAATATTTTTGAAAATATTGGAAGTAAGGCAATCGGTCTGTAATTAACTGGGTCCTCTATGTCACCTTTCTTAAGTAAAGGTTTTATTACAGAGAGTTTTAGTCGCTCTGGAAATACGCCCCATTCTATGCATGCGTTAAAAAATGTAGCTGAGTATGGACGCTATGATATACAGATTTGATTATTTTGGTTGTGATACCATCGTATCCACAACTATTTGTATTATTTAAAGAACTAATTATTTTAATAATGTCGTTAGGAATTGTAGGCGTTAAGAATATTGAATTGTAATTTGTGTTAAATGTCATATAATTATTATTACTGTTAAAATTTGAAGTGTTAATTTGATCAATAATGTAGTCATTAAGAACTTGAGCTATGCATTGTGGATTACTTATAAATTCATTACAAATTTTAATTCAATTTATTCCTTCTATCGGCTTATTATAAAGAAGGGTTATGTTTTTCGCATGTATCTTAAATGTGTATGTATGTAATATTCTTTATTACCTCATATCTCACAAACCACGGAACGGATTTATACAAATAAGATGTCCATAGATTCGTCTTGACCGCCCAAATATTCTTAGATAGGTGACGTTTGAAAAAAAACAAACATGGCAGCTTTGAAATGTCAAAATAAAGACGTGTGAAATAAAAAGTTGTTTCAAATACTGAAATATGGGTATCAAAATAAAGGGCTCATCTTAAGTATTTCAAAAAGGTATAACATGAATATGACTGTAATACTTAAAAGGTAAGTCAGCAACCATTCCTTTTTTCAATTTTCAATACTTGACGATGGCTGTGATAAAAGTTACTTGTTACATCCTACAACTACTCAAAAGTTTTAAATAAAAATGCAGTCGGAGACATTACTGAATCTCGACGAACTTAGTAAAGTGCCTACGACTGCATGAAATTATATAATTATGTAGGGGATCTTGTTTCCAGCTGTTTTGTGCAGGCGGGATTTTTTAATTTTTAAATGATTTTTTTTAATATTTAACGGTTCATTTCTTTACATCTTCTAAAGAACGTACCTACATAGAGACTGCCAGCGGGGAGCGACTATGTTTTATAATTATACTACTAGCTTTCAACCGCGGCTACACCCGCGTGGATATCGGTTATCGTGAAAAATATCCTGTCTTTCTCTGGGACTCAAACTGTCTCCATACCAAATTTCATTTAAATCGGTGCAGCGGTATAAGCGTCAAAAGGTAACAGACAGATGACAGACAGAGTTACTTTCACATTTATAAAATGAGTATGGGTTAGTATAGATAACTGTCGCCCGCAGCTTCATACGCGTGGACGATTTTACCCGCCTAAGGGTTGATTTTCGCTTGCGATCATAACGCTGAAACACGTTTTCTTTAATTACAAACACAAAGGCTAATGCAAATTTGCATAGACCTAACTTCAAAACTAACAGAGTTTCATATAAAATTGCAAATTTGCAACCCCTATCATACTCACTTAAGGTAAGTTATTATTCTAAAGTAAGTTGGTATTCTAAAAATGCTGAACAACGTATCTCTTTATTTTAAACCAAAAAGGCTAACCCGAAATTTCAAACGTCCAACGTTTAAACTGACGGAGTTTTATACAAACTTACGACCCCTGCTGCGTTGATCCATCAGTGAGACGGTCAGGACAAAGAATTTATATATATATATATATATATATATATATATATATATATATATATATATATATATATACTAGCTTTGGTCCGCGGATTCACCCGCAGGAATGTCGGTTAGCGCGATAAAAACTAATCTATGTACTTTCCCGAGACTTAGGCTATCTTCATACCAAATTTAATTTCAATCGGTTCAGCGGTTTAAGCGTGAAAACCTAACAGACAGAATTACTTTATTTTTTTTATAATATTAGTTTAGATTAGCGTTTCCCCGTGGCTTTGCCCCCGTCAAGTTTGAATGAAATATATAGTTTTTGCGTTTTTCCCGATATTTTTTCAATTAATGCTCGAACTTCAACGAAAAATGGGCGAATAGGTTCAGCCATTATCAAGTTTTGCGCTTAGCAGCAGATTTGGCACTTTTCTTTATTACAGCTTTATCATAAAAAAAAAAACAAAACCAATAAGTTAGTGTAACTGGATTATTCATAACTTTATTTCATTTATCACTTTACGACACTAGGTCTTAAAATATTTTTGTTGCTAATTTATGTTTTCAATTTACTCATTCCTACTAAATAAACAAAACAAAAAATGTGACCATGGCAGTGCCACTATTTCGTGCAGGTCTTCGATTTATAAGACGTTATCACGTCAAAAAAAAACATTAAATTGACATCATAACAATATTGTTTGGTAGAACGGAGGTTGTTATTATCGATCTAAATATAACTTTACTCGTGAACGTATTATACTTTACGCGGGGGAGGTGCGGGAACCGAGGTCGGCAGCTAGCGGAAATCAGAATTACTTTGTACTTCGTCCGATACAGACGCAGTGCAAAGAAATTCTTCCTAAATCTTTATGTTCTAAGAAACTTTATTTATTAATGTAGTGTAATGATTTCTTTAAATTCTGAAATTGTAATCTAAGTAACGTTTATTTATATAATAAAGGTTACTTTTATGTTATAAATAGAAAACTAGACCAAATCTGTAGGTACTTAAATTATGTTTTATTGTGAGAGGTACAAAAAAGTAGGTATTATCGTTTTGTTGGCCATGAGAAGAGGACATGATGCATCGTAACGGTTTGCTGAACAAATAAGGGGACTTCCATATATTACGTGAGGTGATTTTGCCAGATTATTGACACCCCTCCCTTCCTCAATAAGATATCGTGAATTGACCCCCCCCCCCCTACCAAATCTTAAGTGAGATTTTGAACATTAACGTTGTGAAGTATTGAATATTTTTGAATGTTTAGGGAATATTTTTTTTATTTTTTTTTTATCAGTATAAAAGTACTTACATTTATGTGGTAAAATAGACCAGGACCGCGCCATCCCTTTCAATTAAAAAGTAAATATTGACTGCAAAGCGTGAAAGAGAGAAAAACATCGTGCGGCCTTTGACAGGTATTGTCCACAAAGTAGCGTTGTCCCTTTAAAGAGAGTGGTCAATTGTGTGCGGATATTGCGCAGTCCTGGTCTCTTTGTCAATGGGTTAAATACAATATTCATCGTTAGCTTTTTTTTTTATAAGTATAAGACTATCATTTATGTGGTTAATGCATAGACTTAGGATATACTCGTACTAGAAGACGAACAAAGAGCTCATATAAGTGTGACGATTTTTAATTTATCAGTGTATGCGTGACCTAGTGACGAGATGTCTAAACGTCGAGAAATATCGATAGTAATACAAAATATGCCTAGTATATCCTAAGTTTAAACAATATGCCAGATTAAGCTAATCACCCAAGTTGTTGAATTATAGTACAATAATTCGCAAATGTCACATACGATTGGCTAGTAATTAACGTTGAAATAACATAAATGTAAAAACCTAAAAATTAAAAATATTTAATAAAGTATTTAATGTTTTATGTTTATTTGAGTGGTAATGCAACTCCGACTCCAAAGTTAGGTAAAACCTGTGTTTTGGCAGTCAGGATCCCATCGTAATTACATTGCGATAGCGGCTGGCGAAGCTTCAGCAACGTTTTTGATTACTTGTGAGCCAGTCTGTTACTTTTGGCTACCCAACTACATATTTGCTTTTGTTTTACTTTTATCTTCTGCTTTAATCTGTAACTTGTACCTCATCTTTTTGGCCTAAAGGTGACAACAGCAGCGGAGTAATGTCTTATTTACGCACGACGGCGACGTTGCAAACCTCTCATGTTTCAATTGCACTTGTAACTAAAAATGTATTATGTTATTATAGTACAGGATTCTTAGAGCAAATTTCAAAATGATAGATACCAAGCTGGAATTATCATAGTAGCTTCGTTTTGATGAGACGTCTAACTTGATGTAGGTATACGACAAAATTTATACAATGGTACGTTAGTGGAGAAAATAGATGTTAAACATGTCGAATGGGTAAATATAGAAGTTGAGTAACAACATTTTTTTTACTTGGATAATTACAAAATACATTTTTTGCCATTTGGGAGGAGTTCGATCGTAAACACCGTGACACGAGATATTTATTAAAAAGATTAGGAGGACACTTTCGCTAAACGTTAAATCATTATTGTAACTGATGCAAATAAGTACTGATATCCTAGGCCTACAAATAAAAAATAATTATAGAAAAAAACAAAATGATCTCAATATGTCCTGTCATAAGCTAGAATTAATTTTATCGATAAAATTATCGTTATGGATTATGGGTCAAGCCCTATTGTAAACATAACAAAATAATATTTTCCTAAAAATACTACTTTTATCCATACTAATATTATAAATGTGAAAGTAACTCTGTCTGTCTGTCTGTCTGTCTGTTACGCTTTCACGCTCAAACCGCTGAACCGATTTAGATGAAATTTGGTATGGAGATAGTTTGAGTCTCGGGGAAGGACATAGGATAGTTTTTATCGCGATAACCGACATCCACGCGGGCGGAGCCGCGGGCGAAAGCTAGTTATCCATAAAGTAAAGTTTAAGATTTCATTATATGATGGAATTTATTGATGGTTTTCATTTAAATTTCTTTGAAATAATATGTTTATTTCAAAAAAATAAGATCTATTAAGCCAATGAGAACTTACCTGTGAAATCAATGATTCCGTGGTTATTTCGATTGGTAACGTCACAATAACAGAGCATGTAACCATGGGTTGAGATGTGCTATTTTTGTAAAATGATCACGATTAACATAAATAGACACAAATTCTGTTAGAGTTCAATAAAAGCAAGTCGACTTGGGAAGCCTTAACATTCAAAACGGGTCACAATGTTTATTTGTTTGTTATAGGTGACGTTTGAAAAATAAACATGGCGGCTGTGAAATGTCAAAATAAAGACGTGTGAAAAAAAAAAGTTGTTTCAAATACTGCAATATGGGTATCAAAATAACGGGCTCATCTTAAGTATTTCAAATAAATTATAAATATAAAAAAAAACCGCACAAAAAAGATGGAAACAAGATCCCCTACATAATTATATAATTTCATGCATTTTTTTATTTAATACTTTTTAGTAGTTGTAATATGTACCTGATGTAACAACTAACTTTTATCACAGCTATTGTTAGTGTTATTAAAAAAAAGAATGGTTGCTAACTAACTTTTTTAGTATTACAGTCATAATCATGTTATACCTTTTTGAAATGCTTAAGATGAGCCCTTTAATTTGATACCCATATTGTAGTATTCAAAACAACTTTTTTTTTCACACCTCTTTATTTTGACATCTCACAGCCGCCATATTTGTTTTTTTCAAATGTCACATATCTAAGAACACTTGGGCGATCAAGACAAATCTAACGACGTCTTAATTGTACAAATCCGTTCAGTGGATTGTGAGATATCAGGTAATGAAGAATATTACATACATACATACAAGATACGCTCGAAAAACATAACCCTTCTTTACAGTCGGGTAAAAAAAATAATTATAAAAATAAAAAACCCGCCTGCACAAAAAAGATGGAAATAAGATCCCCTACATAATTATACAATTTCATGCAGTCGGAGGCATTAATGAATCTCGATGAACTTAGTAAAGTGCAGGCGGGTTTTTTTTTTATAATTATTTTTTTTATTTAATACTTTTTAGTAGTTGTAGGATGTAACCGATGTAGCAACTTACTTTTATCACAGCTATTGTCAAGTATTGAAAATTTAAAAAACAATGGTTGCTAACTAACTTTTTTAGTATAACAGTAATATTCATGTTATACCTTTTTGAAATGCCTAAGATGAGCTCTTTAATTTGATACCCATATTGCAGTATTCAAAACAACTTCTTTTTTCACACCTCTTTATTTTGACATCTCATAGCCGCCATGTTTGTTTTTTAAAAACGTCACCTTCGTCATCTAAGAACACTTGGGCGATTAAGACGAATCTAACGACGTATGAATTGTATAAATCCGTTCACTGGATTGTGAGATATCAGGTAATAAAGAATATTACATACATATATACATACATACATACATACATACATACATACATACAAGATAAGCGCGAAAAACATAAACCCTTCTTTACAGTCGGGTAAAAAGGTATAACATGATTATGACTGTAATACTAAAAAAGTTAGTCAGCGTTCATCCTTTTTAAATTTTCAATACTTGACGATAGCTGTGATAAAAGTTAGTTGTTACATCCTACAACTACTCAAAAGTAATAAATAAAAAAAAAAAGTAAAAAAACAAGATCCCCTACATAATCATAATGAATCAATCAATAGTCATTAATGAATCTCGATTAACTTAGTAAAGTGCCTCCGACTGCATGAAATTATATAATTATGTAGAGGATCTTGTTTCCATATTTTTTGTGCAGGCCGGTTTTTTATTTTTAAAATTTATTTTTTTATTAAAAATCGAATGTTGTATTTATGGTGTAACCTATCTAAATCCTCACAAACATGTCACCAACATTTCAAACATTATACATTTTTGACAACTTCTTCAACAATGAGTAAAGATGGAGTAAACAAACTCTGGGAAATATTCAAGTATTTTTTAATGAATTAATATGGAATGATTTCGAAGTCCCCAGGCCAATTATGTGATTTGAAGAACAGAAATAAGTTTAAATCTAACCAAAAATAAGTATACATACTGAATCAAGTCACTTATTCATAGATCATCATTAGAAATATAAATAATTAAAAAATATAATATAGATCATAATTTTAGAAAAATACAATACTAACTATGGCAGCAAGTCGTGACAACTTAAAACTGGCTACGTGCTGAATCAAAGAAATCGATTAACATCAAATAAAATCGAAAATATTTAATCTTTAAAAAATACACGCAAAAATGAGATGGTTGAGTGTGTTATAATTTTGTATCATTATATTATACTGTACTTTATTCATTAAAGAGTTATATTTTGAAATTTTAAAAACACAACATTTAAATCTAAATTAGTATATATATGCCCTACATCAGGATGAAGTAGGGCTTATACTCATTAACTAGAGCAGTGCCAGCGGAGCCCAGACACAGGGCGCAGACACTGCAAGGGCGCAGAAATTACTATCAGGACCAAGAGCGCAGTTATACAACGTGTAACAGAAAGGTGTGGTCAAATTCAATGATTGTAATGTGCCCATGATGCTTAGTGCACAATTCAGCTCATATCTAATTTTATGAAAATCGGAGTACCTACCCTAAAATGTATTTCATTATTTTTTCATTCATTTATTCTTCCATTAAAAAAGTATGATTCAAAAAGTTCTATGCCATAATAATTCTAAGCCGACTGCCTCGGTGGCGCGGTGGGATTGTATCCGACTGCTACGCAAGAGGTCGTGGGTTCGATTCCCACACGGGACACCACTTTGTGTGATCCACAAATTGTTGTTTCGAGTCTGGGTGTGATTTGTGTCCGTGACTTGAATGTTTGTAAAGTCCCCCGCGACACAGGGCTTGTAGCCTAATGCGGGAGTTGTCTTCCGATCGAATTTGGAACCAGGGGAAATATAATATTTATGCCATATACAGTTCACTACTAAAATTCGACAATAAGAAAACGCTATAACTGTTTCATAATAATGCAATCGGTTAGCGGACTATGCTAGGTACGATACTGATAACATACATTGTCCTCTGCTGAAATTTGACCACACCTTTCTGTTACACGTTGTTTAAGCTTGCACCGGGCGCTATAGGGTTAGTGCTAGTTACGGCACTGTAGACTAGCCAAAATACTGTGAATAATCCACGTTAATTACCGTGTTTATGCGTAGATTATGGGAAACAGGGTTCGGCTCTGCCAAAAATCTACATAGAAAACTTAAATATTAGGACACGAAATTGAAGGACATGTCTTACCTAATTATGAAAGACATATTACCGTTTTTACAACATTTTTCATTGCTGCTCCGCTCCTATTGTTCGTAGCGTGATGTTATATAGCCTTCCTCGATAAATAGGCTATTCAACAGTAAAGGAATTTTTCAATTCGTACTAGTAGTTCCTGAGATTATTGCGTTCAAACAAACAAATAAACAAACTCTTCAGCTTTATAATATTAGTATAGATAAAATTCAAAGTCCTGACTTACTAATTGACTGATGGATTAACGCACAGCCTAAACCGCTGATCGTAGAGATGTGAAATTTCTCGGACAAATTTCTTACATAATGTAGGCATTCCATAAGAAGGGGTCAACCCCTAAGGGGTAAAGTAAGGGTTGCAAGTTTTTGTCAATCTTCGTGAATTTTAAACTTAAATGTTTGAAATTTCGTATTTAGCTTTTTAGTTTAAAATAAAGAAAACGTGTTTTAGGGTTTTTAGAAAATCAACCCCTAAGGGGTTATAACAGTGGGAGCAATTTGTATAAAACATCTTTAAAATAGAGAAATATGTGTTTCAGCTATTTTGAAAAATTAGCCCCTAGGGGGTTAATTAGGGGTTACTATTTTGTATGTTACATCGTCAGTTTTAAAGTTAACACTGTGAAAATTTGGCTTTGTGGACAAAGAAACTCGTCCTTCAGCGTTTGAAAGCGAAAATCAACCCTTAACGGGCTAAAATCATCCACGCTAGCGAAGCTGCGGTCAACAGCTATCCTAATCCTAACTAATATTATTTAAGCGAAAAGTGAGTGTGTTTATTTATTTGTTACGCCTAAATAACTGAACTGATTTTAAAAATGATTTCATTCATTGAAAGCTACATTATCATTGAGTAACATAGGATGTATTTTTGTTTTATTATGAGATGCCTATGAAAAAATTATAATAAAGGTATATTTTTTTTTAAATACGGCTCCCGCAGTTGATTACAAGCCATGTGTCGCGGGGGACTTTCCAAACATACTAGTCACGGACACAAACTATAACCAGACTCGGAACAACAATTAGTGGATCACACAAAGTGGTGTCTCGTGTGGGAATCAAACCCTTTGTGTAGCAGGCGGACACATTCCCACCGCGCCACAGAGGCAGTTATTTGCCTATAAAAGTTATTATTTGACGTGCGCTGCCATTTTGTTGTAGGTTACTATGGAGATACCTTTGATTATATAATGTATAGATGGAGCATTCTCTCAATCTAATGTAATATATAAAATTCTCCTGTCACGGGGTGCGTAATCGAACTCCTCCGAAACGGCTCGACCGATTTTGATGAAATTTTGTGTGCATATTGGGTAGGTCTGAGAATCGGACAACATCTATTTTTCATCCCCCTAAGAGTTTGTTTGTTTGTTTGTACGCGATGATCTCAGGAACTACTGGGCCTCACTGAAAAAATATTTTACTGTTGGATAGCCGATTTATTGAGAAAGGCTATAGGCTATATAACATCACGCTAAGACCTATAGGAGCTGAGCAGCAATGATAAATGTTGCAAAAACGGGTAAAATTTACGCAGACGAAGTTGCGTGGGTCAGCTTATCCGGTATCTATGATAATCGGCCAACATCTATTTTTCATACCCCTAAGAGTTTGTTTGTTTGTTTGAATGCGATAATCTCAGGAACTACTGGGCTGCACTGAAAAAATATTTTATTGTTGGATAGCCCATTTATCGGGGAAGGCTGTAGGTTATAACATCACGCTACGATCAATGAAAAATGTTGTAAAAAAAAAAGGAAAAAAAAGAAAAAAGGGAAAATTTACGCAGACGAAGTTGCGCGGGTCAGCTAGTAAGCCTATAAAAAACATGAAGCATTCCCTCTTTGACGTTTGACACTCGTTGATGAGAATAACTATGGCTAAAACATCGGATGGCGGCTTTGTACCTGTCAAAAAGTACGTCTACTTGACCGTACTTTTTGACAGTTCTTTGCTTCAATTTTAGATAGGTACCGGATTAGGAATCTAGACATTATATAATCAAAGGGTACCTTTGTTGTCGCTAGACTTTGGGGAAGCGTGAGCTGTAACATATAAATGGGAAAACATAGGATAGTTTTATCGCGATAACCGACATTAACGCGAGCGGAGCCTCGGGTAAAAGCTAATCTAACAAATTTACGAACGAATATTTGACTTTATTTTGTCGTGCGCTCCTGTGCACTGTGAAGTAACGGTTGTGTGCGAAGAGCGAGGCAAGCTTAGAATAAGTAAGTTAATACCTTCGCGATTTTTATACATATTAGATATATTTCGGGACTTAATCGCGTGAATCATTTAAAGGTACAAACCTTTTATTTACCCGACGTTTCGATCGGTGCAATTCGATACCTTTAAATAATTACCTTTAAATAATTCACGCGATTAAGTCCCGAAATATATCTAACTAGCTGTCCCGCGCAACTTCGTCTGCGTAAATTTTCCCCGTTTTTGCAACATTTATCATTGCTGCTCCGCTCCTATTGGGCGTAGCGTGATGGTATATAGCCTAAAGACTTCCTCTATAAATAGACTATCCAACAAAAGATTTTTTCAAATCGGACCCGTAGTTCCTTAGATTAGCGCGTTTAAACAAACAAACAAACAAACTCTTCCGCTTTATAATATTAGTATAGATATTAATACCTTCGCTCTATTAGAGCGCTAGGGTTGTCTGTCACTCATAAAGTTTGTAGTAGTATTATGGTTATAGTATTTTAATATTATTTTATTGGTTCTATAGCTCTATACATTAAAAGATCAAGCAATCGAATAAAAATAACTCGTTAACAAATAAAATACGAGCTACTGAGAGCACCGCGAAAACCGCTTAAAGATCTCGTAGATGTGCGCGTCTGTGTGAGTGCACTGTTACGAACGTTTGTATGTTGTAGTTTGCATATTGTATACTTTATCTAGTGTGATACGCATAGCTAATATGAGTTAACCGCTAACTTCGCATCGCTATGCATACACACGCTCAAGGCTCATGGCAACGCAAGGCGCATGGTCAGCATAGGTGCATTGTTGCCGGGCGCACGTACGACACGAGGCGCTGTGTCAGCTCTACAGGCTGACGTCAACGATCGACTTACACGAGGCATCGGATAGCGCTTGGCGGCATTCTTGATTCTTACCTCGATCAATTATCACCTCATTTAGTTTTAACTTAAATTGTAATTTCTTTTATAATAAATTTAGTTTGAATAATTTTGGTTTTTTTTGAGACCTCCGTCTGCAACATACGTAATTGGCGCAGTCGGTAGGATTCGTCTTAAATATAGAGTCAGTGAATCGTTCACGTCTTCGGCGATCCAGAATCTACGGCAGTTGCAGACCAGGAGAGAATCCAGATATCGATTCGGCTCAAAGAAAATGCTGTAAGTACTCTGAATCTTTCTTAGTCCTTACCCTCTCACCATAATCCTAAGTGTACCTTATCTCGTTACAGATTTTAGTACTTTACTACTATATTATTTTATTTCTCTTATTTCATAGTATATTCTGTTCGATACGTTATTCATTTTAAACGTGTTTAATATTATCGGGCAGCTGTTAGATTAATTTTCCAAGATTTTCCATCCGAGAGAATATAGGAAAAGTAGGTTAGGCTCTAGTAGTATTCGATCTAGTAATAGTTATCTTAGCGAAATAGACGAAAGGCGTAATATTAGCGAAACTATGGAACATAACGATATAGATATGATTTATAAATCCCTCAGATTGTTGCCTGAGTTTGACGGTAACCCTCACATTTTAACGCGATTCATTAGTTTGTGTGATCAGTTGGTAATAGCTAATTTTGATATAGAGCAGGGAAAGAAATTAACAAACCTAGCTCTTATAAATGGTATCCTTAACAAAGTAACTGGTCAGGCCGCCAGGTTGATTAACGCTAGCGGTATACCTGATAATTGGCAAGGCATTAGGAACGCATTGATAAATAACTTCGCCGATCATAGAGATGAAACAGCTCTGTATAGTGACTTATCCCTACAGTCTCAGGGTTCTAGTACTCCGCAAGAGTTCTACGAACGTTGCCAAAACCTCTTTAGCACGATTATGACCTATGTGTCATTACATGAAACACTTAACACAACTATAGAAGCGAAACGTACACTTTACCAGAAACTTACATTACAGTCTTATTTAAGGGGTCTTAAAGATCCCCTGGGATACAGGATACGCTGTATGCGACCTGAATCAATGGAAAAAGCCTTAGAATTTGTGCAAGAGGAACTAAATACTTTATACCTACAACAGCGTAACGAAGGTAGCGCTAGCAAGCAACATGCGCACCCTCACGCTAATCATTTGCCCTTAAATAATTTCATGCCTAAGTCGCCATTTAACGCGCCCTCTAGACAGTTTCCGATGAATATGCCAGGCCCTTCGCGTCAACACCCCATGCAGGTTCAACCTCCTCAAGGTTGGAGAACAAACTTTTCACCTCAGATGCAACCTTCACGTGGGCTCTCGAGAACCCAACAGATGATGCGTGCCCCTCCTCAAAACTATAACCCACAGAGTAATGTATTTAGAATGAATAATAGACTTCAACCACAACAGCAGGCCTACGGTTTCGGGAACCAACCCCGTCCTATGAGTGGTGTCAGTCACTTTGTTCCAAGACCCCTACCGCCCACTGGGTTTCAGGGACATGACTGGCGTAGATCAGGAAATCCACCCCCTAACAATTATTTTAAAACAAGAGAGGTAAATTTTAACGAGTTTGACTATGGATCTAACGACGCGACGTCTATTATAACTATGACTGTAATTACACCGACTATGAACAAAACTATTACCCTTGTGACTATCCAGACTATACTTTTTATCAAGACCAGCCTTACTTTGAAACCACGACTGTAGAAGAAGTTAACGACAATAGCCTACCCGTTGAGAATGAAAATTTTCAGCAGGAACCGAAATCCGAAAAGCCAAAATAGAGGTAAATTTTCATATTCAAAGGCAGTTAGGTTATATACAGACATCAAATCCCCCACTTAAATTTTTAATAGATACTGGAGCTAATCAATCCTTTATTAGCCCTGAAGCTGTTGAAAAATATTTTAGCCATATCCCGTTAAACTATGAACCCTTTGAAGTAACTAACGTACACGCGACTAGTAAGAATGACTTCTCATTGACTTTACCCTGTTTCCCTGAGTTTGGTGAACACGGAGACATAACATTATTCATTTATAAATTTCATAACTATTTCGACGGACTGTTAGGATTTGACTTATTAGACGTATGGGGATCTAACATAGACCTCAGAAACAGACTACTTGTGACCCGTAACTCTAAGATACCCATTCAAATGTATGACTCGCGTAACGCTAACTTATACGAAGAAATTATTCCAGCTAATTCAAGTAAATTATTGAGATTACCTGTTAACGCTATAGACGGAGATGCACTAATTGAGAATCAAATCATTTGTAATTGTCACATTGCCGATTGTTTAACAAAAGTAGTTAATAACCGCGGCTGGGTTGAGATCACTAACACTACAACTAACGATATCATATTTTCCATGGACAGGCCGGTCGAAGCTTCGCTTTATAATATAGAATCCACGTCTACTAGAACTTTATCTGATCGCGCTTATGAAGTAATTTCTAGACTCCGTACCCGACATTTAAATCCGGAAGAACGTGTTAATTTAGAAAGACTATGCTCTAACTATGCCGACGTATTTTACCTTGAGGAAGAAGCCCTAACTTTTACCAATAAAATTAAACATAAAATAAGAACAACAGATGAAATTCCAGTACACACCAAGACTTATAGGTATCCTTACGTCCATAGACAGGAGGTCAGAGATCAGATTAATAAGATGCTTGAGCAAAATATTATTAGGCCATCAGACTCTGCATGGAGCTCTCCAATTTGGGTTGTACCTAAAAAGGCAGATGCTTCGGGTAAAGTGAAATGGCGTCTTGTAGTAGATTTCAGAAAAGTCAACGAGAAAACGATTGACGATAAGTACCCTATCCCTAATATTACAGACGTACTAGACAAACTAGGAAAATGTCAATATTTCAGCACTCTCGATTTAGCAAGCGGGTTTTATCAGGTTGAGATGGACCCGCACGACATACATAAAACTGCATTCAATGTCGAAAACGGTCATTATGAATTTCTCAGGATGCCTATGGGTTTAAAGAACTCTCCTTCAACGTTTCAACGCGTGATGGATAATGTTCTTAAAGGCCTACATAACGAGGTATGTTTAGTCTACCTCGATGATATAATAGTATTCAGTACCTCCCTTCAGGAGCATATTTTAAACCTAGAGAAAGTTTTCAAAAGACTACAAGAATCGAACTTCAAAATTCAAATGGATAAATCCGAATTCTTAAAATTAGAGACCGAATTTTTAGGACACATAATATGTGGTGAAGGTGTCAAACCTAACCCAAACAAAATTCAAGCCATTCAGAATTATCCCTTACCAAAAACTTCCGACTGAAATCAAACGTTTTCTCGGACTATTAGGTTATTATAGGAAATTTATCCCGGATTTCGCGCGCGTGACCAAACCCCTGACTCAATGTCTCAAGAAAGGTTCAAAAATTAACCCAGATAAAAATTATATTCAATGCTTTGAACACTGCAAAACGCTTCTAACCAATGATCCCATATTGCAATACCCCGACTTCTCAAGAGACTTCATTTTGACCACAGATGCCTCTAATGTTGCCATTGGTGCTATTTTGTCCCAAGGTACAGTAGGCACGGATAAACCGATTGCCTACGCGTCCCGAACACTAAATTCAAGCGAATGTAATTATAGCACAATAGAGAAAGAGTTGCTAGCAATAGTGTGGGCAACCAAATACTTTAGGCCCTACCTATTTGGCCGAAAGTTTAAAATTATTACCGATCATAAGCCATTACAATGGGTTATGAATTTAAAAGAGCCCAACTCTCGCCTCACGAGATGGCGGCTGAAACTTAGCGAATATGACTTCACAGTAATTTATAAACAAGGTAAAAGCAATACGAACGCAGACGCCCTATCTCGGATAGAACTTAATAATGAAGAATTAATGTCAATCGCAGTTAACCCGTCTGAAAAAGACCCTATGCTAGATGAATCTAGAACTCTTACAGCTCTAGAAGCTGGCGAGTCCTCTTCTAGGACCGCTACTGTACATACAGATAGTGAGAACCCTATTTTAGAGATCCCAATAACAGATGACCCTCTTAACAGATTTACCAAACAAATTATCTTAAACGTAGTTGGCGATATAAAAGGTGGACCAGTCTTTACGAAGCCCTTTGACACCCATACGCGAATAACAGTACAAATATCGGAATCAAACTTAGAGGAAGATGTCATCAACGCTATAAAAGAATACGTACACCCTAGAATTAAAACTGGCTTACTAATTAATCCATATTTATCTATGTACACTATTATACCTATCATACAAAGAACCTTTAAAAACTCGTCTATGAATTTAGCCCTAACTAAACGAGAAGTAGAAAACGTGCGAGAGTACCTTAAGCAACAGGAGATAATTAATAAATATCACGATGGTAAGACGAATCACCGTGGTATTAATGAAACGTACCTTGCTCTGTCCCATAAGTATTACTGGCCGAAGATGAGAGAAAACATCACCAGATTCATTAATGAATGTACTATATGTGGCCAGGCAAAGTACGACCGCAATCCCATAAAACAACAGCTTAAATTAGTTCCAGCTGCCACTAAGCCTGTAGCGACACGACGACAGGTGCCGAAAGAATCCGCCGGATCATCGGCAAGGCTCGGCTGTCTCCGCGCCCATTCGGTTTTGTCGCACTCCCACCAAGCAGTGCTTTGTTCGCTTCTGCCCGACGCACACTCCACGCATTGCTTGCTTATTAAATTCTTTAGCGTTATTAAGTTATTTCGTAAATGTTAGTTTCTGTTTCTATATTACTCAGTAATCTTGCTTTCCTGTATCTTTACTTCTTTTCTATCTATTCTATAAACCTACTAGTTCTTGTGTAAATTCTATCTACTCTTGTGTACCTACTTCTAATTTATAATTTGTGTTTTGGACAATACACGTTAATTTGGTTGAAGAAATAAAGTTGTTTAATTACACAACCCGGTGGACAGTAGGACAACTACAAGCCCTTTGAACTTATACACTTAGACCTACTGACTATTGAAAGCGAAAAGTACATAACCATTGTAGATTCATTTTCTAAGTACGCTCAGGCTTACCACTTACGGGATGGTACTGCTATCAGTGTAATACAAGCTTTACTTAACTTTTGCACCCATCATAGTATACCCCTCACTATAGTTACAGACAATGGCACGGAATTCACTAACCAACTTGTAGTAGAATTTGTAAGACTCCATAAAATTAACCATCATCGTATAGCTCCTCATACCCCTAATGAAAATGGAATAGTAGAACGATTTCATTCGACAATCTTAGAACATCTCCGTATACTGAAGTTAAATAGAAAATCTGAACCGGTAGTGACTTTGATTCCATATGCGATAATGGCGTATAACAGTAGTATTCACAGTTTAACAAAATGCAAACCTATTGAAGTAGTCACCGGACACTTTGACCCACGCGACCCTTTCGACGTAGACATTTCATCTCAACTTTTACAACAGTACATGGTTAACCATAAAGACAAATTGACTTTAGTTTATCATACTATTCAAGACATTTCAAACGACTCACGTGACAGACTGACTACTAACCAAAATAGAAATCGGGAACCAGAAGCTGAATACTCTCCCGAGCAGCAGATTTATGTTAGAAATCCGCATGCCTCCCGACAGAAATTAGCTCCCCGATTCACACATGACGTAGTTATGGCCGACCTCCCGATTCATATTTACACTAAGAAGAAGTGAGGCCCAGTAGCCAAAACCCGTCTTAAAAGGGTCCCTAAAACCGCCCAATTGTTGCAGAACGCTGCTGATCATTCACCTCCTCCTGGGAACAACGCAAACACAGGAAATAAAACTTGAAAGCCTCAACGATGGACCTGGAATTTTGCCCTTTAAGTTAGGATCAACTAAGATCTTATCTCATTATCATTCTTTTCTGCAACATATTGATCTCCAATATTTGACAGATCGAATCAATTCAGTTAATGATCAATTAGATTCTACTAGCCCACTCTTGCATAATAAGACTAAGTCCCTTTTTGAGCCACATATATCATATCTTAAAGCAAGCTTAATAGCGTCCTAGGTCAACTAGAAACATTTGAGTCAAATCGTGTTAAAAGAGGATTAATAGACGGCCTAGGATCAGTAGTCAAAAGTGTAACCGGGAACCTCGACTATACAGATGCTGTACATTACAATCAGATTTTTAAATCCCTTCAGGATAATCAGAATAGTTTAATTTCAGAATTTAATACACACATAAGTCTTTCTAAAAATTGGACTACACAATATTCAAAGGTCATAAGTAACATAGTAGATAACCAAAACGTAATGATGAAATTAGTTAATAAAATCAGTAAAAATGATGCGACACGCGATGATGACCTCATCAAGTACGCGCATCTTGCTCAGATACTTATAATATTAAGCGATAACGCAGACTTAATCTTCCAGGAGATAACTAAAATTCAAAACATTGTAGCTTTTACTAGGACTTCCACGGTACACCACTCAGTCCTGGACTCGAAAGCAATTCGACATATTATAAGTAGATTAATCAGTTTATAGGGTAACGAAAAGGTTTTAGATTTAGATATTAGGGAATATTTTGATATTATTAGGATAGGATCGTATTACGTAGGTAACGATATAGTTATAGTTTTTAGATTTCCTATTGTCATGTCACCCATTTACGAGTTATATAAATTATCTATAATCCCGAATAAGTATCAGGAAATTCTAGCTCCTCCTTGTCCCTTCCTACCATGAGAAAGATTTCAGGTACATAGAGGCAGAATGCCCGAAGACCAGTAAATGGTTTCTTTGTGAAGAAAAGTCGAATTTACCGAGCCAGACTTCTTTAGACTGCATCCAGCATCTTATTACTACACACCAACGTGACTCCCGATGTAAACCTATGACCGTAGCATTGGATAAACCTGCGTACGAGAAACTGGACGAAAAACATTATACTGTCAGCTTCCCGAAGTTAACAAAAATTCATCTCTCCTGTGGCCAGCATCAGTACGAGAACCTTCAAGGCAGCTACTTAGCCGTGATTCCACAGGAATGTTATCTAGAGACGCCGGAATTCACAATCTCTAACAATAACGACCGTCTGGAAGGACAAGCGCTAAAACTAATGGACTTGCCGAATAGTACAGCCGTCGCTTCGTTAACCGCACCAGTATTCACTCTAAACTCCGTGGACCTGAAAAATCTTCATCAAGTCAACACTCAAATCTCACTACAGTCACCGATGAAATCGAACAATTACGATTACAGTCTGTGTCATACTACCATTCCTATGTACCTTGTACTTCTAGGTGCATGCGTACTCATTAGCGGCCTTTTGTATCGCAAGTACCGCTTAAAACAAGTCGAAAAGATATCAAATCCAGATGGTAGAGGACAACCTGAACTTCAAGCTGTCTACGCTATCCCGACTGTTTCAAGAGTCGACTCCAATGCACCTCCAGCTCAGTTTACGACAAAAGTCTTCAACAGTCGCTGTTCTTCGGCGGGAGGTGTTACGCATAGCTAATATGAGTTAACCGCTAACTTCGCATCGCTATGCATACACACGCTCAAGGCTCATGGCAACGCAAGGCGCATGGTCAGCATAGGTGCATTGTTGCCGGGCGCACGTACGACACGAGGCGCTGTGTCAGCTCTACAGGCTGACGTCAACGATCGACTTACACGAGGCATCGGATAGCGCTTCGCGGTATTCTTGATTCTTACCTCGATCAATTAACACCTCATTTAGTTTTAACTTAAATTGTAATTTCTTTTATAATAAATTTAGTTTGAATAATTTTGGTTTTTTTTTAGACCTCCGTCTGCAACATACGTAATTAGTGTGATAATACCCCCTTAATATATTAATAAAATGATGCGCGAAAGTCTTATTTTAAGTAGGTATAACTTGATTATATTGAAAGAATATTATTGGTACCACCAACGAGGCGCCTGGGTTGCTTTCCCCGGATTCCCCCAAACCTTGAATACGGCTTCCGTAGACAAATACGTAGATACGGACATACTGACGCATGATTAACTTATACTACCCCTTCTTTTGCGTCAGGAATCAATAAAGTAACGTATATATTTTTACGGGGTAATTACTCGCACGTATAACCTTATCCCACGAGGAATCTTGTCCGAAACCAGGGTCAATGAAGATTTTTTTTCTTCATAACATGGAATGTTCCCCCTTTTTACAAGTATATACTTAGAACATGAAGAGGGCAGAATTGTAAAATAATCTCAAAATACCTGACTGCCTCTGAGCGCGGTGGGAGTGCATCCGACTGCTACGCAAGAGGTCGTGGGTTCGATCCCCACCCAGGATAAAACTTTGTGTGATGAGCACGATGGTTTATTCTGTGTCTGGGTGTAATTTATCTATAATATGTATGTATTTAGAAATATATTAGTATGTTTATCAGTTGTCTGGTTTCCATAGTACAAGCTCTGCTTAGTTTGGGATCAGATAGCGTTGTGGGAATTGTCCCAAGTCAAGGAAGTTGTCTTTAAAACACTTTGAGGTTTTTAATAAACTTTTTTGATAGATTTTTGAGAGAGAATATATTTGGAAATAATCGCTACGAAAGTTGCATAAATAGTGCCCCCCCCCCCCCCTTACCTTTTGAACCGTGTAACCAAAAAATATGGACAAAATCACAAGGAGCGCTTAATAAATACTTTATTCTAATATTATTTTGAATAAGATCGGATGTAACGTCTGAGTTATTGCCAAAAAGCTGCGTTTTACAACAAAAGGGCGTAATTGCCATGAACATACGCTCTCCTGCTGATGAAATTGTCCAAGGCTGCGGAACCCTACACTGAGCATGGTCTGACATTTTTTTTTTGTTTAATTTCTAATTTTTTTTTTTCAAGAACCTTCTAGCGAGTATTAGAAACTAATAAAAAAATGTATGAATGAAATTCGTAAAGTCATTCTCTAGTTATCGCGTTACCAAGGGAAATAGGTATTCATTTAAATTATTTAGGTAATGGGTATATTTTTATTGCCTTTTTTATTATTTAATAAATATGCCTTTGGCGACGTCAGGTGAAGATGGTTTTCGCTTCAACACACGGCGCCTCGTCTGTCTGTGAACAATATACATAGATGTTACCATAATTTTAAGAAAAATCTTCATAGCTTAAAGCACTTTCCCACCAACAGCGAACAAGCGAGCGACTAATTTTTATAGGCATTTCTTGCCAATTACTTTAATAATACAATAATTGCATTTTTGAAAGATAGAAAAATTTGAAGTCCAGATCCAGAAATCGAACCGAGACTTTCATATGCTAAACCGGGGCCGGAATCGAACCACCTATGTGGACTATCTTAATAGACCTCAATTTTTTCTATTCTTTCCTGGCTCCAATCGTGTCGGCTCCAATCGTGTCGGATTTCCGCTCTTCGCTCTTTCCATCTTGATATTAAAGTGAGGGAATAGAGGGTGCAATTATGCCTGGACAAACACCTGTGCACCATAGTATCTTCTGCATAGTTGGTTAGGTCTGACGAGATTGACTGCCGTAACCTACATCGGTTAGGAGACCATTATTATCATTAACCCGATCGCCATGTCAACTTGTCGTGAATTCAAATTCGTACAAAGTAATCAGACAAAAAAATAAGCAAAACTTCCAGGTTGGAGCAGATATTCGTACATCGTAGTTGACAATTGTCGACGCTATGCACACAGATGCACTTAATCCCAGTCACAAACAGAACAACCCCTCCGGGGAGGTGGGAGTATAACGAGAAATCCTATTAATTATCGGAAACCACCTTCCCGCACTCCCCAGGGACTTGAATGGACCACTTGCTTAATAAATGCAATTTGCTCTGTAAATATTTGATTTTTATGTACGTCGTGAATTTTAAAAAGTTATATGAAAGTAAATTGGATTGCGTGTGGGATACCACAGCCAGGGAAATCACTCAAATTGGCAAGCGCATTCACTCGTATTTCAGGACTAAATCTAATCTAATTTTCAGACGACCAGCGCGTAATAGTAATACGGTAGTTTTACTAACGTGTTTAGAATTTCATACTTATAACGCAAGTGAGCGCCTAGAACATAAAACTTTAAAGTTATTGCATAGCTTTTATCGCGGGCTCAAAAAATTCCGTAACGAAAATAAATCCTAACACCCCCTCTCCGCCTACCATGTAGCTCGCACGGATCGAGACGAGCTGCTTCCGAAATGTAATGAAAAAAAAATACTGCATAATAAAAAAATAATTATAATTGCATAAATTGATAAAAAATGCTATGCAATAACTTTACCGCGGCAATCCCCGAGTGCCACACATGATTTTTTTACAAAACATATCTAACCGACTCCAATCACGGTTGATTTGCTGGCATTTATTAAGGCATTTCGTTGTCTGTCTCCGAAACTCGTCGCCAGATCTTTACGTTAAAATGATTTCGGCAAAAGCCTCTTTCGAACAAAAAAGTTTTTCCATCCGTATACAACGTTATTCTTGATATACCTAGTGCAAACCTGAAAATAGTTTGCTCAGAACCAGTAACGCAATCCATTGGAGTAGTTTCGAGACCATGTTATATTTGGCAATTAATTAATTAATCAATCAATAATATTTTTTTTAATCATCACATATTTTTCAATAATGTCTGTAAAAATTCTGCAAGTTTTCAATATTTTCATTTTCTTTTTTTTATGTGGTTTCTTGAAGTAAAAATCTTGTCGGGGTGTCTGAGCTTTCCACTATACAAAATGTATGTATGACGGAGTTATGCTCGATATACATACAATAACACGTACTTATTACCAATTTCATACATAAGTACATAACTGATTAAATCAGACGTTACATGGCGGAAATCCGTTCTTAGGTAGATTATTAGGAAGGGATCCCACCACCCACCTTCGATTTGTGAATCACCACGATTGAAGTAGTAAAGCAATGCTCTTAATACAACAATCGAAATAGATTGACAGACCGCACTCAAAACGAGAGAACTGCAACAAAGAAAATTAGTGACAGGTACTTTCACCAAGTCGAGTGGTAAGCACTTGACTCTGCCTGACTGACTTGACTCGCAGTATTCCGTTTCCACGAAATAAAACTTCACCACGTGTTTCGCCTCTATACATGGCATCCTCAGGACCGTTTGGTACCGACTGAACGCTTATCACACCGGGTCTTCAAAACACCCCCGTCGGGGGATGAGTGGATACTGTTCTGGGCGCGGCAGATCCTACTGGTCGGGTACATAGGTTTCCTGTTGGTTTCAGTTTGGGAGAGAAAAGGCAAGAGTCGGCCCTTGTGTCGTCTGGGCGGTCCACCCGAGCCAGATGAGACCCACGTTTACCCCGAGGGAGGTCCAGCTCCTGGAGACCAGCGACCATGACGGCGAATACTTTCACCCCTTTGAACACGAAGGAGTTTGTATGTGTCGGTTCCGGCTTGCACACGATGCGCCTATTCCAAAAATCGTGTTTTTAGTTTCTGAAACTATTATTAATTTTTATTTTAAATTCTCTTTGACTGTCCTGATTCCGGCCCAAACCCTTACGGCTTTATCGCGTTATGTGAACGCAATTACAAATTTGTCTCACCACTAGCGGCACGTAATTCTCCTCATCTGAACTTGCGTTCGCGCGTACCTATGCCTTCGCGCGTAATTCGCAGGGCAATCTGAACAAGGTCTTAAGGGCTTGCTCAGTTGAAGACCTAACTTTCTGTTATTATACTTGCAGGAATCCATATACTACAAGGAACCCTTATAGTTTCGCTATGTCCGTCCGTCTGTCTGTGCCCAGGAGGTCTAGACAAAGCCACATTCGAATGGCGACGATAATTGGCGAAGATACTGTCACAAGTGGAGCTTATCTAAGTATCGACTTGGATTGACCACGTAACATATTTTAATTCTATATATTTCGTACCTACTTAAACTATAATATATTATTGAGTTCGTCCACTCGCGTTAGCTTCGCGCACCAACAAGGAGTTCTACGCGCGAATAGCGGGCGATTCGAGATTTCGGCGAATGACACGCGATACGCGTGAGTGGAATCTCTCGCGCCAAACATGTGAACGCAATGATTGTAATTCGCCTTTATATATATATTTGATTTTGGTTTGTTTTTTGCAAAAGTCGTTAATCTACCGACACAGCTACATCTACTTTATTTTATTATAATAAAATAAAAGAGTTTGGCTTTTATCTGTATTAGGCTGCCTGTCCATTGAACCGGAGCGAGGCTGCGGAGCGAAGAAACGAAGAAATATAAACCAATAGCATTGCATAAAATCTCTGGGTTCTAAAAGCTCCACTTCAATAGACAATCCTATTGTCTAGCATTTTTTTATTTTTCCGCTCCGCAGACTCGCTCCCATTCAATGGACAGGCCACCATAAGTAAATAGGTAATAAGTACATACATACCATTCAAATCCTGTGGAACTTACGCGCCGACTGTACCATGCCGAGTTCATTTGTCGATCTTGTAAGTTGCAGCGGCATCTCGTTCAGATCCTTCGTCGTGGTAATGGATCTACAAAAATATTTTAATAGACCAGGAATTGACTTCTACTATGTCCACCAGACCACACAATGCATTTAAAATGTAACTGCAAGAATTTCGTGTGCTTGATCAGTATCAGATAAAAAAGCAATAAAAGCAATTTTTATTAATAAATATTATTATGTTCACTGTACGCGGGGCTGCGCTGACGTTCGGTCTGCATCGCATCGTGGCTCTCCTCATAAATTTGTTAGATACAGATGGCTGGATCTCTACAACACAGCCACACACGGGCACCAATCTCGGACGAACTCGGCCCAATCATCAACCCAGACGGGCGCAGATGGAGAGATTCGTATGTGCGCGTCTACGTATTATACACGCGTGGATTTAATGTTAAGCTGTGAGCCGACCTTCTGTACCGTATTTGTTCGGGGCCGCCCGAAGCGGCGCGGACGCAACCCCGTCCCGCTGAGAGCCCGTCAGTCGTGGCCAGTCGTCCGATATCTGTCGTGCGGGAAGGGTGTGTAGGCTTGCGTACTCGTGCAGTAAAATTACTAACAATAATGCCGTTTGCATATTTCAATCAAGAGTTTAATATCACGAGTTCACGATTGGTGAGAGTTTAGCCGCGGTACGTAAACGGTGACGTGAAGTGTATGGTGCACAACGACGTATACCAGCTCTTCACACCATCTTGGGGGCATATCAATTTGTTCATCAAACAGTGCGGTAAACACTATCAAAATTGAAATTATAGGATTAGAAGGACTCATATTTATTATTTACTAGCTGTGCCCCGCGGTGTTGCCCGCGGTTTGCTGGATTAACACATAGGCTAATGCCTATGTGTTAATCCAGGGTGTCAGCTAACTCCATACCAAATTTTCTTAAAATCGCTCCAGCCGTTTGGACGTGAAGAAGTAACAAACACACACTCACATTTAATTTGAGAGTAAAGAAAATAGCGCATAACTTTAAAATGGATTGTTAATTATTTAACATCTTATATAGAGATCAGTAGAGATGCAACGAGTACTCGATTATTGTGCTAATTTGGCGTACTCGCCAGCTTTTTTGGTACGTTGGCCGAATTAAGATCAAAGCACAATGGCCAACTCAGAAAGAGATCGGCGCAGTATCAACTCGAGGCGTTCAGAATTCTTTACTTTTTATGAAACTCCCTAATGAAACGTACAATCGGATTCGTAACGTAATCGGCTCGCCTCGGGACAAGCTCACGAACAGCTGATGGTGAGGTAATACGGCGACGATCTTTTTCCGAGTTGATCAGTGTACGGTCTCATGGTCACACATACTTTGCTGACGCAGCACTTGCGCCTGTAAAGGTGGTACATGCGTCACAAGGTATTACACAACACATTGCACTTAATAATAAATATACACTTAGCATTAATATTATGATGAGAACATAACAAACCTCCATTTAGCAAACATTATCAAGAAAAGATTAGTCTAAATATATTTACATTGTTTATACTTTTACTCAATATACTCCTAACTATACTCTCGGCTATCTTTTCTTTGTACTCCAATACAATACAACTCTACAATTGCTGCAAGTGTGCTGAGCTAACTGGCCCACCGGAGATACAAGGCATGTAAAACTTTTCGATATAAGGTAGCGAATCGGTTCGACAGGCTTTCAACCAGCGGAAATCCCCAGGTGGAATTCAGACGTCGCACATACCTTATTGAATTGCAAATGCGCCAAGTATCTCACTAGCGACTATACGGATTACTGAAACTTTGGACTCAAGACTGCAGTATCCGTGTTACTACTGAGACATCTTGTTGCTCTTGTCACCGTTAACAACGAGTCAGGGAATCAAGACAACTACAACTGAACTTTGGTGTACCAACAATACTTCGATTGGACGCCTGTACTTGAACTTGAATACATTTGCCAACAAACCACATTATGGACAAACTGGAGCTTCAAACACCTTGCTTCGAGAAAATAAAATCCTGATGCGTCAACTACCGTAAGGATTCTGAATCACAAAAAAATGCTGACTATCTAAACAAGCGACTGTTCTCATTACTAAAAAACGAATTGAATTAATTCGACTACAAACACTCTATACTGGATCGAGGAGTGAAAGATAAAACTATCAACTATTTCGTGGATGATATCTACAGAAGAACTAAGGAGATGTACGTTACAACTAAAACGGACATTACTAAGAGACTAATGAATCGGAAAAACGGTCACAAAACGTGAAATTCGATTTGGCTGGTGTTGACGTTCAACCTGTTAGCGGGGACAATTTAGCTTAACAAGCAAGAATGTAAATTCAACACCATGTATCGTATTATATCCAAGGTTAACAGAAAACCTATTGCGGAACAATAGCAGTTGGATGATCATTTGGCTACATTGAAATCTACGTGGGTATAAACTTCACTCGGAGATAGAATTCCAGCTAAAAGGGTCGCATGAACACTATAACAAAATGTTCTCAGAGGTCGAATAAAACGATGACCTAAAGGTGAAAATCAACCACAGAATTTGAGCTACTATTCACTATGAAAAATCGGCACCCAAGATCGAGCTTCCTCAATTTTCCGGGAGTTACAGTCAGTAGATCTCTTTCAAGGAATTACTTCTTGAAATCATTGACAAAAACCCAACATGATGGACAGACAGACATGACGAAACTATAAGGGTTCCGTTTTTTGCCAGTTTGGCTACGGAACCCTTAAAATATAAAATATCAATCACGGCAACTGCCGTATGGGACCTAAGAAAATACTGCGTGCGACACCATCAAGAGATCACTCTAAAGACATTACACATTAGACGTCCAGGCATCGAAGAATCTTCGCAGCAGTCTTGCAGGCAGATACACGACGAACAGCATCAGCGGACAACATCGCATTTTTTTGCCATTATATTTTTATTAACTTTACTTTGTAATGACGTATCTTTTCTTGATAATTACTTGTTCACTATATTTATTTATTTTTTCTTTTTCTTTGGGGTTGCCAATATCTATGTACGGTCTCATGGTCGTACATACTTCGCCGACGCAGCACATGCGCATAAAAAGGTGATACATGCATCACAAGTTATTACACAAGACAATGCACATAATAATAATCTATACTATTATTATAAATCTGAAGATTTTGTTTGTTTGAACACGGTAATCTCAGACACTACTGGTTCGAATTGAAAAATTATTATTTTGTTGGGTAGCCCATTTATCGAGGAAGGCTATAGGCTAATAATATAATAAAATATTACGCTATGACCAATAGGAGCGGAGCAGCAATGAAAAATGTGTCGAAAATGGGGAAAATTTACGAATACGCAGTTGCGCGGGTCAACTAATAATAAATATACACTTAGCATTAATATTATGATGAGAACATAACAAACCTCGACTTAGTAAACAATAACAAGGAAAGATTAGTCTAACAATATTTACATTGTTTATACTTTTACTCAATATACTCCTAACTTTACTTTCGGCTATGTTTTCTTTGTACTACACTACAATTCTACAATTGCTGCAAGTGTGCCGTGTGACCCGCACAATCAGTGTGCCTTGACCTTTACTCGAAACTCAAATTATTTTAAGTATACTTCTATACAATGTGGATTAGTCACTTAGGAGAAACATACGCGTAGAATAGTAAAATAGGGAATTATGTATGAAAGGTTATGAGGCGGACGATGCTTGAGTGGATGGAACCACGTGTGGATGGAACCACATGTGGACGGAACCACATGTGGACGGAACCACATGCGGACGGAACCACATGCGGGCAAACCCGCACACATCAATCGACACTTATTTATTTGTATTATAAGAACGGATTCACAGCAGTGGCGAACGGTCCTAAGAACACCATTCTATTCGGTTTCCCTTTGAATTCTAGTTACTTATTATTGTAGGTACAAAATCCGTGTCCAGATACATTTTCGTATCGGATTACCTTAGGAAAATTTAAACCTTTCGCCTCTGAAGCACAGATAAGCATATCAATGGATATACAGTCTAGGAAATAGCTCTATCAATATTTCCGCCTGTTACCCCCCAACTGTGTAGAGGTAACTTGCAGCCTGTGGGAAGGGATTTAGAATAGGTATCTATAGTTTATTACGATAACCGATATTCATGCCGGCGAAGCTACGGGCTATATAGCTAGTTGATAAAATAAGCTGTCATCACGAGAACAGAGTGACAACTATACTAGTACTAATATTATAAATACGAAAGTTTTTTTCACTGAAAGCCCAGCTACATAGTGAACACAGAACGTAGTGATATCGCTCTGCATCTCTTGCTCATAAAAAATATAAAAACTTATTATACCAGTGTGAAAGTTATTTTAATGTATTTGTCTTAGTTTAAAATAGAAGTGAAATTGTTATCTAGAACAAATTCCTACACAAACGATACTAAATTGGAAACTAAAATCAGTGACAAGAAAAAGTGTATTACAGTGTTTTACCAATGAAAACTTCGGCAAACTATATGGAAACAGTGAATTGCAGTGGAAAAAACCAAAGATAAGTGATGAAATCAAAGTTAGAAGTGATATTATTCATAAAAAGTTATTTATTTGTTCATATTTGCCGTTGATGAAGATCATTTTTAAAAACGTAAGAATAACGCCATCTCTGTTTTAACTATGTACTGCTTGACAACTGACGCGCGTCGATAAAACAGGACGGATAAGCTAAATTTATAAACCAACTTTGTGATCACCAAATTCACTCAGCGTTCTTAATGAAGGCGTAGCCGATTGCGTAAGCAGTGTGCGTCCGATTCATACGTAACTGGGTTCAAATCCTGGCCCCACTGCAAGCTCTTTTTGAAAATTAGAAGGATGTCGTTTGTTACACATAGGTTAAATACATTATACTAATTGTGTTACATACATTAAACTGATTATAAAAATTGTAAAACCAAGAGTAAAAGTAAATTGACAAAATGGCAGAAGAAACTGGTTTCGAAAATGTTACTGAACGCAGACGATTCATACAAAATCTGGATTTTGACGACAGCGAGTTTGACTTGAATGTATCATATCAAAGTCAACCGGGTACTTGTAGGTGTTGTAGTGAAGAATTAAATACGATAAAAGATAGAGTAAACAAACTAACAAACGAATTACTAACTACGAATGCAGAAATAGAAAACCTAAATCTAGAAAATATGAACTTAAAAGAGGAAATAAATGACTATAAGCGCAAAATAAATCTTTTTAAATCTGTCGGTGTAACGCAAACAAGCAGCTCTAATATTGCCACCCCATTGAGATTCTACTCACCACAATATCGAAGACGCTTCAAATACACAAACATGAAAATAGGATTACCAAGAACGTCCTCGCGAGAACTAACCATGTCTATTGTAGACTGTCAAACTCCAAAACAGATCAATCAAAGTTGCTCCACAAAAATGCAGATAATAAATTGTAACGCACAGATCAATCGTGACGAAACTGTAATGGCTTCAATTGTAGATGATGCACAGTATTCAATGACAAACGAACTTACGACCCCTGTTGCTGTAACACTGCCAAAAAATTAACTGAATTACCTTCATTGCATTCGTCAACTACGATTCCACATAAAAATAAGAAACCATTGTATGCAAAAAAGAAAATAATCATTGTAGCGGATGATCAAGGACGAAACATTCAAAAAAACTTAACCAAACTAATAGGTGATGACTACACGGTACGCTGTTTCTGGAAGACTAGAGCACCATTAAATGAAGTGTTACTTTCAGAAAAGTTGGATATTTGTAAATTAAACAAAAATGATTTTGTAATAGTATTAGGTGGTATACACGATTCGAACCCAAATGAACTGCAATTCTCTCTAAAAAGTTTCTTAAACTGTACAGAAAATACAAATGTTATTGTGTCCGAGGTGCCATATAATCAATATTTAAATGAAAAAAAGGTCAACTACGAATTAAATTTCATTTGTTCACGCTACAGACACGCCACATATGTTGACATGAACTATTCTGTGCACTTGCCTCGGTACGGTTCCCGTCCTTTACATATTAGTCAGTTAATTCTTAAAGAAACGTTGCGAATAGCTTATAAGCATCAATATGAAAAATATATCAAAGGGAAAAATAATCATAATAAGACCTATTCTTTGAACAATGCACCCGAGAGTTCGGATAAATCTACGCAAACTGACACTCAGAATAATAGTGATCATACAACACACAACGCAACCATTAATCAATCTAATGATTTTTTTCGTTTATAAAGAAATAAATATCTTGCACCAAAACATAGACGGTCTTAGAAATAAGAGCAACTTATTGATGCTGTCCCTGGAACAGCTGAAAAATGAGAAAAAGCCTGTCGATATTTTGTGCATAACGGAGCATAATATGATTACAGGTGACACCCAGTTTATTGGTATTTCTAACTACACATTCGGATCATGTTACTTTCGTAAAAGTCGCCATGGGGGAGCGTGCATTCTAATTAGAAATATACACAAATATAAGCCTATCCATGAAATAAATAGCTTTAGTAGGGAAGGAATAATTGAAGTTGCAGGAATTGAGCTAATCGATCATAAATTGCTAGTTATCTGCATATATAGACCACCAAAGACAGCTCAGGAAGATATTGCTCTGTTTTTCGATAGATTTAGCGCATTGCTTACCAAGTTTTGCTTTAGTAAATATAAAATAGTTCTGTGTGGCGACTTTAATATAAATATCCTCAATAAAACTAGAATATCCACAGATTTCCTGAATTTATTATTGTCTTATAATTTAAAGTGGGCACTTAAGCAACCAACCCGGATAATTAGCGGTACCTGTATAGATAACTTTATATACAATGTTTCTAAGTGTAGAGTCCAAATACTTGAGTTTGCGTTGTCCGACCACACAGCCCAGTTGCTAACGTGTCCAGTAAAAACAAGTGTCGCTTTTAAATATTGGTACATTGAAAAACGAGATCTACAAGATGATAATGTTAGGAAATTTAAAGAATGCCTCAACCCATTAACTTTTAGTGATTGTTTTGATAATAATGACCCTGTCGAATCCTTTAATTCCTTTTACGACACATTTAATTTATTCTACCGCTTATGTTTTCCTGTAGTTAGAGTTAAGATAAGTGTAAGTAAGCGACCAAAGTGGATTACTAGGGGCATCAGAAAATGTTGCCAACGTAAAAGAGAACTTCTATGGCAGTACCGTAAAAACCGAACCAATAAAAGTAAAAATGATTTCAACGTACTGTCTTCCAGACTTAATCGAATAATTAAGTATACTAAAAGAATCAGAAACGACGATTATATACGCACAGCTGGAAATAAATGCAGGGCCACATGGACATTGATTAATAATACGAAGTACACTGTTCCTAAAGGCCAAATTGAATACATCAAAACTGACGATAATACAATACATAATGACCCATTGCAGATAGCCAAATTATTTAACAACTTTTTTATTGATCGGGTAAGGAAAAGTAAGCACGATACTGTAGTCCCTGATCCGCCCCATAATAGCATACTGAATTCTTTATTTTTGACTCCAACTTCATCGGACGAAATTAATCGAATAATATTAAATCTTAAAAATACGAACAGTACGGGATACGATGACATATCTACATCAATACTAAAGAAAGTTTCGTCCAAAATATGCATTGTTTTGAGCCACATTATTAATGAGTGTATGTTCCATGGCGTATTCCCGGATAAACTGAAAAAAACTATTATTATACCGTTGTTTAAGAAAAACGATCCACACTCCATGACTTCTTATAGACCAATCGCTTTAATACCAACGATTTCAAAAATTCTAGAGAAGGTCATGCATGATAGGATTTATGGGTTTCTTGAAAAACATAAACTGCTAGCAGAAGAACAGGCAGGTTTTAGACAAAATAAGTGTATCAATATGGCCATTTATAATTTCATGCAAATAGTTACCAATAATGTAGATAAGAAGACACCTACCTGTGCGCTTTATATGGATCTTACAAACGCTTTTGATTGCGTGGACCATAAAATATTATTAGATAAGTTAAATACATATGGAATACGAGGCAACGCTCTAGACCTGATCACATCTTATCTTTGTAATAGAAAACAGTGTACTAGAATAATTCGTATGAGTCCAATTTCAAAAAAGCAATCGTTTTTTCTGTCGGAATATAGAGTAATTAATCAGGGAATTCCACAAGGAAGCGTCCTAGGGCCACTTCTGTTTAATATATATATTAATGAGCTTCCTAACATAACTAAACATCCCACCATCATGTTTGCAGACGACAGCACAATAGTATTTACTAATAAAAATAAGTCAATTCTTGAATCCGACATATGTAGTACTTTAGATAGGGTAATAACGTGGCTGAATTTGAACAATTTAACAATAAATCTAAGTAAGACACATATAATGACATTTCAAAATAGAAAACCTTTACTTACTAATATGGATATTCACTATAAAGGGGAAGCGATTTGTGAAGTAGAAGCAACTAAATTCTTGGGATTGAATGTTGACAGTAATCTAAGATGGACTGTGCATGTAGAAGACCTTTGCTCAAAATTAAATTCACAATCCTACGCATTGTACATGCTCACTAAAAAATTAAACCTCACTGCGTTACTAACAGCGTATCACGGGTACACAGGAGCTTTATTAAGGTACGGAATTATGTTTTGGGGTAACTGCACGGAAAAGGAACAAGTGTTTAAAGCACAGAAAAAGTGTATAAGGGCAATGTGCAAGCTGCAACTAACAGATAGCTGTAGACCTTATTTCAAAAGCCTCAAAATACTTACTGTTCCGTGTCTGTACATGTATGAATTGATTGTGTTTCTAAGAACTAATATGGACATGTATACTAACTACAAGAGCAAGCGCCACAACTTGAAAGTCTGTTGTCCCCGACATAAAAGTTCAATGATGACTAATAGTGTTTTTTGTATGGCACCTCGAATCTACAATCTTCTACCAAATTTTTTATTGCATATTACGAATTTGCCAATATTCAAACGTACAGTTCAACATTATCTTTTAGAAAAAGCTTATTATAGTGTCAATGAATTTATCAATGATGTTAATAAATAAATTAAAAATAAGTATGTATAATTTTATATTAAAATAAGGAAATAACTGTTATTGCATTAATGAATGATATCTGTATAATTAACTGTATAATTTTGTAACTGAGTATTAATTTTGATTAAGTTTATTTTAAATGTAAACCTATTAAGTTTATGTTAATAAGTACCTAATAATATATTGCATGCCTTAAGGCGGATAATGGAGAAACATGTACTTTATACAACTAACACAACAATTGTACCCATTTTCGCAATAAATGAGATTGATTGATTGATTGATTGATTGATACATGCATAATCTTGTTGCACGAAATCTTGTTTGTACTAGAAAACATGTGCGTTAAAACAGCAAAACGGATTAACACAAATGGCTTGCACAAAACTCTAGTTTGTACACATTAAGATTAAAGGTATATGAAGACGGTTAAATATAGATGCGCAAGTTCCCCATGCAAGTCGCTATCGTGTAGCGCCGATTATTGCACAAACCGTTTACGCATGCAAGGCGCTGAGTGTAGACAAACCCTTAGACCCTGTTCCGATGAGGCAAATTACGCGCGAATGCAACGCGCGTGTTCATACGCGCGAATGCAACGCGCGTGTTCATACGCGCGAATGCAACGCGCGTGTTCATACGCGCGGAGGCGAGGTACACGGCATACAATCTCCACTCGCCCGCTGTTGGCGCGTTGTACGTGCGGGTCGAGATACTCAAAGCTCCTTGTTGCGTTCAGTATACGCTAGAAGCTAGTGCGAGTGGACAGACTCGATAATCTATATACTAATATATAAATGTGAATGTAAGTTTGTTTGTTACGCTTTCACGCGTAAACTACTCAACCGATCATCATGAAACTTTGTACACATATTCTTGGAGGTATTAGAAGTAACATAGAATTACAAAAAAAGGGGAAAATTTACGCAGACGAAGTTGCGCTGGACAGCTAGTATATTCATTAAATAATCGAAAATTGATATTCATAACCCCTAAATATTTTAGACCGATTCACGACCTATCCGATGGGGATAGTGAGAAAAAAAATACATCACTTTACGTGTACGGTTTTATTTTACCACTTGGTCGGCGTAGCTAATATGTATATTCATGACAAATTACAGCTTCCTAGTACAAAGCAGTCATAAAGTTACGTCGTGAAATTTTCATGAACTGTCAAATGCGATCCATTATATTGGCCCTACTATAATATCAACTCTGATCGAAGACTTTGATAGTATAATGTCAGAAAATTAGGTTTTTATTTTATTAGGGTTCCGAACCCCAAAAGGAAAAAACGGAACCCTTATGGGGTCACTCGTGTTTCTGTCTGTCCGTCTGTGACAGTCAATTTGCACCGAATCTACTGGACCGATTAAGTTCAAATTTGGTACACATATGGGTTTCTGTGGCCGCCAAAATACGGACGCTTATCGTAAATAGACGAATTTGGAACTTGAGAGTCATTTTTGAGGGGCGAATAGGAAAATTTAAAAAAAATCGTGAAAGTATCAAAGAGCTTTTGTAAGGATGTCAAAAAAATTTTTTTTATTAATTTTAATATTGTTATTCAGGAAAATAGACCATTCCCCCCCCCCCCCTTATCTCTGAAGCTACTGGGCCTAATATTTTGGAAAAAATACAAAAGACAGCTCTTAACCTATAGATTACAGGAAAACCTATAGGAAGTCTGACTTTTAAACATAGGGGGCATTTTTGGGGAGCCATATAAGAAATAAAAAAAAAGTTGCAAGTGAAAGGGCATCATATTGTAATAATATTGTAATATGATGCCCTTTCACTTGCAACTTGTTTTTATTATAGTTTTAAAATAATTTGTTTAAAAGTTATTCAAGAAAACCCATGAAAATAGGAATTCCCTCACCATCCCCCCCCCCCCTCCTTTATCTCCGAAGCTACTGAGCCTAATATTTTGGAAAAAAAACCTAAGATAGGTAGGTCTTCTTATTAGAAATAGATTTTAGCAGGTTTATTGTAGGTCACACAAAATATAGGGTCATAAATTTATTGTTCATCGGTATCAAAGTTTTGTAATTTAATCATTAAATTAAATAATACTACCTTAGATAGGTCAACAGTTCTAGTATTATATGGTGACAGCTTCTCAGTCACAAAGAGAGACATAATTCAATTAACACAGTTGTCAGTTTTTTAATTATATCTTATTTTTTTTTTACCTTACTCGCAGTCAGTATCTGATTTACAAAACAAGCATGTACAGAGCTTGAATCTTTTGTTATATAACACTACTTACTTACATAACTTACATACTTACATGAATAAATTTAATCGTAATTTTATTTTAACGAAAAATAGAATGTATCTTCCCACATTCTACAAAAGGCAACTTGCTAAGTTTTTAGCATTTAATTTACACCCTGACCTAAGTACAAACAGTACTTTGCAGGATTCATTTAGTATTAGTTGTACTTTGAACGTTATTAACCGCTTATAGTTTAAACTATAACTTATAGTAAGTTCGACAATGGGCAAGCCCACAGGTTGTCTAACCGTAGTTCGTCAAAATATTCAAGCTTATCCAGCAAAAAAATAAATTTAAAAAATAAAAAACCCGCCTGCACCAAAAAGATGGAAACAAGATCCCCTACATAATTATATAATTTCATGTAGTCGGTGGCATTAATGAATATTATTGGACTTAGGACCTCCGACAGCATGAAATTATATAGTTCTGGGATCTTGTTTCCATCTTTTTGGTGCAGGCGGGTTTTTTTAATTTTTAATTTATTTTTTTTATTTAATTCTTTTGAGTGGTTTTTAGTTAAGTATTGAAAATTGTAAAAAGAATGGTTGCTAACAAACTTTTTAAGTATTACAGTCATTATCATGTTATACCTTTTTGAAATGCTTAGGATAAACCCTTTAATTTGATACCCATATTGGCGGTAATATTAAGTGATTTAACATCAAAACACTGTGAGCAGAAAGTCATTTTTCCCTCAACACACAGTGGCTAAATAAATAAGCTGTCTAAGATCACATGCAGGCCACTGAGTACGGTTCGCCTAGAAAAAATAAATTCTAATGTTTCTGCTAATATTACCAGTACATATTTCAGCCACTCTGATCCGAACTATCTTTACTCGTCATTGTTTAATAAAATCGAAATATAATAATACCTACAAATATTTAAATCAAAAACGTTTTATAAGAACTCTAAACTTAGCGTTTGTGATTGGGCAACAACCGGCATTTACAAAAGTAGAGTTAAGTTACGAGTTATATGGTATGAAACAATTTGATTTTGATCTAAACTTTATTCAATATGTGACAGTTGCATCACAATATACACACATCAACAAAGTCGAGGGATATTCCGTATTTTGTTGATTATAAAAAACCTATAAGTATTTAGTTATGAAAACTAGGTATGGTATGAATCCGAATGTTATAATCTATAATTGAAATATAGTAAATGCTGAAAAAGATGATTTTCAGTAGTCAAATTTGGCGAAAATTACAAATAGCTAGTCGCTGTAACATGTCAGATGCGTGTTTAATGGGGCTTATGTCGGGTGAGTGAACAGGCCACTCTAGAACCCTGATGTCGTATTCCCGAAGGGCAGCCGAAACAAGTCGCGCAATGTTGAGACGGTGCATTATCATGCATGAACACACATTTCATGCCCTATTATGACTCTGTGTGGGACGATCACAAATTCTATGATCTCGTCATGGTATGTTTGGGACGTCATGCTGCCTCTTATTAAAGAAGCTAGAAAACAAAGTACAATAAGATGTTATACAGATTGTATTATATAAGTAGATAGTATTTCTAGGATATTTATCCTTTGCCTTAGTAAATAGATTTGGTAGAGTCTGTAGACTCTACCAAATCTATGATAATATTGATACATCTATACTTATATTAAAAAGCTAAAGAGTTGGTTTGTTTGAACGCGGTAATCTCAGGAACTACTGATCCGAATTGAAAAAATATTTTACTGTTGGATAGCCCATTTATAGAGGAAATCTAAATCACGCTGCGACCAATAGGAGCGGAGCAGCAATGGCAAATGTTGCAAAAACGGGGAAAATTCACGCAGACGAAGTTGCGCAGGGCAGCTAGTCTAGAATAAACAGTAAGAATGCCCAATATTTTTAAAAATGATCTCGACATGATTCGTCTGGAGAAATTCCAACTATGGCACGAATAAATCCTTTTTTGTATTAAAAAACATATATTGATCTCAGAGGCATTACCCCATAACATTAGACCATATCTTAGTATCAAGCCGACCGACGTGACCATGGTAAGCCAACAGAGTTGTTTGCAGTGTCGACGTTTTGCGGCATCTACTTAGAACGTATACAAATCTATTTAGTTTGTTTACATATTGAAGCTTTGATTTGATTTGATTTGAAGCTGTGCGCCCCCGGTGGTTACATAGGTGCGCGCCGACGACCCCTCACGCTTAGCGTCCCAGTCACAAGAACTAATTTGCTGAAATTTGCCCCATTGTCGCGAGCCATACGACTAATTAATTTAACAGCTACCCACGTAGATATTTATCACTGTAACCTGTTGAAATTCACAGAAATTGCTCTAATATGTATCGAGTCAAATATAAATATATTCAATTAGATATAATTATTATGTACCACCTAAATATATGTAGCTTATAATACCGCATTGGGAATCCTGTAATGGTATTGTAAATGTTTAAAAAAAAAAAAATGTTTATCCAATGTTACCTACGTAGATATTTATCACTGTAACCTGTTGAAATTCACAGAAATTGCTCTAATATGTATCGAGTCAAATATAAATATATTCAATTAGATATAATTATTATGTACCACCTAAATATATGTAGCTTATAATACCGCATTGGGAATCCTGTAATGGTATTGTAAATGTTTAAAAAAAAAAAATGTTTATCCAATGTTACCTACGTAGATATTTATCACTGTAACCTGTTGAAATTCACAGAAATTGCTCTAATATGTATCGAGTCAAATATAAATATATTCAATTAGATATAATTATTATGTACCACCTAAATATATGTAGCTTATAATACCGCATTGGGAATCCTGTAATGGTATTGTAAATGTTTAAAAAAAAAAAAATGTTTATCCAATGTTACCTACGTAGATATTTATCACTGTAACCTGTTGAAATTCACAGAAATTGCTCTAATATGTATCGAGTCAAATATAAATATATTCAATTAGATATAATTATTATGTACCACCTAAATATATGTAGCTTATAATACCGCATTGGGAATCCTGTAATGGTATTGTAAATGTTTAAAAAAAAAAATGTTTATCCAATGTTACCTACGTAGATATTTATCACTGTAACCTGTTGAAATTCACAGAAATTGCTCTAATATGTATCGAGTCAAATATAAATATATTCAATTAGATATAATTATTATGTACCACCTAAATATATGTAGCTTATAATACCGCATTGGGAATCCTGTAATGGTATTGTAAATGTTTAAAAAAAAAAAAATGTTTATCCAATGTTACCTACGTAGATATTTATCACTGTAACCTGTTGAAATTCACAGAAATTGCTCTAATATGTATCGAGTCAAATATAAATATATTCAATTAGATATAATTATTATGTACCACCTAAATATATGTAGCTTATAATACCGCATTGGGAATCCTGTAATGGTATTGTAAATGTTTAAAAAAAAAATGTTTATCCAATGTTACCTACGTAGATATTTATCACTGTAACCTGTTGAAATTCACAGAAATTGCTCTAATATGTATCGAGTCAAATATAAATATATTCAATTAGATATAATTATTATGTACCACCTAAATATATGTAGCTTATAATACCGCATTGGGAATCCTGTAATGGTATTGTAAATGTTTAAAAAAAAAATGTTTATCCAATGTTACCTACGTAGATATTTATCACTGTAACCTGTTGAAATTCACAGAAATTGCTCTAATATGTATCGAGTCAAATATAAATATATTCAATTAGATATAATTATTATGTACCACCTAAATATATGTAGCTTATAATACCGCATTGGGAATCCTGTAATGGTATTGTAAATGTTTAAAAAAAAAATGTTTATCCAATGTTACCTACGTAGATATTTATCACTGTAACCTGTTGAAATTCACAGAAATTGCTCTAATATGTATCGAGTCAAATATAAATATATTCAATTAGATATAATTATTATGTACCACCTAAATATATGTAGCTTATAATACCGCATTGGGAATCCTGTAATGGTATTGTAAATGTTTAAAAAAAAAATGTTTATCCAATGTTACCTACTCCTAGGAATTTGGTGTTGTCTGTCTCATTTATTTTGGTTTCAATATGCTTTTTGCTTGCCAGTGTACTATGGGATCGTTAATTTGAAAATGTAATAAAACAAGTTTTATTTATATTAATGTTCAAATTGTTACATTCAACCCATTGTGTCACCAAAAATATCGTGCTGTTGAGTTCGTTGCATAATTCAAAATCATTAATAAAATGTCAATATTATAGAGATATCATCTGCGAATAAATTTGTAATTTATTATGTCCGGAAGATCATTGATATTTATTAGGAATAGTGGCGACCCTAGACTTTGTTAATCACACTAATATTATAAAGGCGAAAGTTGTGAGTATGTGAGTGTGTATGTTTGTTACTTCTTCACGTCTAAACGGCTGGAGTGATTTTAATAAAATTTGGTATGAAGTTAGCTGACACCCTGGTTTAACACATAGGTTAATAAACCGCGGGTAACACCGCGAGGCACAGCTAGTGTGTATATATATGCCAACATTATATCACAATAATATTATAAAGGCGAAAGTTTGTGAGTATGTGAGTGTGAATGTTTGTTACTACTTCACGTCTAAACGGCTAGAGCGATTTTAATAAAATTTGATATGGAGGTAGCTGACACCCTGGATTAACACATAGGCTAATAAAACGCGGGTAACACCGCGGGGCAAAGCTAGTTTATAAAATAAATTCATAAAAATAGTGATAAACACTCTGTGAATACAAGAAATAAGCACAAATTAGTAGATCAATATCGTATAATTTTTTTTATTCTTATTTTTTTCAATCATTAGTTAACACAAACACAAAAAAGATATAGCAAAAAGAACTACGTTCCAACCGGGTGTCCTTAGGACACCTCTTTTTTTAGGGTACCGTAGTAAACAAGGTACCCTTAAACATAGTTTATTCACCATGTCCGTCCGTCTGTTCGTCCTCAGGTTAGCTTAGAGACAGTTAGTACTAGAAAGCTGTAAATTGCGCAAAAAAAAAGAAACATGTACCACCCCCACACGCAGTAATGTGATTTTTTTCTCACTTACCATATCGTGTGGGGTGTCGGATAGGTCGTGATCGGGGTCGTGAGGGATTGTGAATATCACATTTCGATTTTATGAATACCTAATATATTATTGAGTCCGTCCAGTCGCGGTAGCGTAGCGCGTACACTGAACGTAACAAGGAGCTCTGAGCGAGATCGACTCGCGCGCACTAATCGCGAATACTTAGCGGGCGTGTCGAGATACCGGCGAATGACACGCGATTACGCGCGAATGAAATCCTCTCGCGCACAGGGTCTTACAGTAGGCAAAGTAAAAACAATATCTAAGCTAGTACACTTATAAAAAGAAACCATAACTGAGTGATACATCAACGTATAGCTCAAATATCTGGAAAGTTTGGATTGCAATTTGGCAAAAGGATATAGGTCTCAATCCTTAAATAGGTGAAACGGTTCCAAATTCAATCAAAATCAACATTAACATGAGGAAAGTGACCTAATTACCTATAATTCAAACTAATAACAAGAATGTGAAAGTAACTCTGTCTGTCTCTTACGTTTCACGCTTAAACAGCTGAACCGATTGAGATGCCAAAGTCAAAGTCAAAAATACTTTATTCATTTAGTAGTAATGCAACACTTATGAACGTCAGAAAACATTTGGAATAGAATGATTCTACATTTAATGCCAAGTTCGCAAGAGTAAAGCCGTGAGAAAAGAACTTGGCAATAAAAATACATGGCCACTTTTTTAAAATGCCAGTTTTTACAATATATTTGTATATATACAGTAAAGCCAGTAAGTTACTGCAACCATTACACCATGAAACTCACGAGGAAGAAGATTGGATAATTATTATCGCGACTACCGACACCCACGGGGGTAGCCCCTGGCAGAAGCTAGGAGTATAGAAGTAGTTAGGATAGTACTCGTAACTCAACTGTTTATAATTCTAATCATGTACGCCATAAAGAGAACCAATCAAAGCGCAGTACTAACATTTTTATTTATTTTGCTTACTACGTTTGCTCTATGACATGATTTCAGCATGAACTAACTTTTTGAAGGAACTTTCAAATAATGCTGCCTGCTGATATAAATTTTGTGTAATTATTTGGCAAAAATTATCCAATAAATATATTTTTTTACTATATACAACTAGCAATGCGGGATTGAATCCCACATTACTAGCAATCTTGTTAACCACTTCAGCTAAGCTCAAAGGTGTGTTAGGAGTGAGTTCACGTTGGTAGTATAATGGGCAGGATTGGAACCTACGACCTCGCGATTACGAGACCGGTGCCTTAGCCATTAGGCTACCGCCGCTTAATTTTATCGTGTGATTGTGTTTGCTACATTGGCTTGGTTCTTTTTTTAATACATTTTCCGCAGTTCTGTTACAGAATACAGCCCAGTGTCGCGGGGGACTTTGTAAGTCACGGACACAAGTAGGTACATACACCCAGACACAGTAGATACAACAATCGCGAATTACACAAATTGGTGTCCATGTGGGAATCGAAACCACGGTCAATTGCGCAGCAGTGGTACACACTCCCTCTACGTCTCCGAGGCAGTGATTAAATGAAAACCGTTTTGCACATATGAGTACAATGAGTGGGATATGCTGTGGCGTGACCTAAGGAGCACATGTTTTTTTATGTGCTTACTGAACAAGCATGAGGAGCGGCGTGATAAACCTCTGAAAAAGCGGGAAGCAAGCGTAAAGCCGTATAAGCACGAACGAACATAAAAATGGTAAACACGAACATCGAATATTTTGTTCACAACAAAACTAAGAAACATCAAACACTGTATTCATCAAAAATATTCGTAGCGATACCATTTGGTTGTGTTCTGTGTGGAATGTGTTGTTTTTGTTTATTTGCTACTTCACTGTCGATCACTTCCAACGTTGAGTCCATGATAACTAAGTGGTTATGCATTCGCGAATACAACTGTTCGCTTTGCAAATTTACGTCCACATGTATGAACCAAGTGTTCCGTGATCGATGTTTGTGTTCACTATATTTTGTGGAACAAAATACTGGGAGTACAGAAAGTTCCACAGATAATCGCGATGGCGACAACTTCACTCTGTACTTGTCAAAATTGTACCGCTAGCAACAAAAACTCCCAAGTCGGGTGAAGTACGTACATATGTGTATGGTAATGGAGCGGACATATTTATTTTCTTTGAACTATGTACCTAACATTTTTCTTTATTATAATAATAATAGTATTCTTTATTATTTAATAAACACCAAACAGAAATTAGTAAATAGGCAAAATATAAGAATATTCTACACTTTTGTGGTCTTTCAGTCAGATGTGATATACCTATTTATTTAACTAAAACATATTTGAAATAATAAATAGTAAAATACAGTGCTTATAAAATACTAGGTAGGTACTTCTGTGTAATACTAATGACACCTTTTCACGAATCATTTTATTGCTGACCTTACGTCATATAATGAAGTTGCAGTCGTATTGCGAATCAAAATGGCGTCATGACAGTTATCAACTCATTTGAAACGCATAGTACACATAGACAGTGCCGGACCTAGGCCAGATTTAGGTTTGAGTGTGATCAAATTATGGTGCCCATTGGTCAGTGTGAGTTTTACGTACGATATGGGGACAAATGGGTGAAATGATTTCATCCGATACCGCCTAAATACCTCGCGCGACGGGGAGGTGGTGCAAATCTTTTCACTCGATGCAACCTATTGCGCTTGAAGTGGCCGCTCCGTTCGCCCTATAAACGGGCCGGCCCCGCAAATAAACATTGCTCACTTCCACAGATCACAGATCACTTTGAACAGAGATGGTACGACTATGACTTTAACTGTCAGAATTTTAGATCAGTCATATACCAGTAAGTACTCGAAACATGGTTTGCAAATTTAACCACAACTTACGAACATAACAAGTTGTTAAAAGGGCTGTAAAAAATCAAAATACATACTTTCTATAAATTTGGTATCGTGTGCCAAAAATGGTAAGATATCAACCAATTTCCACAAAAAATATCTCTATTAAGGGGACATTACACTGAGAGGATTATTTATTTAGTGCTACGTACACACAGGGACACGATAGCCGGCCTCGCTCTTTCGAACACAACCATTACTTCACAGTGCTCAGGAGCGCAGGTCAAAATAAAGTAGAATATTCGTTCGTACATATGTTAGATTACGAACGACATAACTATGACAATACGAAAATGTTCATTTTTGCATTTTTCCGCAACTTCAAGATTTATTTGCGGGATCATATTAAGACATATCCTTAAATTTCTTTATATCATCTTCTAGAAAAACTCTTTGACTAGTGACACAATTTTTTTGCGTGTCCTAATATTTAGGTTTTCTATATACATTTTTGAGAGAGCCGAACCAGTTCACAAGATTAAATAAATGGATAGATGGATGTTTGTTAGCTGAATTAGAACAGCAAAACGGACGTGAATGAAATATGGCGCTGAGGTAGTAGCTATGGAGTAGCATATTTCTAAAAATGCTGTTCCCTTGGGATTTGTTTTTCAAATCCAAACTCGCGGGCAACAGCAAGTGAAAAATATAACTCTACAGAATTGATTAGTTACATAGTTTACCTTCCAAACCAGCTCAGTACAACGCTCGCAACGTAATACAAATGAACCAATGTCTTAGCGGTTATAGTCACGAACACCACGAAGTTTGCCAGCAGGAAACATACTAAAATTATGAAATCCCTCAACGTATTTCTGAAGTAGCCGTCATGCTTCTTAAAACTCCTGATCTGACAATACCTTGAAAATACAAAATACAACTCGATAATATAAGATATCGGTACGAATCTATCCATTAGGATTCGCTGTTTAAATCCCCTGGGGGATTTGTTTGGACTTTTTGTCCACAGCAAACAATATAAATCCCCACACAAAATATTAACATTTTGATTTCAAACAAATGGCTTAATAGAGGTAAACCTTAAATGCCCCATCTATTAATAAATTTAATACAAATTAAAAAAAAATACTTTATTATAGATCTTTCAAAACCCATACGTAAACGTAAACAGCAGGAAATATTACTTCCTCTCTTACGCCGCGCCGGCGGTCTACTCTCTCCCTCCGTCTTACGAATTCTCGATCAGGTCACGTGTCCTGACGCGAGTTAACATTCTTTACCCATCCCAAAAAGAATGCCTAACGCCGCTAATAAAGTTTTCACTTTAAAAATGCTAGTTCGGAAGCCTCCTCATCATACTACTGACGTGAACCCTCTCTTAACACAAGCAATTTCGCCTAACTGAGAACGTTAACAAGCTTACTATATAGCAGTAGTTATGTGACCGGCGTTGCTAGTTATCTATCTTATAAAATAACAATATAAATGGGTACGAACTTCAAATTATACGTAGTGCATTGTTCGTAGATTTTTTCTACGAGCTTGATCGTATAACTTTGTTTTATAACTGTTGGTTTCTTCAGTAATGCACATAGACTCTTGCGGTAAGCCAAGCAGGTAACTTGGGAATCATTAAGCCCGGTATCCAACACCTTACATTTGCACATAGTCGACCTTAGCCCGGAACAACTGCACGGCATGGTGTTATTATATCCCACAATATTCGTAAATCCACCAACCATTTGTTTCTTCTAATACCAGCATGTTACGCCTCGATCAAATTGTGTTTTTTCGTCAACGTTATACCATCGCAAGCAATGAACGTAGATTCTAGCCTAAATGGCTGTCTTTAAAGATAATTTTGAGTTATTTATAATTTAGAGTGTAAATCGTAATATAATACTTCTGTCAGGTGTCAGGTATATGACAGATTTATTTTTCGTAAACATTTTATAATAGTTATCGATCTCACTGACCTATTGTCAGCGGCAAAGATAATAGAGTTATATGTGTGTTCTGACGTCAGCGGCTTTCGGGTTAATCCGTAACACCACCGTGTCAAAGTGAAACTGTACCGTCACAGCTTAGCGTGCACAGACCCGTGGTAAACATAAACCGGGATAATGCTCCTAAGTCCTAATAATCCCCGTTGCAACAACATTTAATGTATCTGTAATGTGGAATATCTACATGCAGGGGAAGTCCGGGCGACTTGCCCAGGTGGGAGAGTTGAACCATCTTCCTAAACGCTATTTAATTTTTAAAAATGAACCGAATTCGTGGAAAATAAAATTTTAAGCATATCACCGAATGCAAGTTTCGCTGACTCACTCATATGTTTAAGTCTATATCTCTGGTGTTTTATAAGCTAGGAACGTTTTATACACTAAAACCTTACCAGAGAGAAAATATGCAATCGAATAGTAGTAGTATTTTCTGAGAAAAATGCGATTATACTTACATACATACAGGTCAAACAGAGAACCGCCTTTATTGATGGCGGTTAAAAAATGGTGTCCACGAAACTTCAATGTGGTAATTGGAAACTCGTGACAGGCCAATCTATAGCTCAAAGACATTTCTCAAGATGATTGGCTTGTTTGGCAGAGATGTGTGAAATGTGTTTTTGATATTGCGGAGTATTTTTTTATTAATACGCTTTTATGTTTTTTTGTCTTCTATGTTTGTATGTTAGTATGTAGGTATGTTAGTATGTAACGGAATCATTGAACGAGTTTTTCACCTACTTCAAATCATCGGATTTAATTGAAACTTCGCACTTATCAAGGAACGATGTCAATATAATCCGATAAAAAGGGATTTTTAAAAATTCATCCCTTAAGAGGGTAAAATAGTGGTGGTAAGTTTATATGAAACTCCGCCAGTATTGAAGTTAGATGTGTGGAATCTTAATCGTTTCTGTAGTGTCTGTTTACACTGAATTTCAAATGTGTTGAATGAAGATTTGCTTTCAATTATGTGTTGCACTTTGACTTGAATTGACTTGAACTAAGGCGGGCGCGGGAGACTTGTATTAGTAGTAGTGTAGACTATTTTACGAAACCTTTATTTAGGGTTCTACGGAAGGAGAAAACGGAACCCCGGAATCGCTCATGTTTTTCTGTTTGTTCGTCTATCACAGTCAATTTATTCGAATCTACTGGACCGATTAAGTTGAAATTGCTATCGATTTAAGATTTAATACTAACATTTAAACTTTCGCGTTGCATAATTATAACTATTTTTTATACGGGAATTAACGCGCATTGTTTACCTTAAAATTGCTTGACGTTTCGACCAGGTTGCACCGGCTGTGGTCACACGCCGTGGGCACTCCGAAGGATATTATACCTCTGCAGACGCCAGGTGTCTACAAAATTGATTGCAGCTGCGGTAGTTCGTACATTGGCCAAACAAAGCGAACTATAGCGGAAAGGCTAAAAGAACACATCGCAGCAGTGAAAAACCGGCAAACGAACAAATCGGCAATTGCAGAACACATACTGCAATCGAACACCAATCACTGGATTGAGTTTCATCGTCCACAAACCCTCTCCACAGACCGCCATTTTAATTCACGAATTGTGCGTGAAGCGATTGAAATTAAAAAACATAAAACTTTCAATCAGGAAGAGGGCTTCAAACTATTCGTGACGTGGAATCCAGTGATTCGTAAAACACAACCTCGTATTGTTTCGCAGTCGGTTAACATGGACAAAATCAGTGTAGTGTGAAAGTTAGGGTCACTGGACCCTAACTTTTAGAGAAGTAAAAAAGTGAGGGTGGATGAAGATTCATCGGCCTGACGGAGTCTTAACATCGCTGCGACAGTCCGCTTGTGACCACGGCCGGTGCAACCTGGTCGAAACGTCAAGCAATTTTAAGGTAAACAATGCGCGTTAATTCCCGTATAATAAATAGTTAAGATTTAATGTTGCAAAAACGGGGAACATTAACGCAGACGAAGTTGCGTGGGACAGCTAGTACCTACTTAAAAAAGTATCGTGACCTTTGTGCTTGTCTTTGATAAACTGTCTTGTCATGAGCTTGTCTTTGTATTTTGCATCGACGACGTAGCCATAACGCCCATAGAGGTAGATATAACCCCCAATAACCTCTGTCGACTTTCTAGAAAGATACAACGCTACTTTTTTTTTTTTTTTTTTAAATGGCACTACTGCCGATGTCGACAATTCTGCCGCCAAAGTCAGACGTGCGATGGAGTAACAATTTTGAATTTTTAACGTTGAACTATTTGTGTTGTTAGTGGTGGACAATACCTGTCAAAGGCCGCACGAGTTTTTTCTCTCTTTCACGCTTTGCAGTCAATATTTACTTTTTAATTAAAAGGGATGGCGCCACTGACCTCTTTGCTACAGTATAGAGGTCAGTAGATGGCGCTGGATGGCGCAGTCCTGTTCTATACGTCAATGGTATTTCCTCTTACCAAAGAGAATATAAAACTTCTTATTATCTCTTACTGTAAAATAAACGTTATTAAAATATATATTTGAGTTTATAATTACTTTTCAACAGCTCCGTACCTCAAAAGGAAAAAACGGAATCCTTATAAGATCACTTTGTTGTCCGTCTGACCGTCTTTCCTTTATCTCAGGAAAGCAGAAGTATCAAGTTGAAATTAGAACCATATAAGTACTCAGGTCGCCAGTCCCTTGAAGTTGTTAAAAACCCTAGGGACTCTAAGTTAACGTAAAAAAACGTACATCGACAGGTAAGTTAGTAGTAAGTTTTAATACGTGTTAAATGGTGATAAAGTTGGGGTAAACGAGTTCTTGAGTGGAGACCGCGGCTTGGCAAACGTAGTGTAGGACGCCCTCAGGCCAGGTGGAGTGATGATTTACGCAAAACGGCTGGCAGGAGCTGGATGCGAGAAGCCGAAGATAGAACAAAGTGGCGTGGAATTGGAGAGGCCTATGTCCAGCAGTGGACTGCGATAGGCTGATGATGATGGTGATATAGTTCCTGAAAATATGAGTGATAGCTCATTCGATTCGGAATGAGCTATAGAAGAGTGTATTCGTAGGATTCTACAGCACATAAAAAACAGTGATCAAGGTATTTAGTTTAAGATCGAAACAAGCTCCAAAACAATTTTTTAAGGTAGTTATTTAAACTTTTATTGAACTGTTTGTCTGCTCTATAAGCATTCTGAAACCATTGATCAGATTTTGATGAAACTTTGTTGTTTGACTTGTTTAGTATGGCGGAACAATTATTAATCGTGCTTAATAAATAAAAAACTCGCGTTTCTATTAAGGGAGCATATGTCCAATTACAGTTTTAAATGCGCCAACCTTTAGTTAAAGTTCTCAAATATTTGTAAATACAGCCATTAATTTGTAAAAGTAACCATTCAAAAGTTATAATCGTTTAAAGGTAGTCCCACAATCATGACTGACTGATACCCATATCTCTTAACTTACTTAAAATTTACAAATGCATTAAATGACAACTTTTAGTAAAAGTTTTGCAAAACTAATTTACCAAATATTTCTGATGACAGCATAAAAAAACGAGCATGGAAAAGGATTAATTGATCACCATTTATGTTAGTTTTAGTATAACAATGGAATTTGGAATTTCCGTATGGGTCTAGCGTTAGTAAAAGTACTTGAATGATTGTAAAATCAATCTTTAGTTTGTAAAAGTAGCCATTCAAAAGTAACAATCGATCAAAGGTGGTCCCTCAATTAAAACGTTTATCGTATTATAAGCTACTTTACGCAATACTGGGAAGTTAAATAGACGAATGTTATCCTTTCTTTTTCTACGAACTTTCTAACGGCCATCCTTTAGTAACATTTTTTACTAACGAATATACTAAAGTGTTTGTTTTAAAAAAATAACAATCGTCATTTTACCAAAAAGTACTAAGGTGACCACACGAAAAGGTAAACATAAAAGGATTTATTGGGATAAGTAAAAAACCATGTACTGCTTCCATTTTTATTAAAAATATATATTGCCAAAAAAATCAATAAAAAAAGCATAAAATGATATTCAACAACAAATCAGTAAATAAACATTTTGAAATTGTTGCAAGAAAATAGTAGTTAATATGTTTTATTAGACACTAATCACATTGACAAATGGTTTTTTGTATAATATTTTAATACTTTTTAATTATTTATTTTTTACTAAATAATGACATTTATAATATTTATAAATTTTAAGATATGGGTGCAATTCAGTCACGGTTGAGGGACCACCTTTAAACTTTAATGTTACTTTTACAAATGAATGGTTGTATTTACAGTTATTTGAGAACTTTTACCAAAGGTTGGCACATTCAATACTGAAATTGGACATAATGGTCCCTCAATGGGAAAGCGAGCAATAAAAATGGAAGTTGGGTTCATCAAGGCGGACTCTATCATCATCAGGCTATCGCAGTCCACCGCTGGACACAGGCCTCACCAATTGCATGCCACTTTGATCTTCGGTTTCTCGCATCCAGCTACTGCCAGCCGTTTTGCGTATATCATCACTCCACCTGGCCTGAGGGCGTCCTACACTACGTTTACCGAGACGCGGTCTCCACTCAAGAACTCGTTTACCCCAACGGTTGTCGGTTCTACGGCTAATATGGCCAGCCCACTGCCACTTCAGCTTGCTAATCCGGTAGGCTATGTCGATAACTTTGATTCTATGAACGGCGGACTCTATGAACGTTGTTTGTTGAAAGACTGAAAGTGCAGAGTTTTCAAGTGTAGTGTTTCAGGGGATTAAACTACTGCGGTATGTATACCTACACTTCAGATGAATTATTCGCATATATTCTGTTTCGCATTACTACAGATTCGCATTTCTTCAGATTAGCATCTCTTCAGATTCTCGTTTCTTTGGAATCTCTTTTCGCCATATTTGTGCAGGCTACGCAAAAATTAGTAGGTTTTAACTTTTTGATCTCATTAACCCATCTTTTATATAGTTACTAGCTGACCCTCGCAACTTCGTCTGCGTCAAATTAACCCGTTTTTGCAAAATAGGGGTAAATAAAAAAAAGGGGTTGATCGTAGAAGGATGAAAATTCAGGGTTGTATGTATTTTTGAATCCGGTATCATAAAAAAATAAAAATTTACCTAAAAATTAAAAAACAAATTAGGGGTGGACTACCCTTAACATTTAGGGGGATGAAAAATAGATGTTGTCCGATTCTCAGACCTACCTAATATGCCCAAAAAATTTCATGACAATTTTCGGACAAAAGTTTTGGAGGAGTTAAATTACAAACACCGTGACACGAGAATTTTATATATTAGAATTACTGGCTGGATATTTATACTATCTTCACGAAACCATTTTATCAATTACTAGCTAACCCTCGCAACTTCGTATGCGTCAATTTTCCCCGTTTTTGCAACAATTTTCACAGCTACTCCGCTCCTATTGGTCGTAGCGTGATGTTATATATGCCTATAGCCTACGTCGATAAATGGGCTATCCAAAAGTAAAATATTTTTTCAATTTGACCTAGTAGTTCATGAGATTATAGCGTTCAAACAGACAAACAAACAAACAAACTCTTCAGCTTTATAACCATTTTAAAACCATTTAAACTAAACTTGTATTAGACGAAGTGTGACTTTTTTTTAGAAAATTTTATTTATTTTTGATGACAAAAACCAAAAAGTAGTGTAGACCCTAATTACAATATTTTTTGAGTTAACTGCGTGGTTAATGCCTAAAAAAAGAACAATAAGCAGATATATTTTTTAAAATGTTTGAATAAAAAAGCACCACACGTGTTTTGTTATAATGTCGTCGAAATACAAATACAATTTTTTTTTAAATTTAACTAGACATGTGGGATTGAGTCCCACATTACTAGCAATCTTGTTAACCCCTCCAGCTAAGCTCAAAGGCTTGTGTTAGGAGTGGGTTCACGTCGGTAGTATAATGGGTAGGATTCGAACCGATTCACGATTGCGAGGCCGATGCCTTAGCCATTAGGCTAAAATAAGTAAATTGAAATGGCTGTCATAAATGCCGTAAAGAATAATTTCATTGGTGTGGAACTGAAAGGATGTTGAGCCGTATGGAAAAAGTCTAATTGGGTATAAGCTCCTGTCCGTGGCCATTCGTAAAGAAACTAGGGTCACAGCAGGCTCTTTTACCTTCATATACCTATATATTTTTGAAAATGAACCAAATGTGACAAATGTACATACATTTAAAAAATCTTAAAATATAAAAGAAAGTCGTGTTAGTTACATCATTTATAATTCTAGTACGGCTGGACCAATTTTTATGATTTTTTGTGTTTTTGGATTTGTCTACGTCCGGAATAGGATAATAAGTATTAAAAACATTAGAAAATTGACAAAAAAAAATATAGAAAAAAAATCCTATACAAAATGTTCATGGGGGTCATACCTGTCAAACATATGTCAAACATTTATTCTGTCGGTACGTTAAACTCTCCCCTCAAGTTAAAGAACATAATTAGATAAAGGTTTCGAATTGACAAGTTTATATTCACAATATTCGGATAATCGCTCGCATAATTAAGATTTTAAAAATGCATAAAAGTGACAGTAATGAAAAAGGATTGACATATTTATTGGTTGTCAAATATTTGTATTTATTTATGTTCATGACCTCCGTTGATGATGTATAATAACAAAAAAACTCGGTTTTAGAAAGTGGAGATGGTCGATACCAAAGATAATAGATCTAGCTAGATGCCACATGTTCCTGTAACAGTATGAAAACAGAGCGTGCCATTTTATCCCCACCGCGCATGACGTCACGCGAGCGTTTTAGTGATGAACCTAACTTATACAGAATCGTTTCAATCGTAAGACATCATTCATCCAACAGAGTATCGATTTTAAAATCGACCAATTCGATTCGATACTGCTGTTTGGATTAATTAATTTGAAGTTTTCTTATTAAAAAGAAAATGATTAAGGTCAAGTGGGGCAATTGCTTTGTATTTTTGACTCACGCAATTTTTACGCTTTATTTCAATAAAATCATGAAATAATTAACAAAATTATTTCGATATAATGTATTCATTTTTTTTTAAATTTTGTTTGAAGCTATATTAAAAAAAATCTGCAGTTTTTAATTCCAACAAGTTAGCACAAGTTTATTATCTAACTAACTGGCGCCCGAGGCTCCACCGAACTTAAACTAAATTTACACTTTGAATGAAATCCCCCATGGAAACCGGGATAAAAGCAACCTATGTGTTCTTTTCCGGGTTCAAGCTATCTCGATTAAATTTCCGCCAAATAGGTACAGCGGGTTTCCCGTGAAAGAGTAATAAACATCCACTTATCCATCCATTAAGCCTCACTAATTTTGCATTTTTGAGATTACTAGAATCATTCTTATAAATAAAAATAAAAACATGGGTAAAATTAAACGACATAAGCATTTTATTTATTTTTAATAATTTAATATACTTACCTATCTAATCAATTGTAGGGACGATTAGGTGGGATCAATATAATTTTTACACTAAGCCAAAACTATTACCTGTTTGTAACGCTTTTGATTTTTGAATATCACAGAATGCCTTCTTAGAGTAAACTAATAATAGATTGTATTTAAATGCTGTATTTGCATTTATGTATAGTACTTTGTAAGTAATTTAACACTTAAAACTACTTAATCACAAAAATGCTTTTAATTTTTTATCATTATAGGAGCTAATTAAATCAGTAATAGGTCTTACACATATTAAAATAAAGAATTGAACTATATAACATTATATAGATTGCACAAGATTACCACAAAACGGGAATAATGCACAATCAATTTTCTAGAAAATAAAAAACGTACGAACATAGGTGGTAATTAAGTACTAAACGTTATATTGAGATCAAAGTTATCAGTATCACATAATCGGCCTTCATTATAAAATTTACACTCTTACTTTTTGAATGGCCAACCTTGTGTCAAAATTATTCAGATCACCCTTTATGACATGACATAACGACTGTTAGCGAGATGAAAACAGCCTGAACCGGGTTTTTACGTGACCTCTAAAGCACGGATACGTTCAAACATAATATCACTATGCTATACAACTTCAAAATGTACTTAAAAAAAGTTTGAAACGAAATAATCGCGCGAACAGCGTAAGCCCACAAAATTGAAGGATCAAAATTAAAGACCCCCAATACGCTCCAAACCCGTTCTGTACCATTTAATAAAATAGTAAAAAAAATGTTGGTTCAGATTTAACTGAATTAAATACCTCATAGTTACTAAATTATTGACCTTGAAATAGGACGAGTTTATTATATATTTGTCTTTTCGTAGTTTTGGTTTTTAAATTTCTCGTTAAATAATGCAAACGTATATCTATGTATAGATCAGCTATTGCCTTTATGAGATTAACTAAATGGTTTTCAATGGGTGCTTGATCAAACTGATACTTATGTAGTTATTACAAAAATGCATTCTCGTTCCTCCGGCTATCTGTTTTCTGTTTAATTTATAGAGCGCGATCAATTCGCGATTGAAGAAATCGATATAAAGTGCCTAAACTTAACATCACTACTTGTAGAAAAACGACAAATTCCCCTGTACCACGACATTTATTTGTTGTTGTGTTGTTTATTCGTTTGAATTTCATTGCGTACTTTCAACGTATGAGACAATGACATAATTATCCTGATGACATCAATTGAAACCGCAATGTAAAACGAATAGGGTAAAAATACGTCAATGAGAGTTTACCGAAGTAGTATAACTCAAAAACATAAATAAATCATTTTAAAATTAATTTCAGCTTAAGGAGCAACAAAATTACTTAGCGATGAAAGTATACATCTCCCTTGATACGGTCTACATTCTTCGACGAGTTTTTACAACTTATAACTGCACAATTAGGCATTTCTTGTTGCAGTACACGCGACGTTATGCGGCCGCGATCGAACTTTGAATAATATCACGTGCGAACCAAATGGCGCCGTTGCGCTGATTGGAGACACGCTTTGACTTACTACTGACTGATTCTAGCTATATGTGTGTTCTGTGGTCGATACCAACCTTTGTATAGGATAACATTTTAAATAATAAATAGAAATGTTTTTTTTTTCTGGTTAGTTGGAACTTGGATACTTTTACAAACAACTGTCACTCATGTACCTATTAAATCTGATAGAAAACGTTGCTTTACCTTGCAGAATTCTCAGATTAGTAGACCGCCAATGAGCCACGACTTACGAATCCCTTCGAAATCTGGCTAATATTATATAGCTGAAGAGTTTGTTTGTTTAATTGTTTGTTTGGTTGAACGTAAAAATCTCTGGAACTACTGGTTCGAATTAAAACATTATTTTAGTATTGGAAGAAGATGAGATGAGGAAGGCTATAGGCTACGTAACATCACGCTACGACCAATAGGAACTAAGCATCAATGAAAATTGTTGCAAAGATGGGGAAATATGACGCATACGAAGTTGCGCGGGTCAGCTAGTACTTTCATAAATCAATGGATTAAAAAGTTAACATCCGACGTTTTGAGTTGCTATAATAAAAAAAATAGGACAACAAGTTCGTTGGAATGCTGGCATCACCGCTTCTGAATCAGATTTGGTATCCACTCAAAATTATTTTTATTAAATTCTTTATTAATAAAAGAAGGAAAATTTCAACATTTCAGAAATAAAAGGAATAAATCTCTACAAAGCCGTCTACAAAAGATCTTGATCTTTTGTAGACGGCTTTGTAGAGATTGTCATCAAAATGAAATTATTCAGAAATGCATATCAGGAGATATAACCATTGTTGAGTTGAGTCTTCATTATCTCGCTTGTAAAATCTTAATGTGATTAAATGTTTCGTTTTTAAAATATTCGTTTTTGACTCTACCTGTACTCTGAATAACTGACACCCAAAATTATTTTTATTCAATTCTTTATTAAAAAAGAAGGAACATTTTCACACGAAAGGAAGGACATTTCGAAGAAACGAGAATCTAAAGAGATGCTAATTTGAAGAAATGCGAATCTGTAGAAATGGGAAACAGAAGATATGCGAATAATTAATAATATCGTAAACAAGTTTTATAATACATTTGCTCGTAAACAGTCTCTTATTTCACCAATTTCAATATCGTAATGTATCTCATTATATATGAATACTATTAACTTTGGAAGATAAAATATAATAAATAAACATTTAATTCTTTAATTTAATAAATTTTGTACATAATATACAACGATTTATCTGTAACAAAACACAAAAATATTAATTTACTTTATTAATAATACTGCTTGTTTTTGTGCCTTTGCCTTAAAAAATAGCGCTGATGACTTCTTCACAAATTAGCGATACGCGCATCGCTAATTTGTGAAGAAGTAAAAATTATTTGCGCGTTTTTTTTTAAGAAAGTCCGAGTTTTATTTATTTCCTCTCAAATATGTTATAAAACGTCGTATGACATACGTGCGCTTTGATAATTACAGCCTCTGCTTTCTTGTAGCAATATCGCCTCGGCTGTAATTTTCAACTTACAGCACTTATATCATAATGTACTATTACAAGTAGGTAGGTCAGTACCTAATGTTTCTTTAACGTACTAGTTTAGACTATCTTAAAGAGGCATATCAACAAGTATAATTAGTAACAAAACAAATACGAGAGACCTACATCAAAGTGATCCTCACAACATCGAATGATAGTCTTCGAAGAATAATTTTAAATATACTTTCACAGCTCAACACCACTTTTCTGTTCAATTTGGAACAAGAGAGAAACTATGAACACAACGCACAAAACAAATGTCAATACGGCGTTTCTCTGACTATTGGTGGTATTTTTTTCACTGCCTGATGTTGACGGATAGTTAATTTTAGGTTGGTTTTCCTCTAACGCTGATTGTCGGCGCTGACGCACCCTATGCATGGGAAGCCGACGCGTGTCAGCTCTGATCAGTGAGTGTCACTCAAACAAGTTACATTTAATTACATACAGCGTCAGTTAGCGCCGACGATCATCGTGAGAGGAAAACCGGCCTTAAATCGTATAAAGTATCGGAGTACAAAAAAAAAACAAAATCTTAAAATTACCGCAAAAGTGTCAGACTATAATCTGAGTGACAGGCACGACACAACTACATTTGTGACGTCATCAACTTTTGTTCAGTTTTTTTAACTGTTAGTTTGCATTTTGCGTTTTTTGCATTTTTGCAAAAATAAAATAGTGTGTAATTTTTTTAATTCACTTGTGGTCTTTTCTACATAGAATTCTATTAAATAAAAGCAATAATCAAAATATTGCACCTTCCCTATTGTATGATTTTCGAAATCCCGTTAAAACGTTCCACTTGCCCATACCCTCTTGAATTATAGGCACCTGTCCCACCAACAACGATGAACGAGAAGCGAGTGAACTATAAACTACAAACGAGTCAGCGAGCAGCGAGAAGCGATGTATAGTTCTGATAGTTTTGTCGCTGGCAATCAAGCAAAGCAAGTAAGCGAGTGCGACAGCCTACTTAGCTGTTATAGTTTTCATTTTAATTTCACTATGTAATAGGAAGGGGCCCAAAGATAATAGATCTAGCTGTGTGTTCTGAGAATAGTCCGGTCAATTTAGACATAAAAATAGTGATCAAATAAAGAAAATTCCGACAGAGCCAAATCTTCGTAGAGACCTTAGGTTTACCACAAGGAATAAAGTGTCAAAAGTCCCCATCAGTCACATGTGTGCTAAGGGAGTTATTAGGAGCCCAAGGTCAAAATTTTAGGTTTTTTGGATTTTTCTCGAAAACGGTAAGTTTTATCGAAAAAGTACTTAAAAACAAAGTAGTAGATCTTAAAATTTTCTATAAAAATGGTCCTAATGATTTTTTCTCTAAGACCCACTATTTCCCAGATATTGCGCTTGTAAGAATCACGTTCTACATAATATGCACACATTTCCACACCACCTGTGAGGTAGTGTACTCGACGTGTTTTTTTTTAACGTGGTATATCCCCCCCCCGGTAGGCCTATTCCACGAACCTTTATGGCGTTATTTTCAGGAACAGTAATTATTTAATAGTATGAAGATTATTATTATGGGTTACTGAGTTTAACTGTCGTTCTAACTTTTTTTTATTACTTTATTCTGACATAGTTGTACAGATATTTAACATTTGTAAAAAATACACGAAACAAAAAGCAAGTACAACTATCTTGTCTTCCTCCAACATCGGCATCTGCTACTCAACATTTGTTTCGAGTATACTATCAAGTTCAGACATGGCAAGGCAATGAATTGAACCCTGAAGACTGGGGTTGGAAATTGATAAATAATACTTTAGAACCGATTCGAACTTTACTGCCCCCTGCTTCAGAAAAACTTCTTAACATTATTTTTTGCAATTGCAAGAAAGGTTGTAGTGCCAAATGTGGCTGTAAAAAAGTAGGGTTGCAGTGTTCTCCAGCGTGTACCAATTGCCAAGGTGTCTCTTGCTCAAATGTTCAATAAAATACAAGAGAGGAAGATTCATTATGATTTTGATGAAGAGACAACTGATTCATCTTCATTTGAACCATTTCTTAGCATTCATCAACAGGAAGGAGAAGAAGAAGAACAAGAAGAAATTGAAGAAAACATGATTGTTGAAGTTGAATATGAAGAGTATGAGTCAGAATAAAGTAATAAAAAAAAGTTAGAACGACAGCTAAACTCAGTAACCCTTAACAATAATCTTCATACTATTAAATAATTACTGTTCCTGAAAATAACGCCATAAAGGTTCGTGGAATAGGCCTACCGGGGATACCACGTTAAAAAAAACGCGTCGAGTACACTACCTCACAGGTGGTGTGGAAATGTGTGTGTTAGATTTTACATAGGGGTCGTAGCGATTTGTAATAAAATACTAAAGCTTTTATTGTAGAACTACGTAGAAGTCCTACGACTCCTTCTTGTAGAAGACCTACGACTCATTGTAGACCACTACGACTCATCGTAGAACTACACTTACTACTGTGTCAGGATATTTGGATCATATACCCAATCAGTTGCAATCTAACCTTATCAATCAGTATAATATCAATAGGAAATAGAATAAATTAGGGAGGTAAATAATACAAAGGAATAAATGACAAGTATCATATATTTTCAACCTTGTTTGGTCTAGTTATATCAAAGGTTTCATAATAGCCAGTCTCCTAATAAACATTTGCCGTACTACATTTCATACATCCTAAATACAATATACCACAGATACTTTCTAACATAACCAATTCACAACATTATTGCAATGTACGACCATATCGCTGTAGAACAGCTGATAAGTATTACACCAGGCAATATTCATCAAATCATATCACATTGCAATATATTGTTATTAGTCAATATCTATACATAATACACAATAATAGGATATCAGCACAAAAGAACCAGCAATAAGTATAATCTGAATCGGATCGTACCTGTATCCACAAATGTTGCAATCTGACTGAGCCTCGACCACAATCTGTCAGTCCTTTTATAGAACAAATACACTGAATATTAAAGAACATGTGGGTACTTCGCCAATACTTTTAATTATTATACTTTAACCCATAAAATTATTTAATACACCGAATTATGTTATTTAAATAAATGAATAATAATAAAACTATTACACAGATAAAACACACTACCTTTTAATTTTCAATAAAAGAAGTGAAATATCACAACAACAATATTTGACGTTTCAAGCAGTACCTACATTTGTGACCAGTGGATATTTATTGTTTTAATTCATTTATAATACTGTGTGGTGCTTTTATAATGTGTTATAATCATCTTAAGTAATTTACATGTTAATTACAACATAAACTGTAAGTACTTGTACTTTGTCATAACCTATTCCTGATACAAATTATTGTTCAGGTTACTAAAAACACAATTGACATATAGACATGGCTACTTGCATATCCATGGCTATTGTTATAATATAAACAACCTGTACCTACTTCTATAATGTCAATTTACTCTGCCATAACGTATTCCGTTATTCTAATGTACAAATACTGTCACATATTCTACAGTTAACAACGTTACAGTGGTATTTAGGATTCCTTATTAAAGTGGTCATTATGTCTACGATTTATTGACAGGCTAAACAAATTCATCAAACATATTCATCCCTTAGTACACAGGTATAATATTTACCTGAATTTATTTATTACGATGGTTATTTATCTATGTAAATAGCGATTAATATATCCCTTATCTATCATGTGCATATTATGTAGAACGTGATTCTTACAAGCGCAATATCTGGGAAATAGTGGGTCTTAGAGAAAAAATCATTAAGACCATTTTTATAGAAAATTTTAAGATCTACAACTTTGCTCTTAAGTACTTTTTCGATAAAACTTACCGTTTTCAAGAAAAATCCAAAAAACCTAAAATTTTGACCTTGGGCTCCTAATAACTCCCTTAGCACACATGGGACTGATGGGGACTTTTGACACTTTATTCCTTGTGGTAAACCTAAGGTCCCTACGAAGATTTGGCTCTGTCGGAATTTTCTTTATTTCAATTGTCTAAATTGACCGGACTAGAAGGGGCCAAAGTATTTTCGTATTTTGCATGTATTGTTGTTGTTGTGGGACCACAATCAAAAAAAAAAAATCAAACCTCTTTGCTTGTGACATTCTGAAGATGCAATAAATAAAAAAAAACTATTTCCCGCCATTTTCAATTGTTTTCAAGGAAGCAAAATGAACGTATGTGACGAAGATATTCGGTAAATTTTAAAGTTTTATTACAAAAAAGGTAAAAATGCGACCAATGCGGTATCAATACGAGTAGCACAAATGTGGTTCAAGCGGTTTAAGTCTAGAAATTTTAATATGAGGTATGAGGCTCGCTCTGGACCCCCTGTCACGGATAAAATCAGTGCCGTCTTTGAAAAAGTGGAGCAAGATCGACATATTAGTAGTTACGATATTGCTGAAGTCATGTGATGGATATTGATCACAAAACAGTTTTACGTCATTTACAAAAGTCTGAGTACAAAAAAACTTGATATTTGGGTACCACATGATCTCACTGAGAGAAACTTAATGCAACGTGTTTCCATTCCCGCGATTCCTTGTCGAAACGTAACAATTCCGACCCATTTCTTCGACGGTTGACTACAGGTGATGAAAATGGGTCATTTACGATAAGAATAACCGAAAAAGATCATGGTCGAAGCATGAACAAGCCCCACAGACCTTGGCACAGCCCGGCCTGACTCGGAACAAAGTGATACAGTGTGAATGGTGGGATTGGAAAGGAATCGTCCACTATGAGCTTTTGCAGCCGGGTAAAACTATCGATTCTGACCTCTACTGTCAGCAAATGATAAGGTTAAAAGAAGCCATTGAGAAAAACTGGCCAGAGCTGGTGAACAGGAAGGGCGTAGTGTTATATATAGCCACTAAGCAAAAGTTGAGAGAGCTTGACTGGGATGTGTTGATGCATCCTCCGTATAGACTTGATCCTGCTCCATCAGATTTCCACCTGTTTCGGTCGCTTCAGAACTATTTAGGAAGTTAAAGTTAAAGTTTACTTCAAAAGAACGCTGTAAAAGCTACTTGTCAGATTATTTTATCAATGGGATCATGGCACTACCCACAAGATGGCAACAAGTCATCGGTAAAAACAGCACATATACATTTTACATATTAGAAATAAATAAACAATTATACCTATTTTTTTTTTCTTTGTATGAAAAATACGAAAATACTTTTGCCCCGACCTAATTTACGACCGTGCATTTTGACGTGATAACCTCTTATATATCGATGATCGGCCGCCTGCTGATAGGCTGAAGTATTGTGGCCGTCAACCGACCCGACGGTTGGTTGCTAAGTTTGCCAAACTTCTTGGCAGTATATGATTAGGTATAAATGAGACAAAAGATGTAGTATAGTCTGGTTATAATTATCCAAAGGTGCATCTTATATACTAACGACTTCGTGTTGATAACAGATAGTAGAAACATTTAATAGATACTGAACGTGCGATAAGGAACATAAGATTGTGATGTAGATTGTAGATACAGCACAAAGATATTGTACTGTAACAGTACACCCCCCTTTAAAAAAAATTATGGTAATAGTGTTTACAATATAAATTTGTTGATAAACTTTCGCGATTTGTACACATTATTAAAATATATATATTACGGGTCTTAATCGCGTGAATAATTTAAGGTAAAATACCTTGTTTATTGCCCGACGTTTCGACCGTATTGCAACGGCCGTGGTCACGGGAAGACTAGTTGAGCTCAGCGTCGCCTCCGTGAAGCGCGGGTTTCGGAAACTACCCTCGCTTGATTTTTATCACTCACTATTACGGAACCGTCGGTACTTCGACACACAACACTAAGGACATCTGCACACTGGCGTGTAATGTTTGTTCGGCGGTGTATACACTTGCCGATTACGGGATTCCACGATGTTGACAAACGGTATCCGTCTTCTCGGTTGAAATTGACATGTTTTTTGATTTCAACCGCTTCCCTCGCCATCCTGGAGTAATAGTGACGGTCGGTGGAGAGGACCTGTGGTTTGTGTAGTTCAATCCAGTGATTGGTTCCCGCATCCAGCAAGTGTTCCGCTATTGCTGACTTGTTTGTCTGTCGGTTTTTCACAGCCGCGATATGTTCCTTAACCCTTTCCGCTATGGTTCGCTTGGTTTGTCCGATGTAGGAACTGCCACAGCTGCAATCCACTTTGTAGACGCCAGGTGTCTGTAGAGGAATTACATCCTTAGGAGTACGTAGGTGCTTGGCTACCTTGGAGTGCGGACTATATACAGTCTTAATGGAGTATTTCTGCAGTACTGTTCCAACTTTGTCCGTCACTCCTTTCACATACGGTAGAAAAGCTGGAGCCCTGTCAACCCCCGGTCGGGAGTCTCTCCTCTTCGTACGTCGTGTGCTTCCTCTGTATCCGTTTCGCTTTAGTACCTCCTGAACATGTGTGAGCTCACTTTCTAAATGTTCAGGGTCACAAATGTCATATGCTCTATTTGTCAGCGATGATACCACGGATTGCAGATGTCTTGGATGGTGATGCGAGTCAGCATGTAAGTATCTGTCTGTGTGGGTCGGTTTTCTGTACACAGTGTGTGCTAGGGTACCATTTCTACCGTATGTGAAAGGAGTGACGGACAAAGTTGGAACAGTACTGCAGAAATACTCCATTAAGACTGTATATAGTCCGCACTCCAAGGTAGCCAAGCACCTACGTACTCCTAAGGATGTAATTCCTCTACAGACACCTGGCGTCTACAAAGTGGATTGCAGCTATGGCAGTTCCTACATCGGACAAACCAAGCGAACCATAGCGGAAAGGGTTAAGGAACATATCGCGGCTGTGAAAAACCGACAGACAAACAAGTCAGCAATAGCGGAACACTTGCTGGATGCGGGAACCAATCACTGGATTGAACTACACAAACCACAGGTCCTCTCCACCGACCGTCACTATTACTCCAGGATGGCGAGGGAAGCGGTTGAAATCAAAAAACATGTCAATTTCAACCGAGAAGACGGATACCGTTTGTCAACATCGTGGAATCCCGTAATCGGCAAGTGTATACACCGCCGAACAAACATTACACGCCAGTGTGCAGATGTCCTTAGTGTTGTGTGTCGAAGTACCGACGGTTCCGTAATAGTGAGTGATAAAAATCAAGCGAGGGTAGTTTCCGAAACCCGCGCTTCACGGAGGCGACGCTGAGCTCAACTAGTCTTCCCGTGACCACGGCCGTTGCAATACGGTCGAAACGTCGGGCAATAAACAAGGTATTTTACCTTAAATTATTCACGCGATTAAGACCCGTAATATATATATTTTAATAAAATATAAATTTGACCTAGACCTTACTAGTTATTTGCTGATGTATATAAATAATAATGCTATTGTACGCGGTGGAATTTGATGACGCCTGTTGTGGTGTGATTTGCTGACGTCTGTAATTTTGACTTAGCTGTTGCACGAGTGTTTATTATTTTTTTTTGTTAAACTCTTCATTCTTCTGTCCAGTGTTTTCATTATGCCGTAAATTAGGATCACGCCGATTGTTAAAATAATCTGTCCCATTGCAACATTTCTTGTCCACCGTAAGTCCTCCTGGATCAGGTTACGGAGTTGGTCCGCTTCGTTTTGATTGAGGCAATTGTCCGTATTGTATGTTATCTGGTCCTTAGAACTTTGATTTCCCATTTTAGATGTCTTGTTGTTACGAGTAGTTGTGAATTAATGGTATATGTTAAGATCTATGTTAATATATATACGAATAGCTTACTTATATCAGCGATTTTTTATAGACGTACTACTGGCTTTACTTTACGTCCCGATCGTGTAGTGTACGTGTGTGAATGCCTGTCGCAATCCTTTGAATCTGGCACGTAGTTTGATTCGTCATTGATCATGAAAGCTGGTTTCAATCTATCAATTGATATCACTGTCTCTTTATCCCTAATTCTAATGCAAAATGTTTTATCTGTTTTACTAATTACTGGGTAGGGTCCTTCATACGGCGGTGTCAGGGCTTTCTTAATTCTATCACACCGAACAAATACGTGTGAGCATTCTTTGAGTTAGGGATGCACAAATATAGCTTGATTGTGTTTTTTTCTTTTCGGAATTGATGTCATTTGTGTGATGTCCTTTTGAATTTGTTTTACAAACTCTTCGTACGTTGATAACTGTGCTGCTGATGACTCAAAAAATCCTCCAGGGAGTCGTATTGGCGTTCCATATGTCATCTCTGCTGAACTATAACCTGTGTCTTCTCGCAAGCTACTCCGCAACCCGAGTAAAACTGTTGGAATTTCTTTTAACCAATTTTCGTTGGATTCTCTTGTCATTAACGCCGCCTTTAAAGTTCTATGAAATCTCTCTATCATTCCATTGGATTGTGAATGATAAGGTGTTGTCCTAATTTTATGTATTCCCAAAAATTGTGAGAGTGACTCAAATATTCTTGATTCAAACTGTCGGCCTTGATCCGTAGTAATGCGCAATGGACATCCAAAACGAGTAATCCATCCTTCGAAAAGTGTCTTGGCTACTGTTTCTGCAGTTATATCTTCTACCGGAAATATTTCAGGCCATGACGTACAACGATCTATGATTGTGATTAAATATCTCTTCCCTTGTGAAATCGGAAGTGGTCCGACGATGTCAATATGTAAATGTTCAAAACGTTGCGCTGTCATAAATGTACCAGGAGGTGATATCGTATGTCGTTGTATTTTTGATTTTTGGCAGGCTATACATGATCTACACCAATTATTGATATCTTTGTTCATATACGGCCATAAATACCTTTGGGTTATCATTTTTCTCGTAGTTCTTTTTCCTGGATGGCTCATACCATGAATGGTATCGAAAATTTGTTTGCGAAAATGCTTTGGTAAGTAGGGGCGGCTTTTTCCAGTAGATGTGTCGCAGGTGATGTTTATTGTGGAACCCGGAAGCGTAATGTTTTTGAATTTTAATCTTTTATTGTCATGTAATTTACTTAGTTCATTATCTGTTGATTGACATTTTTCCAATTCAGCGTAATCGATAGGTGATGGCACGTATATTTCCTCTATTCGAGATAAGGCATCGGCGGTAATATTGTCACGTCCGCTTATGTGTTGAATGTTGGTACTGTATTGTGAAATGAAATCTAACTGCCGGACCCGTCGCGGTGTATCGTTTGATGATGGTTTTTGGGAGAATGCGTATGTCAAAGGTCGGTGATCCGTAAATATTGTAAATTCTCTTCCCTCGATTAATCTGTGAAAATGTTTGACGGCCATGTATATTCCTAACAGCTCTCTGTCAAACGTAGAATATTTTTGTTGAGTTTCGCTCAATTTTTGTGAAAAAAATCCTAATGGTTCCCAATTGCGTCCGGATTTTTGTTGTAAAACTCCACCAACGCAAGTAGCACTAGCGTCGGTCATGAGCGCTAGTGATGCGTTGCGGGAAGGATGCGCTGTTAACACTGCGTTTTTCATGCTTTCCTTGCATTTTTCGTAAGCTTTGTCTGCTTCCGTTGTCCAAGGAACAGGTGAATTATCGTTCTTTTTTGAACCATGTAGATATTCGTTTAAAATTCTTTGATTTTCCGCTGCGCGTGGAATATTACTTCTGTAGAAATTGACCATGCCCAAAAATCTTCTTAATTCTTGAATTGTTTTCGGTTTGGGAAATTCCATGATTGCTTTGTAATTTTCTTCGGTAGGGTGTATTCCTTGGCTCGTTATATGATAACCTAAGAAATCTATTTCCCTTCTGAAAAATTCGCATTTTTCGAGATTAATGGTTATTCCATTCTCGTGTAAACGTTTGAAAACCGTTTCTAAATGCTGATAATGGAAATCTTCGTTGTCCGATGCGATGAGACAGTCGTCTACAAATATAAATACGAAGTTTAAATCTCTAAATAAGGAATCCATGAATCGTTGAAATGTTTGTGCCGCATTGCGTAATCCGAAAGGCATTCTTAAGTACTCAAAAAGTCCAAAAGGTGTGATGATGGCTGTTTTTTCTATATCTTTAACAGGAATACAATGGTATGCTTTACGTATATCTATCTTGCTTAGTATCTTCTTATTTTCTAATATGTATGTAAAGTCAGTTAATCTTGGTAGTGGGTATTTGTCCGGTACTGTCGTGCTATTGAGCATTCGATAGTCTCCACACGGTCTCCATTCGCCATTTTTCTTTTTTACCATATGTAATGGGCTTGCCCATGGGCTATCTGACGGTCGGCAAATTCCGAGTTCTATCATATTTTGAAATTCCTTTTTGGCTATGTCGTATTTTTCTGGAGGTAATGGTCTTGCCCGAGCTGCAACGGGTGGTCCTGTAGTGATAATGTGATGTTCAATCTTATGTTTGGGCGCATTGCGGAGAGAGGACCCTTTCGTGATGTCTTCGTATTTGTTTAAAAGTTGCGTAATACGTGGATTCGTTCCCACTGCGATAGTACGAATTGTTTGTTGTGTCGCTTTTTCCGAAGTTACATGCGTTGTCAGCTCTGTAACTTTGTCGATAAGTTTGCGACCTGCTATGTCGACTAATAGTTTATAGTGCTCTAGAAAATCTGCTCCAATTATTGGTTGTGTAACATCGGCGATTACAAAATTCCATTTATAACATCGTTGTAGTCCTAAATTCAAGGTAAGCGTCTTCTCGCCGTAAGTCCTAATTTTAGTCCCATTTGCAGCGTATAGTGTGTATTGTTCATTTTGTAAAATTGAATGTCTCTGTTGCTTGCTAATGACTGAAATATTTGCGCCCGTGTCAATCAAAAACTTCATACCACTTTTTCGGTCGGTAATGGTGAGGCGATTGGATGGGTGGATTGCACAGAGTTTCGCCGTTGTCTGTGCTCTTATTCGTTTCCCTGGTTCCGTACGTAAGTCATTGGTTTCCAACCGCATGGTTTAATGCAGTTCTTTGCATATTTTCCGAATCTTTCGTGGTAGTAACAAAATCGATTTGCTCCTCTATAGTTTGTTCTCGGCCTCATAATCGGGAATTGTTGACGTTTCTTGAAATGATTGTGCGTGTTGGGTCGATAGCCATATTGACGTTGCTGAATTGCGTCAATATCTATCTGTAATTTTGCTAGCTGGGCTAAAATGCATGCTGTATTGTTGTCGTTTGAAGTGTCGTTGCTAACAGCTGATATTTCGGTTACTTTTGAATTCATTATTATTTTGTCTGCAATTTGGCTCAGTTTGTCAATTTCCATGTCTTCCGTAACTGCTAGAACCGTAGTAACTGATGTTGGTAAAAGCCTGAACCATAGTAGTTTAATTGTTTCGTCACTGATTTTTCCTCTCCCGAGGACTCGCATTTGACGTAATAACTGCGAAGGTTTTTGATCACCGAGTTCTGTCTCTGATATTAATTTTTGAAACTGTCGCTGTTCTGTTTCTTCGTAACAATCAATTAAACGTTCCTTGATGTTTTTGTATTTATCTGTAGTCGGTGGTGAAGTTATTAGGTCACTAACTTGTAGTATTTCTTCCTTGGATAACTTTGCTATTACTGTACAGTATTTGTATTCGTCTTCTTGCTTCTGTGGTGCTAATATGGCTTCTAGTTGCGTGAACCATAATCTTGGTTGGTCTTTCCAAAATTCCGGAATGCGGGATAAAACCGAGGTGCCAGCAGCTACTTCAAGTGTTCCTTGCTGATTTATGTTCGCCTTGCACGGTGATTGTGCCATGTTTCTTGCTGCGTATTCGTTCGTCGGGGTCACCAATTTGCCAAACTTCTTGGCAGTATATGATTAGGTATAAATGAGACAAAAGATGTAGTATAGTCTGGTTATAATTATCCAAAGGTGCATCTTATATACTAACGACTTCGTGTTGATAACAGATAGTAGAAACATTTAATAGATACTGAACGTGCGATAAGGAACATAAGATTGTGATGTAGATTGTAGATACAGCACAAAGATATTGTACTGTAACACTAAGCAACGCGAATGTTTTCGAATGACGTTATCACGTAAAATTATCGTCCGTAAACCGACTTTACAGACAATCATATTGTTTCACATACCCAACATTAACCGGGGCACTTGACTCTAACAAAAACTTGCACTTTTAAGCTTAATATTTCACAAACGGTAAATGATCTTCACAACACCTAAACGTTTTAAAAAAATGTTTTTCAATATTTTATTCTTTGACTTTGTATCTGAAGCTGCATTATAATGCGACATTTTCTCAGGTCATTTGGTGTAGGTACTTTAAATAATCTGCCAGTTATTTACGAATTCTCACAAAAATGCGTTTGGCTAATGTGTGCCGCCGTGGGAGACCTTACCTTGGTTTAAAAATAGGTGAAATACTAATAATAAAAACATAATTTTAATCATATAATATGACAATATTACTACTTACATATGGTGTAATTTACTGGGAAAATTCTACAAACGTGCACTCGTCGTTTGTGCTTCAGAAAAAATAAATGGTAACATCTTTGAAAATACTCTGAAAAGATGGCTAATAGATAATGCGTTTTACACCCTCGGGGAATTTTTTGAAACCAAATTAATGTAAGTAGTTGTAGAGCATGTTCTATTTTTAGTGTGTTTTTTTTATGTTTTGTCTTATTTCTATAACTGTATGTTTCTTAGTTTTAAGTAGAACAAAATTAAAATACCCGAAACGGGTAACTGTCGATTATGTTTTATAACACCCTTATAAGCACAGTTTTGCAATAAATAAAAGCTTATGTCTATGTAACAATTTTATTTCTAGCTGGGTTTATATCCCTAGTGGTGTCCCACAAGGGTCATTGCTGGGCCCCCTTCTTTTTATAGTGTATGTAAACGACATCAGCCTGAGTCTTCAATCGTCTAAATTGCTATGCTTTGCTGACGACATGAAGATCTTTCGCTCCATCTCATCTAATGCCGATGTGACTGGATTGCAGGACAACCTACAGCGTCTAGAAGATTACTGCAAAACTAATAAACTCGACCTAAACCCTCTTAAATGCTCTGTGGTAAGCTACACTCGAAAACGTAGCATCATACCAACTAGTTATAACCTAGGTGGCGTAACGCTACCTAAGACTACTCACATTCGAGATCTTGGAGTTCACCACGACAGCAAATTAATATTTGACCACCATATTACCTCAATTATTACCAAGGCATCTAAATCTCTGGGCTTCATAATGAGAATATCTGAATGCTTTAAACAAATGAAAACTATTAAAATATTGTATTATACATATACTGTAAATATGTTTGCTACCATCAAAAGATACTATACCATTCCGCGAACTACTTGGAAATGTGCAAAAAACTTCATCTTTTACCTCTTGCTAAACGCAGTGAAATAGCAGATTGCACCTTTATAATAAAAAAAATATCAGGCGAAATTGATTGTCCTAGCCTCTTGGAAAAAAATAGTCTAAATTTTCCATCTAAATTTATAAGGTTCAACCCTCCTATTAATATACCTAAGGTTTCCACTAACTACAGACAAAATTCTTTCCTTGTGCGAGCAAGTCGTAATTTCAATAAAATTTGTAAAACAAGCGATTTGGACCCGTTTGTTACAAGAGTTGCAGCAGCGAGGCGGAGTCTAAGCCTTGATTTTTTTGATTAAAATATGTGAACAGTATGTTCTATTTAAGATTTCCTTTTTTTTAACGTATGTGAAAGTAACGTACACAATCATAGCTTCCCTATACAATTGTTTATAAGTGAATTAATTGGCTTTTTGTTTGTATTCTGTCATTTTCTTCCACAAATGTTGTAGCTGTTGGTTTTCCGAAGTGAAATAAATGAAATAAATAACTTAGTAGGCATTATAATGATAGAATAGAAACTACGGGTAAATTCTTCTTCTATTGTAAATAAGAAGTAATTAATTGATTTAAATATAAAATAAAGAATTTTATTTCATTCAGAAAGCATAATATTGTAGAGATGATGATGATGTTTTTGTCGTTTGAGTAACTACAAAAACGCACGTTGGTAATTTTTACACAGGAGTTTTGAATTTTATTTCGTATAATCCTAAATTATTTTAGAATTTTCAAATTATACCTTGTTTTTTATTCTTTTTTTTATTGTATAACTGGTTACTTGAATGATGTAAAATTCATGATATTTGTGTTAAATATTAAAATGTTGTTTGCATTGTATATTCACAGAGTACCTAGATAAGTGAAATTCTTAGTAACGGTAACTAGCGATCGTATTTTATTAAATGATTTAAGGTTATTTTCGTTTCTATGAGATGTAAATGATGTAATGTTTTAATCTGTAATATATTTTTATTATATGCAATATTTATAATCGTAACGTAATACTTATTCAATACAATACAATGGTATATATATATATGTTTACTAGCTGACCCGCGCAACTTCGTCTGCGTAAATTTTCCCTTTTTCTTTTTCTTTCTTTTTTTTTTACAACATTTTTCATTGCTGCTCCGCTCCTATTGGTCGTAGCGTGATATTATAACCTATAGCCTTCCTCGTTAAATGGGCTATCCAACAATAAAATATTTTTTCAGTGCAGCCCAGTAGTTCCTGAGATTATCGCATTCAAACAAACAAACAAACTCTTAGGGGTATGAAAAATAGATGTTGGCCGATTCTCATAGATACCGGATAAGCACAAAAAATTTCATCAAAATCGGTCAAGCCGTTTCGGAGGAGTATGGCAACGAAAACTGTGACACGAGAATTTTATATATTAGAAGATAAACCCTGCCAAAAACAACTTCAGGTATGGCCATACCGACACCTGCCTGGACTACGTTGTTCGAGTCTGTCATGTATCTATACGTGTTGAGCTGGTCCACTACCCTGGACTGCACCTTTTGTTTATGCCCATTTAATTTTTGTGTTATTCTTTAAATCGCTCAAAACCTAAAGCAAAGAAAATAATATAATTCGATAACAACGTTATAAAATGGTTAAAAAAGAAATATGAAAGCGTTTTAAATATGTACCTACAAGACGACCAACTGAGACTTAATTGCCGAAACTTCTCTTCGCTGCGAGTTTCGCCTATCCCTTAACTATTCAACAACTCCTACTTTGATAAGTCTCCATGTCTGAAAATTATCATAATTAAGTAGATAGATATGCCATTTAGTACCAACGTAAATCCGTTTTACAAACGTTTTATTACGGAAACGAAAAATTACTTCTCCATGAACTCCACCATATTAGTAAATTATACAATCGTAGTTTTAGCCATTTTAATTTTTTTTTTAATTTGTTAACCAAAAAATTATATAAATACTAGCTGACCCGCGCAACTTCGTCTGCGTAAATTTTCCCTTTTTTTACAACATTTTTCATTGCTGCTCCGCTCCTATTGGTCGTAGCGTTATAACCTATAGCCTTCCTCGATAAATGGGCTATCCAACAATAAAATATTTTTTCAATGCGGCCCAGTAGTTCCTGAGATTATCGCGTTCAAACAAACAAACAAACTCTTAGGGGGATGAAAAATAGATCCGATTCTCAGACCTACCCAATATGCACACAAAATTTCATCAAAATCGGTCAAGCCGTTTCGGAGGAGTATGGCAACGAAAACTGTGACACGAGAATTTTATATATTAGATGTAACTATTTAAAATCTGCGCGTAGGTAGCACAGACGTAGGTTGCGAGGAAAACCGGGCAAGTGCATGTCGGGCCACGCATAATGTAGGAGTCCGTAGTCCCCCCCCCCCCCTATCTGAATAATGTGGCTTAAGAAGTGGGTTTCCTGTTGTTTTTGTTTCACACTTACAACGTTATAATCTCCTTAATAATATTTTTCAATGGAATTTGTACGAAAATTTGGTTATTGCTCACTTGATCAGCTGTTAGGTACTCGTAAACTTGTAAAGCCTACTTAGCTGTAATACTTTTCCTTTTAATTTCACTATATTCGTATAATATATATAAATATAGACTACCGTGTTTTTTTCACATACATTAACCATTTAGCTAATGGGGGGGACACTTGACTCTAACAAAGATTTGCACTTTAAAGCTTAATATTTTAGAAACGGTTCCCTAAATCTAAAAATCGTCTTCCCAACCCCCAACAAACGTTTTTAAAAGACCTATCTAATGATACCCCAAACGATGGGGAAGGTCAGAAAAAAATCACACCCCCACTTTACATGTACCTAATTTAATTTACTTTACATTTACCTACTACCATGGAAAGTACCCTAATTTTTTTTTATTCAATATTTTATTCTTTCACTTTGTCGGCGTAAGTAATATATGTATCCATGCAAAATTTCAGCATCCTAGCACTTGTTATTTTAGGTTAATTATTAATGCACATTAAATAAGATACAATTTTTATACCTATTGTATATTTATTTTTTAGAATTTTTCAAGCAAGATAAAAGAAAGAAATAGCAACCAATCAACAAACAATAACAAAAATATCTAACCACTTTTTTTTAATATCTAGTGCATTTCAATGATTTTATTCGTCAAACACAAATTACAAATTCATTTATTCATAAGAAATGTGGTTACATTTAAGTGGTAATAGTAACAAATAAGTTCTTTCACATTCTACCCTATCAATGGTGCGTGAATATGTCATATAACTGATATATATATTTTTTTTATTTTAAAAACACTTGTTAATACTGCATGAAAATTTTATGTTAATTATTGTCATAAAAAAAATATGATGTTAATTTTTTTATTTATTAATTGTTTACAAAATTGTTAACCCTTAAATTAAACTTGATTTTTTTTAAACAATTAAATTATAAAAACATTTTTCTGACAGCCATAATAAAGTTTTTTTTTATAAAATTATTTAAATATATCAACACTCGGCCTTCACTCTCATTCGATATTGTCTTTTCGTCCCAAAATTAACACACGCGCTTAGATGCACTCAACTGATTAAAAATTTAGCACTTTTAGATAAAAAGGACAAAATTTAAAATTTTGCTATAAACGACCATGGCTACAGGCGTCTGTCCGCCTGGGCGGCCTCGGTTATCGGAAAATTTCAGATGCAAGTTTACCAGCGTTCTTGTCTTGTCTTCACTTCACAGCACTGAGGAATCAACCAGGAAATTTTTAACTCCTACACTGGTTGATTCCGAAGTGAGGTGCAAGTCTGAAAATGGCTTGCCCAAATACTGATTTTCCGTGGGATTGGCCGCTCTGCAGTTCAGTAAGGCAGCATCTATAAAATACTTTTTTAAGTCCTACAGAGCCAGCCCGCTTACTGGCTGTGGGTGAATGGGAATCTGGCATCTGGTTGCAGACTCTTCCATCATTCAACTTAGGTACAAAGTTGGACGATACGACATTTCGCATCGCTGCATGCCTTCGTTTGGGTGTCCAATGTATTTTTCCGTATCGATGTCACTGTGGAGGTCTTCTCCACAGTGACATCGCGGAAAAACACATTTGGCACGTGTGCGGCCTTGGACATCATAGCCTGTCGTGCAGCAGGAGCACGGGTCGTATATCCCCGCAAGTATATCCACGCAAGCATCAATGACATGATCCGTCGGGCTCTTGTCACCGCTGGCGTGCCAGCTGTGATCGAACCAAATGGTTTGACGCGCAGTGATGGTAAGAGACCGGACGGTATGTCTTTGTTGCCTTGAAGGATGGGTCGGCCCTTGGTATGCGATGCAACTTGCGTCGATACCTTAGCGCCTACCCATCTTCCAAGCACGGCGAATTACGCTTGCCCTGCTGCTGCAGCGTAAATACAATAATCTGGCTGGGGATTACGTATTTGAGCCGTTTGGGGTTGAGCCTGCCGGCCGGGGGGCCCAAGTGCGCGCCGATTATTTAAAGAAATTTCCCGACGCCTTATCAGTGCCTCCCGTGACCAGAAGGCTGGCCTTTTCTTTGCACAAAGAATTAGCATTGCCATCCAATGTGGCAATGCTGCCAGCCTTCTGGGAATGTTACCTGTTGACATTGATGGGAAGGAATTCTTTGACGCCTAAGCGGTTTTGTCCTCCTTTTTTATTTTATTTTTGTAAATATCTTTTATATATTGTATTATTATAGTAAAAAATATTTAATTTAAAATAAATGAATTGGATTACATTTAAAAAAAACAATATTAATGATTTAATAAATGGGACGTTAGCAATTTTTGAAAATGTCATTCTTTTACATTCGTTCAAATTACACACATCAAAAGTGTCTAGGGATCAAGCATTTTTATGCGGATTTCTTGAGATTGAGATGTGGCTTTGTAATAAATTTATGATTTTATAAATTTATATGGATCCTTTTTGGTGCATTTCATAATTTGAATCAGGAACTGTGAATCAAATTCGAGTAAAAGATGAAAATCAGCTGTCAATATTTCCCTATAAAAACATACAACGCATTGAAGACATTATTAGTGCTACTGTTTCCCTACTACTGATTAAAACCAACGTTATTATGGAGCGGCGACGTCATTTAAGCAGGGAAGAAATGCTCAGAGCCGTGGGAATGATAGAAGCTGGTTCCCGGCAACGTACTGTGGCTTTAGCTCTGAATACAAGTCAGAGTGTTATCAGTCGACTTTGGACACGTTACCGAAGCACTGGTACCATGGCTGAGCGCCATGGAGGACGGTATCGCTGCACCACACGGAGACAAGACCGATACATTCAAATCTTAACTCGAAGAGGTCCAACAATAACCGCTATGATGTTAGCCGTGAGGCTTCATCACTCTTCAGGGAACTTAATTAGCGACCAAACAGTCAGAAACCGCTTGCATGAAGTGAACCTTCATTCCCGAAGACCGCTACGGGTACCACCTATAGCAATGCACAATCGTAGGATGCGATATCAATGGGCTCTTGAACACAGAAATTGGGCAGAAGAACAATGGCGTTTCGTGTGCTTTTCTGATGAGTCTCGTTTTGGTATGAGACCGGATACAAGACGTATACGACACTGGAGAACCCCTGGACGCCAACAGCGATTAAAATCCTGCCAGGAAGTCCATCCTTATAGTGGTGGAACCATCATGGTATGGGCGGGTATTTGGATCGGCGGAAGAACTGAGTTGATTTGGATCAGAGGCAACCTCAACGCTCAAATTTATGCTGAGACGATTGTATCAGACGTCATCGTTCCTCTACAAGTGCAAATCGGTCCCTTATTTCAGTTAATGCATGATAATGCACGACCGCACACCGCAAGAGTTGTAAGACAGACTCTCGCCGCAGCTAACATCAATGTCCTGCCCTGGCCTGCTCAGTCGCCAGACTTGAACCCGATTGAGCATGCATGGGATATGCTACAGAGAAGAGCTCTGCCGAATATGGAGGGTATCCAGTCGCAAGAAGACCTTTTTTTGTTGTTGCAACGAACATGGGCGGCCATTCCACAGCGTGATTTGGATGAACTCATTTTGAGTATGCCAAACCGATGTTCTTGTGTTGTTAGTGTTCGCGGTAGAAACACGGATTATTAATTGTTTAAGTTACCCAATAAAATTTTAAAGAAAACTGTTATTTCAGTCTTTTTTTCGAACTTTAATGTTAGTGGTTCAAATGTCAAAAATCCCTTTATTAGGAAAATGGCAAATTTCTTTATTAATGCAAAGGTGACTTGGTTTATCGTTACTGTGACAAACGAAAACACTTTATTTGATGAATCCTTAAAGAAATAAAAAAAAAAAAATCAATCAGGAGAAAAGTTATTGCAAAAATATATGTTGATCCCTAGACACTTTTGATGTATATAATGAAACTAGCTGACCCGCGCTATTTCGTCTGCGTAAATTTTCCCTTTGTTCTTCCTTTTTTTTTACAACATTTTTCATTGCTGCTCCGCTCCTAATGGTCGTAGCGTGATGTTATAACATATAGCCTTCCTCGATAAATGGGCTATTCAACAATAACATACATTTTCAATGCGGCCCAGTAGTTCCTGAGATTATCGCATTCAAACAAACAAACAAACTCTTAGGGATATGAAAAATAGATAGTAGCCGATTCTCAGACCTACCCAATATGCACACAAAATTTCATCAAAATCGGTCAAGCCGTTTCGGAGGAGTATGGCAACGAAAACTGAGACACGAGAATTTTATATATTAGATGTTATTTTTAAGATTAGTAGTGTTGCCTAGTACTATTTTTTTCCCCGTTTATATGGGAAAAAAGATACGAATATAGGTAAAAGTACTGTTTATAATAAAGTAGGAATTATATCAAGTACTTTTTTTATAATAAGAAGTTATAAAACCTTTTAAATTATTTACATAAAAGAACGTCTTAACTTAACGGATTGCTTTTAAAATCGTTATCGTAAAGTGGATGTGACAATCACGAGGAAACCCTCCAGATTATCTATGGATACACTTTCGAAAAAAAATGCCCTAGTTTATACCAATATAGAGTTGTAGGCACGGTTAATGCAGATTTTTACTAATTAAATGGTTTTATTAAAAATCATAAGCGGTAAAAATCATAAACATTAACCATGCATATATCTGTATTAACTAGGGTAATGTTTTTTTAACATGTTTAAATAAAATATAAAATTATTTAAAATTCAGATATCGCAAAGCGAAACATATTTGACGTTAAATTATTAGTCTATTTTATTTTATTATTATATTACATTACAATATACTTAATATATTTACTAGATTAGATATAATATATTAGATAGTATATACTTAATTACTATCAACTTAAACCTGTGGAATTTGGAATTTAATTTTCCAGCTTTAATATTAGATTAATTTCACGAAATAGTAGGATAATTATTTTATTGTAATGGCACCACTGAGCAAAATGGCGCGCTAGATTATTTATGGCTAAAACATCTGATGGCCGCTTTTTACTTGTCAAAAAGTACGTCCACTTGACCGTACTTTTTGACAGTTCTTTGCTTCAATTTTAGATGCCAGATTAGGAACATAGGACATTATTTAATCAAAGCTCTATACCTAATGTGCTCTAAACTAACTCTAATGTCAATTGGGATATTTCCAAGGGATCTTTGATGTTCCAAAGGTTTAATAAAACTCCTGTGCGAATGATATATGGATGGAAAGTAAGGTCTAAATTAAAAAACATCCCTCCTTCTTGCGCAGTCCGGTAAAAATAACCACACCACTAGAAGTTTGTAGCGTAAACTTTACCAACCTTGATTCTCGTCTTTCTTTTCCTTATGTCCTCAGCCCAAAACCCATGCGAAGTAACAAAACGTCACAGAACACATTTTATAGGGTCCTAAGGACAATTTTTAGTAAATAATATACCTTGCGATTGTATTCTCACCACAGAAATGACAGTCAAACGCTAACGTGCGTCCCCATGGAAACGTGTCGTAAATTCACGATACCGTATGGCAATGTTCATTTTGCCGTTTTATATACATGTGTATGGTAACTATTATATTACGATACTAATTACTATTCGATGACGAAACTGCAGAGTTAATGCTGCCAAATTTTAGTTCCGTTTACGCACACCGAGGCGCTGATCAAGTTTCCATACAAATGTTACCGTTACTATTCGAATACGGAAACGATAGGAAAGTGACAAATGTTTCGTGCTCGCAGTGTTGAATGTCACGGTGACATTGTCACCGCACCGCGGTCCTCATTTAAGACCTTAGTTTGTAAGTCTCAGTTGCCCAGTAATTACACTTACTACGGCGCTCTTCAACCGAAACATAGTGATGCGTTAACGTTACTGGAGGCCTACTCTTATTCAATGAAAACGAAGTTTCGATCAAAAATGAGGTAAATACCGAACCAGGAACATTTATTTAATCCACTTGTTCCAGACATTCGTGCATGGGTTCGAACTTCTTGTGCTTATCCAAAAATTAATTAGATTAGTCCCCGTAAAAAAATTAAGGAAACAAAAATTCATGAATTTCGTTTTAAAGAAACAGAGTAGGCCTACTGTTTTACAGAAGAATAATTTAAGCGGCGGTAGCCTATTGGTTAAGGCATCGGTCTCGCAATCGCGGGTTCGAATCCTACCCATTATACTACCGTCGTAAACCCACTCCTAACCCAAGCAAGTTAGCTTAGCTGGAGGGGTTAACAGGATTGCTAGTAATGTGGAACCCATAATCCCACATTGCTAGTTATCTTTCTAAAAACAAAAAAAAAACTGACACTAACAAATGCAAGAACGAAACGAGACTTAGCCAGTCTTGGTCTTGGTCTTGCGCCAATACACCTGATCTTGGTATTGCGCTCCCAGTCTTGGTCTTGGGCTTGCAGCAAGAGTCTGACAAGTCTTGCAATAACCTATCAGCCTGTTGCTATTTATTAAACGTTACTTTAGATCTTAGAACAACGTGACAGAGTAGGTACATTTTGAGCTTGAATTAACAGCCGTAGTAAAGACTAACGAAAGTAATAAATGTCTAAACATTTACTGCCTCTGTGGCGCGGTGGGAGTGTATTCGACTGCTACGCAAGAGGTCGTGGGTTCGATCCCCACCCAGGATAAAACTTTGTGTGATGAGCACGATGGTTTATTCTGTGTCTGGGTGTTATTTATCTATAATATGTATGTATTTAGAAATATATAAGTATGTTTATCGGTTGTCTGGTTTCCATAGTACAAGTTCTGCTTAGTTTGGGATCAGATAGCTTTGTGTGAGTTGTCCCAAGATATTATTATTATAATTTAATAAGAAATTCAAAAAATCAACTGACCAGGTGGGGTTTGAACCCACGACCTAAGGGATCCATGCCGATGCATTAACCAACTTAGCTACCTACCGTGTCCCACGAGAGTCAGTCTGTTTCATAATAAACGTTTACATTTAATAAACTTACATGTTAAGGGGCGTCTAAACGGTCCATTTTTTACGGCAATTTGTGGCGGCGCTATTGGCAACTAATTGATTGGCCAATAATGGCAATATGTTTACAATCGTATGGCGCATGATCCAGTCTCCTAAACGGGCTACACAACCCGGCAACGATAAAGGGCGACTGAAACAATAACAAAATTTTCCGGGCAACATTGCGGAAAATAGATCGCTCAGCGATCGTCCATCAACCATCAAATCAATATTGGAGAGTACTGCCATGTTGTTTTGTTAAAATTGCCATAAAAATGGCCCGTTTAGACGCCCCTTTAAAACATAGTTAAAAAAAAAATATATATATATATATATATATAGGTATATATATATAATGGCACTAAAACATATAAAAAACAAATTAATAACATTAACTTGACTATATTATAAAGAACATTATCTGCCTAGAAAGAGATTGATAGACCCTCACCTTATATAAAATGAAATTAAAGAGTTACACAATTTATACAATTTACCCTTTATTTCAATAAAAAATAAAATACAATCAAATTAAATTACAAAACAGTATACACAATAGCTTTGACACTACTGTTACTTTATATTAATTCTTGGTCGCTACCCCTAAGTCGCTCAGCGGGCTATGGAAAGGACTATGCTCGGAGTTTCTCTTAGGGACAAAATCAGAAATGAGTCACCTCATTTCTGATTTTGTCCCTAAGAGAAACTCCGGCAGAGAACCAAAGTTATCGACATAGCCCACCGGATTAGCAAGTTGAAGTGGCAGTGGGCTGGCCATATTAGCCGAAGAACCGACAACCGTTGGGGTAAACGAGTTCTTGAGTGGAGACCGCGGCTTGGCTAACATAGTGTAGGACGCCCTCAGGCCAGGTGGAGTGATGATATACGAAAAACGGCTGGCAGGAGCTGGATGCGAGAAGCCGAAGATAGAACAAAGTGGCGTGCAATTGGAGAGGCCTATGTCCAGCAGTGGACTGCGATAGGCTGATGATGATGATGATGATGATATTAATTCTTTTGACCAAGAATGAATACAAAGTACCCATCCGGCTGACTCATCACTTAACCTATTTCTACATTTTCTAATTACTAATGATGCTTTAAAAAATAATCTCTGCATAATATATAATAGCAGGTACTGAAATTTCAGGTATTGAGAGAAAATCATGGGACATCTTCGATTAAGTTGGATATTTTGTCTCATGCTTCCTCCACCACTCTAAAATGTCTTCCGAGCTGACTGCTCTGGGTTTACTTAGGTACTCCTCTAACTTGTCAATAGCTAAGCCTTGAAACAAGATCTAGATTCAGATGACGTCGAGGGACATGCATACAGTTTCTCAAACTCGCGACGTCTTCATCTTCATCATATTCTCACTTTTTTTCATTTCTTGGTGATTCTAGAGATTTATTCACTGAGTTTACACTTTTATATTCTTTCAAAAGTTCATTAAATTTGCATAGGCTTTCTCATCAAAAGTCTGTGCAAATTTAATGAACATCAAAAGTCTGAGCCTTATGCCTTGGGTCTAAAATTAAAGAGGTACAATAAATCCAGTTGCTCTTCTTATAATGTTTAAGCATTTCATCTCAAGCTGTGTGGAAACCCAGAATGAGCCTTTCGTCCACTTCGGATCGATTAGGTTTCGCATCTAATTGTTTTACCATATATTCAATTTTATCGAGCAAGAGATTGAATGGTACAATGACTAGCGGTAATGTAACATATTTTTCTCCACTAAGTTGCGTTGATAAAAGTTTAAAATTTATTAGTATTTTTGCGACTATTTGCCATTCACTATCTGTGATTTTAAAACGATTCAATTCGGTAACAGAAGTGCAAAATATGTTAATACTAGTTCTCACTATTAAACCAAATACAATAATATCATGTGTGGAATTCTATCGAATAGCTACAAAATTTCTTTGACAGGTCAGTTCGACTTTTGATGAAACCGACGACAAAGCGCCGCGCACTATCAAAGTGCCGGTGGTCAAAACTACACTCTTACAAACTCTTTTTCTTTTAATGGATATTTTCATTCTCTATGTATGTTTATAGTATTGTTCGTAATGCGCATAACTCCAATTTTCCTATTCATATTCTCATAGAGTCCCTAAGCGAATACCCCGAACTACTATACTCCCTAAAACAACACTCATTCTTAACTGCAAGATATTTCCCTTGATTGAGCATGGTGATATATGCTATATTTATCTGAATGCAGAACTCCTCAATAAATGTCATGAGGAGCTCTGCATTCAGATAACTTCTAAATAACTGCATTCGATTCATCACATCACAACTGTCTTTGTGGCGCGGTGGGAATGTGTCCGACTGCTACGCAAGAGATCATGGGTTCGATTCCCACCCGGGACACCTCTTTGTGTGATCCACAAAGTGTTGTTCCGGCCTGGCTGTACTTTGTGTCCGTGATTTGTATGTTTGTAAAGTACCCCGCGACACAGGGCTTGTACCCTACTGCGGGAGTCGTCTTTTTATAAAAAAAAATCTTTAATCTTCGTTAGTTCGACAATGTGTAATAGGGAGCCATTTCAATGTAAAACGGTAAAAAATTACCGTTTTACATTGAAATGGCCCCCTATTCTACAACGACGCAATTTGCGCGCTCTCACTAACACACTACACTGAATTCTATCCTTAATTCTACTTATTCCCCTTCTTCCCCCTTCTTCTACTTGTCATGTAACTTCCAATACTTGTGCTCCGACCATAGCAGAGATCTTCAATCTTCTAACAATTTGCTTCTCCTATTTCCTGCTCATTCTTCTGGATTTGTCGGTTCCTCTTTCCTAGTTCAATCTGTCTTACTCTGGAATCAGTTGAGTTATCACGTTAGTATGACAATATGTTTAATAAGGTGTGTATTTATGTAGGTATGTATATTATACACACCTTATAATTACATATTGTATGTGTGTAGGTACTTATATTATTATTTAGTTGTCACGTATTGCTTATAGATAGTTTAGTTGCCAACAAGTTTACTGCACCTACTTCTATTTTATCTCTACATCACCCTAAGGTTGACTGGTAGAGAATGCTTTTAGCATTAAGTCCGCCTTTGTACAATAACTGTGCATAAAGTTTTTAAATAAATAAATAAAATTATTATATTGAGAGGTGCCCTCGTGTTTCGCTGTGTGTTGTCACGAAACCTTCTACGAAAACGTTGGTACGCGACATCCTTCACCCAGAAGTGCTCCTTCATGAAGATGGACAGATGCTGAATGATGCACCTGCACCATAAACGATTTGAAATTGACGTTATGATAGCGCGATTCCAAATTCGGAGGTACTCCGCAAGTTTTTCTCTCTTTGTGGTGTGATGCTGACGAGACACATATAGCTGCGTCGTTGGTATTGCCGGACGCAGCAGCATGTGAGGTCCCGTCACGCCGGTACCACATTGGTTTCATCTGGAGGGCTTCCTCTGCTTCCTTTCAACCTTTATGCAGCTCTCTGCATCTATTTGCCCTTTAGCAGGGGCTGTGGGTACGGTCTCGTTGGTCTTCATCTTCCTCTTCTGTTATATAACGGGGTGGCTGACCTTGCCAGCGCTGCAGGTAATAACCGCGGGCATGGGTGTGGGCATGCGAGGCGTCGTCACAGCTGACGCGTAATTTTAGGCATGCACCACGACGCGTTTCTACATGCGACGATGACCCAGATCCTGTTACAACGTTGTGCAACTCGATAACTTATCGCACAGATATTGTAAGTTGGCTTCGGAAGCATCATACTTCTGCTGCACATCCGCGAGGACTTCAGAAAGACTATGTCTTTCAGCAAGCTAGTGACGTCGACGTGATCAAAGGTGAGGGAGCGAGCGTGACGTGAGGGAGCTTGTTCAAGACCTGAACAAGCTCCCTCACGTCACGCTCGCCACAAGCGTGTAATCGTTAGTCACACACAAAGACACGTCCGCATTTGAACGCGATTGACTGTTGACTGAGTATAATGAGTAACCTGTTGTTCTAGTGGTTAGTGGACCTGACTGCTAAACCAGTAGTGGGTTTAATCCCCACCCAGGTTAAAAAGTTGTGTGGTCAGCATGATTCTGTGTCCAGATATTTTTTAAGCTATTGCATAGCTTTTATCGCGAACTTTGAGCGCTACGACCGAATCAAGAAATTCCGTAACGAAAATAAAACCTAACACGGGGGGTGTTAGGTTTTATTTTAGGGCTTTATGCGCTAATAATGTATAAACGCGGACTTAATGCTTAAAGCATTCTTTACCAGTCAACTCTCAAATTTAGGTGATGTAGACATCGTAATTGTGTAGGGGCAAATTGTCAAACACAATTAGGGTAACCTGGCAAATGTGCTCCAGTCGGTAACGTACCCCACTTGTACAAATCACAGACGCTTTTTAAATTTGGTACTAATTTGTCCTCAGTAGGTATTAAAAACCAGTATCACTATCATGTAAACAAAACCCCGTCGGTTTTCATACGTTTAGGTGAGAAAAAGACCCAAAAAGGGAATTACCTCATGTGAATTCATTTTGCATCTATTTTCATAGGTATTACCTATATTCGTGCCGCTTTTTTAATACCTACGCTTTTATTAGCTACATACGTATGTTAGTATGTAGGTATGTTAGTATGTCACGGAATCTTTGAACGTGTTTTTACCCACTTCTGAACGTCGGATTTAATTGAAACTTCGCACACTTACCAAGGACCGATGAGAAAAAGGTATTTTTGCAAATTTATCCACTAAAGGGGTAAAATAGTGGTTATAAGTTTTTATGTAATTCTGCTAGTGTTGAAGTTAGATGTGTGGAATTTCGTATTTGGCTTGTTGGTTTAAAATAAAGAAAACATATTTCGGCGTTTTTGAAAAATCAACTCCCAAAGGGGAAAAATCGGGGTTGCAAGTTTTTATAAAACTCCATTAGTCTTAAAGTTAGCTTTGTGAAATTTCCTATTTGGCTTTATGGTTTAAAACTACTACAAAATGAAAAAGAAATTATAGTTTAAAAAACTAAATAAACCGGGCAGGAGCATGTCGGACCATGCTCAGTGTAGGGTTCCGCAGCCTTAAAAAATTGCACTTACGCTCTTTTGTTGAGAAAAGCAGTCTTTCGGCTATAACTCAATGACGGTATAGCCGATCATGACGAAAATAATTTTAACTTAGAGTATTTGTTAAGTGCTATCTTTGTAATTTTTTTCATATTTTTTGGTCACACGGTTCAAAAGTTAAGGGGAGACACATTTATGCAACTTTCGGAGCGATTGTTTACAAAAAGATTTACTCAATCAAAAAGTTTATTAGAAACCTTAAAATATTTTTAAAAGACCTGTCAAATGATGTGCCACACGACGATGTTAGGCGAAAAAAAAATCAGCTTCTGTTACATGTATGGAGTGGTCCTCCTAAAATTATTTATTTTTATTATTTAGCTATCAAACTAAGTAGCGGCCACTCTAAGACACCTTTTCACCAAATTCCATCAATATTCATTGAGAAGTCTCTGAGTAAAATGCCTGTGACATACGGTCAGATAGACAGACGGCCATGACGAAACTATAAGGGTCTCGTTTTTAGCCATTTTGGCTACGGAACCCTAAAAAATACGCTTTTGTTAATAGCTGTACTAAAAAGTAATAAATGATTTTTTATTTATTACTGTAGTACAGCTATTTATAAAGGCGTGTTTTTTTTAGTTTTTTAAACTATAATTTATTAAAGGTTTCGATCGGAAACTAATCTCAATGGAGTTCGTATATTGCGTACAGTTATCGTTACGTTCTCAAGTTGAAGCACAAGTATTGAAAATTAGAAGACAAGTAACAGGGAGTAGTAGGAGAGTTAATAATAGAATAGAGAGTAGTGAGAACACGCAAGCACCGGCGTTGACGAATTTATTTAAATAACATTAATTTAAATGTGACCTTACTATTACTTGTTGCTAACTAACGGCCGGTTTCAATAATCTAACTATCGATGGATTTGACTACTAGAGGTATATATTTGACATATGCTTCATACATAATATGTCAAAATTCTACCTCTAGTAGCCAAATCCATCGATAGTTAGATTATTGAGACCGACCGTAAGTGTGTAATATTAATGCTATGCTGGCTTAATAACAAGTGTTTTATTAGTTACTCAGTATAAGTAACAACCCGGATAATCCGATCAGGCGTGCCCAGCCCTCACTCAATGAAGCCGCAAATCCCAGCCCGAGAATCGGGTTTCTCATTTGAACTCGTGCCAACGCCTGATATCCAGAAGTGGATGTCGGCTACTGACCAGCAATTAAGCGAGGCTTCTGCTCAACTTCTTCTGAAGGCAAACTGAATGAGCAATAAATTAATATATCTAATCTGTGCCAAAAAGTGGCAGTGACAAAAGGCTGTAATATACCAATCACTCAAAAAGAAGGTCATTAAGGCCTCTGGCTTCATCAAGAAACTTCGAGAAAAAGGTTACCTATCAGAGCACATTACGGTGCCTATTGAGGAGTCGAACAATATAGTACGCCTGAACAAATTAAGCGTTGTTGCATCTTACCACAGAATAAGCAAATATCCAGTAATGATACTAAAACACTTGTGCAAACAATCATCAGACCTGACCTAATGAAGCTTCATATTCGAAGTCTTAGAAAAGCGACCAATGGAGGAGATATAATAGAAACAAAAGACGACGCTGCTAATCTCAAACAGACTGTATAAATGTCCTTGTCCAGCCTTACCGCCGGCGACCCTCGAATGATTGTTGTGATTGTTGTTGGAGTACCAGCTTCATTGTCGGAAAAGAATATCCTAACCTATATATATTCACTAAAAATACACCTAAATTCACTTACATACTCAGATCAACTCCACTTTGGAAACATCAGGGGCTTTTGGATAAACTGGATAAAATTATACATGAGACCCTGTCCAAAATTTTAAACGTGGCATTGAACGACCGAGCGTGGCTTCAAGCATCATTACCCGTTCGCTTTGGCGGCCTCGGCGTCCGCAAAATATCTGATGTTAGTTTACCGGCGTTCTTGTCCTCACTTCACAGCACGGATGATCTGACCAGGAAAATTTTAGAACCTACACTGGTTAGTTCTGAAGTGCGGTGTAAGTCTGAGGCCTTGAACGCCTGGAAAATGGCTTGCCCAAACTTTGATTTGCCAACCAACCTATCCGCCCAGAGACAGTGGGACGGTCCGCTCTGCAGTTTAGTAAGACAACATCTTTTAAATAGCGCTTCAAATCTTTCAGAGCGAGCTCGACTGCTGGCTGTGGGCGAATGGGAATCAGGTATCTGGCTTCAGGCTCTTCCATCGTCCAATATAGGCACAATGTTGGACGATACCACGTTCCGCATTGCTGCTTGCTTGCGTTTGGGTGCCCCATGTATCTCTCCTAATCGATGCCACTGTGGAGAAGCCGTAGACAGCCTTGGACATCATGGCCTATCATGCAGCAGGAGTGCAGGCCGCATATCGCGACACGCTAGTATTAATGATATCATCCGTCAGGCTCTTGTCAGCGCTGGTGTGCCAGCGGTTGCTGAACCTAATGGTTTGGCACGCAGCGATGGCAAGAGACCGGATGGTATGTCTTTACTACCTTGGAAGATGGGCAGACCTTTGGTGTGGGATGCAACCTGTGTCGACACCCTTGCGCCTTCCCATCTACCAAACACAGCAACCTGTGTCTGCACTGCTGCGGCCTCTGCTGAGACTATCAAACGGCGCAAATATAGTAATCTAGTCGGAGATTACATATTTGAGCCGTTTGGTGTCGAGACGCTAGGGCCATGGGGTCCAAGTGCTCGCCTCTTATTTAAAGATATTACCCAGCGGCTTGTCAGTGCATCTCGTGACCAGAAGGCTGGCCTTTTCTTTGCACAAAGAATAAGCATTGCCATACAACGTGGCAATGCTGCCAGCCTTCTGGGCACTATACCGGTTGACATCGATGGGGAAGAATTCTTCGACGCCTAAACTGGTTTTGAATCACCTTTTTAGGTAACCCTTTTTTGTAGTTTCTTTTCTGGTAAGTTGATTAATTTATAGTAATCTAGTTTTAATGTAAATTGTATTATATCATATATATGAACAACATTTTATAAGAGGAAACTACATATAAGAGGCGTATGCTGTAAATACTGTAATTTTGCCTAACAGAAAACGTACAAGCTGTTTGTTTCCCAATATATATAAAAAAATATATATATAGCCGATAAAATACCTTCAGTGACCATGAATTCGTTTTTGTCCTCTACAAAATGAAGCCACAATTCTGGTAAAAAGACGCCTCAACCTGTTACTTCATAGTTAAAGTCTCAGCACAGATTAGGAAACTGTTAGTTTCCCAAGGCAGACTATTTACTAACTGGACTTCCTGTCCTGTTTGAGATTTTACGTTAGCAAGTAGATGTTACAACTGCCACCAATATGTTCATGCAGCTAAGTCATGCAGAAACACTACCCCATGCGGACAATGAACGGGCCACTCGATGAGGGAATGCGTCAAGAAACCGGACTCGCCAAAATGCGCAGCATGCCGACGATTCAATAAGCCGCAGTTATAAAACAGACGATGCTGGGTGCCCTGCCAAAAAAGCTGCGAAGAACCGCTACATAAGCTCCGTGGACTATAAAGGTGTATAGAACGCCGCTTAGTACTTGAAGCATTGGACACCGTGGACTTTGCCCATCCCCCATCCTACATAGCATCATCATCAGCCTATTGCAGTCCACTGCTGGACATAGGTCTCCAATTGCACGCCACTTTGTTCTATCTTAGGCTTCTCGCATCCAGCTCCTGCTAGCCGTTTTGCGTATATCATCTACCATTTTACCTGGCCTGAGAGCGTCCTACACTACGTATCCTACATATTACAACATACTAAAGGTCAAACTTCTGTACGTAACACTTTTTTTTAAATTCCTCCATTTCTCTAGTCATATGATTTATCGCTATCAAGTATTTTATAAATTCCAGCACAACAAAAAACAATAAATATATATGAACCTAGAACGAAATATATAGGCAAAGTCAACTTTAGCCCAGTATTCCAAACATAGCTCGACCTTATTAGGACATTACCGAAATTAGGTTAGGTTAGAGGTGCGACCCTAAAATGACGTACGAAAACGATTAAATATGTTTAATCGATTTAAAATACTAACAAAATTTTAATTCAACAATATAAAAATACTTTATATGAGTTCATAAAAGTTTAAATTTAGAACAGTTCCTGTAAATACTGAAGAAAGTTTTAATTTCTTTACGAATAAAAGACACAAACAACATGAGTTAGTAATACTAATTATGTCAATGTTGCTGTGATAAATTTAAGATAAAAAAATGCATCTGCGCAACCACTTTGCGACAACTTCAATCCGGTCAAGTTACTTAGATCCTACTGTAGTTCCGTACTTTAACATAATATTATTACACACATCTTAGTACAAGCTTCCATATATTTAAGCACTAGATATTCCTAGATATGACCAGGACATTTGACTTTGTCTCACTTAATCAACTTCTGAATAAATTGGACAATTATGGCTATAGCGCACCAGTCCTAAGCTGGCTTAAATCTTACTTAGAAAATAGACAACAATGTGTGGATGTAGGCCAACTAAACTCGGAAGACTCCATCGAAATACATAGATCTAAATATAAATTTAATAAATCTGGCGTGTCCCAAGGTAACGTATTGGGTTCACTATTGTTTCTCGTTTACATTAATGACTTACCTAATGTCACCCACCATAAAACTATCCTTTTTGCAGACGACGTGCCGATTATAATAACAACCCAAAAAAATATGACACTACAACAACAAGAGTTGGACATTAACAATACACTGATATCAATTATTCAATGGCTAAATAATAACAATTTACAAATAAATTTACTAAAGACTAATTTTATTAATTTTAAAATTTTCAAAAATAATAATCTAAATATTAACTATAAAGGACAAACGCTACTAAATGCTAAAACGGTGACATTTCTAAAAAGAAACAACAAACTGGAAAAAACACATAGAAAAAGTGAGTAACAAAATTAGCGGGTTTTCGTATGCACTGTACAAATTGGGAAAATTTGCAACTAGAGACACAGCATATACAGCATATTTTGCCTATGTTGAGTCTGTACTTCAATATGGATTACTCATATGGGGTAATGGCACAGATATAAATAAAGCTTTTATTGCCCAAAAACGTTGTATTCGGTCGATTTGTAATATTTCCACTGATACTTTCTGTCGTCCCTATTTTAAAAGCATAAAAAATCTTTCTCTTTCTTGCCTATATGTGTTAGAAGTTGGAATGTTTGTTAAACAACATCCTGAAATATTTAAACAGGCTAAAGATAGAACAAATACGACTAACATAGACTGGTCTTAAATATAATTCCTAAAAGTAGCAGGATACAAAAAAATGTTATTCAATGTGTGTACAATATATAAAAAAATTGTTATACAATATATAACAAATTACCAGTAGCTATTAAGGATTAACTTTGATTTCATCAATAAATTTATAAACGCATAGTGCTAGTTATTAGACAAAACATTCTATTCGATTGAAGAGTTTTTAGAACATTGTGAGTAGGATCAATAAAATTATATAATATGATAATCGAATGCTGTGATAAATTTAAGGTAAAATAATGTTATGATAAATTAATTCTTCATATTATTACTTAAATGCATGCTATCTGTGATGGCAAAATGGGCTAGATCGAATTATCATTAATTGTATTATGTAACACCATTATCTACCCCGTTTATTGCAATAAAGATAATTGAATTGAATTGCACTACTCTTGTTCTTAGAATAGATTATAGAATTAATTTGTAACTAGAAAAACTCTGTTGATAAACTTTCGCGATTTGTACAAAATATAAAATTATACTGGTTTTAATCGCGTGAATGAAAATCACGGGTAGACTTTCAGTATACCCGTGATTTTCACCACGTTTCAACCGTATTGCAACCACGGCCGCTGCAATATCGTCGAAACGTCGGGCAATAAACAAGGTATTTTACCTTAAATTATTCACGCGATTGAGACCACAGGTCTCAATCGCGTGAATAATTTATTTTATAATAGAATATATTATTTTATATAATAATAATATATAGAATATATATTATTATTCGTAGCATATATTATTTTATAATAAAAAAAAAATCTTTATAAATAGAATTAATTTGCAACTGTGTACTTAATATGTGAATAAATTCATTATGAATTTAGAAATATAGGTAATAAGTATCTAAGTTTATCAGAGTTGTCTAGTTGCCATAGCAAAGGCTCAGCCTAGTTAGGATTAGATGTCGTTTTGTGATTTGTCCCAAGTTATTTTATGTTAGGTCATTATGGGTCAAGGGTCGTTACGTAAACATGATTATCTACTGAAGGCTTTGTCTGTTATTAAAATCTAGATACTTTATCAATTAAAAAGTAAACAATGCAAAAAAATCTATATGTAATTTGAATCTCGGCAATGGCTCCAGCGATATTCATGAAATTTAGTATGCAGAGGGTTTCAGGGGCAATAAATCGATCTAGCTAGCTTATATTTTTAGAAAACATCGTTTAAAAAAAATATCGTGCCAATCATCCATTTACTATGAACCCTAAAAATGTGTGGTATGCCGTATCATTTATACGGCATACCCCACATTTTTAGGGTTCCATATCTCAAAAGGAAAAAACGGGACACCTGTCTTTACTTCCTACCGTCTTATACTACAGGGAAATGTCTGAAAACTATATATTTATTATTTACTATTACTTATTATACGATACATTTCAGAACTTAATCGCGAGAAATTATTTAAAGGTACGAACCTTTTATTTACCCGTCGTTTCGATCGAAGTGCAATTCGATCAAAACGTCGGGTAAATAAAGGGTTCACGCGTTTAAGTCCCGAAATGTATCTAATATGTATAAAAATCGCGAAAGTTTAAAAACAATAACTATATATTTGTAAATAAATCATTAAAAAATATAGTCTTTAAAAAATAATATGTACCAACAAATTTGTACGGAACCCTCGGTGGGGACTCCGACTCTCACTTGTTCGGTTTTTATATGTAGGAAACCACAGCGGCACCGGCACCGCGTCGCAGCCGCATTGCACCGTGTGGAATGGCTCTTATACCGCCTAAGCCTTGCTTACGTTTAAATATTTTCTCCTTCACAATTGTGCCGATAAATCAATGATATTATATTAGGAAAAAAAGGCAGATATGTTTCTAGCGCGCGCATCGTGAAGACTCGAAAACACAGAACACACCTCGAAAACGTTCTAATTGGGACGTTTTAAGGCGACGAGCTAAACACTTAAAGCTATCTCTTTTACTCACGTGCTTATCGTATCTTTTGTACTATTCATTACTGCTACTTGTCAACATGTGTACACCATAACGGTATGTTTAAACAGCGCGACCAGTTTTTAAGTGTCAGTTACTACGAACGTAACATATTAATATCTTTTATACAGGGTGTAACAGAAAGGTGTGGTCAAATTTCAGCAGCGGATAGGGTATGTTATCAGTAATGCACGTACCATGGTGCCATAGCTGCTTGCATTATTATTACATAGTTATAGCATATTCTTTTTGTCAAAATTTAGTAGTGAAAGGCGTATGGCATAAGAATGATACCCCCTCTGATGCGAAAATCGATTGAATTATCATGGCATAAAACTTTTTAAGTCATAGTTTTTTTAACTAATAACTATTTCATTCATAAATAAACGAATTAAAAATCATTTATATTTTTTTACGGTACTACGATTTTGATAAAATTAGGTATGTGCATTCAGTATCATGGGCACATACCAACCCTTGAATATGACCACACCTTTCTGTTACACCCTGTATAATTAATAATTTTATAATTTTAATTTATAATTTTTTTAATTTTTATTTTTATTTGTACAGACAAGGTTACATTGTCTCAGTAGATTTTAATAAGGTACATTGGAAATTAGTTTGTGAGGCCATACTACCGACTCCTAAATTAGGTGGGAACCTGTATCGTAGGAGTCGTTGTAATTCCTCCGTCATAATAGTAATTACTATAAGTATACAAAGTCCTTATAATCTAGATAGCGAGCATAACAATGATAACATTATAGCGTACGAATTCCCCCAGGCATATAAACATAGCTATATAATATCATTGCGATAAATGCTAAAATCTAATATCCTACAGCCTTCTACGTTAACTTAAATTGCTGACCGCAAAGAATTCCAATGGTGCCTTCTGTTGTGACACAAATAAAAGTAGAACCAGTATTCGTATATTTGCACGAGTGGTGCAGCGGTGGACAACAGCACGGCACGTAGGAAACCAATAGACGTAGCGACCTACATTATACTGAGCGGGAAAGCAATAATAGGTACTTGAATACTTAAACCTATAAGCCCAGACACATCGTACCAATTTTCAAATTTGTTTGAATACTAGCCGTGTCCGCGACTTCGCGTTAAGTTACAGTGCTGCTCACTTCTTTTAGACGTTAACGTGATGCTAAAAGTTACTCCTTATATCATCAGCTGTCTGACAGTGAAAGTCCCGTCAAAATCCGTTCAGCTGTTAAGGAGATTAGCCGGAACAGACAAACCGACAGACAGATTAAAAAAAAACGGGTTGTGAATTTTTGAATATTTTGGAATGGTTAGGATTTTTCTTTTTGGGTTTTTTTTATCATTGTATAAGTAGGTACTTTCATTTAGGTGGTTAAATACAATATTCATCTATTGCGCTATCGTACACACACATGACAATTAAAAAAATGACAATGACATTACAATTAAAAAGTTTATCGTTTAGAAAAAAATACATATTGATGAAATTTTAATAATATTTAGTTTTGGCCGTTTCATTTTTTTTTTTTAAAGACGACTCCCGCATAAAGTACAAGCCCTGTGTTACGGGGGACTTTACAAACATACAAGTCACGGACACAAAGTACCCCCAGACCCGGAACAACAATTTGTGGATCACACAAAGTGGTGTCCCGTGTGGGAATCGAACCCACGACCTCTTGCGTAACAGTCGGTCACACTCCCACCGCGCCACAGAGGCAGCCGATTTGGTTCATAATGTTAATTTTTTTCCAAATATTTTGTAAATACTCACTGAATTGATATTAATTTGCACATATCACTTCATAACAGGTGTTTGACCGCTAGTGATGGTAAATTATTCTGTAACTGACTGTAATTATCAAAATCAGCTGCTTTTGCACTGTTTTCTTTAGCTATTTATTGGATGAAAGTAACAAAGTTGATTACTAACAACTATTTATTTACTTCAATCTTTAGGTCATTTCAAAATGTACATTGTAAAAAAATTGTCGCCCTAGAAAAATAATGGTTTAACGAAAATGTCCCCCTAATCATAAATATAAAAATCTCGTATCACGGTGTTTGTGGTGAAACTCCTCCCAAACGGCTTGACCGATTTTGTGTATTTGGTAGTTATGAGAATAGATCGTAAGGTTTTTTAAATGACGAGGGAAATTGACGCAGAAAAATTTTATGTACTTAAATGATGTACCACTATAGCGCTAAGACCACTTACGCGATATAGACCCATCAAGGCGGCGGGCGCCGCGGCGTTGGCTACATCTATTCACATTCAGTAAATCTTAGTACAGTACACTTACCGACATCAACTAGTAGGTAAATGTACTTTTTGAGGCTTTTGTTATTAGAATTTAGAATACTATGGTTTTACCAATGGCGGTTGACAAATGTTGATTTTGGGAATAAAACAATGAGTCACGAAGAACCTTAAATATTATATCGTAGATTGATTTTTAAAATAATTTGAGGTGCATTCAAAGATTTTTTAAATAACCGCCTGCCTGGACCGGCATCGAATCCGCAAAATAGGATAAATGAAATATCCTGTATTTTAATAATATCAATAAAAAGAGTCAATCATTATGATTTTTTTTTCTAAATAACATAGTATCTTAAATGGAAGGAAAATTATAAAATTTAACATTTAAGCTAAAATATTTACATCGAACTGCAAGTTACAACAAATGTAACTTAACAAATGCACAAAGCATGTCTTATTTTGTAATACGCAAATTAGAATTACTATTTGTTGATTTCAGAAGTTCAGTTTGTAACTTGAAATCATCATATAGAAGCAGAAACAAAAATTCAATAGTTAGGCCTAGCGTCGTAATCTACGAGTATATAACTAGCCCGGCCATAAATACTGTTACATAAAAACTTTTATTTTTTTTAATAATTACTTTGAATTAGGAACGCGTTTATTATTTCTCAAAGTTCTTTTGATTTCGCGTATTTCACATATTTCACATATTTTATCGTGTTCATTATCAAATTACAATATGGATTGGGGTGTTAAAGACAATAGGATTGCCGTGATCGCCTTGCACAAAGTGGGTATGGAGCCGTCGGTCATGTTCTAGATACTTCAAAAGCTTGGTATCGTATCGGTTCGTATATCGTACTATCAACAGATACAACAACACTTCCTCTGTCGAAGACCATAAAAGATCGGGGCGGCCGCATGCTGTTAGAACTACAAAGGCTATTAATGCTATTAAAGCCAGAATTCGTCGAAATTCCATTAGGAAGCAAAAAATCTTATCGCGAGAAATGAAGATTCCCGCTAGGACTCTGTCACGTTATTATAAAACAAGACTTGAAGCTCGGTGCTATTCGTCGATATATAGGACAAGCGCGTCTGTCACGATACGCAGGTGAAGGGCACAGAAATATCCTCTTTACCGATGAAAAAAAATTCACGATTGAAGAGCACTACAACAAGCAAAATGATAAAGTGTACGCTCACAGTTCTAAAGAAGCTGCTTAAGTGGTCGGAAAGGTACAACGTGGTCATCATCCTGTCCCGTCAGTGATGATTTGGTGGGGCGTCTCTTATCAAGGCGTCACAAAGCTACATTTTTGTGAAAATGGAGTGAAAACTTCAGCCAAACTGTATCAAGTGGTATCAAGAGATAGTCTTGGATCGTGTTGTGAAACCTCTCGGCAATACATTTTTTTTAAATGTACCGTGGACTTTCCAGCAGAACTCGGCACCTGGTCACCATTCACGAACTACCCAAGCCTGGCTAGAAACGAACGTTCCGGATTATATAAGAGCTGAAGACTGGCCCTCATCTAGCCCAGATCTCAACCCTTTAGACTACAAATTATGGTTGGTTTTAGAGGACATGGCTTGCTCTAAACGACACGGCGACATTGAGTCTCTCAAAAATCTCTGGAGCAAGCAGTGGCGAAATTTCCCATGCAAAATAGTGTGTAAATGCATAGATTCGTGGCCAGACAGATTAAAGGCCTGTATAAAAGCTGAAGGTGGCCATTTTGAAAAGAATATTGTTTTTATTTTTTGCTGAGACTTTAATAAACTTCAAAATACATTACAATTAATTTTTATGACACCAACCTTAAGGGTCTAAACAAAATAGTATCTATACTAATATTATAAAGAGGAAAGATTTGATTGTTTGATTGTTTGTTTATATTGAATAGGAAACTACTGGATGGATTTGAAAAAATCTTTTATCGTTGTGAAGTTACACTAACCCCGGGTGACATAGGCGATTTTTTATCTCTGTAGTCCCACGGGAACGGCAACTACGCAGGTGAAACCGCGAGGCGTCCTCTAGTCTTAAATAAAGGGAAGGCTATAACATTTTGCATTTAATAATAACTCGCTGAACCCGGTCACGCTTCGCTATGGCTTTTTGGTCCAGGAAACCCCGCGGGCGTACCCAGAACACCCAGCCAAAGTTTTATCATAATCTGATGAATGGTTTCGGAACGCATAGAGGATATACAGACAAACATTCATTTTTATACATACCTAGTCCGGCCATAAGTTCTGTTACAAATTGAAATGCAATTTTTTTTAATGAAGTAATGTAATATTATTAAAACATATATGTACATATTTTAATTCTGTTATTTGTAAAATCTGTAGGTACATTGTTTTAATTGTAAAATTTTACATATTTTGTAAATTCTACTATTTTATCGAAAACTTCTGTTTTATTTTGCAATAAATAAATACAAGAAAAATGCATTTTGTCATCCAAGAAGGTTATGAAATATGCCTTATTATCCCTAGTGGGAACTTCAATTGGACCACACACATCTGTATGAACTATTCCTAAGACTTCTTTTGCTCTTTCCCGAATAGTACAAGCTCTGCTTGACTGCCTCTGTGGGAGTGGTGGGAGTTTATCCGACTGCTACACAAGAGGTCGTGGGTTCGAGCCCCACCCAGGATAAAACTTTGTGTGATGAGCATGATGGTTTATTCTGTGTCTGGGTGTTATTTATCTATAATATGTATGTATTTAGAAATATATAAGTATGTTTATCGGTTGTCTGGTTGCCATAGTACAAGCTCTGCTTAGTTTGCGATCAGATAGCTTTGTGTGAGTTGTCCCAAGATATTATTATATTATTATTATTATTAGTGGTAAAGGGTCTTAGGGTCACTAACCTCTAGACCAACAGACCAGTCAAGTCAGAAAATAAAATACTTTATTATTTTTATAATTCGTTTTATTACTAAACGTATTCTTTGGATTATATATATCCCTACTAATATATAAATGTGAATGTAAGTTTGTTTGTTACGCTTTCACGCGAAAACTACTCAACCGATCATCATGAAACTTTGTACACATATTCTTGGAGGTATTAGAAGTAACATAGGATACTTTTTATTAAGAAAAAATATATATTTTTTACATCCACGCGGGCGAAGCCGCGGCTGAAAGCAGCTGAAAGCTAGTTTTATATATTAAAAAACTATAAAAAACAATATAATAAATATTATTATAACAATAATAACCTAACACGCGCAGGTTTATACCTATGCCATACGCCTTTCACTACTGAATTTTTGACAAAAAGAATATGCTATAACTATGTAATAATAATGCAATCAGCTATGGCACCTTGGTAGGTGCAATACTGATAACACCCTATCCGCTGCTGAAATTTAACCACACCTTTCTGTTACACCCTGTATATTGGCCTACTATTGATTTCAATCATTTATACAAGTTCGGACTACCTAATACAAGTTGTAACTTGTATGCAGGTTTGTTTAAGTTGTATGCAATTCGCAACTTGCATACAAGTAACTTGCCTAATGGAATAGTGCCTTGATTACATATTATCAAAATAAGGAATTGATAACATAGAAAAAAAAACAATAAGTACAAATAAAAAAGTAATTATGTACAAAATTGAGTTTTCTACCAGCAAACCTTTTAGTTCTAGAGTAGAAAGATATATAAAAGTAGTCGGAAGTGTAACAATAAAAGAAAAAAAAAGAAAAATAGAAATGAAACCATATGTATAAATAAACAGTAAGTACATACTTACATACATAAACATATACATATAATATTTCTATATCATATAATATACCTACATAAATACATACAATTTAAAAATACATACCACATAATACATACACTTACATATTAATATTACGTAAATAAAATATTATAATATACTTAATTAGATAGAGTGAATATATTCTTTTGTCCTTTTTTTTTAAAACGTCTAGAGAGAGGCTGTCGCGTAAAGGGTGCGTATTTTATTATTGTATTTTTGTGATGTGACAAAAACGTGACAAATCATAACAAAAATGAATAAGCCGCCGGCTTTAAAAGTAATCTCAAATATTTTGGGCTCAACAGGAATGTTCATGATTTTAAAGCACTTCGCACTTTATTAATGATCGAAAATAATCTATCTATACAATATATGAAATGTTATGATTTACTTAACTGAAATGGACCAAAAAAAAGTTGAATTTTGATCGCCAACAAAAAAACACATGTTACTTTTGCATACGACGACAAAATGGCTGACCCATAATCGCTTTTCGCATGTAATCACATTAAGCCTAGCTAGCCTTAGAGCTAATTTTACTATTTGATAAATAAAAAATATTACTAAATTTGATCGTGAGAAAAATGAAAAATCAACAAAAATGAACAAAATAGTGGATATTTGATTTGGATCCAGAATTTTAATTATGAAATTATCTAAAGTTAGTATAGCTACCCTATAACAATGGCAAATTGTATTGTCTTAACAAAAAATAAACAAATAGGTATTGAAATGTTACAACTATTATTCTAATTGAAAGGTTTTTGTGAGGACAAATTATTTTTTAAGCAGAAATTTCGGATTTGGTGTAAATATTAGAGTATATTTTATAAATACTGAATAATATACATATATATAATATAATAATTTCCAGATAGAGGGTTAACCATTCTATAGACAGATCATCAATAAATCTTTTTTTTTGTTTCTTGTGTGGACAATTTTCGATGTCTAAATAGTCATTTTAAATGATTTTCACCCACAATTTCATTTTTATTATTAGTCCGAAGATTTTATAACTAAATATTGAAAAGGATCCCTTTCGTATATTTTATGACATATATATAAAGTAAGTACTTATTAGTTTGAAAACAAAGAAAAAACTGTCCTTTTTACAGGAATATAAAAGAGACGCCATCGAAAGCGTAAGCTACTTCCTGGGTACATAGAGGTGAAGAGATGCATTAAATTAATGATAGCAAAAATGTCAGAATCACTACTTTTTTGGTAATAATTTATACATTATCAGAAGAATGAATAAATTTAATTTTATTAGGTCCTAATCTGACGAAACTAAGCGCGGCATAAGTCGAAGAAAAGGGCAAAATATTGCAAACAACCTATTCTACAAACTTAGAAGACAATTTTACAGAAGAATGTGTCCATAGATGTTTTTATTTGTTTGTAAATATAATTTTATTTACAAAAAATATCTATCCGACTTCAATGACGTTGATTTACTGGCATTTACTCTTATTGAGGAGTTTCATTGTCTCTTTCCGAAACTCATTATAAGATCTTTACGAAATGTATAAAGGGGACCATTTCAAAATACACTTTCGAACATAAAAAGGATTTTCAAAATCCGTCTATGGCACCTGTCCCACAAACGACGATGAGCGAGAAGCGAGTAGGGATCAATCGCTCAAGAAATATAGATCCCGTCCGTGTAAACAATAGAGATGCAGTATAGAGCGAGTACTCGCTGGCATCGGCAGTGGGAACACTCAACGATCAACTATTAATATCTGTATATTTTTTGTTTACACGGGATCTACATAAGTATGTACGTTTCTTGAGCGATAAAATCTCTACTCGCTAGTCGCTTTCTCGCCGTTTTGGTGGGACAAGTTCCTATATATGACAGCGTTATGCCCGAACATACATACATTAAAACAATACAAAAATCCGAATTAAGAACTCCTCCTTCTTGAAGTCGGTTAAAAACCAGGCAAGAGCATGTCGGACCATACTTTTTTTTCGACTGTAAAGAAGAGTTATGTTTTTCGCGCATATCTTGTATGTATGTATGTAATATTCTTTATTGCCTGATATCTCACAATCCACAGACCGGATTTATACAATTAAGACGTCGTTAGATTCGTCTTGATCGCCCAAGTGTTCTTAGATATGTGACGTTTGAGAAAAACAAACATGGCGGCTGTGAGATAGAGAAATAAAGTGGTGTGAGAAAAAAGTTGTTTTGAATACTGTAATATGGGTATCAAATTAAAGGGCTTATCTTAAGCATTACAAAAAGGTAAAACTTAATTATGACTGAAATACTCAAACAGTTGGTTAGCAACCATTCTTTTTTCAATCTTCAATACTTGACAATAGCTGTGATAAAAGTTAGTTGTTGCATCGGTTACATAATACAACCACTAAAAAGTAGCACTAAATAAATAATTCTCTCAGTGTAATGCCCCCTTAATGTATTATTTATTTCATTATTAAAATAGGGTTCATTCAAATTATTATTGAAAAAAATATGGTTGTAACATCGGCATACATAATACAAAGTTGGTTGATTATATTGGGAAGCTCATTTGTAGAGATTAAGAATAGTAGTGGTCTTATTATAGGTACTACCTTGCGGTACTCCTAATTTTACATTTTCGAATTTAGATTGATTACAATCTAAATTCGAAAATGTAAAATTAGGAGTAAAATTAGGGGGAGTATTCACGTAAGTATTTTGCTTCCTAAGTGAATAAAGATTTTTTATTATTATTATTAACATTGTAACATCTTTCATGCCTAATTGTATGTACACACATGTTTACGCAAATAAAATGTTATCTTATCTTATCATATCTGAAATGTCCCCGCGTCGGTAAGTAAATCTGTCGCAGCAAGGCTCTTCAAATTAGTTTCTCTGTTTTTGTACCTTTCGTGCTGCCCATTCGAGCAGTGGTTACAGTTGAGCGCCATCCGCCACTCGCATAATTTCCTCTGTGTCGTCTGTTGATTTGTCGAAAGTCTTTTTTTTGCACTATTGTCCACTGCTTGCGCAGTGGCTTCTATGTTTGGGCTGGAACAAGTTGTCCACGCAATGACTTAATTTCTTAGTCAGAGTTGCCCCCTTTCGCCGTCTCCATCTCTCCCACTTGACAGACTATCTGGCGCGGTCAGATACGCGGCTTCCTATTGCAGATTTGATTTGGTCAGTCAGGCGCATAAGTGCCCTGCCGCGTGATCTAGTTCCCTCCACTTTTCGAGTCGCTCATTGCCTTGTTTTCCTACCTAGAGACATATCCAAAGAATTTTAATATTCGCAATTGTACCACGGCCGATAAACGCTGCGTGATTCTGACCTCCCGAAGTATGTACACGTTGATGCGGTAATCAGTCCACGATATCCCGAGCGTCTTCCTCCAGCAGCACTCTCTAGAGCGTCTGTCTTCCCCCTTTCTAATTTGCGCACTGTCCATGTCTTTACCACGTAAAGAATAATGGGGAATACCAGTATTCCCACCTGACTTTAGTAATGTTGCGATTCCTTCATACTCTCTTTAGTTTATCCATAGTAGTTCTAGTTATTGCCATACGTTATTTTACTTCATCTACACAGCCGCCATTGTTTGATTTACACGTCGATCTGAACCACGTCGCAGTTCGCCATCCGATTAACTTCGGGCGAATTGTCATTAGCGCAATCCACAGCCTTATTTTTACCTCAAATCTAGCCTAGGCGCACTGCCATGCTCCCGCCAAGTCGAGCAAAAAATCCTCCTTCTCTCGAAGCAGTTCAGGCCATTTTCGTCCACCAATAACTTCGTTGTGGATAAAACTTGAAGCCTGAATTTTCAGTAACCAAGCAGGCATTGTATAAACACGGTACCTATATTTGAAATTTCATTAAATTAAACCCGTAGTTTAAGAATTATAACTAGTTAAAGTTTCCTTAGTATGTCACTCACTGACTGACTGACTGATCATCAAAACTCCAATTCACTTCTTGCAGACATAGAAGCTTCAAATTTAGAATACAATTCGTTTTTAGAATATAATCAAGGAACAACTATTTGTTTTGATTATTTTCTAGATACACCAACTGCATAAATAACTCTGTAATCCCTTATAAATATTATAGGATTACAACGTCACATTTGCAGTGAATGAATCAGTGTAGGGGAAGGGAGGATAACTACGAACACAGGGAGTTTTGAACTAAATCAAAAGATAGTATTTGTAGGTTAATTTTAATAGGTTCTTCTGAAAGGTAAATTATGATACTTTAAACTACTGCAATCAACAATATTAATTTATTTTTGTATATACAACTTTTATAACAAGAACAACACCTCTAGTGTTCGTGTTTCCCCGAAACTGGTCGGGCAATCACGAATACCTAATGGGGCAATTACGATCATTTGCGATTGACTCAATCTAGCCTAAAACTAAGCAAAAATCACAACGGTAGCCAAGTGTCAACAATCACGCAACAATATTCGTTAGTTTCGTTCTTTCTCTTGTTTGTCTTTCTTTTCATCTCATTATCACTGTTAGAACTAAAATCTTCAATATTTCAAAAAATTATCGTTGTTTCAAAAATGCAATTATTGTATTCCTTTTTATATATTTTCGTTTTTGTTTTTCTTTGATAATTCCACGGCATCTAAAACGATTAAAAGTTAAATGGAGAATTACTTTTAATTTTAATGAAATAGCTAAACATTCTTTATTGTCACAAAATAATACTAACTTATCAAGTTAATAACCGATTCTATTCTTTACGGGGCAATGCCGAACGCTCGTAATTGACCCACTCAATTCGTTCGCCAATACCCAATACCCAACAAGGTAATAAAACGAAAAAAATATTTGGCCCGGCCGCCTGTAATTCTCTAAATTGAATACTCAACTACTAATTGTTTATGCAAATAAATGTCGTGTTAGAACTATCATTACTTTATAAATTTACACTGTGTTTAAATTAAGGTAAAAATGCAACGAAAGTAAGTAAATATTTGAATTAGTTTTACCTTGAATAACCTTCACTTGGCACTAGTGATGGCGTGATTTCTAAGATGGCTACGAGTAAAATCATGTTATCTCTTTCTAACATTATAAAACAGCTGCGTTAGCGATTACCCAGCGTTTGTGATTCCCCTGCCTTCTCCTACCTGTATATCTATACTATATTGCACTGGCGGTCCATATCATATTCAATGGCTTCTAAGGTCGCGCTTGCCAGCTCTACCTACATAAAGGGGTTTCCCCTCCCCCCACCTGTGACTGGTGTAATTTTAAACAGCCCTAAAAATCTTGGTGCGCAAACTGAATTGCCCCCCCCCCCCCCGTGCGCATATGATCAAATCGCAGCTATTGCCAAGATTTGAAAATTGAAAAAAAATTGTATTACCGTCTTAATCATATTACACCTTTTTAAATGCTTACGATGAGCCCTGTCATTTGATATAATATTGCGATATCCGAAACAAAAGTTACCATAAGTAGAGTACCAGAGGTAGGCTTAGTTATCTGTTATGTTTAACCTTTGTGCTTTTTTTATATTTTTTGGTCACGTAGTTTAATGGACAAAGTGGGGGATTTTCGGAGCGATTATTGCCAAAAATATTAGACCGCGTTTTTAAATGTGCGACCATCTATCTAATTTCTGAATAAATTTTCAAAATAGTTGGCAATATAGTAAATTAATTATGTAGTATACTACCTACAGGGTTTCCCGACGTGAAACCTAAGAGTTCTATAGAAAAGTTTACAGGGTTCAAAGACATTTTTTTTTTATTTAAAAAAGATAACGTGGCGCGGGTGTTCCGTAATGTTTAAAGTTTGGGAACCCCTTGTGGGTGCTGAGAAAGAAGCGGCTGGTTACCTGGGGCCTAGGACGGCCATGACTGCAAATCCACCTCTGGATGGATGAGTCGTCAAAGGTGCCCTTTTTGCTCCAATCGCCATAAGCTTCAAATCATTGAGATAAAAATAACAGTACTGCCATCTACATTTTAAAATAGGAACTCGAAAGATTAATAGAACGTCGCCCTCGTTAGTTAAAGTGAGTCCATGTTGCTACTGATAGATGGCGCTTATGCTAACATAGCTCCATATTAATTCATAGCGCCATCTATAAGTTCGAATTAGAACTTCTAACTTAATGAAACGGCTATTTATTTTGGTCATCTCATTTGGTTAGACAGGGTTTCTAAAGCTATTTAATTTGTTCTTGCCTAAATTCATTGCCATTTCAATAGGGGTCAGTATGCGTAAAGAAAAAAAACTCCTAGCGAACCAACTCAATCCAACTTGACATTTTGAGACATGTCTCGACATTTTGTATAACTTAAAAAATCGATTATAAAATTAATAATCGAATAGTTCAAATCGGAATGTCTGTGAAATAAAAGTGCACGTCGATGATATCGTCGTGAGATGTCGTATGTGTGTGTAATTTCTGTTCATAAGACCAAAAAAAACCCATTTTTTTCTTTTTTTTATTTCACCCAATTACTTACTAACACTTCATCCGAGTCTACGGTACGGTACGGTGGTAGACACGGGTGAAGAGTTGGTATGTTAATCTTTATGGAACTAACCCTTTCAACTTACTTGTGGAGCAACATAAGGTGTCAATAGCATCCGTGTGTTGTTCATCAAAATAATATAATGTGAACGCTGTATGTAATTGGATAGCCTTTTGTATTTTTAGCGCTGCTTGTATGTGTTTTTACGTCCTCCCTACTAATATTAAACATAATATGAAGAGTTTGCTTGACAAGGTCATCTCTGAAAGTACTGGGCCGATTTTTATGAAATTTAGTACAGAAGTAGCTTGAAGCTCGAGGAAAGACGTAAGCAATAATGTCAAGCCGCGGGGCAAATAAACCAACTAAGTACAACCAATAAAAACAAGCAATAACTTTGCATAAATGGTAATTGTGGAAGAAAATACATTCAATCGTCTTAGCACGTTAGTAATTTTACATTTCTATTTAGAGAAATAAAGGTAAATACAATTCGCGCCACGTAAGTTTGCGTGTCTGATGTTTGCGCGCAAGCTGCGCACAACTCAAATTTAGGTATCAGAGGGGATGAAAAAGACGGGGAGGGAATGACGTCCCTGCGCGGAACTACATTCGAATACAACTTCCCAAACGCAAACGTAGGTTTCGCGAACTGTACAATCGTGTATGGTTTTTGAAAAAAAAAAACTTAATTTAACAAAGGTATTAAAAAAGAATAGAAAAAGAAGTTATGCCAAGCAAGACTACATACTTTAAACATATAAATCTATTCGAGGTATCGAGTCTACTCCCGTTCAACACACAGCACAGCACTACCATCGACGTTTTGCCGCGACACATTAGCATTGTCATTGTAACATTATTATTTTTTTAGTATGTCCACACCTCTCATTTCCTTTTTTACTTTTTCTATATTTCTTTATTATACATGCGTACAGCAGATTTAATCACACACAACACAATCATTACAATAAAACACTCATTTTCATCAAGGGGAAACTAAAAAAATAACTTCATAAAAATTGTCGTTAATACCTTATTATCAGTTATTGTATAGACAGCAAATTAGGATGGTTATGCCCATCACTAGTGGTCCAATAACTTTGTCGTCCGAAGCTTGTGACAGACATTCTTGACTATTATTTTTTAACATTTATTTCTAGTTCAATATGAGTAAGTATGTTTTTAAACATTACATTTGTGTGTTTATTATTAATTTCAAGAGTTTCTATTAAATTATTGTGAGTAAACATAGCGATATTTCGTTATAGCACGTGTCGGTATGTATAACATTCATTTACTAGCAGTTAGGTAAGTATTGTTTTAAGCACGAAAACACAATTAAATTCCTGAATTAGTATTTTTATATCGTGTCATTTTATGCCGATTGATTGCACATTTATAGTCAGAGACCATTCAAGCCGGCTATTTTAATAAAATATATCATAACGGTTTTTATAATCATTGTTAGATCAATGATGCCTTCGTCTCTTGTCCGGACGCTATATAAAAAAAATGCGCTTGTAACTGTCACACCACACCTGCGAGATTGAGCAATGCTTTGTTTTGAATTTGAGAATTAATTTATATGGTATTTACTGTTCTAATTTTAGTGTGTTTATTTAAGTAATATGTATCTTGTCAATGTACATACTCCTGTCACGTCATTATGGTCAATTATGAAAGAAGCTACTTAGCTCAAAACAATTTTACTTGCAGGTTATAAACTCGCACTTTAAGATAAATAATAAAAGTAGTATTTACTAGTTACAGGAACTGTTTCTAAATTCATATTTTTTAACTTTGACTTTTTTGCTACCTCCATATACCTAAATATGGTCTACTAACTGTCTGTAGGATGATTGTTAACATAATTTGCACTTTAAAAGAATACATTTTATTCATTGTTCTGGGTATTAGTAAAAAAACTTTATTTTTTAACTACCTATTAGTTCATGAGAAAATATTTGTGGCTATATATTTTACCAGTTTTAATGAGTTTACATTAGTAATATTTATTGTATACTTTATTTCTCAACCTTTATGGTACATGTGGAATGTAGTATAGGTATTTAAGTTAGTTGTTTTTGATGATATTTGCAATTCTTATGCAAAAAATACTTGAGTATTTTTGATGAAACTGTATAGGTACAATAATATAGCTTATACACCAGAAAAAAGCTAGTAATTATTGTTTTAGTGATCTTACCATTTGCACAACTGGGAATTTTATTCTTGTGAGATGAGACTGACTTATTCTATACTAAAGCCAATTAAATGTTTAATAACAAAGTTGCTTAGCAACCATTGACAATAGTATTAGATTGAATGGTTGCTAAGGCTTTAGTATTGTAGTAATGAGCTAAAATTGCCAGCAGGCCCCAACTTATTTTAGTTGGGGCTTGCTGGCAATTTTAGAGTAGAAATCAACATTTTATATTAGAAATCTGTTCCATTTTGCATGCTGAATAGTTTTCTTCATTCTATAATGTACAAATTGTACACTTTGATTTAAATCTTATTTTACAGTTCTTTAATTTTTTTATTTTTATCCATTTTAAATATAAATATATATAGTTTATTCTTTTCTAATTACAACTTTTTGATTTTTCTTCTAATGTATGATTGCTAGACCCAAATTGTACAGAATTTTTTCAAATAAAATTAGAAGAGATTACAATTTAAGATTCTATTTTGCTTTTTGGAAATATTTTTTTTAAATTTTGATAAGTGAGATAGTATCATACATAAGACGTAGGGGAGATTCAAGAAATGAACCCTTACATGGGGGTAGGGGGAGTCAAAAATCGCTAAAATCATCCTTACGTAATTAATAAATAATAATAATATCTTGGTACAACTCACACAACGCTATACAACAGCGAAAACAGACAACTGATAAACATACTTACATATTTCTAAATACGACATATTATAGATAAATAACACAGAATAAACCAAAAAAAAATAAAAAGACAGAATAAACCTCATCACACAAAGTTTTATCCTGGGTGGGGATCAAACCCACAACCTCTGGCTTAGCAGGCAGAGTCACTAACTACTAGTACCAACATGCCAGTCAAAAATTGCCCCTAAGAGGCCCCACAGACTACAAACTTGATTGGGTTGGGGAGTAGTCGGCCAAATCAACTGGTAGTGTAGTAATCAACCCATTGTTAGTGCTGGCAAATCACTGTTATGTGTGCCATTCCAATCTATATGTCGTGGTTGGATTGTTGAATTAAGCTTGTTGTGATGTGGTTAACCATTTCATTAAATGGTGGTATTTTATGATATAGCTCAATAAGCACTGGTCACATCATGATGTGGCTGGCCAGATCCATTAATACTCTACATTTCATCAACATCCAAATGTAACAATTTTGTAAAATTCACTCAAAATAGAGAACTTTTTGAAAAATAAAGTTGTTTCAAAGTTTGTATTTAACTATTCTTACATCATTATTTTTTAAATGAAAGCTATATGACATGTTTTAAATATTAATTGATCAAGATTAATAATATGAAACAAAAGGGTGACCCTGCCTAGAGAGTCCATGGACTATTAGATATGAAACTGCAACCAAACAGATCAAGATATCTGCGAGGTTAAGCAACGTTACCACTGCCGGTTTTTAGATGGGTGACCGTTTTCTGAAAATGGTGTCATTGATGGTGATGATGATATTAATGATGATAACCACGACCACAATCATAAACATCATCACCACACCTATCACCACCACCGCCATCATAAACATCATCACCACAACTATCACCACCACCGCCATCATAAACATCATCACCACACCTATCACCACCACCGCCATCATAATTATCATCACCACCCCTTTATCCACCACCGCCATCATAAACATCATCACCACACCTATAACCACCACCGCCATCATAATTATCATCACCACCCCTTTATCCACCACCGCCATCATAAACATCATCACCACACCTATCACCACCACCGCCATCATAATTATCATCACCACCCCTTTATCCACCACCGCCATCATAAACATCATCACCACACCTAAAACCACCACCGCCATCATAAACATCATCACCACACCTATCACCGCCAACGCCATCTTTTAACACTACTACTATCACCACCACCATCATCACCACCATTACCACCATCACCACCACCGATCGAGCAAGCTGGAACTCAAGCTTTGCGTAGAGTGCTAGAGTCGAGAAATTTATTGTTGTACTCACAAGATCAAATAATTTCTTCAATATTGAGATTTTTTATTACTCCTTTATATTAAGGACACCCAAAATTAACAATATGGCCAAACGTCGATTAAAATATCATTAAACGAAATACCACCAAATACCACCATTTAATGATATGGTTGGCCACATCACAAAATACTACGACTTAGTGGCCGAAGAAAAGTTTATAGTCTGGGGGCTACAAGTACAGTGATAACAGCTTCTGGAGGTTTTTACCAGGAGACATACTGAATTAAGACACTACCACTACTACTGTTATTTTCCATTAGATTTTTTAGCAATTTCATTAAATCATGTGAAAATTTAAAAACTAAATATATTAACATCTCTCTCAACTCACAACACAGGTCTCAAACCTAAAATAAGCAAAGCCTGTGCAACCAGACAATCGATAAAGATACATATTTATTTCTAAATATAAACTTATTAACATCACAGAATAAAAAAAAAATCTGGGTTGGGATCAAACCCACAGCGTTTGGCTTAGGAGTCAGGGTCACTAACCACTTGTAGATCAACGGGACATGGGGAAACTGTAAACTGTTTTTTTTTTTTTTTTATTTATTATAAACAATGACATAGACAACATGAGCTTTGTAGTGGATTTCCTTGAATCCCTTTGTTTACAGAATCTTAAAACATTGTTAGACTTTTACTTAAGTATTGTATTATTAGAGGAATATCAGAATATTCTGATTTTATTTATAAGACTGGCCTGTTGGTCAAATTCAGTGGTTCCCAAGCTTTTCTTGAACAGGGACCACTTTTAATTCTTTGTTGCTCACAGGGACCACTTGTAGTTCTTTGTGGTATGCAGGAACCACCATGTTTGAAGAGTTTCTATTAATCTCGAAAATTAACTTTGACCAAAAACTCAATGTAACATGCATGCTACATTATTTTAATAAAAAATATACTTATTAGCCTCACTGCAAGGAAGGCTTCTACTTTTTCTAATAATAAGGAAATATTTTTTTAATTAATGTGATTTTTGAACGTGTGCACGTGAAATTTGAAATTATGCGCAGAGCATTTTTTGATTCCTGCGGACCACTGGGGGTCTGCAGACCACTGGTTGGGAACCACTGGTCTAGTGGTTAGTGACCCTGACTGCTAAGCTGGAGGTTATGGGTTGGATCCCCACCCAGGATAAAACTTTTGTGAGGAGTCTTTGTCTGGGTGTAATTTATTTTTAATATTTAGAAATATGTAAATATTTTTATTAGTTGTCTGGTTGGCATAGTACAAGCTGTGCTTAGTTTGGAATCACATGACGTTGTGTGAGTTGTCCTAAGATATTATTAATATTTCATAAATCCGTTTCACCCGCAGCCCTGGGTGAATGTTGCTTATGGCTATAAAATAAACGAATTTAATATAAACTGTTTACTCCAGTAACACAAAATACTAACATTCTATGTACTTCATTATCATTTCCATACTGTTTTCATTGATGTGGAAGAAATTAGTGACCAACTCATTATAGGCTTCAAAATATCTACTTAATTTTGATTTTTTTTTAGCAATGTATGTTTCAAGGTTCTAGCAATCTTGTTAACCTTATTTCTTGACTACTATTACCTGATTAGTAGAAAATAATTTACTTTTATTGTAGTCAACTACTCAATTTTCATAAAAAGAAGTACAAACTGTAGGCTTCACATCTATACTAATATAAAGCTGAAGAGTTTATTTGTTTGAACGCAGTAATCTCAGGAACTACTGATCCGAATTGAAAAAATATTTCACTGTTGTATAGCCCATTTATCGAGGAAGGCTATAGGCTATATAACTACACGCTACGACCAATAGGAGCAGAGCAGCAATGATAAATGTTGCAAAAACGGGCAAAATTTACGCAGACGAAGTTGCGCGGGACAACTAGTAATCATATATAGATGCCAAAATGCCAGCCTGTGGTAACAAAATGTGTGTAAATAGGTACTTATCTCTAATTATAAAAAAAACAGTGCAATAGTTGTTTAAGAATTAAAAGATGTTTTAAAAGAGGTAGTTAGTTCACACGCAATAATATTGTTCATTTGCCACTCACAAATCATTATCTTTAAATCATTATAAACATACCCCTTTATTCATAATAAATAAGCAGACTTGTGTGTGCTATGTTATGATAGGCTTTCTGAAGCTAAAGAGGTGACTTATGCAGTTGTTTCATATATTTCCTAAACAAATGATATATCCTCATAGCTGTGTTTGTTGTAATCTAATCCACTATTTACAAATGCAAATGTGTGAAAACGAATTGTTTAATTTTTGGTGAATATTTGTATACAGGCCTCTATTCTATACATGGTGGACCAAACCAATGTCCCCTGGAGGAAAAGATACCCTAAATATTTGAGTTATCAAATTTTTCTCAAAAAAACATTGTTTTCTTTTTTTAAGTAAAGATAAGTGCATTTAAAGATTTTCATGAAAGTCAATTGCCAGAGTTGAGAATCGAACCTGCCTTTGATTTTATGATCTGGATTGAAAGGGTCAATCATAAGGAACAAATCTCTCTAATAAATATTGCATCTAAAATTTGAGTTGGGGCATGAAATTAACAATCATAATTATACATATTTTAAATGTACTCAGGCAAGGGCAAGGCAACGCAGAAGCACAAACTATTGGAAATAGTCAAATAGATCAAAATGTTCTTTTAAATAATTAATATTCATACAGAACCTGTTACCTTCAGCAAAGTGATATACCATTGATTTATGAAAATACACAATCATTGTATATTGTGGCACGGTTTGCATTTAAAGTTAATGATATTAAATTCATTGATTTAAATTGTAGACAGCAAAATTATACTTACTATTAAACACACGCTAACTTGTATTTACTTTGAGTATTAAATGTTTTTTTTTTAGATTTTAAATGCAATGTTTGTAAAAAAGACTAGCTGTCCCGGGGAACTTCGTACCATCCCGTAATTTTTTTTCGTTATTTTCTCATTTTTTTTGTACCCAAGAACCTTCTAAAAAGTCTAAAAGTCATTCTCTAGTTATCTCCTGACTAAGGGAAATAGGGATTCATTTTTTATAAATTATATATATAAATTTGTTCTGTATGATTTACCCGATAAATCTCCATAAAAAAAATACAGAATCTTGGTTTGATTCCCAGCTCTGGCAAGTGACTTTTAAAATATCTTTATATTTTGTTCGTTTTATGTCTAAAAATAAAAGAATGTTTCCTTTTAGAAAAAATTGGTAACTCAAATTTTTAAGGTACTTTCCCTGCATTGCATTGATTTGGTCCAACCTGTATAACTTCATGAACTATATTCTGGATCCTAATTATATTATGGATTTTATATCTAAAACGCGAACTATGAATGCATTAGTTTTATTGTTGTATAGGCAAATTAAACAGGTGTTTTATGTTTTCATTATTATCCATTTTTTCTTTGTGTTTAACTCAAATAAGCCAGCAAAGTATTGACTTCATATTTAGAATTAATTGAAATCTATGGCAAACTACAGGCTAACTAAACTGTCGAAATTCAAAACATGTTGGCCCTTTGTTTGAAACCATCAATATACATTTTAATTGATTGCCTACAGTAATAACAAAAACATGTATAGGTACCCAAGCCCTTCCATCTGTTTGATGCATATAAATAAAACACATTATATGGAAGAAGAAATTTACTACAGGTTCTACAGTTTAACAGTTGATACACGGGATGGTGTTGAGCAAGTTAACATTGTTAAAAACGCAGGTCTTCACTGACACGCCAGTATCTACACTTATTGTTGTTACAATCTTCAGGATGTTGTTCGTAATCCTCCTCTACGACGTTGTAGTGCTTCGAGCGAGTTCCCAGCGCAGTAAAACAATGAAAGCTTTATGGTCTAAACTAATAGTTGACTAATAGGTATTCTAGATTGGCTAGGTGATATTGTGGTCTTAGCCGTTGGCCGAACGACGCATCCGCGGCGGCCGCTGAGGCACGGGCATCGGAAACTTCCTCAGCATTTTAATCATGTTCTTCATCCGCTGACGATTTCTCCTCCTACTCCTCGACGGTGCCGGCATTATGATCACTATACACACTATCTCGTGCTCGTTCATGATCTCGAAGACCTTCTTGAGGTCCCGCTTTGAAACTTGGGCCGTCAGGGTGATATGTGGCGATCGCGCCACAACCGACAAACTGTTGAAGTGTAGACTCTGCTCCGAGTGTTGTTATAATTATTGACAAGCCTCCGACGGTCCCACTACGCCAACGCAGACTACTATACGAGCTAAACCTGACTCTAACTGTCAACACCGAGAGTTTAGAATCGAATAACGTCCTCGTTTAGTATCTATAGTGTACCTAAATAGAGGTCTAGCCAGGCGGAGTCTGCGTAGTGCGAGCTGTGCTCTATATATCTCGATTCGTAGACATACCGTAGGCGGTCTGGAAATCGATAGAGCTCTCGTGGCCTACACGAATATTCTGTTTCGTGGAATTCAGTTCCCCTCGCTGGGGCAGTACAAAATAAAAAGCGAGTGTAGGTAATATGTGATGTATACCAGTGATATATCGATTGCAATACTTTGTTTATTATTTAATTATTGTTGTTATTCACTTTGTGAGAAAACAATGTGAATATTTATATTATGATATTGTGGATGTTTACTTGTTTTTAACGGATTGAAACTCAGGTACTTCCAATATTTATCGCCTTACTTTTATATTATAAGTGTTTGTTGTAATATTTATCTATAATTTTAAGTTTTAAATAGTTTACAAAGTTACGTAACTTTAAATCGTGTTCGAGAATTGATAGTAGCGTGCTTTACGTGTTCTCGGGATAAGTGGGGTGCAGGGATTCTGTGGGAGTGGGGAGGTGCAACAGTGGAAAGGAGGGGGGGGGGGGGGGAGTTCGGCTGGGATATATTTAGAATCTCCGTTTCAAACAGTTGTTGTTTAAATAAGTAATTTACCTTTATGTTAGTTTGAGTGTAGTAGTAGGTAAAGAAATGTAACTGAGTTTTTAATCATAAGTATTATTGGAATATTCCAAAAGGATGCACAGCGCAGGTCATATCTGGCGGGGGGAGGGGAGGTTGACCTACAATTGCATTTTCGCGCAATGGTTACTTTATGTTTACCTTGTTTGAAACCGATCAATAAATTCAAAATTTCATATTTAAGTAGGCCGTTATGAGCTCCTTTATACTAATGCCGAAATGGTTCTGAAATGTTTAATAACAATGTTAATAATCATTGTTAAAGGTATTAAAGATTGAATGGTTGGTAAGCAACTTTGTTATTAAACATTTTTACATCCATTTCGGCTTTATAAATAGTAGGGGTTTTTATTTTGATTAGGTATCAACATATTTTCAAATTTTGTTTCTATTTCGTTCCTTAGTTTTTCACAAAAAGTCACGTAGTATTTACAGCAAATACTTCGTACTTTTTATGATTTTAAGCATTTTCGGCTAATTTAAATAATTCCCTTATTAATAACTAGCTGTCCCGCGCAACTTCGTCTGCGTAAATTTTTCCCGTTTTTGCAACATTTTTCATTGCTGCTCCGCTCCTATTGGTCGTAGCGTGATGTTATATGGCCTATAGCCTACCTCGATAAATGGGCTATCCAACAGTGAAAGAATTTTTCAATTCGGACTAGACCTGGGATTACCGCGTCAAACAAACAAACAAACTCTTCAGCTTTATAATATTAGTATAGATAAACAAGCAGACGTTTAACTCTCTATGGTTTTGTCTTATTCTGTTTGTCTTGTCTGAATGAAAAACACAAGACCAAACAGAGGACTTATCAGACTATACAGAGGAGTAATCATTTATGCGCGTTTATATAGTAGATTATCGTGCGTTTGTACGGTAGAGTCAGCGACTAGGGCGCCCTTAACACTCTTTCAAACTTTTTATTATTTACTAGCTGTCCCGCGCAACTTCGTATTCGTAAATTTTCCCCGTTTTTGCAACATTTCTCGTCGCTGCTCCGCTCCTATTAGTCGTAGCGGGATGTTATATAGCCTATAGCCTTCCTCGATAAATGGGCTATCCAACAATTTTTTTTTTTATTTGAAGAATTTTTCAAATCGGACCAGTAGTTCCTAAAATTAGCGCGTTTAAACAAACAAACAAACTCTTCCGCTTTATAATATTAGTATAGATGTACAAAAAGCCAATTATTGCACTAGGATTTAAAGCACTCGACGCACACATAAGCATAGCTCACTCATAGATATGGAATCTAGGAACGCCTTTCGAACAAAGTCTGAAGTTTTCTGTAGCTCTTACATATGAAAGTTACCTTCATTTCGATACTTTGTAGTTCTAGGTTCTCTTTATTCTTGCCATAATCAATGATTTCTTGGCAATCGCTGTGTGTGCCGTTATAGAGCCGAGGTCGTCAACCTAACGCGCCACAAGACTACACATCGACACCTCCGTTTTTCCATCTTTGGCCACCACTCCATTTTCCGCGAAGTGACTGTACGACTCTTTATCTCTGTCAGTCTCGCGATATTAGGAAAAACATTCGTTTATGTCTTCTCTAACGTTTTGTAATTACTTCCAGTCGTACCTACCCCCAGTTTGGGGACCCGAGCAGATCAGAAAATTTGCCAAGATAAACAACGTTCGTTACTACTGTTAAGTTTATAGATGGATGGCCGTTTCCTAAATATGTCATACTACGTCTACCTGGTGCCCAATCTCAGTCCAGTCATGCATGACAGACTTCCGTCTTACCCTGCAAATAAAGAGTGCAGTTGTGTTTATGAACACACCTGTGCACTGTAAAATGACCTGCGCAGTTGACTTGTCCCCGTTGTTATGTGTTCGCGGGGACCGCAATAGGCTTGTTTCCTAGGTAAACAAAAAAAAACCAAAAGACTAATTAGTTAATAAACCTGACATTTAAACTGACAACAGTTAAGTCCCGATTAAATTCTGTATTAAATTAGATCTTTTATCATGTAAAGAAGCGATTTGACGAGAAAAAACAAAGACATCATAGACCGCTATTTTTATTACATTTCATAAAGAGTTTTGACTTGTTGGAAACTAGCCTATTGCTTGAATGTAAATACATAATTCTATCTAGTAGTAGGTATTTAAGGAAACTGCTCTACCTCTCTTTGTATCTAAATCAGTTCTCAGACAAACAATTTCAATGTAAATATATTCACCCCAGGCAAACGATTTTCACCTTGAAAGACGCCCTCTGTGTGCCCTCAATGCACAATGCTCTGGTTAGGTACCTGTGTATGTGCGTCAATAATATTCCAATTATTGACAATGAACAAAACATCGCTACCTAAAATCAGACCTATGTTAATCGCTAACGTACGACAGCTTTTTAACAATACAGAGGTTAAGGTTATATTTTTCGGGTTCGTCCAGACTTATTTTCATGCGCTGATTTGCATCTACGTCATACATTATCTTATCCTACATAAATCTATCCAGCGGCTTCCATAAAATCAAGTCATGTATTTATTAAATGTCCTACTTGTATTTGCAGCATCCAGATTCCCCCTTCCCTCAACGCGAATTGTACCTGACATGCGTCAATAAAATGTTTATGCTGGCAGTACATAGAATATGTAGGCGATTGGGTGGTGCATCCAACGGGGAGCAGGGGGAAGGGTTGCGCGGTCATATCAATCTAGTTTGATGAAGTATTTTAGTTTCAATCAATAACTGCAGTTTCCGCGCGCACTCTCTGCGACGATCTAGTGGTGTCTCCGTTTCTCTTCGTCGTCAGCTGACACTGACCGAGTTTCTTGCTACTCTCGACAACTCTCACGCCCTACGCGGACCTAACCTGCCCCAGATGACATCCGAAATAACATATTCGGCAATCATGTTGATCGCTTCGTGCACTTCTTTAGAACACTATAGAAAATGTACGATCTTTTATGCATTATGTTGCCAAAATAAATCGGCTACTTGATGCCAATCTGTCATTATGGTAATTGTAATGTAGTAGACATTTGGTCGCGTAATCAGATATATAGTACCTAAGTCGCTCCTCGATAGCCGCATTCGGCAATGGCGCCTAACAACACTTGGGGGTTTAATCTTATACGATGCGTCTGCGCTACCGATTTCGTGATTATCGCGGGTTTTTTTTTACTTCTACTATTAGCTACTGTTCTATTAGCATTAGTTAATTTAGGAATTACAGTGTGTTATGAGTCTCGTACAAATCAAAGTAAGCAATAAATAATAAAACACGTCTTTAAAGTAACCGATTGTTTAGTTGTAACGCTTAACATATTTATGCTTTAGGATTTATAGTGGCAAATATTTTTTGGGACATTTTTGTGATTCAAGAATAGAGATCTTTAAGTAATCTATTTTTTTTGTTTCAGTACCCAGAAGCAGTATGACAAAGGACGGCAAGCTGCTGCCGTACCGGCATCTGGCCCCGCGGAACAATCGCGTGGGGAAGAAGAAACCACGAAAGCCGGTATCGGAGGACGACGACAGCGATGATTCCGTGGAAGAACAGCCGCAGAACGAACAGAGAAGTCCTTCGCCTATGCTTGAGGAACCCACAGTGAAATTGCCTGAGGTGCGTTTAAAATTTTCTATTATAGTATTTTTTAAAGACGTCTGTGTTAGTTTATCTTGTAACTGTGCAGTAAGGTAAAACGATTTTAATCACTTTTACAACTGTATAACTTTTTGCAATCGAGTGGAACTAATGATGGAGCGATTAGAGCTGAATACTTAAACAGCTACAAGTAAACTCATGGAGTTTGAACCCATATGGGTTTGGGACATAATTGATCATACGATATTCATAAATCTTTCTCCTGATCATCATCATCCCTTACCAGCCCACTACTGTACATAGACCTCTCCTAATTCTCGCTACAACATCTTCAGCATCTAGTTCATGCAGCGAGCTTCTAATCGTGTCCACAAAATGTTTGATCCGTTTATTTTGAATTGTTCAGGAGGTGCTGAAGACCCTGTACAAGACGCCAGGAGTGCTGATGATTGCGGGGCTTGTCTCGTGGGAGATGACAGCTCGCCGGGACAACAATCCCACCAAGCGGACTCACCCCAACTTGTACACTTTCCATAAATTCACCGAACAACGGGTAAGTTACCCATTTAAGGTTAATACTTTTTGCTGTTGCGTCATTTTCAAGAATACTAAAATCTTAATAAATCTACTATGGCCGGTGTCAGTATCTTATCTACCATTAACTGTCTGTTTAGTCGCTAACTTTAGTAGCGGAACTGACATACCGACGATATATAGAAAATCCCGGAAAGGTTTCTGTCTGTCTGATAAAAAGAAACTACCATCCACATCCTATTTTCATTAAGACTAATTAGTTCTAGCCAATGCGACTGATTCTGTGAATATTGTAATTGCTGTTGCTAAGCTTTTGCGATCTTTTCATTTTGAAAGAACTCCAAGCGTGATCACGAAGCGTTTGTTAACAGCTTAGAAGTTTTCCTACCTTTTTGGCGTTTAGATTAACTTCAAAATAACAGATGACTCAGAATAGTAACAGTAATTTGTGCTAAAAAAATGAGGTTACCTGGTAAGTTTTCCGGGTTTTTTGAAAATTGGTTAATTTATAGATTTTTGGGTGTTCTTTCCGAATTTCAACTTTGCCACCCGTAACTTTGCGCTCGCGCCGCCGCCATGTTGAAAAAATAGTCCCTAAAATCAGTTTTTAAGCAATATTGATTAATTCCACGATAAAAACATGTGTTTACTTATAATTTGTTCTGACATTTTTTTTGTAAACTCAACAATTTTTTTTTAAATTCGTAGAGAACACGCCAAAATCTATAAAATCACCAATTTTCATAACTCCCGGACAACTTTTCTGGTAAAACTACCAAATGATTGGACCTGAAACTCCTGTGCCGATTTTGGTAGTACATATTCACAAAATAAGAAGTCCCTTTGGAGGTTTCCTGTGAAGGCTCTGCAACTAACACAAGCTCGAAAATTTAATTACCTTAAATCTTAAAAATACATACGAGTAGTGTAGTTATTTACAAACTACTAGGGCATTTCATTTGGCCGTTTAGGCGCGGAACGTCCAGTTCGCAAAATGTCTAATTCTCAGAATGTCCAGTTCGCAAAACGCCCAATTCACAGAATTTCTTATACTCAATTTATGTAAAAAATATGTTTTTTAAGCATAGAATTAGGCAATTTAAAAAATAAAAATTTTAACGTTAACGTGACATTATATTGAACTGTACATTTTGCGACCGCTAATATGATCACTATAAAAAAAATATATCTACAATGTATCAAATACTACTCTCCTTATTAACTAAGTAAAATGTGTTCTGTAAATATTTTGCAACTTTTGCGATTTGTAACTGAATTATTTGTACAAAACGCATAATTATTAAACTGCCGATTTCAATCACCTCGATATCTTAATTCGTTTAAAACAGATATTCTTCTTTGTAACAAAAGCTCCCCCAACCCTGTCGGTGTAACAGTGCCCCATGGAGCTACTTTAATTAGTAGGTTGAATAAAGAAATATAAAATAATTTGTAATTATTTCATATACTTAACATGTAATGCAGTACATAAAAAGTGAAACAAAATATTCCTTGTAATTCGTATTCCCGATAAGGTTGAACACTTTATTAGGGCGGTTTGCCACCTGTATTATGCATCCATGTACTGAACTGAGACACTCATATAACATTTTATTTACTTCAATAATAATAATAAGCTCTATTTCTCTTTTTTTACTTAACATGTAATGCAATCTGAAAATTATTCTGTGTCTGGGTGTTATTTATCTATAATATGTATATATTTAGAAATATATAAGTAAGTTTATCGGTTGTCTGGTTTCCATAATACAAGCTCTGCTTAGTTTGGAATCGGATAGCGTTGTGTGAGTTGCCCCCAAGATATTATATTATGTAATGCTATTGCGCATTACATGTTAAGTAAATAAATAATAAGATACTTACTTAAAGCACAATGTGTCAACTAATTTGTCAACGATTTACAATTGCTGTGAAAATTGAAAAAATAAATTGTGCTTGTGATAAAGTTGATGTACCACATAATCGTAAAATTCTCTTTATTGAAAAAAATTGTTACAAAAAATAACATTATAATTGCCACATACGATAAACGATGACTATTTTATTCTTTTTTTTTCTCTTCCCGCCTATACTCTGTAGGTATTATGGCTCGCACATTCTGTGCATTCGCCAGTTTCAAGTTTATTTTCTTTCAGTCAAGTTTTCTTCTTTGAATCACAAAGTCTCGTTCTTATCCAGTTATCACGTATTTCGAGAATATTATTATTTATTATTATGTGATTTTACATATGAACGCGGAACTGTAAAAATAGCGACATGTTAGTTTGTTGTCATTTTTTTACAACTCCATCAGATGTCTACTTTATTATTTTACATTTTAACAGTAGCTGTCATTGTCATAGACTAATTGAGATGTTTATGAAGAAAATTTAAAACAATTCCTTCATACCGATAAGTAATCGCAATAAGACTTGGCACGACTTTGTATAGATTTACTATTTCAAGACACCAACTTAAGAATGGTTAACTGTTATTTTTTACTGTTAAGTTACGTTGCATTCATTTTTTTAAAGTGGTTATTTATATATTTACTAGCTGACCCGCGCAACTTCGTCTGCGTAAATTTTCCCTTTTTTCTTTATTGCTGCTCCGCTCCTATTGGTCGTAGCGTGATGTTTTAACCTATAGCCTTCCTCGATAAATGGGCTATCCAACAATAAAATATTTTTTCAATGCGGCTCAGTAGTTCCTGAGATTATCGCGTTCAAACAAACCAACAAACTGTTAGGTGTATGAAAAATAGATGTTGTCCGATTCTCAGACCTACCCAATATGCACACAAAATTTCATCAAAATCGGTCAAGCCATTTCGGAGGAGTTTAACCACAAACACCGCGACACGAGAATTTTATATAATCCATACTAATATTATAAATGTGAAAGTAACTCTGTCTGTCTGTCTGTCTGTCTGTCTGTTACGCTTTCACGCTCAAACTACTGAACCGATTTAGATGAAATTTAGTATGGAGATAGTTTAAGTCTCGGGGAAGGACATGGGATAGTTTTTATCGCGATAACCGACATCCACGCGGGCGGAGCCGCGGGCGAAAGCTAGTAGATTATAAAAAAATATTTGGAGGGGAGGATTAAACTCCAAGTCACCACTTTTATTCCTATTACATAGTTATTATATATCACCGTCTTCGTAAAAGTTAGATTTCTGTTTAACCCGTTTGTGTTCGCGATTTGTTGAAAAACTAGTGATCCGGTTAGGATGGGATTTTCGCATTTGTATTGCACATATTTCTGGTTTTCTAATATTATAAAGCTGATAAGTTTGTTTGTTTGAACGCGGTAATCTCAGAAAAAAAAAATCACTGCTGGATAGCCCATTTATCGAGGAAGGCTATAGCTATATAACATCACGCTACGACCAATAGGAGCGGAGCAGCAATGAGAAATGTTGCAAAAACGGGGAAAATTTACGCAGACGAAATTGCGCGGGACAGCTAGTTTCTTATAAATGGGTTATTTTGCTTATGATTTTTGTATTTGTTTTCATAATTTTTTTCATTCCTTTTAATTATTCGTCAAATCTGCGTTTCCCGCGAACTAATAAAGTATGTGGTATTATAACAATAGCGTGCGTTATTCAGTTATAAGCCATTGATAATCTGATTGAATGCCTATGCTGATGACAAATGGGAGTGCTAATAGATTAATAATGTATATAAATTATAATAAAAAAAAAATATCGGTGACGCAGTGTGCGACTGTTGCTAAAGAGCTCGTGATTTGTATGTTTTTGTTTCTAAAAGTCCCCCACGATACTGTTTGTACCCTGTCCTACTGCAGGAGTACCACGCACAATGTAGGGTTCCGTAGTCGAATAATACGGCTTAAGAAGCGGATTTTCTGTTGGTTTTGTTTTATACTTACCAGTGGCGTAGGCTTCTTAGAACACCATTAATTCCGGCTTCCCTTTGGATTGTAATTACTTAGTATTATAGGTACAAACAACAATGTCTGTTTTTGTATCGAACTACCTCAGAAAATGCCTCTGATGCTTACAACGTTATATCTACTTATTAATATTTTTCAATGGAATTTGTACGAAAATGTTGTTATTTCTCATTTGATCAGCTGTTACTCGTAAACTTGTAAAGCTTACTTTGCTGTGATAGTTTTCTTTTTAATTTCACTATATATACTATTACTTCTTATTTTTCACATACCCAACATCAGCTGGCAGGGGGGAGGGGGGTGGCACTTAACTAACAAAAATTTTTACTTAATATTTCTCAAACGGATCCCTAAATCTAAAATTGGTCTAATACCTATCTAATGATACCCAACACGATAAAAAAAAACATATACCCACACTAGGGAAGGTAGAAAAAAAATGGTTTTCAAAATTTTATTCTTGCGTAAGTAATATGTGTATCGATGCAAAATTACAGCTTTTTAATACTAACAGTGTCTGAGCTAAGCTGCGAACGGACGGACGGACATGGCGGAACTATAAGGGTTCCGTTTTGTTAATTTGGCTACGGAAGACTAAAAATGATACAAAAGTTAAAAGGTTTATTTATAAGGCCGTTATTTGTTTCAGTACCGGTTCATAGCCAGCCATTGCTCGGCCGGTCACTCTGTGCTCGTCTCTGAAGAAGGAGAAGCTTATACATTCGGTTTGTATTCCCATTTATTTTCTGTTGTCTTCAAAATTACAGCGCCCGAGGCGAGCTCGCTTATGTTCATATTTTAAATGCCTCTCCCCCAACAAAAGAAGAGGATTTGTCTTAGGATTCATGACGTATCCATGGTATGTATGTATAGAGATAACACAGGAAGATAGTCACAGTAATTTATTCATTAACAAAATTACATTGTATTTGAATATTACAAAATTATAAATTAAGAATAGTAATTGGTTTTAAATAATAGGCGAAATACAAAAATCATTAACAAATTACGATTCTCGTACGTCATAGAGACATCTATTCAGCAGATACTCTTAATGTTTAAATTTGAATGAACTTGTAGACCATACATTTAAGCTCTTCAGGCAACTTATTAAATACTAGCTGTCCCGCGCAACTTCGTATGCGTAAATTTTCCCCGTTTTTGCAACATTTCTCGTCGCTGCTCCGCTCCTATTAGTCGTAGCGCGATGTTATATAGCCTATAGCCCTCCTCGATAAATGGGCTATCCAACAAAAAAATAATTATTAAAATCGGTCCAGTACTTTTTGAGTTTATTCGTTACATACAAAAATACAAATCTTTCCTCTTTATAATATTAGTGTAGAAGACCACTGCTTAGTTAGACGAGCAACGTTTTATTATCTCGAATTGAGCGTGTATTAGTGATAGGAAGTCCTTACGTCGAGTTTCTTCTCTCTTTGGTCTATCTTCAGGTGTTTCAATCATCATTTCAGTTCCTGGGATCAGCCAGGAACTACTGAACGCGGTAATCTCAGAAACTACTGACACGAATTAAAAATTATTTTACTGTTGGATAGCCCATTTATAAAGGAAGGCAATAGGCTATATAACATCACACTACGACCAATAGGAGCGGAGCTGCAATGAAAAATGTTACAAAAACGGGGAAAAAATACGCAGACGAAGTTGCGAGGCTCAGATAATTTTAAATATAGCAGGCGTGTTTTTAATTTTGTGATTATGTAAACTAGTATTTTTTTTAAGCTTCCAGACTAGATTGTATCTTACAGTCATGGGTCAGAACTGTTTGTGTTTAATCTAAAGATAGAATTAGATAACGTACCACCATTGTGTTTAAATTTTTAGTATTCCTTCTTGGACTACATATCTGGCGCAAATATCAAGCCATTTGACAATAGGGTATTTGGCTAAATGCAAATCAGTGTCTTTTAAGAATCATCAAAAACTACACGTGCCGAATAAGTTTGTATGAAATATTAGCGTGTGACGTCACATTTTCAATGATCAAGGCTGTCTGGCGAAAATATCAAGCCATTTGACAATAGGGTATTTGACTAAATGCAAATTAGTGTTTTTGAAGAAGCGTTAAAAACTACACGTGCCGAATAAGTTTGTATGAAATATTAGCGTATGACGTCATTTTCAATGATCAAGGTTTATGAAGGTAAGGATCATTATGAACGTATGTATATCTTTATGACATATTACATGGTCTATTATGAATTTATGATAGCAGTCAAATGCCTACCCGTTGATCATGCGTTGAAAGTTTTAATGACTCTGGCAGGCTAACAGCGAAGTTGAAATGCAACGTGACTGTTTGTAACACGTGACACTTACCCCGTTACCAAGGGGTAAGGAAAAAATAAATAATGAAATAAAGGGAAAACCCGACCGAGACGGTTTCCAAGTTTTTCTCTGTTCGCTTAAGGTTAAGAAACCATAAAAAAAAGTTTCGTTGCCTTTCCGTTTAAATAGCTATTTCTAACTCGAAAGTATTTTGTAAGCGCTACGTACCTATGGCAACAATATTTTTGAAAATGAAAGATAGGTAAGTACTTACTTGTTACATTCTGAAATTATACCTAGCTTGTTGCCATCTTGTGAGTAGTGCCATGATCCCATTGCTGTAAAAAATTGAGATTTTTGTTCAAAAAAATCTGACAGGTAGGTTTTACAGTGTTCTCCTAAGGTAACTTTATGCTTCCTAAAGAGTTCTGAAGTGATCAAAACAGGTGGAAATCTTAAAATATTTTTGCTGAGTGGCTATAAATTACTGCGATCTGGCTCATCGCGGTCTGTCATGATTGAACATCACGCCCTTTCTGTTCACCAGCTCCGGCCGGTTTTTTTTAATGGCTTCTTTTAACTTCTGCTAACTTCTGACAGTAGAGGTTAGTATCGATAGTTTTACCCGGCGGCAAAAGCTCATAGTGGACGATTCCTTTCAAATCCTACCATACACGGACCATCTCTTTGTTCCGAGTCAGGCCGGGCTGTGCCAAGGTCTGTGGGGCTTGTCCATGCTTCGACCACGATCTTTTTCGGACATTCTTAATCAACCGTTTAAGAAATGGGTCGGAATTGTTACGTTTCAACAAAGAATCGCAAATGGAAATACGTTGCATTAAGTCTCTCTCAGTGAGATTATGTGGTACCCAAATATCAAGTTTTTTTCTTGTACCCAGACTTTTGTAAATGACGTAAAACTGTTTTGTGATCAACATCCAGTTATTTAGCAATATCGTAACTATAATTACGTCGATCTTGCTCCCCTTTTTCAAAGATGGCACTGATTTTATCCGTGACAGCGTGTCCAGAGCGAGTCTCATCCTTCACACTGAAATTTCCAGACTTGAAACGCTTGAACTACGTTTGTGCTACTCATATTGATACCGCATTAGATCCGTAAACCGCAAAAAAATAAATAAATACGAAAATACTTTGCCCCTACCTATTAAGAAAGTCTTAAGATAATTAATAATTTAAATTTGTGATTAATGTAAAACGTTGCAATCGGTCAACTATAATATGTCTAAAAATCCCGATGACCCCTTTTTTTTTTAAATTTATCGTAGAATCGTAACTCAAGGTTTTTTTTTATTGAATCAAGGAGTTAGCGGCTCAAAACAACAGATATCTATCTAACCAATTCTTAAGCTGTCATCAGTAGTTTGTTTATTTTTCTTCACTGTTTCCAATCTCGAAAACAGACAGAGTATTAATGCTTCCTATTGCCTGTCTACTCTTAAAGGAGGTCATCCTTTAAGAGTAGACAGGCAATAGGAAGCATTGATACTCTGTCCGTAATACTATGTTGTTCTAGCGGAGTGGTACTCAACCTTTTTGATCCGTTTCCTTACTACCTTTTTCAGTACTTTAAAACCCCCCAACATCGGCCAAGTGTGAGCATAGCCCGACCAAGCCATTTAGCCACTCCGGGCAAAATGATTTCCATTCCCGCCCAGGATAAAGCTTTGAGTGATGAACATGATTGTTTGTTCTGTGTTTCGCGGCTCCGCCCGCGTCGATGTCGATTCTTGCGATAAAAACTATGCTATGTTTTCGCATTCATATGTTACAGCTTACACTTTCCCAAAGTCTGTCGGCTACAAAGGGATGTCCATAGTAACATACATTTTCTAACAAATAACAACATGGCATAATGACTTTATAGGCAAAGTTTTGATACCTTGGGTGACATTATTGTACTTTTCGTCTAATTGAAAAAAATACTCGCTTATAATGTAACTTTTTAATGGTAAAATAATTTTTAAAATTCGTTTAGCGGTAGGACATTGAGAACCGGTCCGATTTGAGACTTTTTGGAGAATTTTAAAGTAATTTATACCTGCGCTTTATAAGGTTGTTTTACATTTTGTTAGTTCTTATATCTGTTTTATACTCAATTAATTGATTGGTGCAAAAATCTAAATGATACCGTAATGATAAACTATTCATAGCAAGAAATTAATCTTTTTATTCTTTGTGTGCTATCTCGTGAAAAGGGTTGGGGATCATTATGGCGATAGTAATTTTATCCATTAACGCTTCTAAAAAGGGAACTAATAGTGTACATCTCGAATCACTGTCTTATGTTTTTGAACCACGAAATGCGGCGTCTGCCCAGCCTACGGCGACCCTGAATCTTCCTCTCTATTATTAGTTAGAGAAGACTGTTTTTTTTTTTGTTTTTTTTTTTCGTGGTGTGATATTATGGCACCGCAGGGTGGCGTCTGTCTCCTCTATTCCTCGCAATTTTTATAAACTCTATCTCTAATAAACTTGTTTTTTTCTACCACCTATATGCTGAAGATCATCTATCTTCAAATTTACACACAAGCGCCACTAGGACAGCTGCCACTAGCGTTCTCCATTATTAACACGGATTAAGACCGTATATGTCAATAAATCCGTCAAAGACCCAGGTTATTGTCTTTGACCTACCAAGTACTTGGCCTACCAAGGATGATATCACGAATCGATTGGAACCAACTACCTCTAGCATCTTTAATGGCACCCCAATAACATTAAGCAACAGTGTCAAAAACTTGGATATAATTATCGATCGCACTTTATCCTGGGCTCCCCAGTTGCAGGAAGTCAGTTGCAAAATATTTGCATCAGCAGGGTCATTGCGAAGACTCCCAACAAATTGACAAACTTAAGCGCTTCCAAAATTTCTGAATTAGATTTATATTTGGAATGCTCAAATCGCATGTTTCTGAATTCCGCAACGTGCTCAAGTGGCTCCCAATAAGTCTTCGTCTGAATACTCATATTCTCTCATTGGTGTATAGTATACTCTTAACCTTTTTATTCCCTTGGTATCTTAAAGAACGTTTCAAGTTCATGACACACATTCAAGATTCCTTATCATCGGAGGATTTAAAATTGTAAATTCCAGCGCCTTCTACAAAATTCTATGACAAGTACGGTTGAGGCAACAATACTATGGAATGCACTATCTCTTTCTATAAGACGAGCTCAATTGTTGACATCTCTTAAACTTTTAATAACCATTAATGTATCTTTTTCTTTATTTTAAATTATTGATAACTTTAAATTAGGTAATATTTATGCATTATTCACGCTGTACACTACTCCTATCTATCTCTTCACTTGTCTCTTCTGTCCATCCAAAGGTTGCCTGGAAGAGGTCGCTCTTAGCCATACGGCCGCACATTGTAACTACATTTAAGTTATACAATGTATACTTTGTTTTTTTTATCAGTGTACAATAAAGAATATTATTATTATTATTATGTCAAACATTCAGCAAATTATGGCGATTAATGGTATTCAGAACTTATAAATAATAATACATTTTTATTTCGGACTTAGTACAATCCATATCAGAGTTAGTAAGTTAACTTATTATCTAGTGTTAGTACCAGTCACCCTTTGCACACAATTTTATAATCGGAGAGCTTAAACTCTCCGCTATAGTTTTTAGGATAATGTTGTGACTGTTTCTTACTCTCTTCAGCATAGAGACAGTTTTCTTGCCCAAGATCGCATGAAAACTGTCTAGGCTTCGCATATTAATTCTACGCAGTACCTATTGTCTCGTTATATCTCTTTAACATTCTCCTGTAGACCCACATCTTGAATGCTTATTTTCTCTTACACTTCGTTACCGTAATAGTGCCACGCTTTAATGCCATAAATAAGAATGAAAACGATGACAGCGCGCACGAACTTAGTTATTAAAAATAAAACAGCATTCGATGTTTTTTTAATTTACACTAGTAACTAACACAAACCTGCTCATTGTTATACATATTTAAAATTGTCTTAATGTAGCTTTTTTTTTATAATATCCGTATTGACCGATTTTGACTCTCATCACACCTGATGGCAGCCAATTGTTTCATAATATCAACTAAATCTGATTAGTCGTTAAGAAGTACCTACTTGAGAACGGCTAATGTATTTTTTTTTTTCAAATAATATTCGTATTCGATGTCCAAGGAAAGTTCTTACAAAGTCAAGAATTGCTCGTAAAAAAACGCAAAATTTCTCGCCATCCTGTTCCAGCCTAATCTTCATTTTATTAGCCAATAGATACACTATAAGAAATTTCAATTTAAATATATTCAAAATAGGGCAAATTTGTTTATGCACACTGGCAGAGGCGCACGCACAAGCGGTTTTTCTACAAATACTCCAAAAGCTTACCTTAATTATCTAACAATTTTTTAAGACTTCCAAAATTACAGAATACTAGCTTATGCCCGCGGCTCCGCTTGCGTGACAATATACGCTTTTGCTCAGGTCCTAAGGAAAGTAGCGTTATGATATATAGCCTATAACTTAATCCGGACGTAGGAGATTGTACTCCCAAAATTTGAATAGAATCTATTCAGTAGTTTTGGCGTCAACCCCGAACTAACAAACAGAAACTAAAAAACTAAGCACGGTTTTGGATTCAGAAAGTCGATCTAGGTTTGTTTTTTTTTAAATCTTCAATGTACAGGATACAGCTATTTTAAATTTTTATAATAGTACTAGCTGTCCCGCTCAACTTCGTCTGCGTAAATTGTCCCCGTTTTTGCAACATTTATCATTGCTGCTACGCTCCTATTGGTCGTAGCGTGATGTTATATAGCCTATAGCCTTCCCCGATAAATGGGCTATCCAACAGTGAAATAATTTTTCAATTCGTACCAGTAGTTCCTGAGATTACCGCGATCAAACAAACAACAAACAGACTCTTCAGCTTTATAATATTAGTATAGATAGATAGATACGGATAGATACAAGGAAAATCAATCGGCATGTACTTTTTATCAATTTTTCGTTAGAACCGAAACATGCGTGAAACCGTAACAAACAACCTCATTTTTGCATTTAGGTATAATATTAGGATTTAGTATATATATTTTTGTTTATCAGTTGTCTGGTTGCCATAATACAGGCACTTATAAGTTTTAGATCAGACTAGCTGACCCGCGCAACATCGTCTGCGTAATTTTTTCTCGTTTTTGCAACATTTTTCATTGCTGCTTCGCTCCTATTGCTCGTAGCGTTAATGTAATATAGCATGCCTCGATAAATGGGCTACCCAACAGTATGTCCAGAGATTATGACGTTCAAACAAACGCTACTTCAGGTTTATAATATTAGTATAGATAACGATGTGTGCATTATCCCAAGATATTTATTTAAGTGTTGGGTGTGGTATGTTGTCCAGGTCGCAACACATGCGGCCAGCTCGGCTTCGGAGACACAACAACTCGAAATGTACCTGAGCTGGTGCCGGCGCTGCGCGGCAAGAACATCATCCACGCGGCAATCGGCCGAAATCACACCTTGTTCGTCACAGGTACGCTATAGACATAGAGACTTGACTGACCAAGACCCTAATAGAATTGACCACTCTCTAGAACAAGACAACGCAACTTTGCGGCCCTTAATGAAATAAGATTGAGCGTTCAGCCGGCCTTAAGGCGAGGGGGCAGTAGAGCCTACCATATATTTCAGGCATCAATAGCCCATAGAATTACACCTTACGGACTAACATAAAAACAATATTAATAATAATAATAAAAATGATTTATTCAAAGGAAGCAAAATACTACACTTGTGAAAAGTTGATTCTACATTTACTTGTAATGCCTGTTCGCAAACAATAAGTAAAGCCCGAGAAAAGAACAGGCAATTAAAACTCTTTATTAACATAAAGTGTTACTAAATATTACTTAAAAACTATGTTAATATGCAAGTCTTGTGACCATAAGTCCATGACGAGATGCAGAAAGCAATCTGGAACTCGCACCACAAATGCCAAGAAGTTGACGTTGCGTCGCTTCTCCAGAATCTGCACCCTCGACGTGTAAAGGATCTTCTGGTGCACGTACACCGAGATGACGTACACACAGCTGTTCTTGACAGTTGGCTGTCAGCGCTTTCTTCTCTACATCGTCACAAAACCATCCTGCTTCAATTTTCTAGCTGCAGCTAAGAGAGAGTAGTAGGGACGGTCACTTATCTCGTTACTACATTGCCCAACTCGATGACTTGTTCACGCAAATCTTTGACATTAGCTAAGGATGCATCATACTTCTGCTACACATCCGCGAGGCTCGCATTCAGAAAGACTGTCTTTCAGCAGGTTGATGACGGTGACGTGGTCGAAGATGACGGGAGGGAGCTTGTTGAGGTCCTTTGCCACAAACGGAGGCACGTCCTCGGGTTCGATCTCCTTCGAACAGCGTGATAATCTCCTGCAAACATATCTTAGTCCCATCGTATCGATGAGACACCATCTGGCGGCTGCAGCTATGTCGTCCTGTGACGTTGACAGATGTTAGCTGCAGATCTGGACACCGGACACCTCGACCATCACGTCCAGTTTCTCGTTTGGCATAAGCTCGTTGCTCATGGTTGTTTATTTGCGACGAACGGCTTGCTCCGCATGTATCTTTAATATATTAATGTATGTCACAGATACTGGCACTGTGTACGCTTGCGGCGATAACAAGTGCGGTCAATGCGGCCTCGGGAACACCACGCCGCAGATACTGAAGCCGACACGGATTCGATACACGTATGTATTTACATTACGGGCTTAATTAATCTTATCTCTAAGAAAGTGCAACAGACATTATCCTTAGTTATAAAAGGCTAAGTCATAATTATTTTTAAAGAACTCTTGTTCTTTATATGCACTAATAAAAATAACTGGCCTAATGTTTATCACCCGTGATGTGGTTCTAGGGCACATTTAAGAAACGAAACTGTAGTCTACATAACCTTAACTTATATTTACTTAATAATTTATCTAAAATAAATTTGTATTTTAAAATGTATAGTATGTTTATAAGTTGGCTGGTTGCCATAGTACAAGCTCGGCTTGCTTGGAATCAGATGTCGGAAGACAGTGTGTGAGTGGCCATAAGATATGTATTTACTAGATGTAACATTGTGATTATTGACAGTGGTGCTCCGGTCGTGAAAGTTGGATGTGGTGCTGAGTTCTCCATGATCTTAGATTGCAATGGCTCCCTGCATTCCTTTGGACTACCCGAATACGGCCAATTAGGTAAGTTATATATAATACACAACAAAACTTTTTGCTAATAGACAATTTTATATGCGACTAGCGGACACCTCGCGGTTTCACCCGCGTAGTGCCCCTTCCCGTGGGAATACATGAAACATTTTTTCAAATCCGTCCAGCCTATTCAATACAAACAAACAATCAAATCTTTCCTCTTTATAATATTAGTATAAATCAGCTAATATTTGTAGAACAACTATAATTGAATGGTTATTTACTATGGGCTACTTCGACGCGGAGAAATTTGATAGTTTCTAGATATGTAAAGTCATATAAATATATCGCAACATTACTCCTATAGGACATCCAAACCTACTTCCCTTAGTACAGTAACAAAATATACGCAATGGAGGGCCCTACTTACTTACTGATAGTTTAAGTTAGTGGCTTCCGATCCCAAGATTTAATCGTAGGTATTATTCAATACATTCACCCACACACACCCACACACACACACACACACACACCCACACACCCACACACACCCACACCCACACACCCACACACACACCCACACACACACACACACACACGCGCGCGCGCGCGCGCCACACAAACATACAATAAAAATTAAAACCATCTTTAGATACACTATGTAATATTAGGCCTCAGTAACAAATTTATTTGAAGAGCGGGACTTTCTGCTGCAGGCTTTTATAAAGCTTACTACGAAGATCTCAAAAACCTGTAAATGTAGTATCCTAAGGCTTTTAGAAAATAAAGAATTTATTATTTTTATACGAAAACTATTGTTATTAGAGTTCTGTATTTCAAAAGTTTATAATAAACCCGTGCCGTGTGGTGCCGGCTTAAGGTGCCGTGTGGTGACGGCTTAAGAATAGTACCACCCCATCTCTTCCCGTGGGTGTCGTCAAGGCGACTAAGGGATTTACCACCGGAGGACAGGCAGCAGCGTCCTCTGCGTACTTAAAGCCTTACTGCGATCGCCAACCCGCTCGCCAAGCGTGGTGATTATGGCAATTACCCCCAGGATCTACATACTAGTAGGTTCTACTGGGGAGACCCGTGCCCAGCAGTCGGCCATCATATGGGTTGATATGTATAAGTATAATAAACCCGGCCACGCTTTGCTATTGCTTTTGTACAAGGAACATCATACGTTTCATCACAATCTGATCAATGATTTAAGAACGCCAAGAGCGCAAATATACAAACATTGATTTGTATTATTCATATAGATAGATAGTCCAAATACAAATATATTTATTTCGCAAAACCAAATCAATGATTCTTTTAAAACGTGTTCATGTCGTGTTTGGCTATTTTTAAAAATTAACTGAACCTAGAACTGTGCCGAACATGTCTGTCGCATGTTAGAAAAGATATGGGCAAAAGTCAAGAGCCCCCAAACAAACGACATCGCGGCAAACCCAGGCGAAGATGGCGAGACCCGAAGAGACTGGGCTTGACTTAGAGATTTAGCGCAACACGTAGAGAAGAGATAAAGGGAGACCTTTGCCCTGCAGTGGGACAACACAGGCTGAAAAAATATCTAAACCAGTCATAGGTTTCTTAATCCGAAAGTATGCTTTATTCTTTTCATGTCTGTTTGTTTGTTCGAGGTTGACGCAAAACAACGTGAATACTTTATTGCAGTTTTAATGGTAATATTCTAGTTTGATACAGATACAAGTTTCATCAAAATCATTTAAGGGGAAAATTAGATGCAGTATGATCCGTTATGAAGAAGGACAAATATCATTATTAGTAAAAAACAACAGTTGGCAAGGAAGCGGCGGTAGCCTAATGGCTAAGGCATCGGTCTCGCAATCGTGAGGGTTCGAATCCTACCCATTATACTACCGACGTGAACCCACTCCTAACACAAGCCTTTGAGCTTATCTGAAGGGGTTAACAAGATTGCCAGCAATGTGGGACTCAAAAAATACCTTTGTTTATAAGTATGCATCCAGATATAAAATTATATGTAGGAATCAGAGCTATATCACTGAGTTTAGCAAAAGGAAATAAAAAATGCACAATAATAAATATTTGTTGGTCGCACATCTGTAATTATAATGTAGGTAATTCATAAACTAGTCAATAGGTATTAAGAAAACATGGTAGGAAAATGAGTAAGTGGGATAACGTATGATAGAAATCTTGGTTGTAGCCAGAATTATGTTCCAGAGATGTTTAGGTTGATAAAATTTAACGGTAGCTTTGGCATCGGTCTCGCAACCGTGAGGTCGCGGGTTCGAATCCTACCCATTACACTATCGACGTGAACCCACTCCTAACACAAACCTTTGAGCTTAGCTGGAGGGGTTAACAGGATTGCTAGTTATGTGGGACCACAATTTCACATTAAATATTTAAAACAACATTTAATAAAAAAAATATTTTGTTTTATTGTTCTTTTGTGAAACAAATGAATTAAAGAAGTCTCTCTATTAGTATTTACACATGTAATGTAAGTAGGATGATTTCAGATGGTTTGTGTATGAAAGGGAACATCGATCCAAAATAATATTGCTTTTTGTAATTTTTAAAGCATTTTTATGCTAAGCCTAAATGGCAAAAATAGTTTCGTCATGTCCGTCTGTCCGTATGTCAAAGGCATTTTGATTGAGTGAATGTTTTTGGAAATAATCGCTCCGAATGTTGCATAAATTGTACGCCCACCCTCCCTTAACTTTTGAACCTTGTGAAAAATACGAAGGTAGCGCTAAACGAATGCTTTAAACTAAAATTATTTTGGACATGATCGGATATACCGTCATTGAGTTATTGCCGAAAAACTGCGTTTCTAAACAAAAGGGCGTAAGTGCCGTGTACATACGCTCTTCTGCTGATGCTATTATTTAAGGCTTCGGAACCCTAGGCTGAGCATGGTCCGGCATGCTCTTGCCCGGTTTTTATACATGTAAATTTAAATGTATGGAGGAAAAAAACGTTTCAGACGGTGGATGACGTTAGAATTGCCATAAAAATTGTATCATGTGGACGCTAAATTCGACTTTAGCAAACATGTCTACGTGCCGTAGTTGGTAACGACTTAGGGTCGGTACCCTTAAGTTTGCGGGTTCAAGTCCCGTCTGGGGGCAAAATAATATTATTCACGTGAAAGTATCTCTGTCTGTCTGTTACGTTTTCACGCTTAAACCGCTAAACCGATTTAGATGACATTTAGTGTGGAAATAGTTTGAGTTCTGGGATAGTTTGTTATCGCGATAACCGACAGCGATAGCGACGCGGGCGGACCCGAAAGCAAGATCTAGTAGTGTATATTTATAGATATGTTTGTCGATTCTAAGGCCACAACACAGATGGTAAATACTTCGTGACTTCGACGAAACTGTCGTTCCACTTCGAGACGGTGCCGAAGCACGTGGCGCACTTCTTCGAGAAATCTAAAGATGGTCATGTATCGCCCGTCAAGGACGTCGAGATCGTTGATTTCTCCTGTGGCAATAACCACACGGTAAGCGCTCACTTATCCAAATCAATTATTATGCGCGGTGGGAGCGTATCCGACCGCTACGCAAGAGGTCGTGGGTTTGATCCCCACCCAGGATAAAACTTTGTGTGATAAGCACGATGGTTTATTCTGTGTCTGGGTGTTATTTATCTATAATATGTATGTATTTAGAAATATATAAGTATGTTTATCAATTATCTGGTTTCCATGGTACAAGCTCTGCTTAGTCGGGATCAGATAGCGTTGTGTGTTGTCCCAAGATATTATTATTATTATTTATTTCAAATTATTTGTAGGCCGACATTGCATACCTTAACTCTCTTTTTGTTTAAAGAAGAGAGTGTGAAATAGAGTCTGCATTTGTGTCTTCGCATACACTTGTGAAACCTTTATAATTATTAAATAGTAAGTATTAATGGATTTTAAGTTTTAACAAAATTTCGTTGAAAACCAGGTGGCGATTGATTCAAAGAAGCGCGCGTACAGCTGGGGCTTCGGCGGGTTTGGTCGGCTCGGTCACGCCGAGCAAAAGGACGAGAGCGTACCTCGCCTCATCAAGTACTTCGACTCTCAGGCCCGCGGCGTCCGCTCCGTGCACTGCGGAGCTACCTTCAGTCTCGCTGTCAACGAACTTGGTATGTATATGTACTAAAACCTAAAAAACGTCTGGATGAACATAACATTTTAAAATTGTCTTCTTTGCTTGTTTATATGAAATGTGTATGTTTGTAGGAAAACATAAGAATCTCTTTAAAACTATCAACGAAAACCAGCCCCGAAATAGACGAGACCAACAGACTTGTGCTAAACGAAGTTCCTAATAACACCTAATATACTATAAATTATTAGCTATGTGTGTAAGAATATTTAATGAGTTACCAACTGATTTAAAAACGCTGAACCGGAGGCAGTTCAAACTTAAATCATACGAATGGCTTAACAAAAATATTTTTTATAGTATACTAGCTTACCCGCGCAAATTCGTTTGCGTTATTTTTTCCCATTTTTGCAACATTTTTCATTGATGCCCCACTACCCGTACCCGTAAACCTTCGTGGGCTCATGCACTACACTTTGCTGAAGATCATCACATACAAGGACATACAGACAAACATTCATTTATATATAGAAAGCAATTTATAGACAAGAAACATTCAACTTTTTGAGACTTGCATGCTTTGTATAAAACGCTAAGACATGTATGCACTTTTATAATTGTACCATCGTTTTAAACAATGTGGCTGGAGGAGGCCTATACCCAAAAAGGGATCCATATTTCACACAATGAAAACTAAATAAAAAAAAAAACATTTTACTAACATTTAAAATGTATCTTGGAAATATGAAATAAAGAGGCTTTATTATTATTATTATTATTTTAAACAATGTTGTAATGCAAATATATTTACTATTTATTTAAGGCGCTAGAGTTTAGAAGTCCAGCTTCAACCAAACTTTGCTCGAGCAACGAACACATAATATTGTTCACAGTATGGAATTTTCGTTTCTTAATTATATGTTTATTCAACAGGAGCCCTATTCTTGTTTGGACAGACCAAACGCACTGGAGAAGCTAATATGTACCCGAAACCTGTGCAAGACTTAAGTGGTACGTACTGTTGGACATTTTAGCCACCGTCACCTTTCCACCACTGCACCACTCGACATCGTAGTAGGGTTCATCCATTCCACCTGGAAACAATGCGGTCCTGTACGTATCGATTCCGGCGTTCTTTTCTTTCACGAACGTATGGACTCTGGAACGAACTACCTGCTGCGGTGTTTCCCGAGCGCTACGACATGTCTTTCTTCAAACGAGGTTTAAAGAGAGTTTTCACTTCACGGTAGGCAGCGGCTTGGGTGTGTCCCTGACATTCCTGTAGTCCATGAGCGGCGGTTACCGCTTACCATCAGGTGGGCCGCTGACTCGTCTGCTAACCATAGGCAATTAAAAAAAAAAAAAACACTTGCTACAACAGATTGTCAATGTTGTCCATTTAAAGGAGTCTGAAAAATAAAGGTACAGAAATTGCATCTTGTTGACAGTTGACCAAATAACTAGAGCTAACAGGGCCGGATTAAGGGGGGGGGGGGCAAGCCGGTGCCACGCCCTGGGCGCCAAATATATGGCATTTTAAAGGGAGCGCTAAACGCTATCAAGGGGCGCGGAGAAATTATTCTCACCCCCCCTCCCCATCGTCGTTGTCCGAAGGAAGAAGAACGCTATCATCATTTTTTTGCCCCGCCTCGAAATAATCGTAACATTTGACACTGCCCTACGTTGAATAGCTTACAGTACTAAAAATTGGCAATATCGCCGGGCTACGGCTATTTGTAAAAAAGCAAATAAAATAAGGAAATAAGGGGCAGGGGGCGGCGAATACCCTCGCTACACCGCCGGGCTACCATGCAAGATTGCAGCAATTATTGCACTGTGTTGAGCGATACAATCGGCAACTTGGCGGCTATACAATTTCAGCAAAAAGTTTACAAAACACTAGCCCATTTAAGTGCACCGTAATAAAAAGGTATTCATAATCAAGGAATATTGATCTGAATATTTTTTTGTAACTATTGTTGTTAGTAAAGACGTGACAACTATAGTTACTTTTTTCTTTAAACCATAGTTATTAGCAAAGATGTATGTAAGTTAAATAGATTTGTCAGTAGGGTTGCCATAGCGTAGCCTCTGCTTATTTTGGGATCAGATGGCCGTATGAAATGCCCCAATTTAGCCTGTCTAACATACATACATATCAACCCATAAGATGGCCCACTGCTGGGCACGGGTCTCCCCAGTAGAACCTACTAGTATGTAGATCCTGGGGGTAATTGCCATAATCGCCACGCTTGGCGAGCGGGTTGGCGATCGCAGTAAGGCTTTAAGTACGCAGAGGACGCTGCTGCCCGTCCTCCGGGGTAAAATCCCTTAGTCGCCTTGACGACACCCACGGGTAGAGATGGGGTGGTACTATTCTTAAGCCGGCACCACACGGCACTGTCTAATAATATGTGTAAATTGTTTTATAGGTTGGAACATCCGTAGCGTCGGTACTAGCAACACGTCAATCGTTCTCTCCGCTGATGATTCCCTCGTGGCTTGGGGAGTTTCCCCCACGTATGGAGAATTGGTACGTATTATACGCCTGTGGATATCAATGACATTTTTTTTTTTTTTTTTTTCAGAAAGATAACTAGCAATGTGGGATTGAGTCCCACATTACTAGCAATCTTGTAACCCCTCCAGCTAAGCTCAAAGGCTTGTGTTTGGAGTGGGTTCACGTCGGTAGTATAATGGGTAGTATATTGCGAGACCGATGCCTTAGCCATTAAGCTACCGCCGCTTCATTACTACTGGGAGCATCGTATATAAGTGACGGAGTCAAGTTAAAGATTGCTTGCATATTGGTAGTCTAATGGTTAAGGCATCGGATTTGCTATCTAGACGTTGCGGGTTCGAATACTACCCATTATATTACAGAAGTGACTGCCAACACAAGCAATTAAGCTGGGACCCACATTTCTAGTTATTTAAAAAACTAATTCTGCGTCAATTTTCCTCTTTATTGCAACATTTTCAATGATGCTCCTATTAGTCATTGAATGTTGTTATATAGTTTAAACTTCCAACTTACCTCCATATCAAATTGTATCTAAATTACGCCTTTTTTACACCTCGAGATGTATACCTACAATAGAAAGATGTATTTTTTTTTTAATATACTGTGTAAACCACCATAATGAGTTTAGTAAAAAGCTTGATATTATAAATTATAATAATCGAACTCCTCACAAATGACTCAATTGATGTTTTTTTTTGTTTTACACGACTAGTGTCCCATTTGAAAAATTACCAATTGGGTAGTTGAATACAAAAAAAGTAAATTATTTTATACTAATCAGGTAATAGTTGATCTTAAAATGTCATAACCATGTCCATTTATAAATATGTTCAGTCATAATAAAGCTATATGCGCTAAGGCATTTTTTCATTGCCGGTAAAGTTCCAATATTACTAGCAACATTGCCCACTATTGTGTGGTACAATAGTTGGCAATGTTGCTCGTAATATTAGGAAAATTGAAGGAATCACTGGTTGAGTTTAAGGGTGAGTATACACTTGAGAATTTGCTAGAACATTACACTCTTACAAATTAATGGTACAATACAGGCAAAAGCTTAGTTTGTCAAAATATTTCCTTGTTTCCTCAAAATGCTGTAAGGCAGTGTACATTGTGATACTGTAGTGAACATTTGTGTGATGAGCACGATGGTTTATTGTGTCTGGGTGTAATATCTTTATATGTATGTATTTAGAAATATATAAGTATGTTTATTGTCTGGTTCCATGGTACAAGCTCTGTTGAGTTTGGGTTCAGATGAGGTTGTGTGAGTTGTCCCGAGTTATTATTATTATATATTATTGTATATGTAGAATCCCGACGTATCACAAGAGTGGTTTTGCATCCTAAGTGAATAAAGAATTTTGAATTATTAGAATTATTTACCTCATTTTCTATCTGTCTTGCACACACTCCCGTCACCCGCGTTCGTGCCATTGCTCGATAAACCGTTACAAACGCTCGTTGGTTTTAAAGTCAGGTTGTAACAAAACATCGGGCATCATGTTCGAAGTGTGGTTCGAGTAAATTCAACAAAAGCGAATGCTTGACGTTCTGTTACTAGTAAATGCTCAAGTGTATACTTACTAGTACGGGCTCCCTAGAACAAATTTTAAAATGATACATATCAAGCTGGAATTGACATGGTAGCTTCGTTTCGGCGAGACGCCCAACTTTATGTATACGACAAGCTTAATAGTGGTACGTTAGTTAAAAAAAACAGGTGTTAACTATTACAAACTTAACTTTGCCGTTGGAAAACTGTTATCCCCATACATCAACATAGGCCGCGATTAATTTACCAACCGCAAATAAATTAGTAATATTTTTTTTTTGTGATGCAACTATTATGGCTTTTACTACAAGCTACATGGCACTTAGCACAAGTAAAAGCCATAATCATTGCAATTTGAAATTCATTTTTTAATAACAATTTTATTTGCGGTTGGTAAACTAACTGCGGCCTATATTGATGTATGGGGACAATAGTTTTCCAACAGCAAAGTTAAGTTTGTAATATTTAACACCTGTTTTTTACACTAACGTACCACTATATAAAGTTGTCGTATACATAAAGTTGGGCGTCTCGACGAAACGAAGCTACCATGTCAATTCCAGCTTGATATGTATCATTTTAAAATTTGTTCTAGGGGCCCCATACTATACTACCTTTGAGTTATAGGTGTAATCTGCATATGATACTCATAGTCAAGAACTGGAATATTACATGAGAGCCAAAGTTCTACTACTAGTATTAGCCTAATCTCTTTTTATTTAAAGTGAAATAGACGTGCCTCCGTGATTATTTTTCGAATCGTAATTTTTACTAATTGTCATTTTTATGATTGTACATTTTTCTGGTTGGTCAAAAGTCGTGCGAAGGTTTTCTTTGTACATTTGGTATGAATAAGAAATAGGTCGTAGAGTACTTTAGACTGTCATACCCCACTACCCTATTTTTTCTTTGATAATGTATATCGCAGAGCAACGGTTGCTGGGTCAGCAATATACTCGAAATATGTACCTTTAAAGTAAAGCGAATATTTTGACTTCGAGTAGGTTTACATCTCTCTCGTCTATTTCATTATATTCTATGTTGTCAAAACGTTTTTTTTTTTCAACTTCAGGGTACCGGCGAAATCAACAAGTCTACAGCCAGACCTAAGGAAGTATCGCGTATGGACGGGCTGAGCGTGACTCAAGTGGCTATGGGCTACTCCCACACCTTGCTGCTCTGCGACAACTCCAGCGAGGAAGTGAAGGCCAAACTCGCCAATTTGCCCATCTTCAACCCATAGAGTGGGCAACTTTGCCCACACATCTGGACCCCCACCGTGGTCTTAGATCCCGACGACAAAAATTATTCCCACACACTTTAATCGCTAATCTTACTAACTGGGGATTTCTGATTTTTAAAATGCGAATTTCTTTTAATATTAATTTTGCATGCTGTGCCGTTAATTATAAAATCATGTTATCAATACATTCGCGTGTCAACAAATAATAATAGAAACTTGTGCAAAATAGCAATTCCGGTTAAGGCTTCATAAATCATTCTCTTTTCGTATGATAAGCGTTCATAACGATCATAATATTTGTTCAGGAGTTCCACATGACGTCACAACTAAAGTCATTTCCGCTCAGGTCGAGTTCACAACGACTCATCTGAATAACTGGGTGGAAACGGTTAAAGATTAAAACTCTCCATAGTCCGTTCCATTTATGCTTTCGACTGTTACGCTATCAAACAAATTGAATGTAAAATACCGCAGCCGTGAGCGTGACCATTGTTACACAGGCACAGGCGATATTGGCGTCAATTTCTTCATTTGTGTCCAGTAACTTCATAGTCCAAGTACATCTATAATATAGCTAAAATATAGTAAAATATGTTCGTTTGAAAACAATATATTTGACTGCAGTAAGTTTAAAATGTTTTTGTTGATATAGTGCGCGGAAACTATATTACATTCTAGCTGACTTTTTGATTCGCGTTCGTTAATCCATAAATTATAAAGACACTTCTTTAACCCATAAATTATAAAGACACTTCTCATTCAATTTTTAACTAAATTATGAATGAAAAATGATTAATCCAAAAACCGAATTCAAGCAATCAATAGTGTCTCGGCACTTATGGAACAAATCCAACGAATTTTATTTCTTTGTAAATTAAGGTATTTTTCTAGTTTAAGCTATTTGGTTTAGTATTTTTTAATATTTTTTTATGTTAAGATATTTTCTGCTTGCTCAGTATTTTCTGTCGCAGAGGAAGTAGTTTTAGGTAAAAAAAAAAAAAAGTGTATAGATGTCAAGCCTCGTCACAGATTTCGTGAGATGTTGTGCATTGTTATGAGGAAATGGTAAATGTCAGGCCCCAATAAACCTATTTTAAAAATTTACGTTACCCGTACTTGACGAGCTATTAAATCACAAGGAAACGCGTTACTAACGCGTTTACAACTTCTAACATCATAACGTGGATAAACATTGTACACGCACGTTAAGCCTTCGTCATCTAAACGTTAGGGTTACAAATAAAATAGAGAGTCTTTAAACACATTTTACATGAATCGCCGAGAAGACTACAAACCAACCCCTAGTGTGAAAACTAAGTTTATCAAAGGAACGAGGCATGGGAAACATCACCATATCCATACCGTAATGTAACAATCGCACGAAATCTGTGAGGGTATCTGAGAAAGTGTATCATGTAATTGATGTTTTACTACTTTATTGTAGGTAATAAGTGTTCTTCTATACTATAGTTATGCGCTCCGATGTGTCGCCAGGGACAGAAGGAATAAAAACGCAATAAAATACGGCTAGTTTCTTTATTCAAATTGAAACTAAGAAATCTCTATCGATATTAATCTTTATAATTATAACGCTAGTATTCATTGTCAAGACTCGCTAAGCATACCTACATGTCTTCGTCCGTCGTTTCGTTTGTGGCGCGCCAGCACATTGGAGCTTGACCACTTTCTCAGCTTCACCCGCGGCTAAAAGGCCCACCTCACTTCGATAATTCTAGTATACGATTAAAGTTAAACTATGAATCACTTCGTATGTGAAATTGTGAACACAACTTTTAGAACTTTTAGTTTATTAAATGAAAATTTTCTACTTTTAGTTATAAGATTTAGACGTAAATTAAAACGTACTTACGTGTATTTAAGATTAGATGTATATCGGTGTAACATTCCCTCTGCCGGGCCTACTTCGCAGGACTTTGACTCGACTCTCGAGTCACAGATGACTATAGACTGAATTTTTCTCGAATTAAGTGTTACGAACAAATCTGTAATGCCTCAAAAGCCGCAGGGGACTTCTGTCGCCACTTAGTTGAACCTACCTCATTAGACTTCGATTGCCTGCCTTCCCGTTTCGCGGAAACTGAGGCTGTTAGAAATCGTCGTCTAAATATCCCTGTATTTTTACAGTGCAGTATTTTATAGTGGCTTAGAAACAGTAGCCTCCCCGGCTTATAGAGGTATTTATTCCATTCGTTACCTTATCTTGTGGTATTTTATGGTTGTAATAAATATATTCAGAGGATTAACAATCTCATCACCGAACAGGAAAACTAACGGGTACAAAATCTTCTCATAATGTAACCTTGCCAACTGTATGTAACATTTGATAAATAAACTCTTTTTCAGTGTATTTGTTGTTGTATTTACTTTCAAAATCTAGTATCCCCACTGGTAATGTGATGTATCAAAAGGGACTTATGGGACTCATGGGGGTATCCCGACCATTCCATGTAAATATAAAATGGCAATGACAAGAAAAACGCTTGCCCCACAAACGTTTTTCCACATCCCTGTTGGTCTAGTGGTTAGTGACTCTGACTGCTAAGCCGGAGGTCGTGGGTTCGATTCCCATCCAGTAGGTATAAAACTTTGTGTGATGAGCGTGATGGTTTATTCTGTGTCTGGGTGTTATTTATCTATAATATGTATGTATTTAGAAATATATAATTATGTTTATCAGTTGTTTGGTTTTCATTGTACAAGCTCTGCTTTATTTGGGATCAGATAGCGTCATCGACGATTCAGTCACTAGACCCCGCATAGCACAAAGCCGCGCTCGCCAAACATTAGACAAACTCGACATATGTCAAAGACACGCCCACAAATTTCACTTCATTAGGCGACCAGCCGTTGACAAATAAACAACTGCATTTTTACGTAAACTTTGTGCGTGAAATGGTGTGGTAAGAGTAGTGCAACTCATAAAGATGGCATTTCGTTCCATAGGTAAATTAATTTTCATTATTTTTACTTAATACCCATTTTATATTTTTTTCTAAATACCTAACATCAAAAAAGTGCAACTGTCGGAGAATGGCTCCCGTTGATGTCTTTTTTTAATTTCTCTTTCTGTCCTGGGATAGTTTATATAAGACTATCTCTCATTTTACATTAATTCACAGGTATTATATACGTTTGTATTAGTGTTGCGCCCATAAATGCCATCCATTTTGTCGACAGTTCAGTAAAATAATCTGTATTTTCAAGCTGGGGATAATACGATATTGAACTATTTTATTTAAACTAAGCCAGCCAGTTCTAAGTACCACTATGACACAGGCTGTCACTGCCAACATTGGAACTTCTAAACCGTTATCATTAGAGACACGAAATGTTGTACTTCTGAACGGTTAAGCGTCCACACGAAATTTTATATGCGTGCTAAATTTTTTACAAGCTTTTATTTAACTTTCAATGTATGTATGTAACTATGTTAGTTTGGGTGGAATCTTACAACTTAATTTTCACTATGTATTTGCATAGAAAGTGTCAAATTTCTTTATAGAAGATTGTTGCCGAATAAAATATCTTCCATTATATAAAATAAGTCAAGATCACTTAGTACTATTATTTTGTAGCATTAGATCTAGAGGAGGTTCTAATGATAACCTGACTCCGCGACTGTTTGAATCAAATTATAAAAAAATACTGATTCACACAGAGCTCAATCAATCCGGAACAGGCATTTGCGTACCTTTAGTAAATATTTATATTTTGAATGGCTCATCATCAATTCAAAAAATAAATATGACAACTAAACGATGCGAGACTTCAGAAACAGAAATAGAAACTGAAGACCATGATTTCATTCAAGCATTACAACAAATAACTTTGTCATTATTTGCAGAAAATATTATTGATTATATAGCTGGCTTTGTGTAACGCACTGATTAAAAAAGTTAAGTGTAATAAATGTGTATGTGCCTTAATATCTCTTAAGAAAAAAAGAAATAGCTTTAGCAAGGGACAGGTGGTTTAACCCTTCTGATATGGTGATAACAATATGTCGACGTTGTGAAGTAGTAATTCGAAGGAATGATAACCTTAAAGCTGTCAAACCCGAGCAGCGTACTTTGTATTTCGTCACAAAAACTTTACTTACCTTTGCCGATGAAAAGCTCTTTCCTGAAATATGGCTACATCTATTCGATTTTGCAAATATGAATCACTTAATACATTTGGCAAAAAGTGTAATGGAAGAATATATAAACATGCAACTTGCCTATCTCACTAAGAATAGTGACTCAAAACATCTTGTTTGGTGAGTATATGCAAAATTGATACATGTTAAAAATCAGTGATACTTTATCATATATATAACCAGTCATATACTTAAAATGTTTTAATAAATCTTATAATTTAATTTACTGTGGTTTCAATTTTTCACTATTTGTAATAAGAATGTAATTTTAAACTGCCTCTGTGGCGCGGTGGGAGTGTATCAGACTGCTACGCAAGAGGTCGTGGGTTCGATCCCCACCCAGGATAAAACTTTGTATGATGAGCACGTTGGTTTATTCTGTGTCTGGGTGTTAATTATCTATAATATGTATGTATTTAGAAATATATAAGTATGTTTATCAGTAGTCTGGTTTCCATAGTACAAACTCTGCTTAGTTTGGGATCAGATAGCGTTGTGTGAGTTGTCCCAAGATATATTATTATTATTATAATTTTATCGATATAAAGTATCGACCCTTAGTTGAGCACTGTGACTTAAGACTAGCAAACACTTGACCTTGAAATTACCAATCACAGCGAGTTGTGTGTCTCAGCCCTCGCCGACTATTAAGCGTCTTAAAAGACGGTTGGAAACAAGGCTTCCCGCCAAGGTGACCTTGCTGGTTTCCAACAGTGTAGACGGCTGTTGCAAACCAAATTATGGTTTGACCTCCAACGCCCTTGGCGGGCACCACACAGGCACACAAATTGCCGCAGAATTGATTTATTGCAAAGTACATAAGTACCTACCCTTCTTTTATAGTTTTGTTAAATTTATAAAAATGTATTAATTGCCTATTAAAAATTTGCAAGTATATAGTGACGAAATAATTTAATTGGTGTGGTTTGCAACCAACAATTGGTGGGCCACACAAAAATCCCGCCAAAGTCGCGCGTGTTTACGTTTAGTTTCCAACCGTTTGGACGAACAGTTCAAACGGTAGGCCATACAAAGCACCCGCCAAGGTCACCTTGGTTTGCCCGCTTGTTTCCAACCGTCTAGAAGACGCTTAATGAGACGTCTAGTGGTTGAGTCGTCGATGGATACCGTTGTGTGAGTTGACCCTAGATATTAATGTTATTATTATTTCTATTACGACAAATCGCAAATGGTACCTAAGGGTGTTTACACAACACACATGATCCGCTAAAGGTGGGATAGGCGTTTTAATCTATACTAATATTAAAAAGCTGAAGAGTGTGTATGTTTGAACGCCATAATCTCAGGAACTACTGGTCCGAATGGAAAAAATATTTTACAGTTGAATAACCCATTTATCGAGTAAGGCTATAGGCTACATAACATCACGCTACGACCAAAAGGTGAGGAGCAGCAATGAAAAATGTTGCGCAAAAACGGGGAAAATTTAGGCAGACCAAATTACGCAGGTCTTCTAAAAATCTTCATCGTATGGGTGGAGAATCACGTTGAGTTGCTTTACCCATATACGCTGCGGACCCACCATACCATACCCCTGGCCTCCCGGCCATACCCCTGGTGCCTGGTGCACGGGGTCTCATCACGAAGAAACAGAAACATAGGTCAAGTATATATCAACAGACGGCGTTATAAGTATCGATATTTGAATTTAGAAGGTAGGTAGGTACTGACACAGAGTAAGTAATCACTTCGTTTAAAATGTGTTAAATTATTTTTTTCAATAACCTATTTATGGGGTTGTAAAATAACATGCTCCTAAATCAAATTTCCATAACATTACAACATTTTATGATATCGTCATAACCCTAACGGCAATTATATGTACTACGTTAAGATGGGCACAATTTACATAATAAACTGGTTCAATCTGACAATAGATATATATATATATATATATATATATATATATATATATATATATATATATAATAGTGCCTATTGAGAATTCTGACCATACCTACATTTTGTTGGTATATTTTACTCATTTTTCTAAAAGTGACATGAAATTGTAGTAAATTACAACTAGAGATGAAAGAACTTCAGGCTTTCAAACCTATAGAAGAACTTTTTTTTTTCTAAAGACTAATCCCGCAGTAGGGTACAAGCCCTATATCGCGGGGGACTTTACAAACATACAAGTCAGGGACCCAAAGTACACCCAGACTCGGAAAAACAATTTGTGGATAAGACAAAGTGGTGTCCCGTGTGGGAATCGAACCCACGACATCTTGCGTAGCAGTGGGACACACTCCCATCGCGCCAGAAGCAGTCTAGATACCTCCTGGCCTATTGGCGCTTCGCGAGTTGCCAGCCTCGTCACCCCCCCCCCACCCTCTTTTATAAGCCCTCTGGCAACCGCAGAGAAAGTAATCACTACGTTTTACTGGCAACCTTACTCATTGCCAGAAACACAACTTCTGAAAGTTGCTTCACTGTGGTCTGCATTTATTGTAAAACTAGCTGACCCGTGCAACTTCGTATGCGTCAATGTTTCCCGTTTTTGCAACATTTTTCATTGCTGCTCAGCTCCTATTGGTCGTAGCGTGATGTTATATAGTATATAGCCTTCCTCGATAAATGGGCTACCCAATAGAAAAATATTTTTTTAATTCGGACAAGTAGTTTCTGAGATTACCGCGTTCAAACAAACCAACTCTTCAGTTTTATAATACTGCCGTTTTATAAGTAAATCTGTCCTAACAGCCAAACTCTCGAACAAGCCATTGTTTGCCTTTTCCTCCTTACAAATGATGACACCATTATCTTCCTGTCTATCCAAATGAAGGTCGGATCAATATGTACTTTGCATCCACACAAAGACGAATTTGATGACAAATAAAAAACGAAAATACACCGACAAAATATTTTATTACACATAAAGGTACAACAGCTTCTTTATAATTAGTACAATAAAGGTACAAAATTGACAAGAGATCTTGGTGCTCAGCAACCGTTTACTGGGATGACAGTAAATTTTCCTCCGATTTGACAATTTTTTGAAATCCAATGTTATCTTACGTATAACTTTTTGAAATCCAATGCTATTTTTAGAAAACGTTTTTCGTAATGTATGATTGACCACTTCACATTGTTACACTAAGCCTAAAGATTGTCAAATAGTTATGGAAATAATTTTATAATTTTAGGACGCTGAGCACTTTTCAATTTTTCTAATACAAATACAAATTAAATTTGCTTAAATATTCACGGAGCGAAAGTTAACGTATTATGATTTAGGCATTACATGCTTGTCGTCAAATATGAGTTTCGTCAGAGTACAAATTGACAAACGTAACTCGTCAGGATCGCACAATTTTAAATTAAAAAATAACATATTTTGTCCTACAATGATGTGTCTAGTTCTTATGGTTAATTGTTTTAGAATCTAAGGTGTATGTTTTCTTTTATTTTACTCGTGTGACTGATGATTTCTGTGTAATTCAAATATCTGACGAGATTAATATGACGACTTACGTGTCTAACTGCGTTTCAGGTACGCAGCCTACTCTTTTTCTTGCAAACGAAATTCATGAATTTTCGTTTACTTTAATGTCTAAGTTTACGTGAAATATTCTAGTTAATTTTTGGATAAGCACAAGAAGTTAGAACCCATGGAGGATTTTCTAGAACGAGTGGGGTAAATAGATGTTTCTGGTTCTATATATTACCACCTAATTTTTGAACGAAACTTCGTTTCCATTGAATTAGAGTAGACCTCTTGACGAGCAGTGAGCCTAGAAGTTCAGAATTCGTTCGTTATTTGACTAATTGCGTATCTGACGACAAGCGTGTAGTTCAAAGTAATAAACTATTAATGAAGAGCTTACAAAAGTTCATTGAAAAAAAATTTGATTGAAAATCAACTAGACTGGTTGAAATTAATAAGTTGAAAAAGAAATTGACTTAAAATGGACATTAGGCCGAAGTGTTGCGTCGTACATCAATTTGCTTACATTCTACGCCTCGGTGGGCAGATACACAACACAGTGTTACATATAACTTACATTACTACTGACTAAATGCGATGGCTGTGGCAACATAACATACGGACAGCGAAATTGCTTCTAATCTTAACATAAAAATTACTTTTGCAAATAAGCGCCATACACATATATTAATTATACAGTAACAAAAAATATACACTTGAACGCCAACGGCTTATATGAAACTATAAGAAAATCAATTTCGTTTTTGGTTCCGTAGCTCAAAATGAAAAATGGAAACCATTTGGATCACTCGTGTTTCTCTCTGTCCTTTTACACCCAAGTTGCTCCGAATATACTGGACCGATTAAGTTCAAATTTAGTAATCTTATGTATTTCTGTGATCCAAATGGGGATGCATAACTTATAATGCATATGATGCATAACAAAATATTTTTTATTTTGGAGTCACTTTTGGAGGGTAAATCTAGTTTTTTTTTAAATCTGTTAAAATGAATCAAATGAAAGGGCTTGATGTAAGCATATCAAATTCATTTTTTTATCATTTTTTAAAAGTTATTATGAAATACCATGAAATAAACCATTCCCCTTATCTCAGAAGCTACTGAACCTAATATTTTGAAAAAAAAATACAAATTATAGCTTCTACCCTGTAGATTTCAGGAAAAATAATACGACGAAGTCAGAATTTTTAACAGGGGGGTCTATTATGGGTGACCAAATGAGAAATTTAAAAAAAGTTTGGCTCAAACATATACCTTCTATGGTTTTAAAATAATTTTATTTAAAGTTGTTTAGAAAAAACCATGGAAATGGACCATTCCACCCTCCCCTACGATCTATTATATATTATCTCCGAAGCTACTGAGCCAAAATTTTTGATAATAATACAAAAGATAGTTAACCTAACCTATAGATTGCAGGAGAAATAATAAGAAGTCTGAATGTTGAACATGGGGGCTCTCTATATGGCAAATTCAGAACAACATGAAAACAAATGAAAGGATTTGGTGTAAGGTCACAAACATATGTCTTAAAGTTATTTAAAAAAGACCCCCCTCTTTGCAATTGCTGAGCCTACAATTTTAAAATAAAGTAGTTTGAAGATAATGTGGTACATCGCCTAACCTGTTGTTTGTTGGTCTAGCTAAAGACTAGTGTCGTACCCCCTTATTTATAATAAATAATAATTATTATTCTTTATCATAATAAACATTGTAGGTGTCGGTAAGAAAGTGTAAAGACGTTGGCGTTAAAGAGAACCACATTGTTTTAATAAATGAATAAAAAAGGCATCTCGGTGATGGCCGCGACTTATAGAACTACAATTATTAGATACTCTACGAGAGGTACCCACCGCTGGGAGATACAAAGCCAGCGATCAGGCCCCGCGAACGAGCTACAATATAAACATACGATATACTGCGCTGCTAAGCCAAAAGGCGTCTCCGAAATACGCCCTATTAGACTTTTTTTTTTATATAATATAAAATAATTCATAACAAAAAAAATCCATCTAATGGTATAAGTCAAATAATGCTAAAAAATACTTTATTACGATTTTCCTTAAATTACTTATACATTCGATATTAAAAAATGATTATCACAAAACTTGTTCAGATTGAAAAAGCGCTTTTTGGCTTAACAGGGCAGTATAGTTGTTATAGTTTATCAAAAGTACGCACTGCGCAACCAAACCATCTAAAATACAGATACATTCATTTAACTGACTTTGAGAAGTTTAAATGTTATACGACGGTAATGTGTAGTAAACGAGAGATGTTTAGGTATGTGAATTTATTGAGAGGTAGGATGTTGTACGTTCGCTTGAATAGTACAGTCACGAGCAGTGCGCCTTGTTGCTCGAGTCAAACAGTTTACACTACAGATTAGATATCAGAGTTATATTAAGAAAAATGCATTGCTGAGTACTGACGATAGAAATGACTACGTGTTAGTACTGCACAGTTAATATAATTACCTTGATGGCAGTGTATCAGCGGTTTGTTCGACAAATGACTATTTCTAATAAGTGTCAAGCGCTCAGCTCCGCACACTGTTAAACCAAAGTCAGCCACCGCAAACACGAAGATGATCCGATTAACACATTAATGTTAAATTTTAATGCCAAGCTCGACAGTGTTCTGCGAGTAGCTCACAACATATAGTACACTCATACTAAATCTAAGCAGCGTCACACGGACGACTTACGAAACACAGTTTACGAACATACATCACACAGACATTAACACCGATTCTTATTCAACTAACACTAAACATTAAAGTGAGCTTTGAATAAGAAAACCACCAAAAAATACATATACAGTACGATCAACGTATCTTGACCGGACTACTACATTTTATTTCAATAATATAAAAACACTATTTAAATCAGCTCATAAAAGTTTAAATTTAGAACAGTTACTGTAAATACTAAAGAAACTTTAAAAAACAATTTCTTTACGAAAATAATCACAAAAAAACATGATTTAGTAATACTAATTATGACAATGTAATGCGTAATCGCATCTCTAATTCTCTTGGTTTAGTTACCGCCCCCGCCCCCCGCTTCCTGTCACCATTAACTTCCAAAAAATGCATCTGCGCAACCACTTGTCGCCTACTTCAGTCCGGCCTAGTTACGTTGATCCAACTGTAGTTAGGTTTGAAATATAATCGCAAAGACGTACAGCTTATATCTAAACTACTACGACATCAAACACAATAGATGATTTGAGATTGATTTTGTGATGTTAATAAGTATTGATTGTGATGTTATGTGTACTTATATCTACGCTTACATACTAAAATACGGCGCGGTAGGCTCGCGACCACGTCTTATAAAAGACGCGCAAACATCGTTGTGATTCTATACAGCCACTGTGGGTACAGGGGGAATGAAGATAATTCAAAGCAAGCATGACAATGTTGAACAAATGTCGCCTTAACATTGTTTCATCATGAATAGTTTCGGTTAATACGAATAAGATTCTTGAAAGTGAAGAATCTCACAAAGATTTGCCACACAGAATCAATCGCCTAATTGCCTCCCGCGCCGCACGGCCTTATGTACTTGAAGTTTCTCTTAAGACAATGTTATCAATAGGCATAGGGTGAAAATTGACCTTAAAAAAATGTACAATAAACTTAAACTAAGTAGCCCAGGGCCAAGGATATGATTTTTGAAATCAAACCGGACTTTATAGTATATCTAGACAAGGATTTTTTTTACCGTAAGTATAGAAATATCTTTTAATATTTTTCAGTCTTTTTGTTATTTAAACTAAATTTAATTCAGTTGCCAGAGAAAAACTTTGGGATAACAAAAGTAAATCAAAAACTCAGTGACGATAATGCGTTGAATAAAATACTAAGCATTGATCTTATTACATACTTGCATATTAGATTAATGCGACAATAATTTGTGTGCGATGAACGTATACGAGCAGCGACCACCTGTCAGGTGATATGTCATCCTCATCGAGATATTATATGAAGCGAATAACTTGGTGATACACTGTTTCGAAATCACAGGAACAATTACAAAAACCAGCGATGATTTTAGCACAAGCTCTTTTTTCACATTGAACATAAATTAACAGTATGTTTACAGACAGTCGAATATGTCGGTTTTTCCAAATATTTCGACATTATTAAATAATTGCTCTGAGATTCCAATTACTCCTTACAAGTCTCAGTTCATCACTAAATACTAAAACTGCACGGATGGCGACGATGGCTACTTCTAAAAACCATAGCATCAACTAAAGAACTGGAATACATGATGTTAGTGAAATCCATTACTTTAGCATAATTTATTACTAAACGTACGTGTATAGGAAATTCATAGACGAAGTAATAGTAGGAAGGACGAGTATCTAATCTCTACTTAATCGTCTATTACCGATTATAAAAGCTGAAACGAGTTTCGAAGAAATAAATGCAAGACTAAACGTCAGCTGAGTAAACGTAGCTGACGTTAAAACATTACAATGTAACGAGTTGGAATATTTTCCATCTAACACTTCGTCACCGTGGATGTGACCGCAGTAAACAATTTGTATGAGTTGACTCGTTTGTTTGAACTTTAGTTATGTACGTTTACTTAATCAAAGTTTTTTTTCATAATTATACGAAATTCTAATAAAAGACCTTATGGAGGAAAGGATTCAAGACCCGATAATTTACTTTATATGTATGTCGAATATATTGGTTTAGAGATAATGAACTAAAGGTACACAGGTGTCCGCTGCGGCCCGTCACCTGCGAACCGAACAGTCGCCTCTTACGACACCCTCGGTTAAGGAGTGGTACTATTCTTAAACCGGATACCACACGGTCAATATACAGCTATTTGTTGGAGGAAATGGGTTAGAAGGCAATTACGTTTAAAGGTCAGGTGCCTTTGCCCAAGTCAAGATAGAATTTTGGGCTGATGTGCCATACAGATGACGAAGGAGGTTGAATACTAATTTAAGCTGTCTTTCCGCAAAAGAAATATAGATGGTAAGTAATTAGTTTATGGCACATCAGAAGTATTTTTATGCAGAAGTGGCACAAAATAATTTATAGTAGTCACTTTGCATTGTTTTTTTTTAGTTTTAATTGCTTTTTTGGACAGCTCTTCACATGATTATGTTAATTAAATTACATTAATGTCCCATGTTAATTTAAAGTCAAAATACTTTATTAATTTTGGTTACAGAATGCAAGCCTAATGAACTTTAGTCAAATTCTTATGGCTTGATTACTCATTGCTAGCAAGCAAGGTGTCAAAAGTGTAAATTTAGGTTGTGAGGACTTTATAGAGAAGTTTAAAATCGAGAGTCATATCGAACGTGACGTGCTCGAAAGCACAAAGAATGACAATACAACGCCTGTTCAGCAGGTTTAGACCAGCACGCTAAACTGGATTACTTACTCACTACTGTAGTCTTTTCCTGTCATGCCAGTTTCCCGTATTCTACAGCTTTATACAAAACTTTCTTGTGCAGTGTGCCATAAGTCAATATGTTTCGACAGAATGCAGAACACAATCCCGGCACGACAGGTAAAAGGACTTTACTACATACTAAATTACACACATCAAAGCAGTCCAAAGATCTAGATGCGATTCTTCGATACTTTAAACGATAGATCCCGACGTTGTGTCCGAATATAAGCTTTAGCCAACGCCAGAAGTAATATGTTTTAAAAGGAAGGATCAGATAGTGACACAAACACGGCTCTGTTCCGACAAATAGTCGGTTGTGGCATCACCACGATGTGACGTGAGAAGCAAGCACAAAGATGACATCAGACAGAAAAGTATAAAAAAATAAAACATTTTGCGCCGATCTCAAATAATAATGTTGGGATAAGGCCAGGAGAACGATGAATAATAACGAACGAGTGTGGATAAAGACCAAAAAATTTATTTGAGTTGATTTGAATTAGCGTATCTCAAATCCAGGACATTTTTGATGTGTAACCCACGATTTAATGGCGTTGTGGAAGACAACGTCATTAAGTCGCATTACTTAATAAAACTATAATTAATTAAAGAGCAGTTTAACAAACCGAACTGAGTACCGATGAGATGTACTGATGATATTGAATGATGACTTTGTCAATGATGCAATTAGCGAACCAATAAATTAGTATAGAAAATCATATGAAATCTGGTCTTAATTCCAATGAGAAACAAAACACTATTCTTTGAATGTAATTAACTAAAAGTAACATTTCAATATTTGCCTGTATGTCGAGCACACTTGCAAATATGAAATAATAAAATTAATATTAAATAACATCAATTTTGAAAACAAATTGGGAAGGTTAAATAATATACATCTCATATAGCGTTGAAAAATAATTGATAGAAAAGAGTATTTAAAAATGTTCCATAAATAAAGCAACGCACGCGTTTCCAAGTCAGGACTCCTCTAAATCAGAGACGAGAGTCTAGAATTATAATTCTTACCCTACATTTCCGTTTAGTTATAGTAAAGATGGTATTGTGTATTAAATATTCATTCGGTGTTACCAAATCTAAAAACCGTCGTGCGTTACCGAAAAACAACAATAAATGAACCTATTAACAAAATAATACCGAAAGTAATTGAGTATTTCCTTTTAATACTTAACAAATCAGACAGATTAAATTATAAAAATCAGATGCTTATAGCTTGTCGAATGGTGGGACCGCTTAAAATAGTTTTTCGTAATTTGAAAGCTAAATTAATTATATAATTAATAAAGTTACAGGTCGAGGCACTTTCGGTTAACTTTAGCCTAACCCGGACTGCTAAAAGAAATCCTATCGAAGTTATTTATGAAATTCTGTAAAACATTTCTACTAAAAAGAAAAACCTAGGAGATTTGGCATTGTGTGTAAGGGATAAAGTAACCGTTAGCAGGTATTACAAGCGAACCTAGCCTCTTAGCAGACGGGTTAGACGATGGTGACAATCGGTTCGATAGGTTTCGACAAATACTTATAAAACGAAAGTTTTAACTTTTAGGTCTTATATCCCGTTACGATCATACCAATCACACTCACACAAAACCGTACATTTTTTCCACTGAAAATAATTGTTGATTAAACAAGGGTCTAATCCTCAAACCCAATTCAATTAGAAGACATAGTTAAGTTTCTTGGTGTCATTGTCACTGGTGACGTGTAGCGACAGATCATTGTCACTGGTGACTTGTAGCGACAGATCATTGTCACTGGCGACGTGTAGCGACTGATCATTGTCACTGGTGACTTGTAGCGACAGATCATTGTCACTGGTGACTTGTAGCGACAGATCATTGTCACTGGCGACGTGTAGCGACTGATCATTGTCACTGGTGACTTGTAGCGACAGATCATTGTCACTGGCGACGTGTAGCGACTGATCATTGTCACTGGTGACGTGTAGCGACAGATCATTGTCACTGGTGACTTGTAGCGACAGATCGTTGTCACTGGCGACGTGTAGCGACTGATCATTGTCACTGGTGACGTGTAGCGACAGATCATTGTCACTGGTGACTTGTAGCGACAGATCATTGTCACTGGTGACGTGTAGCGACAGATCATTGTTACTGGTGACGTGTAGCGACAGATCATTGTCACTGGTGACGTGTAGCGACAGATCATTGTCACTGGTGACGTGTAGCGACATATAATTGTCACTGGTGACTTGTAGCGACAGATCATTGTCACTGGCGACGTGTAGCGACAGATCATTGTCACTGGTGACGTGTAGCGACAGATCATTGTCACTGGTGACTTGTAGCGACAGATCATTGTCACTGGTGACGTGTAGCGACAGATCATTGTCACTGATGACGTGTAGCGACAGATCATTGTCACTGGTGACTTGTAGCGACAGATCATTGTCACTGGTGACGTGTAGCGACAGATCATTGTCACTGGTGACTTGTAGCGACAGATCATTGTCACTGGTGACGTGTAGCGACAGATCATTGTCACTGGTGACTTGTAGCGACAGATCATTGTCACTGGTGACGTGTCACCAGTGACAATGATCTGTCGCTACAGTCGCTACAAGACGTAAAATGATCTGTCGCTACACGTAGCGACAGATCATTTTACGTCTTTAAGTTAAAATTGTTGTTCAAGAAGTCGTAGGGTACACTGTCGAATCTGAACTAAAGTCGAATAAAATCACCATTTATATTTATCAACTCATTTCAATTAGGCACTTATCAAAACTGCTCACCCGTGGTTTATTAGCGTGATATTATGAATATCGAAAATTGAAAGGTTGGAATATTAGGATTTTTGTTTAGAAGTGTAGAAACCTTCCCGTTTCGTTGGGCATGATTTGTTTATTAATTTAAATGTTTAGAAAAATGTGTTTAACGAGTAATGTCGTAAAAAAGGGTGGTAACAAGGGGGGGGGGGCATATTAAAAGGAAGATAATGATAGTTACATTTATAGAAGCAATAATAGGTAGATACTTTGTAGAGTAGAACATTATCGAAAAATCATCACAATATTTATAATCACACATTTCAAGTTCAGATATAATCCAGTACACGGCAGCATACCAGCAAAACTTAAGACTGTGTACAAGATAGAAAGAGAAGGATATAGTTTCAAGACTCGTCTCTTTCACTGGTAGGTAGCCATGAAAGTGACAATTATCTATTGTGACACACGCGTCCGACTTGATAGTTTGGAAGGAACGGACTTATGTTACGAAGATATTAAGTTTTAGTAAAAAAAGGACAATTACAGATACAAAAGAAAGGATAGACAGTACGATATAATAAAAAAACTACCGAAGGTTGCCTGTCAAATTCTTCACAGACTGACAAGACGAGATCAAATCATTATTTTTTTTTTAACTAGAGAATGGTTCAACAATTAAAGTATGATGGAAAGGAGGGAAAATAGAAAATAGTCTTAAATATATGAAAGCCAAATTTGAAGGAAGTTGGTATTAAGGAAGCTTAAAACGCTTGCGAAATTACAGGAAACAGCAAGATATAAAGGATGTAAAAGATGACACAGTTGTTATACAAGTAAATAGTTCTTAAAACCTCGTTTCCGTTAGCAAAACAGTTACAGTGAAATTAATGACCTATTATTGATATTATATTGATGAGCTCGCATCTGTTTGACTAGCAAATCGATGTGTAAAGTGCCACCTTTGACCTACAAAATGGCTATTACCAAAAATTGGAATTTTCATTTTAGTTTCGTGATAAACTCTTAGCTGTTTTTGAGTAGGTATGAAAATGTTTTAATTTGATAGGTTGAAAAAGTTTTTAATTCGAATAGAAAGGCAATGAGAAAAATGGTTTTTAGGGATATGATTATTATTTATCAGATATGAGTTAATTCAAAGGGATCATTAAGACATTTGAGGAGAGGGAAGTGATAAAAGATTACATTTAAAAAAGAACAACAAGGGTTGCGAACATTTTTATGATAATCAAAATATTACGCATATTAAACCTAAAACTTTCAGTAAAATGCTAACCCCGAATGGTCAATTCTAACTCCTGTCGCAGGTTGCTGCGGAAGCGGAATCAATTTAGAAAGGTAACATACAAAATGTCGGGAATTTCAGAAACGCTGTCTCGTTTCATTTGTCTCACTTTCAGAAACGTTTCGTTTATGCAGCAATGTGTCACAAGCGTTAAAATATAAATCCTAATTATGAAAATTAAAGAAATAAGTTGACATTAATAAATTAATTGAATTTAGATTGTAAACAAAATGTAATCGGAAGCCCAATTGTGATATGCCTAACATTTGAAATACTGACTACTTGTACAAAGAGTTAGTATAGCACATAAACAACACACTAAAATTAATGTATTAAATAATTAATTATGTAATTAAATAATTAATACAATAAAACATTATTTAGTAAAAAAAATCTAAGTTAAATTAAATGAAAAGAATTTAATTGGAAACAAGATACAAATAAATCATTAAAATTATATATTTTCCACAGCCCGGAAGCTGAGGAAGATCTTTATATTAAGGCACACATTGGCATAATGTCATAGCGCTCTCAACAAAACAAAAAAAATAATAAGTAAGAAAATATAGGTAGTCAGTATTCTAAAGTCGGCGTAGCAGAGTGTTAATACATCAGACGGACGCTGCCAACCGTCTGCCTGACTTAACCCTTTGTGAGCTCTGGGATGGCCTACAATGCCGAGGCCACGCGGCAAATTTCATCAATAATTGTGGGGTTAAATGGAAGACATTGGATTCGGTTGTAACATACTCGGGTAATGCCTAAAAGACTCAAACTTTACCACTAATGTTTAAAAAAATATTAATTAAAATAAATTGTATGACAGTAACATAAATATCTGGTGTTACGAATAACTATAATAAGCGGTCTAAATGGTAAGTAGTGACATTAACTTTTTACGAAAAGGTATGAATACCAAATGGAATTTTCAGACTTTTTAACCGAAACTGTATTTTTTTTTCACGCAAAGTTAATTATCTCTTTATAAACTATGACATTGTTCCTTTCATTCAAATACAAACGCACTCCCATATACACACCCAAACGTTCACACAAACACGCCAATAACACACTAATAACAGATTATGAAAAATGTGTTAATTTGATGAACATGAATGACATGAAAACATTTTGATTCAAAATAAATTTTACCCCAGCCTTTAACTTTCCACATACATATTTACGCGTGCAGATCAACATAATATGTAGTAATAAGTATTCAAATGTTTAGATATAAGTACTTATTATTACGTATAGTGCATTATTACAGCCATTAGAACAATTGGGCATACACCTCTTGTACATTAGCGACTGAGCCTTACTAGTGTCCCCGAGATAAGTCCAACATTCCTAACAATGTGTTGACACCATTATAGCCAGGCTATGACTAGCCTAACCGAGTATAGAAAGTTGTTGACGTTTTGGCCGAGATATTTATAGCCTAAGACCTCTAGCAGTATTGGACACCGTTTTGGCTTGCTAAAGGTGTTGACTGATTGCACTGTTGGGATAATCGCTGATTTCTATTCAACATATGAGTTTGAATTTTCTGTGGTGGTGAACAAGCAAACGGCCTGCGTGATGGTAAACAGTTGCCGTGGCGTATTTGATGGAAGTGAGTATGAAAGTAGTGTGAAAATTCAATTTCAATGCGTCACAGAACAGCATCATTCCCAATAGTGGGCGGTGAGGGCGTCAATCCACTACGCCAATTAATAATAATATATTTCTATGAACACTATCGGTGATCGTGACAAACTGTATAGATTTAGCACAACACACATGTCTGAAAAAAATGTTTAAACTAAATCAGAAATTCGAACTTTTACCAGAATTGAAATTGAAAAAAGTAAGTTTTTTTTTTTAACTCAGTTTAAATCATTGTAAATCAGTAACTATGTAATTATAAAAGAAATGACACAGTTGAAAATTTAAGATGATAATGTAAATTAATAGAATCATTGCACCTGTGCTATGGGCTTGCATTGTTAAAAAAATTGAAGCTGAATCGAAAACAAAATCCAGCCGTACGAATGATTGAATGAATAAACGAACGAATGAATTTATTAGAATGAACGTACTATATTTTTTTGAAGAGAGAACGAAGAGAAAGGGTTGGAATGAGAGAAAAGGCTATGCTGGACTTGTCAAAATGGCGGCGGTTTAATGTGTAAAATATACGTGAATTATATGATAACTGGATAAGAACAAGACTTTGTAAATCAAAGAAGAAAACTAGAAAGAAAATAAATTTGAAACTGGCGGATGAACAGAACGAGCCATAATCCTCCCGAATAAAGAACGGAAGAAAGAAGGGGAAAAAAGGCAATGCTATACCCGGTGCTGACTGTCTGCAATGATAGCTCAGTTTAACACTGCACTAGCACTGGGCGATGGGGTCGTCACATCCCTACGCCAGACCACACATTTGATTAATCAAAATATGAACAATATTAACCGAAATAAAGGATTTTTTTTTATACTTTTTGCAGTTTGTGTTTTTTTTTACCTTTTGTAGTTTTGTATTTTTTTTTATACCTTTTTGTAGTTTTTTATTTTTTTTATACCTTTTTGTAGTTTTTTATTTTTTTTTTATATATTTTTGTAGTTTTGTATTTTTATAATTATCTGTAATCTTAACACTTATACCTAATTCATAAGATGGATAAAAACACCTTCCTAGCGAACTGGGTCCGCGTTATTATCCAGCATGCGGCTGATCGGGTTATTAATCAGTACAAAAATCCCGATAGTTTGCACTGGCTGTGGTATGCCAACTGCTGACTGTTACACTTCTGAAACGATTATATTGGCACCTTCTTTTGGCGTGAAGATGGCACTGAATTGAAATATGGAATGACTCTCATTGACTCGAAAAAGTAAAATAAAATTTGGCTGTTTTTGTAATGAGTGTCAAAAATGGTAACGTAAGAATAAATTATATTATGTAAGTGAATAATTTGTATATAAATAGGCTACTACTAACTGTCATATTGGGGCCTCGATTTTTAAGAAGAAAAAAATCAATATATTTTAATGAGTTTATGGTAAAGTATGACTACTTCCTATTTACGGTTTATTTTTAAGAGGTTTAATTCAATTTGTTAGAATATATGCCATAAACACCAGCCGTAAAAGGGTGTTAAAAGAAGCTCCAACATATAAAAAAAACCGTTTCATCAGTGGGCGATGGGGTCGTCACATCCCTACGCCAGATCATATAAAAAAACATAAATGATTGCAAAAGGGACTTCGTAATTCGAGTAGAGTATAAATATGAACAAAATTGACCGCAATAAATGTTTTTTTTTTTTTAAGATGATAAGGTATCACGAAGTTTGGTTTTGATTAAAATTGGAATCCTCGTTTGATCCCTCAGATGGAAAACAATGGGTTAAATACTTTAAGAATGACCTTCCTCCATAAGAACCTTCTTTGAATTTCAACCAATATTTGAAATAAAAAGCCAAATTGGTCCAGCCGTACTCGAGTTTTGCTCATAGCATTTAGCAATTATTTTTTATGTATTGTAGATTAATAAAAAGTGATCCAAATAAATGATTTAATTTAATTGCTAAACTAAAAAAATCCTTTTGTAGCAAATTAAAGCAAAATTAACAAAAATAAAGAAGAAGAAAACTAAAAACTACATATTAAATAAAAAAAAATAAAGGATTTCTTATTTGGTTAAAAAAGGAAGGCATTATGCATTGCTGTACTATAACCAAAATGGGACATGTTTGTGAAGCTCCTAAAACCGTAAATCGTGCTATGTTACCAATTATATTTTAACTAAAAAGTTGTAGATAGGTTACTTATACGACACTCGATCTATAAAACAGGAAACTTATGTCGTAAAATTAAGAAAGCAAGATTTAATTAGAAACTCGAAAAAGAGATCAATGTCACCCGCTGCTTTCATCCGTTGACGCATTAGGTAAATGATGACATGAAAGGTTGCTGATAAGCCAACTATTATGGAACCGCTTGTAGCTGATCTACACCTTTGATCTACATCAGTCTGCTACAATGACACTTGACCAAGGTCAAACAAAGGTTTTGAAGGAGACGAGCCACGTGTGTGATGAATACACAAAATGAGATCTTAGTGAGTTTAGTGAGAGAGATAGAGAGTTTATCGATAACTGTAAGCAAGATGTTTGCAACAATAAGGAACCTATTCAGCAAATTTACGAGAACAATATAGATCATGAAGAGTATAAAGCCATTTTCTGGTTTAAAAAGTTATTTGTACCGGAAACAGCCAAAATATCTCAATGATAAATTAGAAGATGTAATAGTGCCTGAAGCCTTTGCAAATGAGTGAGAAAATCCATTTCTGGTTTTCTACAAACTCATCAAAAAAAAAAAGACAACCAATAAGTTAAAAAAAAATAAAAATCTTATTACCAAATATACAAAAGTAACATAAATAAAAAACGCCGTCAATCTCATGTTATCACTGTCAAACGTGAATACTAGTGACAGATATTGTAGAAACAGTTGAGCACAACTCATAACTGAAAATTGGTTATACCACGAAATATTAGGAAAGGTCTATGTTTAAGAGAAACTTCAAGCACATAATCTTAATATTATATACGAAACTAACGGCCAGGCCTGGTACTGGTAGAAGACAAAGACAGACATATAATTGTCCTTGTCATCACCTGACACTATCGCTAATGTACAGTCGGCCAAGAAAGTGGTCTACCAGTTTTGACAAAGCTTGTGTAACCAAAATAGCTTTATGTTTCAACTTTATATCGTGTAAATGAACTTCAACCGTAGGGTGACAGACCAGTTTTTTGGCTACTGTACGTGCCTAGCTCAAAAATGACAAGACAATTTAGGAGATAAACAGCCATAAAGAAACATTTTTTTTCCGTAAATTAACCATGCACCTTCACCTTTTTATTTAACCAATGAAACTTATACAATAGTATAATAATAATCTGAGATAGTAAGCGACACCTATAAATAAAGTACCTACATGCAATCAATAAACCTAATAATTATAGAAGGAATGTAATTTATATTAGTAACTTTCATTTTCGATTAAAGTGAAAAATACCGCGGCCGGTCTCTTAAATTGTCTTTACGCATATAAACACAATTAGAATCATAATTTAATAACGCAACATTTTCTGCGTTTTAATCAATAGTAGCAATTTTGTAAAATTAAACCTACCTCCTGTGTTCCGGGTATAATATCTCCAGCGCTAATTTGAACTTTAAGGTATGCCAGGAGTGTTTTAGTTTGCCATCTGGATTGTTGGTGTGAGTCCAGACGCGTGTGGCGAGCAGCTCGGCGGTTTATAAAATTGTTCACCATCAGCCGAGCAGCATATTCACGTCTATATAGACGCTATCGCTCGTGTTCGTTCCCGTTGAATGTCGCTGGGAACGCGAGCGTGCTAACCCATTTTTAAACGAGCAGACGAAAGATGTTAATATGAGTAAACAGGTACTGGGTCTTTTGTTGAATGTAAATGAAGAGTGAGCCTGATGGTAAGAGTGGCTCGTCGACCGCAACTGATCTATTTGTGCTTAGCAAGCCGGCTGCGTACGGCGCTCATCGTATTGAGAAGGTCATCGGTATCAACGGCGCACAGCACCACCAGATCGGACACCTTGATTGATGCGTACTTCCTCTTGCCCAACAGCTCCAGCGCGTGCGTCAGGCACACGACAGAGTTCGGCAATGGAATGTTTTTCACCTGTAATCACAGTTGATTTAGTGTGTTTATAATACTGCGATTGCCTATCAGGCGGGCCATAACCTTGTTTACGAGAAATGAAATGGGCTACTTTGTACCCAATTAAGTTATAATCGGTTAAGTAGCGGGTTATCTGTCAAAATAGTTTCTATAAATATTGTATTTATATTGAGAATGTAGCATAATAGATGGAATTAAAAAGGTCGTGGAGAGAGCCAACCACTTTTAGGGTTCCGTAGTAAGTAAGGAAACCTTATAGTTTCGCCATGTTCGTCTGTCCGTCCGCAGCTTAGCTCAGATTACCATCTTTCACGCAAATAAATTTCATTTTGCCATTTTGGCTAAGGAACCCTAAAAAACCATCGTGAGGGGGTTTCATTGGATAAATGTTTAAAAAATATATATTTACGGTTATGAGAACCATTTTTCGATTTAGGGATCTGTTTGTGAATGATTAACCTTCAAAGTAAAAATGTTCGTTAGAGTCAAGTGCCCCCCCCCCTCCCTATGAGCTAAATGGTTGTTTTAGGAAATGTGAAAACAATAGGTACAATATAAATGTTACAGTGAAAGTACGAAGAGTAATGTATCTTAAGATACACTAGTGTATGTTGACAATCGCAAAGATTTTTTGTAAATGTCCGATATGTATTCCATTTTAAAAGTGTGTGTACCTTGGATAGGTAGAGGGTGCACCTGCACAGTTCGCACTCGTCCAGGTCTCGAACGTTCCACACGGCCGTTGACTTGGTCTTACGTTTCGCCGAACGAGATCCACTTTTTTTATTAACCTAAAATAATTAGTGAATAAGTGGCATTACCCTGTATACGACTAACACATCGATGACGAAAAATATAGAAAAATGTTTGGTATTGACAAATGACAATCAAACCTCCCCCCTTAACAAAATTATGTTAACTTTATTGAGGACACTACAGTATTCATTATTTTCAGCAAATTAATGTAAAAATGTTTGGTATTAACAAATGACAATCAAACCTTCCCCCCTTAAAAAAAATTATGTTTACTTTATTGACGACACTACAGGATTCATTATTTTCATCAAAATAATGTAAAAATGTTTGGTATTAACAAATGACAATCAAACCTTTCCCCCCTTAACAAAAATATGTTTACTTTATGCACGCCACTTATTATCAAAAAACAACATTTATTATCAAACATGATGTTTACTTACGACTGGCTCTTCTGCCTCGACTGGCGGGGGCGCTATTATTTTAACCCCTTTTGTCATCAACAGTGCTCTATTAACGATTTCTTGATGGAATATTATGTCCAGTGTAGGTTGAATTTTCTTGAGTACGGATACCGTGGAGCGCGGGTCTTCAGCTATTGATTTCAGTAGCTGTTCCAAAGCAAACATTGTAGGTTCGCATGACTCGCGGATTTCCTGTTTAAAAGCAACATTATATTGTGAAAACACACCTATGCATTTAACGTGTCAAAATACTTTAACAACAACTCCACTTTAAATGTGTACAATAAATACATACTAATATTATAAAGCTGAAGAGTTTGTTTGTTTGTTTTAATCTCAGAAACTACTAATCCAAATTGAAAAATTATTACACCGTTAGATAGCCCATTTATCGAGGAAGGCTATATAACATCACGCTAAGACTAATGGGAGCGGAGCAGCAATGAGAAATATTGCAAAAACGAGGAAAATTTACGCAAGCGAATTTGCGCGGGACAGCTAGTAAATAATACAGGAAGAGATTGGGTGGAATGTCGCACTGTGGGATGAAATCGACTCTTCATACTCATAGAAACTTTTTGTCGCAAATTAAAAATTAAAAAATTGGAATAGCTTTGGTATGTTTCCCTTTAACTCGTATTTTTATATGAAAGTCATAGGCACCTCCATACTTGAGAAAAAAAATGTTTAATTTTTTTTTGTATGGGAGAAAACACATTAAGTACTATATTTAAGAACTGATCGGAACTGAAGGGCTGGTGTTCACATGGCTTATTATACCTAATGTAGCAAACAAGATGACATACAATTTGTGCGCCGATAGGTGCCGCTTTGGAAGTAGCACGTGTTTGAAGTTTAACATTTTTTGTATGTGATTTTTCCCATATTCGATGTAAATTAATGTATTTAATTTGTTAACATCTTACTATTAACCTCTAATGATAGTAAAAGAACATTAAAATAACACGAATTCATAAAAAAAAATATTTCAAAGAACTATAATTATACTAATACCCTCATTTGAGTAATTTCTAAGTAATACATATTATAATGGCATACTAATTAGGAGTCTTGTGCCATCATATTATGAGTGTATCGTATTAATTAATTACCCATTAGGTACCGACAAGTACTAATTAAGTGCTAATATAAGTTATTGGATATAAATAGGGTTATTCCTTTAAAATGGGTTAGTTGCTTCCCGTATTTATGCGTGTTTGTAACTACTTACTTAATTTTGCGTTCTGTTCGTTATTGTGTTAATAATGGAAGGGTTTATTACAAATTTGGACATTTTCATGTACGTGGCCAACAACAGTTGTTTCTCACAACCTAATGTTTTATTTGAAGTTTTATTAAATTATACTGATTTATCAGAAGCTGAAAAAAAAAGTTTAAAACAATACTGTCAGACTTACGTGTGTTCGTTGAGGAACAAATGGAGGTTGTGCCAACGTACGAGACATACTTTTGTGAAGAAGTATGAAACATGGTTGCAAGAAGATATAAAATGGCCTGAGGATTTGAGAGAAAAGATGGCATCATCTGTCATGTCAGTGGAGATAGCAGAGCCTCTTGAGCCCCAATCTGATCTCATAGTGAATGATGGTGCATCAACTTCTAATAAAAATCCCAAGACGTGTAGTGTTGGAACATCTACTTCAGCTTTGCGACAACCAAGGAAAGAGTTTTCGGAGCTAAGTCCGATACAGAAGAGAAGAAGAGTGGAAGAGCTCTTAAGTCATGGTACTGAAAATTTAGCCTATGCTACAGGTTTAAGTGCCACTGACAAGAATGTGGCAAATATTATAAAATTAGTCACTGAACATCCCGAAGAGGCGACCAAAATAAAACAATTATTGAAGAGTAATAGAACAATGCCTATATATTCCGCTGATAAAGCTTTAGGTATTTTTACTTCGTTGAAGTTTACAAAGTGGCAGTACACTACGTTAAGAGCCTGTGCACAAGAAGCAGGAGTACCACTATATCCATCTTATTATGCAATTCAAGCAGCAAAGAAAGAGTGCTACCCACAAAAAGACACTATAGAAATTACGGAAGAAGGTGTAAAAGTGAAACTCCAAGCTATTTTGGATTTAACTGTGTGTAGACTGGGAAAACTTTTACGTTTAGATTCTTCGCAAGAAGGCAAAGACCTAACACTAATTTGTAAATGGGGCTTTGATGGTGCATCAGGACAAAGTTTGTACAAGCAAACTATGACCGGCGAAAACGATTCCAGTGTTTTTATGTGTTCATTTGTGCCTTTGCGTTTAGTTTGTGGCGAAGAAAATATATGGGAAAATCCAAAGCCATCATCCGCAATGTTTTGCAGACCCTTATATTTCAAATTTGCAAACGAGAACAAACTGAATATTATGGAGGAAAAAGCTTCTATTGAGACTCAGCTTGCAGCATTGGAGCCCTCTATTATTGGAAAAAATGTTGTTAAGCATTCAATGCTCATGACCATGATAGACGGAAAAATCATTTCGAAGCTTTCTGAAACTACTATTTTTTGTCTTTCTTTTTGTCATTAATTGGTAAGTTGATGTATTTATTATTTTTAGTTTTTAACTCTTTTATATATTTTTTTTGTTATTGTATTTTTAACGTAGGTACATACTTAATCGTAATGTTTACATTTTATTAAAATTTTGATTTGTTATTTACTGATGTCTGAAATGGTAATATAAGTATTATTTAATTTAACGTTTTTAAATTAAATATATACATATTTGTACCTAAAAACGTTTTTAGTACTTTATTTCATGCAGTTTCATTTTTTAAATGTTTATTCTTGATTAAAGCGGGTATAAAAAATTATAGAACTATGAAAAGACTCCTAATTAGTATGCCTAATTAGTACGTTTATTATAATTAATATGTATTAATATTTTAATTACTTACCTACTATTGTTTAATTTATTCTGGTTCGGTTATCAATCAATAAATTTTATATGTATTACTTAGAAATTACTCAAATGAGGGTATTAGTATAATTATAGTTCTTTGAAATATTTTTTTTTATGAATTCGTGTTATTTTAATGTTCTTTTACTATCATTAGAGGTTAATAGTAAGATGTTAACAAATTAAATACATTAATTTACATCGAATATGGGAAAAATCACATACAAAAAATGTTAAACTTCAAACACGTGCTACTTCCAAAGCGGCACCTATCGGCGCACAAATTGTATGTCATCTTGTTTGCTACATTAGGTATAATAAGCCATGTGAACACCAGCCCTTCAGTTCCGATCAGTTCTTAAATATAGTACTTAATGTGTTTTCTCCCATACAAAAAAAAATTAAACATTTTTTTTCTCAAGTATGGAGGTGCCTATGACTTTCATATAAAAATACGAGTTAAAGGGAAACATACCAAAGCTATTCCAATTTTTTAATTTTTAATTTGCGACAAAAAGTTTCTATGAGTATGAAGAGTCGATTTCATCCCACAGTGTGTCGGCTTAAATATCATGAAAGGAAAAACTTGAAACTAAGAATGAGAATCAAACTCATGGCATTTAGATCATAAAACAACCAGTGTTACTTCTAAATTATTACAGCCTTATAATAGCAAGTTAAACCATAACATAGCTGTGAATTAAATGTAGTTATTGCGAAAAAGTACCTACTTATACCTAGGTACTGGTATTTCAAATTTCAAAGTTAATTGAGTTCAAACGAAAAATCATCAGTCCTCCAAATATCTGGTTCTATTATTTTCTATCGTAAATTTACATAATTGAACAAAAAGTAGCATATATTCAGTTAAACTAATACAATTTATAACTAGTAAACCTTAATTTACTTTTATAGTTTAAAATGTAGTTGTTTTTGTAAAATAATGTGTTTTTGGTTTATAAAAAAATATATGTTGTTATTGATTTAGGGTTAAATATCCTTCACTAGTTTATAGTAAATTCAACTTATCTACAGATCGACTATTTTTTATTCTTTTTAATAACATTACTATTATTTAAAAAGAAAACGTGATTACCGATGTAACATTGTAACGTTGAGCAGTTTTTTTTTTAATTTTATTGTTACAACTAGCTGTCCCGCGCAACTTCGTATGCGTAAATTTTCCCCGTTTTTGCAACATTTCTCGTCGCTACTTCGCTCCTATTAGTCGTAGCGCGATGTTATATACCCTATAGCCTTCCTCGATAAATGGGCTATCCAACAAAGAAAGATTTTTTCAAATCGGACCAGTAGTTCCTGAGATTAGCGCGTTTAAACAAACAAACAAACTCTTCCGCTATAATATTATGTTACAATAAATATATATCTTTAAATATATGTTGTTGTTTTCTGAAAAATCTTAAGCAATTGGGCAGTGCATACCTTTAAAAATAAAAATAATATCGTGTACCAAGTTTGTTGTAGAATTTTAATGACCTATCAAATGTGATATATTAAATTGGCAAATTCAAAACAGTCACATTTTTTAATTTTATGAAACCTTAAAACGATGACATTACGATTTTCTATTTTAGAATACTGAGAAAATTACAAAACCATCTAAGACGTACTATTGCTTGAATGGTGCAACACAAATTATAGTCATTGTAGTTAAATACCCAAAAAATAGTAAAATAAATAAAAACATGTCATTAAGTTTAAATTTCACACAAAATAATTATGTTACTATAAATTAATACGAAATCACACTTACGTTGAACACCAACATGAGGTCGGACAGCCAGCGCTTTGTAGCGAAGTAGGTGCTCTCCGAGATAGAGAAGCCGGTGCTGATGGAGCACGAGTACGCTTTGGGCATCACTAACACAAACTCGCCAGGCTTCTGTTCCACTCGGTACACCTTCACGCTATGTTCGCGCAAAACGGTCGGCGGTACCATTGATATATCAGACGGCAGCCACAGAGGCTTGTTCTGACAAGCAGTAGGGTGTAATAACTCTGTTATTTGGCGGAACTTCCTCCCTTGGTTTTCGGGAATACCGTACCTAATAAAAGATAAATCTATGGATATGGAAACCCTACGTGCTTTTCCACCAGCACAGTTACAGGCATTTTACTCAAAGACTACTCAGTGAATCTTGATGGAAATCTGGTAAAAATGTGTCTTATAATAGCCGCTACTTAGTTTGATAACGAAATAATAAAAATAAATATTTTTAGGGGGGGGACTCCATACATGTAACGGAAGCTGAAATTTTTTTTCAGCAAAAAATAACGTATGGCACATCATTTGACAGGTATTTTAAAAACATTTTAAGTATTTTAAGAATCTTTTTTGATTGAGTGAATATTTTTGGAAATAATCGCTCCGAAAGTTGCATAAATAACGAGAAAGTCCTTAACTTTTGAACCGTATGAGCAAAAAATATGGAAAAAAATACAGATAGCGCTTAATAAATACTTTCTAAAATTATTTTGAACAAGATCGGATATACCGTCATTGAGTTATTGCCAAAAAACTGCGTTTCTCAACAAAAGGGCGTAAGTGCCATAAACATACGCTTTTCTGCTAATGCAATTGTTCGAAACTGCGGAACCCTACATAGTCCGTCATGCTCTTGCCCGGTTTTTTTTAATCTCAGGATTTTCTCTGATTTTATAAAACTATGTTTTCTGCTGTTATTTTATAAGCCACACTCTTCACTGAGATCACGTCACATCATCATTATTAAGTTTAATAATTTTGATTACAAATTAGATTTAAAATTCAATTTCGAATAGCATTGACGCGTGGATATCGGTTATTGCAATATAAACTCATATATCCTTTCCCGGGGCTCAAACTATCTTTATACAAAATTTAATCTAAATCGGTTTAGCAGTTTAGGCGTAAAAGCGTGACAGACAGATCAAAAATAAAACTCTTATATAGTTTAGCTAATCGATTTAAATTTGTAATGGCAATCGAAAATCAATTTCGCCTAATAGCGGCTACTATTATACTTCTCTACTTCTCTAGTAATAATTAGACATTTAACAAAAAGGACATAGTATTGGAACGGAGTATAGTTGAACCTGTTACCACTAGTGCTAAGCTATATGGACCAACGAATATGATTGGTGTCTATTAAACGCATCCATAGCAACGTAGCATAGCACATTTCTGGTGGAAAAGCACCCATAATGTATTTAACCTTTTGACCGCCACAGAGATGTGTATGGACGTCAAATAAAAACTTGATTACGACGCCACCGACGGCATACCACGTCGAAAATTTCACTTCTTTACAATTTAAATGGGATAATGATCGAGAGGGTGCTATCAGACAGTCCGTATGTTTGTTTCCTCACGATTGTTGGGGGCACTTACCAAATCTTGATAGGTCCTTGGTGCAAATATTCCATCCAGGGTATGGAGTGAGGGTCTTGATGCCAGCAGCTAGTGGAGAATATCATACCTAAGTGAACCGTGGGTACCGTTACTCCTATCGCAGGGCCCAATGATCGCAGCACGTTGTGCGGATTTTCGCTAAGCCTCTAAATTAAAAAAAAAACATACAATCATAAATATATTTTAAAAAGATATTAAACACATATTAATCCCTCGTTTACTACTAAGTTATTTTGCATCTTTTAAAAGGGATTTAAGACAACTTCGTTTAAAGGAACAAGCAATCCGTGTCCCAGGGACTTAAATATAAAAAAAACAAATCTGGAAATATTAATCTTATGAAAAATTATTCATTCGCAGGAAGTAAAAAATAGTTAAAAAAACATTTTCTAATGGTTTAAAATGTTTTTTTTTTTAACTTTTTTTACAACATTTTATTTAAATGCTTTAAAAGGAAGGAAATATTTTTGAAATTAAAACAAACCCATCAATTTTAATTGTTTAATAATTTTGGAAGAAACTTCTCAAACAGTTTGAGCATCAGAGTGAAATAACATTTTGGAATAAAATCTTCTAAACAGTTCAATCATCGGAGTCAGTCTAGCAGTTTAGAAAAAAATATGTCCAAACCGTTCAACCATCGAACTGATATGACAGGATGGAATAAAGCGTAATTTCTACTATTTTGAAAGATTTACAAATACCTATTTTTTGGCAAATTCCATGTGGTTTAGACTACTTGACAAGTGTAAAGGTGTTCAGGTTGAACATTTTAATAAGATCAATGACTAAAAGATGATGTGTCGTTTTTGAGTTTTAGGGAATACCATTTATAAAGTAATTAGCAAGAAATGCCTATAAAAATTACTATAATTTTTGGGTACTTGGAAACTTTTGACAAGGCCATGTATTTTCTATTGTTACCAAGTAAAGTTACAATGTTAGTGCAGAAACAAAATCAATATACAAAACTGAAACTATTCAAGTTTTGTGTAGATTCACTATGTGTGTATTGAGTAACAGAAGTTAAATGTAAAAGAAACATGCAGAGTTACATTCTTTGAAACGTCAAAAACGACTTTATAAGTGGAATATCAAATGTAAGACAGGCGGACGTACCTTTAAGTTCCAGGAATGCTTGCCATAGTCGTCACTTCGACTCTTAGCAAAGCCGAGGCCGAGTTCCCCAGTGTCAATGGAGGCCGAGTTTACGCACACATGGTCTGTGCCATCAAGCACTATTTTCCAGTATTCACTCTCAATTTCTTTAGTATTGACGGCTCTGTTCCTGAAGAAGTTGTCAAAAGCAGTTGACGCAATCTGTAATAAAACAATATTAATTTTATCATCGATCAGTAAAGTAAAAAGATAGCTAGCAATGTGGTATTGTAGGTCCCACATTACTAGCTATCCTGTTAACCTCTCCAGCTAAGCTCAATCGGATTTGTGATAGGAGTAGGTTCACGGTGGTAGTATAATGGGTAGGATTAGCCTGAGTCTTTTGCACAATTGGCTGCTAAATAGGTCAGATAGCTTCAGTAGCTAAGCTATCTGACCTATTTAGCTATCAGGGGCTAATTTAATGGAGACTATATGTACTTAAGCTTACCTTTTTGAAACTAGCCAAGTTCATGTTACTGCCAGGTTTGACGCAGTCCTCCGCATCATGTGGCTCTTCCTTGTCATCAGAGTCGTCATCAGAAGATTCAGAATCACCGAGCAAACGTTTTTGGTGATGGAGCGGGTTACTTGCATGTTTCAGCAGCTTCTTTTGCTTTTTACGCCAAGCATATTCTGCTTGCTGCAAGTACTCTTGTCTTTCCGCTGCAAAGGAAAGTAAGACTGGTGTCATTCTGTATAAATCTAAGTGGATTTCATATGTGAATAAAGAATTTTGGAATTTTAATTTCTCCCTATCTAGTATATTGTACATAGCATTAACTGCATTCTGACGGACGTCTTTTTGGCATAAAATATACATACAAAAAATACAGTGCAACAAAGTTCTTGAAGTTTTTGAAGATGTTCGATGCATAACGACGATTGTACTACTCAACAATTACCAAAGGAGTACAGGGTTCTCCATTCCAGAACCGTCCGGTGCACGGCACGGAACACAGTACTACTTTGGTAGTTGTGGGGCAGCAAGCGCTGAGAAGTGAAGGCTCTCTGTCAAAACTATAAGATCGGGACAAAAGTATTTTCGTATTCGTATTTTCATACAAAGAAAACATTTTTTTTATAATATGTTTGTGCCGTTTTCATCGATGACTTGTTGCTATCTTGTGGGTATATTTCACTAAAAGAATCTGGCAGGTACTTTCTACAGTGTTCTTTTGAGGTTAACTTTATGCTTCCTAAAGAGTTCTGACCGAAACAGGTAGAAATCTGATGAGCGCTATACAGAGGATGCACCAACATATCCCAGCCAAGTTCTGTCAATTTTTGGCTATAGATGTGTGCGGTCTGGCGTTGTCATAATAGAACACCACGCTCTTGCTGTTCACCAGCTACGGCCAGTTTTTCTCAATGGCTTCTTTTAACCTCATCAGTTGCAGTATCAGTTTATTCTTGTACCCAGACTTTTGTCAATGACGTAAAACTGTTTTGTGATCAGCATCCAGTAGGCCTACTCCCTTTCTTTAAAACGAAATTCATGAATTTTCGTTTATTTAAATTTCTTAAGTTTGCGGTGACAATTCTAATTAGTTTTTGCACAAGCATAAAAAGTTCGTATCGATGTTCCCGGCTCTGTATATTAAGACCTCATTTTGACCGAAACTTCGTTTTCATCGAATCAAAGTAGGTCTCGTATTAATACCGCATTAGGTCCGTAAACCACAAAAAAATTATTCGCGGCGTGCGTTGCATTTTTAGCTTTTTTGTAAAAAAACTTTAAAATGTACCGAATTTCTACGTCATATACGTTCATTTTGCTTGCTTGAAAAACAATTGAAAAATGGCGGCGATATAGTTTTTTTTTTATTTATTCCATCTTCAGAATGTCAACATTTAATGGTATTAAAATCAACCAGTCACATTCAGTACAAAAAAAGAGGTTTGATTACTAAAAAATGTATTCAAAGTACGAAAATACTTTTGCCCCTACCTATTATTACAATTTACAGACGTACCCAGGGACTGATTTGGGGGTTCAAAAACAATCTCCCTCGACAATAATTGTGTAAAACTAAAAATAAAATAAATAATTGCAGAGATAATTGCACACAAAGCGTATAAAATAGAAAGTCTAACACATAGATAGGTAATAAATGTAATAATAAATATAGATATATTTATATCATCGCACATAACAAAAGCCGAACCCACCAGTACTGCAGCTTTAATTGTTTACATAAATAAAGCCACAGGTCCGCGGGTACCGCAATGTTGTCTCTTCAATTCTTCACTTAATCTTCTTTACGACATTTCAGAGAAATAACTTTAAAAATGTACAATATACAAATAATGTTTTTTTTTTTCTAGAACAAATAAACAAAAATTCTATTGTTTCTTTTTTATTCCTCCTTACAAAATCAATCAGAACATATAACGGGAGACGGTAAAAAACTACATTTAGCCCTTATAGTTTCATATCATATCATATCCGTCTGTCTGTCTGTCTGTATGTCCGTATGTCACAGGCATTTTACTCAAAGACTACTCAATGAATATTGAGAAAAAAATTATGAAAAGGTGTCTTGCAGTAGCCGCTACTTAGTATAAAAATAAATATTTTCAGGGGGGCTGTATGACTAAAAAATGGCATGTATGACTAAAAAATTTGAAAAAATCGCAAAGGTATACTTTAAACTAAAATTGTTACTAAAATTATACGGACATGATCGGATATACCGTCATCGAGTTATTGCCGAAAAACTGCGTTTCTTAACAAAAGGGCGTAAGTGCCATGAACATACGCTCTTCTGCTGATGGAATAATTCAAGGCTGCGGAAACCTACATTGAGCATGATCCGACATGCTCTTGCCTGGATTTTTATTTTTTTAATTAATCCCCTGTCTGAACAAGGAATTGAGCAAAAAACATTACTGACACCATTAGGTTGTTAGGACTAAATATTTGTCTCTTAATAACATAGAGAGAAGAGAAGACATTGCTATTATAATACCAAGGTGAAACATTTAAGAGTCGGTAATGTGCCAGTAAGCTAGCTATTTATACTGTAACCTATTTGATAGTTTACTTAATTGCAAGCACACTTCTTTGTATTTTTTGTCGTGCTTTTCTAAAAGAGCATTTTCCTTTCCTAATGCGTGCCTTGGTAGCTTATAATCAAAGCTGCTGCCTTAATTATAAGCTACCACGGCATGCATCTTAAAAGATGCTAGAAGATATGATAAGGATATAGAAGTGCTCTTCTGCAAGTATCCTTTAAGAAATTTAAAAAAATTTAAGTGTAGGCGGCTTATTGGTGATAAGTAAATAAATCTTAAATGAAAAGGGAAGCCCATAACATTTGCAATATAAAGCCATAACACAAAAAAATGTAACCTACGTCACTCGGACGAATAATTATTATAATAATAAAATCAATTACGGAGACACCTCCAGAATGTGGAACATAAATGAATACATACTGCTTTCATATATTTAAATATAATATTGTCGTAGTTTAGTAGAATAGTAGGTACTTACAAGCAGAGAGCGTGTCGTAAGGTAGTATGTACTTGGTGTAGATGCGCTCCAACTTGCGTATAGTGAACGGATTGGTGTTTAACTTCAGTTCGTCAGAAACTTTACCCCACTTCCTCTCATTGAAAACCTTCTCCAATCCCCCAAAACGTTGAACCGCAAAGTATAGTTTGGGCAGGTTCAGTTCCACTCCCTCAAGCTAAAATAAAGGTGATAAATTGAGAGGCAATGTGACACTGACAAATTTAAAAAATATTGACAATAGCTGACTCGCTCAAATTCGTCTGCATACATTTTTAGCTCATATTGATTGTAGCGTGATGTTATATAGCCCTAGCCCTCCTTGATAAATGGACTATCCAACAGTAAAATAACTTTTCAATTCGGACCAGTAGTTCCTTAGATTATGGCGTTCAAAACAACAAACAAACTCTTCAGCTTCACAATATTAGTATAGATTTACAAAAATTTAGTTAAATGTGTTAAGTGTACACTACGACCGAGGTTAAATATTAGATATTATTACATCCCTAAGTTCAAGATTAGATCAAAAAAAAATTCGCTATTACCTTATTATGTTACGTTAAAGAAATAAGTAAAAAAAATACCTTAAGCGGCTTACTGTAGTCCACACTTTGAGCTTGTACGCTAGCTTTGATCGCACTCATTTTTCTAGCGGCTAGTCCCCATCGGTTATAAAGACGCGCAATATATTGGTTGGACACTTCAAAACAGATGTCATCGCCAGCTTTGCAAGGTGGGACGAAGCCGGGAGGCGGACAAATCTTGCAAATACCAAATGATACCTTATTCCAGATTTTATCGATATATACCAACGGATCCTGAAATGAATTAAATCATTAGAATAGGAGTCAATAAACAAAATATAACATAATTTAAATACAAAACATTAGGCGAGAGAGATAAACTACATTATTTGTAGTAAGCTCGTGAGCAAATATTTTAAGCTACACTACCTAATATTTTTATAAATAAGTTTATTTTTTAAAGATTACTTCAAATAGTATAAATATCCGTATTATGGCTGGTTTTCATCTCACGAGGATCGAGGCGCTGACTAACTGACGCTGTATGTAATTAAATGTAACGTTTCTGAGTGACGCTGACCGATCAGCGCTGAAATGCGTCGGATAAAGAAAGAAAGTAAAGAAAGGTAGCTCTTTAAGAATTTTGCCTCAGGTTGTATCCTTTTTCGGGTTCCGTGGCCAAAATAGCAAAACGGTACCCTCAGTTTCGTCATGTAGGTCTGTCTGTCTGCCTGTACGTCCGTATTTCGCAAGCATTTCACTCAAAAACTATACAATTTATATGGATGAAATTTGGAGTCTTGGGGTCTTGTATAAGCCGCTATTAAGTTCAACAGTTAAATTATGAAAATAAATACATGTTTCTAGGAACTAGGAACTTTCACTCCATACATGTAAGTTGATGTAACAGAAGCTGATTTTTTTTTCAGCAATCATCTACGTGTGGCACATCATTCGACAGGTCTTAATTTTTTTTTAATTAAGTGAATATTTTTGGAAATTATCGCTTTGAAAATTGCAGTAATTGTGCCCCTTCCCCCTTTATATTTCCCGTCGAGACCTTGAATCGCAAAAGATCCAAACAAGTCTTGACCAATGTTCGCCAGTAAATCTAAATGGAGTACAGTTGTCACAAGCTGACAATGCTAAATATCTCGGCGTATATCTCGACAGACGTTTAACTTAGACTACACACGTACTAAAGCGCTACGCTGCGGGGCAAAAAGTGTGTATAATATGCTAGGCCTATATGGCCAAATCAAATATTAAAATATTGCAAAGACTCCAATCCAAAACCCTAAAAATGATAGCTAATGCGGCTTGGTATATTACCAATAAAAAATACCGAGACCTAAAACATACAAATATCGAATTTTAAATCACTCAAATCCACTAGCTACAAATTTGATGAATCCACTGACAGCAACTAGGAGGCTAAAGACGGACTATACTTTACACACGACCTCCGTTCAAGACTATACAAAGAATTACACTTCAATTGCTGAATAACGATGATTTGTTCAGCATTCGCCCCACGGAGTTTTGCCCCACATAAAAAAAATTACGTCTCGTTGTGAGTTTTATGAGTGTTTAGTCCTAAAAGATATTAAAAATTTTATATCATTATTTTTTCATGTTTTGCTCAATTTTTCTATATACCTTACGCGTTACACTCGTCTGGAAGCGGCGTTAGATGAGCATGTTAAAACGACGAACAAGAGAAAATATAGGGTTGCCTTTAAAAAAATAACATATTGTATCATAGGTACATAGCGAAACATATTTTTATTCTACAAATTAAATCTTTAGAAATATGTATAACATTTCGAATCGTCAATAACCATAGATATTTTTTTAACTGGTTTATATTTATTTATGCAAACACATTACAGTAATTGAATCTTCTTATTTCTTTGGAATGTGGGGCAAAAATGTGGGTCGATAGATGCATAAATCATCAACTCTTGAAATATATACAAATATCTATACATCCGTCCACACAAACTGCAATAAGTATTAACTAATGAGACCACAAATTATTATATTAGTTTTGCCAACATTAGTAAAAATGTAAAAAAAAAAAACAGTTTGGTTCTTGGTTGGTTCCCCAACACTTAATTTTTTTTTCTGGGTGCTTTTAGATAGGTATTTTAAAAATGTTTAGGGGGTGCAAGGAGCATTTTTGTGATTTAGGGATTTGTTTATGAAATACTAGCTGATCTGCACAACTTCGTCTGCGTCTATTTTCCCCGTTTTTACAACATATTCATTGATGCTACAGAATAAGTAATAGATCTACATACAGAAGGTTCACTCCCTAATAAGTCAGGTTTAGGTATAAAAATATACCTAGACTCGCCAGAGCTACCCGCCTGCAAGCTAAATTGAAACTTATAACCGCGCGCGAACCGTGAATTTTCTTTGCGAGCCACAGTTTTATGAACGAGCTGCGAAGTCCGCACGGGGTTGACACTTGAGAAGTTTTTGTACCTAGTTAGTTTACTAATTTTAAGATAAATAAGTAGATTAAGCATTACAAACGTACATTTAGCATTATAAACATAAAAAAACCAATTGTCGTGTGTACGATTCCCACGGGTGTAGATATTCCTGTACATTTGTACAGTTCCTGTACAAATGTACAGGAACTGTACAACTTTTTTTAGGCGGTAACTAATCACTGGGCAATTATGCTCAAAAATCTCAAAAAAGGAGATAAATGTAAACAATCCTCGTCCTAAGTTCTAAAAAAGTTGTCCGACACGAGGTGGTGTGCAAGAGCCGATGCAACTAAGACTTGGTCAAAAGGTTAAAAGAGTTTTCAGAAAGCTTTGCAGTCTATTGCTGAAGATAATATTCAGACATCGCAAGCGATTTACGATTACGAGACTAGATGTCTAATAAAGGATTCCGAAAAAAAAGAAAATGTAAAAGTTATGGTAATATTCTGGGTTGCCATACTGGATCGAATCAATGGAGTCAGTATATCTTTACAAAAACCAACTATTGAACTACGAACGACTGTCGATTTTTTAAAATCGCTTTGATTTTTTTGCTTTCACAGCAATAATTATTTGAAGACTACGAGATGAAGGCAAATGAGAAAACTGATGCCGAATATAGTGATTAGAATCAGCGTGTGCGAAGAAGGAAAAGGCATTACGATGATGGATCTGCAAAAGAAGTTGTGCTCAGGGGAAGACAGATGTTAAAAATTGAAACATATATTCCTGTACTAGACTAACCTATGCATGCATAATTGTCGCAACTAGAAGCTTATCAAGAAATTAACTCTCTGTTCAGATTTCTAACAGATTTCTTGACAGTCTAACAATTAAATTAAAGAGGCTTGTAAATTTTTTTGTAAACTTTCGAGGACATTGAGCCCTAGTTTATAAACGAGATGGTGCATTTCAAGAACTTCATCTTACTTATAACGATAGCATTGGAATTATATAAACCTCTGGTGATATCAAACGCCACAGGTGTTCCACTGCCCCTAATCGACTTGATAAGAAGCTAAGAAAAGGATAAAGGAAAGGGGCCCCGAGAATTGCATTGCCTAGGGGCCCTGATAGGGTTAACCCGGCCCTGATCCGACTGCTACACAAGAGGTCGAGGGTGCGATCCCCACCCAGGATAAAACTTTGTGTGATGAGCACGATGGTTTATTCTGCGTCTGGGTGTTATTTTTTTATCTGTAATATCTATGTATTTAGAAATACATAAATATGTTTATCAGTTGTCTGGTTTCCATAGTACAAGCTCTGCTTAGTTTGGGATCAGATAGCGTTGTGTGAATTGTCCCAAGACAAGACATTAAATTACTTTTATTATAACGTTGTTAGTAAGTACGAATCAAAATCAACAGAAAACCCATTTCTTAGACTGCATTATTGTAATGGGCTACTACGGAACCCTACATTGTGCGTGGCTATATACGCAATTATTTTACGTGATACTGGTTTCATCGTTATATTGCTTTGCTACCTAGCTTTAGTTTTTTATGACGACAAGATGTAGATTTATCCCATTTTGTGATTTAGACTATAGAATATTGGAGAATAGTTTGTAGTCAGGGATTCTAAAAGATCTGGGATATTTATTTTTAATTGTCAATTTTAAATAATTGTATTTATTTTCGACAAGAATTTAAAATATTTATTTTAGGAAACTGTTTTAACAACAATATCTTTTGTTAAAATCTTTGTAGTATTTATTTATTTCTATAAGTATATTTAATTATTATAGCATATATTTTAATCATACCGCTAGATTTTAATAATATATATATTTGTCGGTCAGTACGTTTAGTAAGCAAGCGACATTTACCCTAGTTTAAACAGCACTTACCGAAAACTCATCTTTAGTTGGGTGGAAGACGGGTGCGTCTAGTAATTCCCCATTATCTTCTTCAGCATCATCAGGCTTAGGCTTTACGAATTCTGCCGAATCGGCCTGGTCACCTGAGCAACCCGGCAGCGAAGTTTCATCTACATCAGACTGTGGGGGCGGCCGTCCACAGCTTAAACTCAAGTTAATAATGACCTGGTAGATAAAAAAAAAAATAGTTTTTAAATTTGACATTGGACAACATTATAGCAGCAAAGCGCCCCACAGACAGAGCCGGCGTGAGTATAAAACCTCCAACTTCAGAAATTATATTCTTTTATATTACAATTAAATATTTTACTAGGAAATTTTCGACAGAGGATTCATCTATTTGACTATAAAGGATTTTCCCAAAATTGACGATGATGATTTCTTTTTCTTGCGTATTTTTCTTCGTAGTGTTACTTCGTCGGAATTTATGTTGTCTCTGATTGTACGCCTCTAATCTCAAAATGAGCGTGACGTTAATGTTGCGTTCTGCGGACGCGCAACGTCAACGACGCGTCTGAGCAGCTTTGTCGCTATGCACACGTTTGAGAAACGCCAACGCTCCTAAAACGCCGGGATTGCGGCATGTTACACTCACGCAAAAACTGCTGAAAAGATTTTGATGAAACTTTACAATAATATACACTACTCCATTTTCTCGCGTTATTAGATATGGATGAGAGCGGGGCCGCGGGTATATACGATTAATTTGGTGCTAAACTTTATAAGGTAAGGACGACAAGAGTGGATGAATACATTGGGTAGATGACATTCAATAACTTCAGACTTATATTTACATCCGACAATAGCACTTCATATTAATAACATACTATTTTTTTTTTTTTTTTTTATTTTTTTTATATTATAAATTCGTGAGAATCAACATGTTCATGAATTTAAAATATTAAAACAAATACAAAAGCAAATGAGTGGATGAAGTTATGATGTCAACGACTTGTATTCCTACGGCAGCCATTACCCGCTTCATCCTGATCGTGATCTGATCAAGGTCGCAGATCGCAATAGATTGATACATCTTGATCCGTCAATCCAACACGTTACACAGTCAATCTAGATCGAGATTACTGATCCCGATCTCGGGATCTCGATCTATATTGAACGTGTAATGGCTGCCATACAGATTTGTACGAAGCATATGGTTTGACGTTTCATAAAAAGATGCTCATTTGGCCTAACAGTCTACTTTACTTACCCTATTACTTTTCTAACCTAATAAGTGTTAAACACTGACCTGTTTAAGGAGTTCCTCATTAGCAGTTAGTATAAAGTCACTGCCGACGGTTGAATCCGATCTTGGAATGAGGCAAGAATGAAATAACTGAGTACCGTTATGGTTGGTCTGAACCTTTATCTTGATCATAAGATGTGGGTGTCGAGGTAAAAGTTCTATTATAATATTCTTGGTGTGTGTGTCCACCGCGGAGCTAGTGCTGGGTTCGGCCGACTGACCGGGTGCTCCATCATCGAAACAGTCTATCTTCTTCTGTCGTTTCAATAATGTGGTAATTCTCATCAGTTTCTCAATACATTTACACTGCTTACACATTTTACACCTCGAATCAAACCTAATCTTTGTAGCTTGAGTCACGTCTTTCAGTGTTTCCCATTCGATCGCAGGGCAACCTAGGGGAGTCTCCAGTGGCCTGACTTGCTCAGGTTCTAAAGTCTCCAGTGGCCTGACTTGCTCAGGTTCTAAAGTCTCCAGTGGCCTGGCTGGCTTAGGTTTTAATTTCCTTGAAGATTGTGCACCATCGGTTTCTCGTGGACGTCGTGATGGTAACGGTGATAACTCTCGATCCGTTCCTTCTGATATAGAGCTTTCCATCCATCGAAGGATCAAGTCTTCATTACTTAAGTTAGTGATATCAGAGACCGAGTCGGCTACGCCAACCACAGAACAGGATGGCTCTGGCTGGCTGTTTCGTAATCCTAAAATGATTACACGGGATAAATAAACTAATACAAATTATAAAAATAACCCCACTGCTTGAACTTAACTAACTGAAAAATTATATAGCCTAGGTCGACAATTGAGACGAATCCAATGACACCTTACATGATGTTATTCATCAAGCCGTGGAGTGTAAAATATGCTTATATTGTTCCCCTTCTGGCGCAATCGGGTAAAAACCAAAGACACCAGGACGTGTCTAACAAGTATAGAATATTTTTTTTATACGAACGAAATACCTGAAACAGCAGATGTTTCTGCAGAGGGTCCTGCTTTTGATGTCGAAGGCTCGCCGCAGGAATCGTCGGGATTTTCAATACCCGGCAATCGTTTCACAGGAGGTATTTTAGTAGGCGGTCCCATTATAGTAATAACTTGAGTGGGCTTTGGCGTGCTAGATTTGGCAAAGTATTTTAGCGGCCTATTGTCATCTAGTGAGAACTCTGAACCATCTCTTGTGAATCTTCTAACCATTTTTCTCTTTGTAGGCGAACTCGGTGTTCCTTTCTTTGGTACATTAGTCTTCTTTGGTAGTTTTGGTTGAGATAAAACGCGTTTCGGTTGGGATACAACACGTTTAGGTTGCGTCAATGACTTGGGGACCTTAGGGAACACCACTGGTGTAGTCAACTTTTGACAACAAGTAAACCTCTGATATCGTGTTCGCAATTGCATGATGTGCGGTCTAGGCTTGGCCCTTTTCCATATCTTTGACTTACCCCGTCTTTTTCTTACTTTCTGTGTGGCATTATTGGTGTCCACCAAAGTTTCTTTGTCGTTCTTCTCTTCACGAAGCCTCTCTACGAGGACTATTGGTTGTAAATGAGTATGGGCACCTAAAAAGTACATTATCAATTTAATTAACGATAGTTAGATACGAGAAAACACAATTATGTAGATATAGGTATAACAAACTAGCTACCGCAAACTGAACGTCTGACTTTAGACAATTTGGATCTTTTACCTAGCAGTGCGTACTTAGAAGGACAAAATTACTTACCTTGAACGCAGACTTGGTCTAGCAATTGTGTTGCGGTCATGGGGACACAAATCACTGTAGTGTTTTTATCTTGTGATGTACTTGGCGCTACTCTGCGCACAGCCGTGGCAGCGGCGGCAAATGAAGTGCTAGCCGTGGCGGCCAGGGACGGAGGCACGTACGCGCCCTGCGCGAACTTGCGCTGGGCGGTCACCTTCCGTACGCTCCTAAGCATATGAGAACAGCGTATATCATTCGCTCCGTTAAAGATATCAAGCAAGCACGCATCAAGCATTTTTTATTTGACGAATTCTCTCGCAAAGCAGTAGTCGCGAAATGGAAAACAAAAAGCCTTTCTCTTTTTAAAAGCCTCATACAAGAGTAAACGTTCTAGAGACATGCAGGACAAAGTCAAAGTAAAGTGGGGTGTCAGTAATATAATCGAAAGGCAATTTACTACAAAAGCGCCAATGACATCATAGTATATATTATACATATCAACATATATATAGTTCGAAATTGGGCTGTACTTGGATTCATCCCTTACAGTACCACCAGTCCGTCCCACTAGTGGTACCCCGGAACATTGGTTTCTTCTCGGTACTACTAAATTTACAAACAGTGGTATCCGGAGGAAATCAACTGCCCTGGGGTACCATGGTATGGAGCTTTCAATTAATTCAAAATCGCTGTTGTCATCGCATAGGCACTGTTATGTTGATGCGCAGTATGGATGAATGGATGTTATGTTGATGATTTGCGGAGTCAGAGCTAGAAAATATTTCGCTGGAACCAAGGGGCAAGGTAAAATTTACTTTTTTTTTACTATAGTGTCGATGTATAGCGATCACGAATATCATGATAATTTCAAAAATAGATAAGAATGTATGATGGTATCGGATTTTATATTAGACTGGTGTTTGCCCGCGTAGTTTATTTTACCCCCTGAACGGTTGATTTATCACTTTCGATACACACAAACATAAATACAAAATGTTTGTGTGTATCGAAAGTGCAGCCACAAAGCTAAATACAAAATGCCACAGATCTATCCTCAAAACTAATGGAGTTCTATACAAATTTGCAATCTCTATTGAGTTGATTTTCCAATAACGCTAAAAACGTGTTTCTTTCTTTTAATTTAAAAACTCTAATATGAACTGACGGAGTTTAATTTCAACTTGCAACACCTGTCTTGCCCCTTGTTTTTTTTATTTTTATGAAATTTCACAGATCTAACATCAAAACTGATCGAATTACTTAGAATTAGAAACTTGCAACCACTACTGTACCCCTTTATGGGTTGATTTTCAAAAACGATAAAAAAACGTGTTTCTTTATTTAAAACCAAACAGCTAAATCCTAAATTTTACAGACCGAATTTCATAACTAAGGGAGTTTCATACAAAGTTGCAACCTCTAAATTTCCCCCTTTGGGGTTGATTTTCCAAAAACGCTGAAACCGTATGTCTTTATTCTAAACCATAACCCAAGTACGAAATTTCACACCCGTAGACATTATACAGATACATTTTTATTTTTATTTTTAACCGATTTTTCACATATTAACGATCGATTAAAAAAGCGCGCATGTTACCTAATTTAGATGCAAAACTGAATTGCTTGAAAAATTTACTTTTGTCTAGTGAAGGTTACACCAATGACCAAATTGAAACTTTGGACAGAAATAAAACATGAATTCATAATGATGGTTGACGGAAAGGTGTGTAATGCTGTCACAGGACCAACGTCAACAAGTCGATGTTATATTTGCGGTGCAACTACAAAGAATTTTAACAGCTTGGATAAAACAAAAGAACTTAAATTTGAGGCTATTCAATTCGGTTTCTCTGCACTAGGTGCGAGGCTAAGATTATTTGAGAGTACTCTTCATTTGTCATATAAATTGCCAGTGAAAAAATATAGGGAAAGGAAGAGAGAGAAACAAGAGATTAAGGCTAGATTACGTAACGAAACTGGAATATTGGTAGACATGCCAAAAGCAAATTTCGTGAACACTAATCATGGCGATACAAGCCGTTGTTTTCGAGGACCACGAAAGACCCCAAAATAGCATCAGAAATTACGGGCATTAGTTACGAAGTTATATAGGTTAAAAGAATTTTAGGGACTATTTTAAGCGGTCCTAAAATCAATACGGAAAAGAACGATAGTATCACAAAATAAACTGCTCGTTTATATGTTGATCTATGATTTTGGCATCCCATGACAACTACAAAGCACAAAATACTCGTTCATGGAGCAGTTATTTTAAAAATGCATTGTAGTCGATTGGACAACTATCCGAAGAAGCCGCAAAAGCACGCAACAAGCACTTTCGATTTATCGATAAGATTACGCACGTACATTTTCCTGTGAAAATTGCAATAGAGATATGTTTAACCGTTTGCTTTTAAGTTCAGACCAATGCACAATGGTGCCGATTAATAATAAGCTGTAAGAGAAGAATAACAAAAGAAGCTTACATTCTTTCTTACCTAAAACCCTCGAAATGCTGTTACCTGCTGATACGAACCCGACAAGAGGGTGCTCTACAAGTGACGTCGACGAAAACTTGTGTTTGGGTGACAGTGTTTGATTATTTTTGTATTAGTATATAATAATTTGAATTCAGTTTTATTCTTAATTTTTTTAATAAATAATTATATGTCGGAGAATTATTAAAACGCTAATTGATTTCCGTTGACCTAGGATCTGTTTTGATTAAAAAGCAAGTCTATTGACTCATTCAAACATGGCCATCGCAAGATGGGCGTGGCTTTAGCTTGACGTTTACATTTGAACTGCTGGTATTGGGGCAGCGAGTCTAATTCGGCAGTCTGAATTGAGCGGTCGAAGTGACAACACGTCTACCGATAGACTTGTCGCTATTTTTATAGTCGTGTTGGAATGTGTTAGTGTGGTTATAGGGTCAGTGATGCAGTGGCATTTTTTATGTAATCGTAAATGATTAGACAATTGGCAGATTTTAAAACTAACTTTCAAAAAACCGGTTTCCAAAGCATGGCCTGGTACGTTTATCCCAGGTTCCCTAAGGGAATGTTTAGAAAAACCGACTGTTGACGTGTGTTGAGTCGTGGCGGAACTGTCCTGAGGATGCCTATTGTAGAGCGGAAAATGTAGTTTTACTTCCGGAGCTGCCTCCCATTCTAGTTGTTGAGAGATTCTGTTACTAATTTCCTTTATTGCAGGTCTCTATTTTTTAAACTGAAGGGTTTCAGTCTGTCAATCTATTTCGATTGTTGTACTCCCTTACTACTACAGTCGTTACGATTGATAGATCAAGAGTGAGTGATAGGTTGCGTTTTTAATGATCAATTTAAGAAGTATTTCCGCCATCTGACGCCTGATTCAATCAGTTACCAAAAGTATACTGGATAGTGGATGGCGATTTAGTTGGTCGAATCCTTGCGGGAGGTCGATCTCACCATGATACTATACCGGAAATCAATACAAAAAATAGTAACTTTAATGAACCCGTACTTCGTGCATTTACTCAGCGCATAGTCTTCAGATTTAATATATGTAAAAGGTATTTTTTTATTATTTTGTAGAGTATCATTGGTGTAATTACCCTCCCACGGGGATTCGACTAACTAAATCGGTATCCAGTATGTTAATACATATTGCGCCGGTCCCTAATAAGGTAAGATAAGATATGATGATCTTTACGAGAAACCATAGACAATAAGGCATAACGACAAACTTACGACATATATTCAGTTGCACAAGGTCTCAACACAACGGTACCAAAGAGGAAAGACGCGACAAATGCGCAAAGAGACAAGATCAAACCGTTGACCGGTAAAAAGACACTAAAGTGAAATGCCGCAAAGGACACCAATATCTATTTTATATTAGAATCACTACACTACTGACTAAACACTAATTATGTTAGATTTAGATAAAAAATTAGAATGGCGAAGGGGCACAACTTCATTCGTATTGTTATTTACTGAATGGCACTTTAAAATAATAATGTTAAGGTAGGCTTTAGATGGAAAAAAACTAGTAGCATAGGTAATTTTAGTATTAGCAAACAATAAGTTTTAATTGCAATTAAAGTTGTTGTTAACTATTAACTAATTTAATCACAATTATAGAGTTAAAGCAGTAAAACTAATTGCAATTAAAATTTAATTTATATTTTATTAGTATTTAATTAAATATTAATTAATGAAATAATGCCTAAATCTTATACTTTGTACAATGCAACAGCTAAACGCTATTTATAAGCCGGCGTATCATAAGCTTGTAAGTTTAGAGACAGTGTTTTATAATTAAGGTTAACTTAATAAAACATAATTATTATTAAAAGTTATTAAGAACTTTCAACTGTCAAATCTACAGTTACGTATCGTTTAGTAGAGTGATCAAAACCAGCACTGAAAACAGCTTTTGTCTGGAATAACGTAACCAATATGACCCACTTCAGTACTGATCTGGATTGACTTGCTATTTCATTGAACTGACATAACGTGAACTCTGTTTATGGTATGTGTCAATGTAACGATTGAATAATCGATTTGACAGTTGATAGGTTGATGAATTTCAAACTAGGCGTAAATGTACTACGTAAACTTATTAATATTTGCTAAACTAAAATAATGTATTTACGATTCTCAGTACCGGTACAATATAATTAGTGAAATTTCGCTAAGCTGTATGAAAATCGCTTAAGGCAGTGCAACCGTTCCGCAAGCTACTTACTCACATTTTGTTTATAGTCATACAAGATTATTGCACCTGTATACATCTCATGGTTTCAACGTACAACTGTCATGTAGAATGACAGAAATACATTTGCAATAAATAAAAATTCAACGGTTGAAGTATCACAGTGCGTTGGTATATGCCTGGCCATCGATAACTGCATTCTGAGGAGAAATCAAAATTATAAACTGTAGTGTGCGAATCAGTGGGTATTGACAAATTATAGTGATAAATATGTATATCGAAATATAAATAAATGAAGTAAAAAAGATTAGCATAAACGCTTAGATTTAAGTTAGAACAGAAATGAAGCCTAAAAACTAGATTTTTAGAGTTCCGTAGCCAAAATGGCAAAACGGAAAAGAATTATACCAAAGACATAAGAATTATACCTCCCCTGGTACAAAATTCGATTAGATTATTATGGCATAGAACTTTTTAAGTCATACTTTTTTTAATTAATAACCTACTTCACTCATAAATAAAGGAATGAAAAAATAATAAATATTTTTTTAGCGTACTCCGATGATTGTGATAAAATTAGGTATGTGCACTCAGTATCTTGGGCACATACCAACCGACCACACCTTTCTGTTACACCCAGTGTAATGATTAATTTGTAAGAAAATTTTGGTACTTCTCATTTGATCAGCTGTTACTTAGCTGATCAAAATGATAAGTAACAAAATTTTCGTACAAATTCCATTGAAAATTATTATTAAGTAGGTATACGATGTAAGTATGAAACAAAAACAACAGAAAACCCACTTCTTATGCCGCATCATTCCGAAACCCTACATTGTGCGTGGCCCGACATACAAATGCCCGGTTTTTTTTTTAGAGACAACGAACGTAAAAGCTTTTTTAATGATTTCTGTAGAGTATCGTGGTGTAATTACCCTCCCACGGGTATTCGGCATCTAGTATGTTAATAGATATTGCACCGACCCCAAATAAGGTAAGATAAGGGCAGGAGGATGATGATCTACACGAGCAACCATAGACAAAAAGGCATAACGACGAATTTACGACATAGATTTAGTTGCACAAAGTCTCAATGCAACGGTACCAAAGATAGACAAAAGGGCACAACGCGACAAATGCGCAAAGAGACAAAGGCAAACCGTAATCTATTTATTTTATTGCTAATTATTTTAAGTAAAATTATCTTCTATCTATACTCTATACGTACAAATAAATAAAATTGAAGTGTCTGTTTGTAATGTCAAAATAAAAGTTTTCTGCTAAATGCATAGGTACTTATAACAAAAACACTTTTTCGTCTGTTTCGACTGCCTCTGTGGCACGGTGGGAGTGTGTCCGACTGCTACGCAAGAGGTCGTGGGTTCGATCCCCACCCAGGATAAAACTTTGTGTGATGAGCACGATGATTTATTCTGTGTCTGGGTGTTATTTATCTATAATATGTATGTATTTAGAAATATATAAGTATGTTTATCAGTTGTCTGGTTTCTTTAGTACAAGCTTTGCTTAGTTTGGGATCAGATAGTGTTGTGTGAGTTGTCCCAAGATATTATTTTTATTTTCTTTTTTTTCCCTTTAGGCGCGATTGGTTCAATACGCGATTGGTCCAACACACCTTATTCGCGATTGGTCTATTTCGCGATTGGTCCAATTCGCGGTTGGTCCAATTCGAGGTTGGTCAAATTCGCGATTGGTCTATTTCGCGATAGGTCCAATTCGCGATTGGTCCAATTCGCGGTTGGTCCAATATTAATTATTTTCAATGTAAACAAAATAATAACACACTTTTTTGTAGGTACATATTGTACTGTACTTATTCATAATCATATTAAAAATCATATGCTGCGATACAACCTCTTAGAAATAATTAATAGTTTTGTACTTTCATGAAAATTAACCAAACGAGTTATTAAATAAATTTAAGTATTATAAAATTTTATAAGCTACGGGTCTTAATCGCGTAAATATATTATTTTAAGGCTAAATAGGTACCTTTGTTTTTTGCCCGACGTTTCGACCGTATTACAACGGCCGTGGTCACGGGTTGACTGTAAATTTAAGTACCTCCACAACGAAGTTCTATTTTTATTATTAATATTTAGGTTATACCGATATCTTTTATAAATCAGTGTTATCAGTGTATCATTACCACGTTATTTTTTACAATTTCGAACTGTTGATGAGCCATTTTTCAAGTACAGAGCTCAAATACAACGACTAACGTCACAAATCAAAACGATACAATGACAGATTTGTTGTGACAAACACCACTTTTTACTACGTACCCTCAATTTTGGTGATAGGTACAATTATGTCCTTTGCGTTTTGTTTTTGCAACTGTTCACGCGATTAAGACCCGTAGTATATATAATTTTATAATGTGTACAAATCGCGAAAGTTTATCAACATATAATTTTACTACTTTGCCTTTTGACAAATTTATTGCAATATTATTATTAATAGAATCTTAAAACTCGTTTAATGCACTGACACATATAAAATTCGCGTGTCACAGTTTTCGTTACCATACTCCTCCGAAACAACTTGACCGATTTCGTTAAAATTCAGGTCTGAGAATAGCAGTAAGGGTACTTTTAAACCCCCCCCCCCCCCCCAAATCTCCTATTAAAGTTAATATACTCCTCAGAAAACGTTTTACGGATTTTGATGAAATTTTATATATAGATTCAGTAGGTATGAAAATATGTGGCAGAGTACTGTTCACCTACATACGGCTCTACCCCCTAATTTTAAAAAGTTACCATCCTCCTCCGATACGGCTTGTTTTGATGAAATTTTATATATATGTAATACTGTCCATCCTATCATTCATTTCATTTAAATTGTCAGTTTCCCAGAAATATTTTGCATTTTGGACCAACCGCGAATTGGACCAAGTGCGAATTGGACCAACCGCGAATTGGACAAACCGCGTATTGGACCAACCGCGAATTGGACCAACTGCGAATTTGACAAACCGCGAATTGAACAAACTGCGAATTGGACCAACCGCAAATTGGACCAACCGCGAATTGGACATTTTTTTGAACATTGGACCAATCGCGCCTAAAGGTACTTAAAAACTACACAGTGGATATTGTTTAGTTTTTTAACATCATTAGTTTAACTGAGCTTTGTAAGAAACAAAACTATTTTCAGTTTAATAATGAGTACCCGGAAACCGACATATACGGACACGAACCGACATACTATTCCTGCATCATCATGTCATTCCTGGCAACACAACGTAGCGGCGTTTAACAGTATGCTCCACAGGTTATATTATGTGCCCCTAAGCGAAGAAACTTACAGAAAAGAGCTAAGTATTATTTACCATATAGCTCAATCAAATGGATACAGTACGAGATTAATTGACTCATTGATTAAGAAAAAACAGCACAACATAGTCAACCATATGTTGTATCCATTCCAGAAAGAAATGGTAACTTGTACTTCCAGTTTGACTTATTTTGGAGATATCACAGAACGTGTGTCGAAGGTATTGAAGGCTAATGGTATTTTTTCAGCTTTTGAGCCTCAAAATTCGTTGAGATATTTATGCAACAGCAAAGATAAAGTGAGCAAAAAGACACAATCTGGAATTTATAAATTAACGTGTGACGGCTGCAATAGTATTTACATTGGCCAAACTGGTCGGAATTTTGACACCAGATACAAGGAACACATTGCTGCCTTTAGAAACAATCATCCAGAAAAATCTCACTTTCATCAAACCGGACATGCCCTGAATGACAGAAATTCTTTCAAAATTCTACATATTTGCAGTAAGGGTTTCAGGTTGTGCGTATTAGAGCAGTTGGAAATACTGAAACAGGATAGAAGCACATTGCTGAACGAACAAACCAACTTCAATTCGTCTCCCCTGCTCAATTTATTTTCTTTTAGGCAACATTACTCATCGACCGTTGGCCGGAGTAGTGGGGATTGAACGTATAAAAGAGGCGCACACGTTGGACGAGCGCTCAGTCGGTGCCAAACTGTCCTGAGGATGCCTTGTGTAGAGGCGAAACACGTGTCGAAGTTTCACTTCGTGGAAGCGGAATATTGCAAGTCAAGGGTCCGGAGGTGCCTACCACTCGACTTGGTAAGAGTACCTGTCACTAATTTTCTTTGTTACAGGTCTCTCTTTTTGAGTGCGGTCTGTCAATCTATTTCGATTGTTGTAAGGGCATTTCCTTACTATTTCAATCGTGGTGATTCACAGATCGAGGGTTGGTGGTGGGATCCCTCCCTTATAATCTACTTAAGATGGATTTCCGCCATGTAACGCCTGATTCAATCGGTTATCTTAAGAAGCTTTTTGGTTAAGTGAATATTTTCGGAAGTAATAAAATACAAAAAAAAATACAAAATATTTTTAACTAAATTATTTCCAATATGATCGGAATAAAAGGACGTAAATGCCTTGCACATACGCTGTTCTGCTAGGAGCAACTGGTAACGTTGGTAACGCGCAAATTAAAATTAAAAAAGATTTTTTTTTTTTAAAAACCCTAGCCTAATTGTTATAATGAAGTTTGTTTTTATTTTAAAAACTATTCTTAAAGGCTCCTACGAATTTTTTTTTTTTATGTTGTCGATGATAGAATCTGGACTCTGGACCATCTTCGGGAAAGTACCTTAGGCGATACAATTCGTATCACTAGCTGCGGAGAGAGCATAGTGATGGCGACAGCCCTACATAGTTCACGCACACACTTAGCGCTTGTACACATGTTATGTCTTCTATGTAGTAGTGTAGGCTATTCCGTGCGTGGGGTTGTATGGAGTATGGGGGTTCTGCCCAAAGTCAATCGGCAACAAAATGGCAGCGCACGTCAAATAATGACTTTTATTGGCAAATGACGAGCTATGTCTCTGTGGCGAGCTGGGAGTGCGTTCGACTGCTACGCAAGAGGTCGTGACTAGTGAAGTCTCCCGCAACACAGGGCTAGTAAAATATTGCGGGAGAAGTCTTTACAAAAAAAAACAAAATGTGTGGCAATCGGGGACTGCCGCGGTAAAGCTGTTGCACACTCACTTTCGTATTTACAATATTAGATTAGGATAGTTGTTGTCCGCAGCTTGGCCCGCGTGGATGACTTTAGCCCGTTAAGGGTTGATTATCGTGACATAGAGGACTGATGTAAATCTATACTAATATTATAAAGCGGAATAGTTTGTTTGTTTGTTTAAACGCGCTAATCTCAGGAACTACTGGTCCGATTTGAAAAAATCTTATTTGTTGGATAGCCCATTTATTGAGAAAGGCTATAGGCTATATAACATCGCGCTACGACTAATAGGAGCGGAGTAGCGACGATAAATGTTGCAAAAATGGGGAAAATTTACGCATACGAAGTTGCGCGGGACAGCTAGTTACATTTAAAAAAATGGAACATGAGATTAAATGTATTTTTACCTTTATCAATGTTCATTATTATACATGAAATAGCTATATTATGGCCTTTATTTTAATATCCTCATTGTCCCGAATTTGACTTTTAAATATGTCTGACAGCAAGCAATTGCTTTTAAAAATAAGCCAGCCTCAAAACGATTGTAACAATACCCACAATCAACTAAATCTGATCAGTCGTTCAAAAGTTGATGGTGGAGTAAAGAAACTCACAGACATGCTTGTACGTAAGCAACCTATTATTGAAACCTAAAAGCAGTAAACTAACTTTTAAAATTTGATGTATTTATTTCCCTGTTCAATTTCCTATGATTGTTCTCGATTAATAGAACGTGTTATAAATGTTAAAACTCGTTAGATACAAAAAAATAAGTAGGTAGACTGTCCGCCTAACTTCGAAGACGGTTCTAAAATAAAATATCAACGAGATAACTTGCCTTACAAATTAAACTTTTTAAAACCTCAAACAAAGTTTATTATTTTAAGTCTTTGAAAGTCTTGTTAATGAAACCTGAAGCCGCGAGAATATGAAAAAATGTTTTCGTAGTTAGATGATTTTAAAATTTAAATTCATGCAACATTTGTAGCTGACTGCAGAAAAAAGAATTGAAGCACATCACCGAATGTAAATTTTGCTAACTCATTCCATGTTTTAGTCTAAGGTCAAAGTTTTATATTACTAGTTTTCGATAAAATCGCGAACATACATACATACGGGTCAAACAGAGAACCACCTTTTTTGTTGGGTGGTGGTTAAAAATAGAAGTCATCGCCCATGCAGCAACCCATTTATTGCAACAACTATTTCCAGACCAACTTACTATATTCGTAATTTATACGAATATACATACAAGATACGCGCATAAAACATAACCTTTCCTTACAGTCGGTTAAAAACAAATATACATAGCTAAAAACAATTCACATAGTCTGGGAAAAACACATTATGTTGGATAAACTGGCGAGCGGAAACTAGCGTCCATATCAGGCACCTTTGAGTGCGTACAGTTTACCGCAACCAATGGCTCGACACCGCGGCAGCGTGCCCCGAGGCAGCCCGAGCCAAGTACACACCGACCGAGCATTTGCACGCGAGGCTGCCTCGGGAACCGTGCGTCTATAGCCGGGTCCACAGTGGTGTGGAACTGCGGACCCGGCTATAGACGCATTAATCGCGTAACGTATCGTACGTGCCGCTAACAACGAACGAACCTATAACTTTTATGCCCACGTCAAGTGCCGGTGCCAATAACTGATTACTTTCCAAACGTTTTGGGGGTTCAACCGTTACAACACTCGACTCCAAAACCCCCTACCCCCGTAACGCGAGCGTCTCGCACTTAGCCAGTGTTATGTCCATTGAACCCCTCCGATAATTCATGTACGGGCGTACATTGCCAAATATTGAAATCATTAAAATAAAGTATAACAATTGAAACGAAACAAATCAAAGAGCTTCAAAGGATATAAACGAAACATAATTGAATCCGTCGCGCCGGTATTACACCCTAGCTACCCTTTGAGCCCGACCATTAATCAATACATCCAGACAGAATCTGCACCTAGCGTACCTATGTAGCAATGAGGGAGATGCAGGCTGCGCCGCATAGTTGTCTACCAAAATCAAATCTACTGTGCAGGGAAGGGGGGAACACAAATTATCGATTGGCCACAGTCTAGACATGTCCTATAGAGTGGGTAGACATTTGTGACTGTTACTGCACTGGTTGCTGTTTAATTTATTAATTCGTTGGCTTATACGGTTATCTACGTCCTACGACAGGTTTGCAAGATTTGAAACCTAAAATAATAGGTTCATGCGTGCAATTTTAATTGCGTGGTGTGAATCAAGGTTCTGTTTTGTTTTCCATAAAGCTTTTTTTTAATTACAATAGGTTTAAACAAATTACCACATAAAATTGCAAAGAGATATGAAAAGTAGTACCTATATAAAAAAAAAGATAAAAAGTAGGTTCCTATAAGAAACTCATACTCTTCGGTTTCAGCATTAAAAACACTTACTTAAGAGAACAATGTTATTAATGTAATTTGCTATAAACTAATGTCCTTTACCTCTTAAAATATGTAAGAAGTGAACTATAATTTGACTACATTTGAGTAATTAACAAAAAACGCTGGATATGAATGAATACTCGCTGCGTGCGGTAAATTGCGCGGCGGTTCAAGTTAAACACTGACCGCTTAATGCGCTCGCGGATGACGATTCATTCCCTAAGAGAAGAAAGAGTCGTCGCGTCCGTTACATTGACTCATAGATTTTTCTCAAATATACTGAGCGAGCTTTTGCATTCTTTATTTCATTCGGAATACAGTTATATACCTGTGCTTTGGCAAAAGTGATAGTTTTTGACCGTAGTTGGTTCTTGCACTGGGAAGTACAAACTGATTTGCGCTACGTGATGAGTATTGAGCAGTACCAATTTTAATCCAAATTGGCCTAGAAGTTTTACCCATAGCAAACAAATATTTTTTTAATTTAATATTAGTATTAAACGTGAAAGACGACTCTGTGAAGATTGCAAGAAGGAACTGAGAATGGTAAATGCAAAAGTCAGGCATGAATGGAACTGCACTAGACTGCTCAATCAATAAAATCTTTGCAAAAAATAAATATATCAAAGTCTTCATTATTGTGAAGGTTACTAAGATACCGCGCAAAACGTGCACGAAGGGTGACCAACAATGGCATCAGAATAGGGAGCCCTCGTTAATCGGACCGGTTCTCAGATTTCAGATTGGACCGGTCAGGAGATATTGAGACTGCTATGCAGAGAGCTGAGTTGCAATATGGACAGCTGTAATTTTAAAGGAGATTTGAATGAACAGGCACTGTTCACAATTCTGAATGAAAAGCCCGATCGCACTTGACAACAATATAAACGTCTTTTAGCTACTTAATCGGCGAACTTTGTCCCACGATAAAATCAATCCCATTATAATCTAGTATGACTGTTGAGGAGTAAGCTTTAGCTTCGCCCCATTTTACGCAAACATTCCCGCATTCCCAATAATACATTTCAAAATATTTTTCTTTGTTGGGACCATAATTGCAAAACTCTGGGAGGGCCTGCCCGTAAACATATGTAACGAAGAGATTCCGTTCCGAATATAAGTGCGTAATAAACGAAACATCCCAACGGCTTAAGTTAAAATTCTTAAAAGCTGCAGAAAGTTTCGAAGGAAATGGCAAACGTGTTATAAAACTTGTCTTCAAATTAAATTCCGATCGCAGTATTCCATAAAACCCATCGAGTTCATAAATGTCATCCGAAACAAAGGAATGATGAACCATGCCCAGTGCGCATATCCTAGTCTAGCTGGGGATAGTAAGTACTTCCGGAGCTGGGCCGAGGTCATCGCGTTGTACACTGAACATGCGCACAGTGCAAGTCTAGCCTGGACCTAGCTGCATCGAACGGTGAGTTGCATAAGCGCGCATGTGTGCTACCCCTGCCATTCTACCGCAAAATCAATTTTCCAACATCGGTCATTTCAAAAATATATACATAAAATCACGTAAAACAACGCACAGAATAAGAACGAAGTCGCTTAAAACGCAAAAGGAGACCTGAAGATATTTGTCTGATAAACAAAGAATTCCAATAAAGAAAATTGATTTTCAAAGTCAAAGAAATTTCCACCAAACCGTTTCACTTCTTGCCAAAATGTTTGAAAAATCCGAGCAAAGCGCATAATTATTCCTTACATAATTAGGTACAAGTTATATTTGAAATAATCACAAGTTGTTTTTGAATCTCCATAAATCAAAAACAATAAGGTAGTTTGGACGCCAGGAAAATATTAATAGAAGAAACGCAATAATAAAAGAATAAAGGCTTACCCTTCTTGCCACCACTCCATGTCTACCGCTTGGCTCGGCGCCAACACAAACAGCTTCTGGTTAGAACCACACTCGGACCCGGAATGACGCCGCCTGCATCCACACCTAGCGCATTCAGGTGCGGCGGGAAGAGCGGAGGGAGGAGCGGACGCATCGGATACAGGCGCAACGTATATCTGTCCCGTTCTTAGCGTCGGTTTCGACCGATATCATATACTATTATAGGGTACCTGGATGCACCGTACATACATAAAGCGCAGAAACCTATAGTTATATTCGAGCGTTCCGATTCCAGAAATAAGCCCCGGGCAGAGGCTTTAGAAATCAACAGGGGGGTTGCTAAGTAACACCGTCATGGGTTTTATGGGGGTGAGAGTTTTGCTAAAAATATTATTGGAATTTTATTTGCTTTGATATTTTCTGATTTATTGCTTTGTTAATTTTAAGTAGCTACGGAATTACTTATAAGTATACATTTATGGGTATAGATCGCGACGTTTAAAATTAAAATTTTCATATAAAACGAATTGTATCACAAGTATTCCCAATTACATCTTTGGACCATTAGCAGACTCAATAAAATAACTATGTATCTCGGCAACATCTCAACCATCAAAGGTCCCAAATTAAACAAAAAATGTAATCAAAATCGGTCCAGTCGTTTAGGAGGACGGACACGTACAAACGTACAAAGCATTTTATATCTATACTAGCTTTTGCCCGCGGCTCCGCCTGCGTTAATGTCGGTTACCGCGATAAAAATCACGTCACAAATCAGTTCACGCTTCCCCAAAGTCTATCGGCAACAAAGGGATCTACATAGTAACCTACAACAACATGGCGGCGCACGTAAAACACTCGCGGAGAAAGAATTTTTAACATCAGTTTAGTGGTTTAGGCGTAAAAGTGTAACAAAACAAACAAATACACTCATTTTCGCATTTATAATATGTTAGGATTATGATAGGAGTCGCGGGCAGCTTCGCCCGCGTGGATGACTTTAGTCTTTGTCCTGACTAACTGACTACTACTGGATCAACGAACAGCCTAAACCGCTGATCGTGGAAACTTGAAATTTCGAGAACGTATTCCTTATATCATGTAGGCATACGATAAGAAGGTATTTATCTCCCAGGGGGTAAAATGATGGTTGTAAGTTTGTAAGAAACTCCCGTCAGTTTTAAAATAAGATTTGTGAAATTTCGAAATTGGTATTTTGGTTCAAAATAATGAAACAATTGTTTCAGGGTTTTGAAAAATTAACCACTAATTATTGCACAAAACCGCGAATTATTTCCAAAAATACTGACTTAATCAAAGTTTTTCAAAAGCCTTACAATATTTAAAGGACCTGTCGAAATAATGTGCCACACATTGATGTATGAAAAAAATTTTTTTTAGCTTATGTTATATGTATAGATCGCTAACAATATTTATTTTTAATATTTAAGTATCAAAGCAAGTAGCGCCTTATACAAGACACCTATGCACCAAATTTTATCAATCTTTATAGTGTAGTTTTTGAGTAAAATGCCTGTGGCATACGGACGGACAGACGGATATGACGAAAGGTTTCCGTTTTTGCCATTTTGGCTACGGAACCCTAAAGGTTGCCTTGCTATTTTCTCCATCTCTAAATTATTGCTTTGCGACCGTCGCATTAAATGTAAATGTTGATCATGTCAAGGACTTGGTGCAAATGTAGTTCTTGCTGAACTGAATAAAGAATGTTGACCTTGAATTTGAAAATAGGAGGGGGCATAATAAACGGATCTACATTGAAATCGGTTTATATGACGCTTCCAATAACCAAATATATTCCAATACCATATGTATAGATACTACTAATAGCGAGTCAACTCGAGCGCTCGGCGGGCGTCCGATTACGGGCGGTGGGCGGTGAGAGCGGAGCTTGCCACTCGCCCGCCCGCAGTAGGTACCTTGAGCCTCGCCCCGAGATACGCTTCGAGACGGGGGACGACGTTAACGTAATGGGGATGTTGACTGTCAAGTCAAATCAGTCTCTTTTTATGAAATATCAAAACTACAAGCTGTATAGTAATGTGTATGGAATAACAACCTATGTCGTCAAATCAATACTTTAAGTATTCGTTTTCATGCTTTTAAATTCAAAAAACATATTAAATAGTTAAAAATTATTTATGTTCAAAGCATTTTAATACCTATTATTGCCTAATTTGTATAAAAAATATTTTTCTTGTAGTCAACTACCCAATTCACGCACACGAAAATATTTGATTAAAGTTTGTATTTCTCTATTATTACATTATCTCATATTACATTTAAAAATGCGTGGTAAACGATTGTCTTCCGAAGTCCTACAATAAAGACTAGCGGCCGCCTCGCGGTCTCACCCGTGTAGTTCCCGTTCCCGTGGGAATACCGGGATAAAAAATAGCCTATGTCACCCGGGGTTTGCGAAGCTTCCCAACGATGAAAGAATTTTTCAAATCCCTCTAGTAGTTTCGGAGCTTATTCAATACAAACAAACAATCAAATCTTTCCTCTTTATAATATTAGTATAGCTTTACAATTTCACTGATTTCCGAAAGCCGAGAAAGAGCGGTTTGTTAGTAGAAGACGTAGTCTCCTAGACATAAACTAACTCGACAGTTTATAATGTCATTAGGGAAATTCTAAATGGTTAAAGAATAGTGAAAAAAATGATTCTTATTAGATAGATAGATAGATATTACAAGTAGGTATGTGAGGTTTTAGTTTTTGGCAGTCTACGGATATATGTATTCCTAATTAGGAAACCGGACGTCTGCGGCCAGGCTATTGATATATTATATGACTAGCTGTCCCGCGCAACTTCGTATGCGTAAATTTTCCCCGTTTTTGCAACATTTCTCATTGCTGCTCCGCTCCTATTGGTAGCAGCGTGATATTATATAGCCTATAGCCTTCTCCGATAAATGGGGTATCTAACAGTGAAATAATTTTTCAATTAGGATCAGTAGTTCCTGAGTTTACCGCGTTCAAACAAACAAACAAACTCTTCAGCTTTATAATATTAGTATAGACTAGCTGTCCCGCGCAACTTCGTATGCGTAAATTTTCCCCGTTTTTGCAACATTTCTCGTCGCTGCTCCGCTCCTATTAGTCGTAGCGCGATGTTATATAGCCTATAGCCTTCCTCGATAAATGGGCTATGCAACAAAAGAAGATTTTTTCAAATCGGACCAGTAGTTTCTGAGATTAGCGCGTTTAAACAAACAAACAAACAAACTAACTCTTCCGCTTTATAATATTAGTATAGATTTCCTTTATCATACACTAGTTTCCACCTGCGGCTTCGCCCGCTTTAAGTTGGAACTGCCATTTCACCAGTTTAAAGAATAAATTTGGGCTTCGTAGCGGATACCTTTACAACTATCTGTGTACCAAATTTCAACCCAATCCATTCAAGAGTGTGAGCTGTGTGTTAATATATTAGTCAATCACAGTTTCCTGTTATGCATCTTAAATACACAGATAGCTGATCCTCGCAACTTCGTCCGCGTCACATGATAGGACTGGAGAGAGTAAATTTACCTACAATACAACCCTAAAGGAGCTAAAACTTTCTTTACGATCATTTGAGAACAATTAAACAAAATTTGATAAAATTTGGTATCCTACAGTGCTAATTTAAAATCAAAAATCAAATTTAAAAACGTTTGTATGACTGTAATGGGATATTTTTTTTTTATTAACGTTAAAAGTATAACATAGGCTATTTTAGGGTACACCACGCTATGGTCGGTAAGAGTAAAACAGGAATAATAGAGGGACGCATATAATAATATTATGTAGGTATTTGTTTGGCGTCCTTTGTATTTAAAACTAAATAAAAAACAACTTATTTAATTAAATAGTACTATATCGCAAAAATACATTAAAAAAAAAAAAATTGCTGAACACAACCGTTCCATAGGAGCATGCCGCGCGGCTTATCTTGCAGAGCTACTGGCTGGACTTAATACCGTGCACCCCAATTCAAACCTAAGCTGTATTCACTACCGCCTGCAGTAGAGAAAACCGAATAGGTAGGTACGCGGTAATACTTCTAACCTACTAACTATTCCGCTCTAGTCGCGGAACTTCATAATAAATATATGAGCGAAACTCGCGCGGTAACCTATCTACATATTGGCAGGCATATTTAATACGGCGATGGTGGTTGATGTGCCGGTGTTGAACCTAATGCCCATGCCTCCCCCCTTCCCTCCTGTCACGTAATAAATTTATTAAAAAATATTTTAAATGCTATATTTTTAACTAGCTGTCCCGCGCAACTTCGTATGCGTAAATTTTCCTCGTTTTTGCAACATTTCTCGTCGCTACTCCGCTCCTATTAGTCGTAGCGTGATGTTATATAGCCTATAGCCTTCCTCGATAAATGGGCTATCCAACAAAAAGATTTTTTTTAATCGGACCAGTAGTTCCTGAGATTAGCGCGTTTAAACAAACAAAAAACAAACAAACAAACTCTTCCACTTTATAATATTAGTATAGATCTGTTGTCACGTGACTGCAAACACCAATAAGAGCTTATTATGTCACTAACCGCAAAACAAACTGTCAAAGACTGTTTACTTCTCTGCATTTGTGATGGAATCTGGATTCACCAAAGAGTATAGTTCCAACTTACTATAGATAGATTCTTTGATGGTGGCAAACTTATTTACTAGGAACAAAGACTTCAGTGGTTCAGAGTTCAGGAACGTGGAAACATCTTTGTAAGTACAGTTTTACATTTAATACTATTTATTTATCTACGAATACATAAATTAGATGATTTTCTGCTTTTTAGTGTTCCGTAGCCAAAATGGCAAAACGGAACCCTTATAGTTTCGCCATGTCCGTCCGTCCGCACCTTTGCTCAGAGACTGTTAATGCTAGGAGGCTGTAATTTTGCATGGATACACATATCAGTACCTAATGTAACTACTAACACTATATGTACCCATGTTTAGCAAATAAATAAAATTGAAATTGAAATATTACCTACGCCGACAAAGTGAAAGAATAAAATCTTGATCAATATTTTTTTTAGAGTAAGGGTAAGACGATTTTTAGCTTTTAAGTAGAAATAACGTTGTAAGTATGAAACAAAAACAACAGAAAATCCACTTAAGCCACATATTCAGATGGGGGGGGGACCAACGTAACCCTACATTGTGCGTGGCCCGACATGCACTTGCCCGGTTATATATTCATTTTATCGTGTTTAGAACCTGCAACAACTGGTTTGGTTGGTTGTTTCAGATCTTCAAGAAAATCTTATGACGATGATGCTGCTGGATATGTCCAATTAAAAAGAGACCTAAATGTGTGTACTATCAAATGTCGTGTATGCCCAGAACGCAAAGTTTGTTCTAAGACATACGCAGTCACTGTTATTGTGGACGAAAAGAATGGTGCTGTTATCAGTTCAAAATGCCATGATTGTGCATGATTGTGCGGCATCGGCAGGCCATTGCAAGCTTGCCGTGGCTTTTTTTTGTGGTTGCATCGGAGAAGCGAAGAACCTTCTTGCACACAACATTATCCAAAGTTGGTACATAATAATAATATCTTTGGACAACTCACACAACGTCATCTGATCCCAAACTAAGCAGAGCTTGTACTATGGAAACCAGACAACTGATAAACATACTTATATATTTCTAAATACATACATATTATAGATAAATAACACCCAGACACAGAATAAACCATCGTGCTCATCACACAAAGTTTTATCCTGGGTGGGGATCGAACCCACGACCTCTTGCGTAGCAGTCGGATACACTCCCACCGCGCCACAAAGACAGTCAAAAATATGTAATGGCCTTGGAACTGGGATCAGAAATAGCTTCAACGTCTAAAGATACCTGTGTTTATGATAAATTTGTGGAAGAAGCTACAGCCAAAGGTATCAAAAACTGTTAGCTACTAAGATATGTGCCAAATATTCCGAAGGATTTGAAGATTTTCTAAAAAAACATCTTCATCATTTACTACAGATATTTTAGTAAAGGCTACAAGAAATACAAGAGATCAGGCCGAAAGCAACTTATGGCATGAGCTAAGGTTTGCTAGAACAACAGCATCAAAAGCTTATGAAGTTAGTAAATGTCAAACTAGTCATGGTACATTAGTGGGGTTAATCATGGGTGGCAAAATGCCTGATACACAAGCTATAAAAAGGGAGTTTTGGAACATAAAGTGCTTGAGGTAGTACGGGAAAAGTTAAATAAAGAAATTCAGCGATACAGCCTATTCATAAATAAAAAATATCCTATGATTGTTGGTTCACCAGATGGAATAGGCCAGGATTTTATCATTGAAATTAAATGTCCGTTTACTAAAGAAACTTATAAAAACTACATGCCAAAATGAAAGGCCAACAAAAAACTTTTAGTTACAAACGCAAATACAAAATGTATGTTTGTGGTAAATTTTTATTTTATTTTTGTGTTGCAGATAGTAAATTCCAAAATAATAATGAAGTTGAAATTATATGTGTAGAATATGGCGAAGCATAATTATGTAAAATCTTTAATGGAAACTTTAGTTATATTTTGGAAAACCCATATCTATCCATTATTGTTTAAAATGTGAGAATTAATTTTTATTTCAGTTTTTTATGTAGGTACTATTAGCAACAAATTAAAAATATATCCACTTTTTTATTTATTTATTAATGGACTTTGTAAATTTATAAGGCCACAAGCTATAGTGATGCCTTCATCTAGTTTCCCTAAAAGATAGTTATTTACACAAGCATGAGGTTTCAGCATTGTAAATTCTCTAAGATGTTGAATCACCCTTACTATATGAATCCGTAAACTAGCAATTTTCTTGGTTTCTCTGACTTCCTCTATTGATAGCTTACTACCTGATTCGACATTAGGTGGTTGTATTAACCTCTATCGGCCATTACATGTGAACCTATAGGTAAGCAGTTCAAAAAGTCACAATTCTCAACTATACATACATCACTTATTCTGCCTCCAAACCCTTGACATATATAATTAACTTGTCCATTCGGTGTACTGGAAATAATATACTTCAGTGTTTGCCTTTTAGTACTCAGACCAAGTTAAAGATTGATGTAAAGCATTGCTGGGTTTCTGTATCTCACTCAATTTCAAGCCAATCTATAATACTTGTAACATTATAATATTTTTTTGTAAAGGATATTGGCTTTAATTCCTAATTTAATTGGCTCTTTTAATTCCTGATTTATTTAATCTAACAATAAAGAGCTGCATGACTTGAGCTATTTTTGATACATTTTCATTAAAAATTCTAGAAACATATGGTGCAGTTATTTCAAATTATTCACTTAGTTCAGAAAATTTACTATCTAATTTTATTTTCTTCAATATCATTAATATGGGAGTAACAGAAATTCCAGTATTTTCATGCATTTAGAGGTCTTAGAGAATTTACTTTTTGAGTTCTCTATGTCTATTCCTATGAAGTAGAGTGTATTTCATTGTAATAACTAGTGAAATTTTTTTCCCCAGTAATTTGTTGTTTAATATCAATTCAATTAAAAATGCTAGCGGGCAAAATCTGATAGACAGACTGGTCAAAACATATTGCCCCTTTTATGATTGCATACAAAAACATGATTTTATTACAATAATCGATGTGAATCTGCAACCATATGTCAGTCTAAAACATACATTTGTATTTGCAATTGTGGTAAACCTTTTTTTGTTGGCCTACCATTTTGTATGTAGTTTTTATAAAACGATTTCTAGACGGTTGGAAACAAACATACAAACCAAGGTGACCTTGCTGGTTTCCAACAGTGTAGACAGCTGTTGCAAGCCAAATTACTCGGTACTTGATTTGCAACAGCCGTCTACACTGTTGGAAACCAGCAAGGTCACCTTGGTTTGTACGTTTGTTTCCAACCGTCTGGAAGACGTTTAAGTTTCTTCACTAAATGGACATTTAATTTCAATTATAAAATCTTTGTCTATTCCATCTGATGAACCAACAATCATTGTAATTTTTTTTTACATCTATACTAATATTATAAAGCTGATAAGTTTGTTTGTTTGAACGCAGTAATCTCAGGAACTACTGAACCGAATTGAAAAATTCTTTCACTGTTAGATAGCCCATTTATATAACAGGAGCGGAGCAGCAATGAGAAATGTTGCAAAAACAGTTATATAGTTGCGTGGTACAGCTAGTAAGTAATAAGCCATTTCATAAGGCTGCATCGCTGAATTTCTTTATTTAGCTTTTCCCATACTACCTCAAGCACTTTTTGTTCCAAAACGGACTACTGTCTCTGAGATTGCCGCGTTCAAACAAACAAACTCTTCAGCTTTAGATTATTAGTGTAGATTTAATCATTTTCATTCAATATACTAATATTTTAATGACTGTGCCTAATGGATTGGTCAAACCTCTCTTAACTCTGTCAGGTTTAAATGTGTTTATGTAACTATGCCAATATTTTGTCGAACTTATCATGTGTTTATTTTGGTACTTAAAGAGAGAAGTCACTCTGCGATCACTTATATGTTGTTTCAGCCAGTTGAGTTTTGAGTTTTCACATTATATTCAATTTCGTCAAGGTTAATGTCTTGTAGAAAAACATGAGAATGAGATATAATTTAGGTAGGTCCTAAATTAAATGGCAGAATACCCGGTCCATTGTCCAAACTATCAAGTTATGTGTTCTGGGGCACCTGCTAGGATGAGAAGTAAAGTTAACTAAAACATGAATTTCATTGCTGGTAAGCTGTGTGATGGGGTAGCTTTTCAGCAGTAGCCTCTGCGACAGGCAACCTCCAGTAGGTTCTCCGCCTAGGTTAGCAGCGTCATGCGCAAAGGCCTGAATGTTTTATTCTGCACCAACTTCAAGATGCTTAGATTGTTTTTGTTATAATAATAATAATAATAAGCTTTATTTTATTCCATTACAATAAATAGTTAGATACATAATTATGTTAACTAGGTGTTTGTAGTTTTTCTATTATTGCAATGGATCCCTTTTGGGTAAAAGCCTCCTCCATCTTCTTCCAGTCCTCTCTTTCTGCACCGAGACTCCACCAGTTTCTGCCTGCAACTTCTATGATGTCGTCTACCCACCGTTTCTTTGTTCTTCCCACTTTTCTTTTTCCCAGTGGGCCAGACCACTTTGTTGACTGTGAGGTCCATCTTTTATCTTTGTATCTTATGACGTGGCCCGCCCATTGCCACTTCAGCTTCAAGGCTTGTTTAAGGACATCTGTCAGCTTTGTCTTCTTTCTTATCTCTTCACTCTTTACTTTTTCTATTCTTCTAAGCTTCAAGATGCTCCTTTCCATAGCTCGTTGTGTTGTAGTTATTTTATTCTTTATTTTGTTTGTAAAGACCCATGTCTGGCAGCCATATGTTATGCTTGGAAAAATGCAGGTTTCTATTACAGTCTTTTTTAGTGGCATGCTGTAGCTTCCTTTCATAATTTCTTTTTGCGCCCAAAAGCTTTTCCATGCGCAGTTGACTCTTCTTTGCACTTCTTTTTCATTGCTATATTGATTGAAGGATACTTGTTTGCCGAGGTATATATACTCACTGACATATTCTATTTGGGTATTATTCTCTACTTGGATTGGTTTCTGTAGGCCATTTGTCATCACTTTGGATTTACTTGCGTTCATCTCAAGTCCCGCCTTTTTGCTCTCCTTGCTTAGAATCTGTATCATTTGTTGCAGTTCTGTGGCTGACTTAGCGAAGATAACAATGTCATCAGCAAATCTTAGGTGACTTAAATATTTATTAGTTATCTAAATACCCTTTTTGTTCCAGTTGATGTTTTGGAATATATCGTCCAGTACTGCAATGAATATTTTAGGAGATAAGGGGTCGCCCTGCCGGACTCCCCTTTCTATTGCAATCTCTAAACCTCTTGTTTCTAGCCTTACTTTGCTTGTGCTGTTTGTGTAGATATTTTTCAGAATAGTTATGTAGTTTTCCTCTATGTTGCAGGATTTTAGTGCTTTCCATATGGAGGTGTGGGATATGCTGTTGAACGCTTTTGTGTAGTCTATAAAGCCAATATATAGTGATTGGTTGTATTCTTTGAATTTTTCTATGACTTGTTCTAAGGTATGTATATGGTCAATTGTAGAGAAGCCTGATCGAAAACCTGCTTGCTCTACTGGCTGTTTGTTGTCTATCTTACCCGTTATTCGTGATAATATAATGGACGAGAATAGCTTATATATACTGGGCAGCAGACTTATTGGTCTATAGTTTGATATATCCAGTGGGCTTCCTTTCTTGTATAGGAGTACTATATCTGATTTACACCATTGATGTGGGACTATTCCTGTTGTAAGTACCCTGTTGAAGAGCCTCGTTAGAAATGTCAGTAATATAGGTGCTCCAATTTTTAGGGCTTCGTTACTGATGCAATCTGGGCCGGGGCTTTTTTCAGGCTTTAATTTCTGTATGTGTATCAGCACTTCCTTTTCTGTTATTTCCATACTTTCGTTAAGCTTTTGATTCCCTGTAGTTATTGTTGTTTCTTCTCCCATGTCCTCAGGCAATTTTGAGTACAGTTCTTTATAGAATATTGTTGCACATTTTAGTACTTCTTGTCTTGTTTTTGTAATACCTTGGCCTTTTTTCAGAGTTTGTATCCAATTTTTGTGTGTATTTAATTGTTTGTTTGCTCTTTTCACGCTTCTGTATTTCATTAGGTTCGATGTTATAATATTTTTTCTATGTTGATTGTAGTCTTCCTTGATAGCTTTGTTTGTTTTTTTGTAAAGGTTTTTTATTTCATTTTTTATTTGTTTGGTTTTATTCCTGCTAGTTGTAAGTTCTGTGCGTTTATTTATTCTGCTTTCTATTGTACTGTCTATAAAAATGTTGTGTTCTTTACTTCTTTTTATTTTGTTTACTGTTTTTTGTTTTAAGACTTGTGATGATTGTGTTTTCAAGATGATTGTAGTAGTCTTGTACCTCTTGCATGTTTTTGAGCTTTTCTGACATTATGTTTATTTCTAGGTTTTCCTTGTATTGTCTAATTTCGACTTCTGTTTTTGGTGGTCTTAGTGTTGTTGTGAAGGATGTTCTATTTAGTTTAGGTTTTTTTAGGTTTAATGAGGCCCTCACTAGTCGATGATCTGAAGTAAAATTTATTTTGTTTATCACTTCCACATTAAATACAAATCTTGGATTATTGCTTAGAATGAAGTCTATCTCGTTTTTTGATGTTCCATCTGGCGATTTCCAAGTCCATTTTCGGCTTGGTTTCTTCTTGAAATAGGTATTCATTATCGACATTTTATGCTCGATGCTCTATGCATATTCTATTAGTTTTTCTCCTCTTTCATTTCTGGTGCCATATCCGTATTGATATATATAGATTGTTTTTGTTAATCTAGGTGTATTATTTTTTGGTATTGTATATATTTTTGAAATTGTATCAACTCTATTACACTGTGTAATAGTAGTATGACAAGTACAAAGTAAAATTTAATAGCAAATTAAAGTAATTGAATCACAATCTGTAAAATAATAAATAGGTATGCTTGTCATTTGTCAACTTCATCACACCCAGTTCACCAATAAGTGCTTTTTGAGTGTAAATGCATGAATCACTATAAAATATACCTAAGTCACTATTTGAAGAGTTCCCTCGATTTCTCCAGGATCTCATCATCAGATTGTGATGATGATCAACTTGGAAGTATACAAATACAATTTGACAGGGAATACAAACATTTAATCTAGGTAAAGTATTTACCTTATGCTTGACGTTTCAGGGCAGTCAACTTGTGACCATGGTCAGTGTAACCCAGTCAAAACGTCAAGCATAAGGTAAATACTTATCTAGATTAAACGCGTTTATTCCCGTGTCAACTTAGTTATAATTGGAAGTATACTCTCAAAAACACAAAAAGAATTTTTCAAAAACGGTCCAGCCATTGTGTAAACAGTGAACAAACATACAAGAAAAAATATTGTTGAATTGAGAACTTCCTCGTTTTTGAAGTCAGTTGAAAAGAGAAATACTATGGAAACATATGGAAGAGGCTTATATACCCTTGGGGACTTATGCTATAATAATAACATTAATAATATGTATGGATGGATGCATGGTTGTTATTCAATAACACCAATATGGCTTATTGGATCTGGGTGAAATTAGGAGTTAAACACACCTAGATATATTAGGTATAGTCTAATTCTGGAAAATTTATGATTCCCGAGGAATAGATTTGTTTTTCAAAATTTAGATAACAGCTAGTATGTTTTACTCTGTGAATTTGTAATCATTTCGGAGCCAAAAGTTTTGAATTTCATATCAATAGTCTATAAAAGACATCAGTTTATAATATTAATATTTTTTTTATCATCTATGCACCTGCCTCCTAAACGTATGACTCTACACAGTTAGCATTGCCAGGTGTCCGGATAAAGCCGGACATAGTTAGGCTTTTTACTTGCTCGTCCGCCCAAAATAATCGGACCCGGTTTGTCCGGCTTTTTACATTTCGCTAACGAGCGAACGCCGAGCGGTAGTGGAAGCACGGTTTTATGGTACCTGTAAATACCGAGACACAAAATCCTCAATAATGTCTGGGTTTTTTACCCAAATGTCCGGCCAAACTGGCGGGTCTGTCCGGCCAAACTGGCAGGTCTGTCCGGCCAAACTGGCGGGTCTGTCCGGCTATTAGGTTTGGCGACCTGGCAACCCTATACACACTGATAACATGCAATTCAAAAGTAAACATATGGTGTTGTCCTACACTGTTGAAATATAAGTATTGAATACTTGAAGAACGCGAGATAACAACAAGCTTTAAGCTAGCAGTACAGATATGCTCTCATGATACTGGTTGATGCTATTTGTAGGCAAAAGAAGTAAGCAGCTGTTAGCCCACCACAGATAAAAGAGGAACTATGTATCAGAATAATGAGCAGCCCAAACCTTGAGGTATAAATTTGGAAAGGATTTCTGGAAACTCAACCTCTAGTGAACAAAGGTAACGCGAAGTCGCCATCGAAATAAAAGGCATCAACTACCTGTCCCATTCCCGGACTGAGTTTTCTCTGTTTTCTCACGGTGCATAATGGGAAAGGTTAGCCAGGATGATTATTTATGAAAACTCACGAAGCCATATGTTTCAAAGTTAAAGAATAGGTAGGTATAACATATAAATATATATATTTATATATACATAGCTTAAACATTGATTTTTCACATTACAATAACGCACAAGAAAGATGCAAAATAATAACAGATAGGTAATTGTAATCAAAACTAAATTACTCACGGCCCCATCGTCTAGGATTTGGTTGTCGACACAGTTCTAATAGCGTTATTTACTTTACTTTTTATCAACAAAATACAATAACAACGGAATACGCTTGTCAGTCAGCGGGAGCCAACCAAAAAAGAAGGAAATAGGAGGAGAGAAATTTGCCGGAGGCGGATACAGGGTGACCAGACCGAGTTTTCAAAATTTCCCCATCCATGGCAAAAACACCAAACTACAGTACTCCAAAAGTAATAATGCGCATAGAAATCTTCGGAAATCTTCGTCATTGTTCGGCAACGGTCGTATTACCCGAGCGTCGAAAGACGATATTTATATAGAGTGGTTAAGAGCAATTTCTCTATGCCTAATTTTATATATTATGTGTTTTGTGCTAAAACAGATTTGATTTACCTGTAACGAAATTTGATTCGATAATTCCATGTAAGTAAATAGCGAAAACGCTACAATCATTGTTGGAGTGATTAGTTTTCAAGTGTCTTACCGAAGTTGGTGTAATTATGGAGGAAAAGGTTTAAATAACATAAGGTTTTATTAGAAGGAGAAAAAAACGTTTTCAAATAGAGGTTTACATAAAATATAATCAAAATCTCAGTTCAAATTTGTTTACAGCACTAATCATTCCAGAAAAATAATACAATTATAAAAAAATTAATCAGAATCGAGGAAGACCTCTATTCCCGACATCGCAGATTCATCAGAAGTTTCATTATGCTCTTGTTCATTTACACTTTCCTCACTGCTATCACCTGTGTAAATAATCAGTTTATCGGAATAACTATCGATTCTTGGCTCAAATTTTCTATATTCATCTTCGCATTGAACCGCATGATCAGAAACTTTTTTCCATTCTTCTGGTCCTATTTTATTGATTTTTTCTAATATAGCATCTTTAACTGACGTCACAGTCATTGCAATATTTCTCTTGGCCACGTGTTGCTTTATTTGGGACCAAATATTTTCAATAGGGTTAAAATCGGGATGATATGGTGGCAATCGTATAATTTTATGCCCATGTTCCTCCATTATACGGTCAATGGCAAATTCTGTGTAATTTTCTTTGTATCTTTGTATAATTTTATACAAATCGGGTTTCAGTTTCTTTGGGTCATGCGGAATGTTGTGTTGTTGTAACCAAGCTGTCATTTGTGGTTTAGATGTGTTTGAGTTTGGTGGTTTCACAGACAGCTTATTATGATATGGGGCGTTGTCTATTACCAACACACTATTAGGAGGCAAGTTGGGAATCAATTGATTGCGTAGCCAAGTTTGATAACGTTCCGCGTTTATTTCTTTATGATAGTCACCTTCTGAGTCGACACATTTATGTAACATTAGAGCCCCTGGGACGAAGCCTTTTTCATTGCCTGCGTGTACAATAATTATTCGCTCTCCTTTGGAAATGGGTTGTTTGATACCTTTTTTGTTGCTATCTTGCCAAGTTTTACCCTTAGTATGTGATGTGTGCACATACGACTCGTCCATAAATACTATGTTTCTACCAGAACTCCTCAGCTGTTGTATTTCTCTGAGATATTTGATCCTTTTTAGGCGTATATCATGTTTTTCCATAAGTAATTGTCTGTTATTATCAGTTTTCAGAAACCTAAACCCCATGTCTTTCAAGATCAACCTTAAAGTCTCGGCACAGCCTTTGAAATTAATAGCTTCGATCAACTTTATTCTTAAATTATTTACAGTTGGGAGTTCTTTCAGCGTCAATTGAAAATTGTATATCATATTACGAATAACACAGTAGTCGAAATCATCAAGTACCAGCCGAAATCTACTTTTAGGTCTTCCTTTTTTCGGTGTAGAAAATTTCTTTGATTGATTATGTTTTTTTTCGTTTAAGATATTACTCAAAGTTCGTCGCGAAATTCCTGTAGCTTTTGTAACACGGTCTTGAATTTTTTTAAAATAACCATCATGGTCTCTGTTGAAAACATTGGCTTCATTTAAGAAATAAAGGTACACATTAAATACCATTTGCCGTGCTTGTGAATTAAGCGGTTTTCCACGTTTAAATTTATCCATTTTGGAAGAATTCGTCTGAAAGAAAATGGCATGGGCAGAGTTAGGTATATATTTTTTATGCATGTTTATCTATTTATTTAATTTAAATAAATCTCATTTTTTAAATGTTTTTCTAGTACTTAATATGTATTTAATGTAGGTATTTTATTTTTTTAATATTAAAAAAACGTGAAATATGTTATTTATTTTCCTTTTTTCAAAATATACTATTTAAATCTGAATAAGCTAATTAATGTTGAAATTATATTTACCAAGAAGGGTGTGTAATAGCAGCTCTATATATTTCCACAAATAGAGAACACGTGCAGTCACTACCAATATATAAAGACGACTGACAGACATTTCGCTGACCGGCGACAGCTGCCGAACGCCCGATTTGTTTTCGATTGTGCACACATGATATTGACTCCTATCTCTTTTAAACAAGGTGCAAAATGCAAATGCCTTGTTTAGGGCTCTTACGATTCCATGATTCGAGTGTTTCCGGGAATACGACAATTAGCGAAGATCTGCATGTGCATTATTAATTTGGGAGTACTGTACATTGTTTCAGATACATATTAACCATTCATTCCGCGCTACACATTTTATTGTACACATTTATAGAAATGTTAACAACATAGTCAATAGAATGGGGAAACCCCTCATCTTTCAGGAAACTATGTATTGCGGGCTTTCAACTGGCCGTCCAGGAATAGCTGGAAAGGATTGGGGTTTATTGTATTAAATACGAGGTTATATCTCTGGAAAGGTTTGGGGTTCATTGTGGTATACGAAATTAAATCTCGTAATTACCCAGGAGCGTAGCTAGGGTGGATGGCGGAGGCGGTTCGCACCCATTACAAAATATAAACATTAAGAAAAAAAATCGCTAGCACAGCTGCCTTTTTCGGGAATTTCCTCACAAGCACTAAACAAATATGAATAGTGAAAAACAGTAGTGATAAGAGGTGGTTAATGAAGTAGTTTTAGCGTTACCCTGATGAGATTAAGCATCAGATTGTCATCTCTCATCAGCTGTTAAATTAAATAATGTTTAAACAAACTTAATTATTACAGTATTGACCTTTGGTATTGACCAACTTATGCCACACTCGCCTGCAAACAATACAATAATGCTTACCAGGTGTAGATACTGGAAACTTAAAATTAAAAACGCCATGTAAAGCTGCATTTTTGGTATGCGAACAAAATACCAAAAATACAGGTTTTGCAAGTAAAAAAAAATTGGCTAATGCTTCTTGGAGGGAAAGTGCCCTAAATATTTGAGTTAGCAAATTTTACTTATAGAAAACATATTTTTATTTTTAGAAATAATAATAACTGATATTAATGTTTTGTAAAATTACTTGCAAGAGGCGAGAATCGAACCCCCTAAATATAGAAAACAAACATTCTGTTTTTTATAATGCTGATTAAAAGGGTCAATCAGAGGCAACATATCTCTCTAGTAAACATTGCATCTAAATTCTAGAGATTATAAGGTATTAAATCAATGAAATACAAGTCGGTGTCGTTTTTCAATTAGTAAGTATAATTTCACAATGTACAATTTAAATTAATTGATTTAATGTGATTTACTGACATGCGAACCATTTGTCACAATACTAGGTTAAACCTTTTCATGAATCACTGGCCTGGTGGTCTAGTAACCACTAGACCACCTCTGTAATTTTTTAACCATTTTTATGCTAATTTTATAAATGTTTATATATATATTGAGGAAAAAACCGTCTCAAGCGGGGTTTAAGCATGCGAGCGCAACCTTTACGGTATTGGCCAAAAATCGTTACCAACTCCAGCATCAAGACATGTCCGAAAAAGTCGAATTTAGCCTCCATATGAATACATTTAAATATGATTGTGTACAAAATGTTTAACACACAGAGCCAAAAAAGTTCCTTGAAAACGCGGTGGATGACGTCACGATTGCAATAAAATCGTATATCGAGGTTAAATTTAACTTTGGCCGACATATCTGGGTGCCGGAGTTTGTAACGACTTAGAGCCGGTACCCTTAAGGTTCCCTTAAACTAAAATATAAATATTAGACACAACATGACCTACGCCACTTCGTCTGCCTCAATTTTCTCTGTTTTTGCAACATATTAACACGATTTTATTAGCTTCATTTGTAACTGATGATGATGATGATGGACATAACGTGATGTTATATAACCCATAGCATTCCTCGATAAATGCTATCCAACACTAAACAAGATTTTTAAGAAGAACCAGTAGTTCCTGAGATCATAGCATTCAAATAAACAAACTCTTCAGCTTTATAATATTAGTGTAGATTAAGGCCCAACGCTAAAACTTGCGCGGAAACTTAAGGTGGTTGTTCACACCCTCACTGGTCAGTGGGTGCATGGACAGCCACAAGGCGCGTGCGCCCGCGCGCTGTCACGTTCTGGCTAGTTGTACCAGCGCTGCTGTTTTTAGACGGGTCACACGCGTCAAAGGCAGTGTTACATAAAATAAATATGAATACAAATAACTACATCAAGAACTAGCGCGGCGAAATAAGGTGGGCACACGCGGTGGGTCCCGCCGGGGGTTTAATGTAGGGACTAATTTAATAGAAAACCGGGCAAGAGCATTTCGGACCATGCTTAGTGAAGGGTTCCACAGCTACAACTACAAAAAAATGCACAACACTATGAAAAAATATGATCTGAAAAAGTTCACCAGCAAAAGAGTGTATCTTCATGGCACTTACGTCCCTTTGTTGAGAAGCGCAGTTTTTCGACAAAACACAAACAGCTCAGGGAGCTTAGACAAATGCCACACACTTCTTTTTCCGCACAATCACGTTGAAAATATTTTTCGTTGAAAGTATTTATTATGCGTTACCTTTGTAATTATTTCATATTTTTTCGTCAAACGGTTTGAAAGTTAAAGGGTACACATTTCGGAGCTTACATATTTCGGAGCGATTATTTCCGAAACTATACATTTAATCAAAAAAGTTTTTTGGAAACTTTAAAATATTTTTAAAAGATCTGTCAAACAAGGTGTTACATATGTGGAGTGCGCACAACAAGGTGTTACAATCGAACTAAGCAGCGGCTTATACAAGACAGATACTCTACATTTCATTAATATACAATGAGTAGTTTTTGACTAAAATTACTGTGACATACGTACAGACAGGTAGACAGACAGTCAGATAAGGTAGGAAGTATTATAAGGGTTCCGGTTTTACCATATTAGCTACGGAACCCTGAAACACTCAATTGTCAATGTTGTCAACGAGAAGTTGTCAAAAGTGTTGTCAACGTAAACTTAGATTGTAGGAGCTACACCATTTTTGAAGATTTCCCTAGATTAATTCACGATCTCATCATCTGAGGGCATCATATCATGACAATGGGATTAATTTGATAGAATACCGTATCAAACGACTAAGCCCTTATCAAACAAAAAAGTTATTTTCCAAATCGATCTTCAAGCAAGGAATAATAATTTTTACAACTTCCTCCTTCTTTTTTAAGTCGGTCGATAAATATATTTTTTTCAATGTTAAATAAGAGATTTACAGCTGTGAAAGCTAGAAAGAAGAGATTTTAATTATTAGATATTTTTATCTTACTTTTTATTGTGTTCAATGTTCAATATTTTAATTATAAATAACTATTATGTGATCCCAAGATGTTTATTATTTAACATTTATTTAACTTTCTATGTGGCGACACAATCAACTTCCACCCCGGGTTGACCCAACATAGCTACGCCACTGCATTTACCACTATATACCTAAATCTTTCAAGCCGTTTTGAAAGCTAACATTAATGAATAAATAGAGATATAACTATTCGAAATGCCATAAAACGAGCACAATTGTGGTGAATTGAGCGATTTATTTTTTTCGACTTATTGTTATAAATTTTACATTTTCAAACAAACATTTCGTATACAGAGCAAATTTTTTTCACATCTAACAAAGTGGTATATTTTATCATATTTTATTTTTGCACCACCCATTAAAAACATTTCGATAAAACTTGACCGCAAACAAAGGTTTTTTTTGCAATGTCTTACAACTAGGTATGCCAATTTATCCAAACTATTATTTTAATGTGAAAATAGGTAAATCTGTCTTTCTGATTAATGGTTGAATCAAAATGTTTGCAATTACATTAATAATTTAGACAGTTAGCAATTAGCCAAAATTTTTATTTTCGCATTTGTAACTTTTTCTCCAAAGTTAACGTTTTTCTCCCCAAAATTTGGTAAATATATTATAATTTGGCAATAATTTAGAGACCGCGAAAAATCGATCGCATCCGAAATGTTGCCAAAATAATGGCAACGATTGTTAATAAATAGTCTTGATTGTTGAAGCGGCTCAACACGTTGGCCTCCACACTTGTCAAACTTATTGATCTAGAAAATAGCATTGGCACCTTGGGGCGAGCGACATTCTAGATCACAGAACAAATAGTTTGTGCAAAAAATGGCGCAAAACCTGTATGGCATCCACATAACAGTGAAATCATTTTTTTACAAACTGATGGCGTTTGGTGCAAGCTATTTGTGTGGTATACCGTCTTAACCCACATGCTTACTTGTACAAACAAAAATTTGTTCATAAAAGATTGAGCATGTAGCCGGGCTATAAAAATTGAAAATGAGGGATACGATTTATTTTCAATCCCCATAATTTAAGCATAGAAATATGAATAAAATAACCAGCTGACCCAACGCCACTAGTCCAACGTGTGGAATTGGAAAATAGCATTGGAACCGTTGTTGGGACGGACGAGCTTTATTCTAAAACGACATACCTATTGGTCGATTGGCGTTGGTACCCATGTTGTGCCCAACTGTGGAGCCGGCGTGACAGTTGGATAAACTTAAAGTACGTCAGAATTTTTGTTTTTAATTGTATGGAAAAACCTTTCAAAATTGTTTTTGAGTAATTATATGTAATAATGTAATATATAATGAGAGATTAAGAGTGAACTTCGATAATGCATTGTCCAATCCGGTCCAACCAATCAATAAAGATGAAAGTTGTACGCAGTTGTACAAATTGGTATTGCCATCATATTAAATTGAGCGGATTGACTGGACTGGCCCTGGACTGACTTATTTTGTCGTCTGTCGGTTAACTGTCGGTAAAAAAGTTAGGTAGTAGCAATGGTCGTGATAGCAGGGGAGTGTTTATAATTTCTTGTGATTTTCAGGTCAGTATAGTTCTAGTATTCTACGGTATTTAAGTAAATTGTGCGTTTAAAACATTTCAATAAGTGTGTTACAAAAAAAGAAAGTGTTTCAGCTTAATGTAAGAATAGACAGTGTATATTTATTTACGATCGAAATTTTAGAAACAGTGTCGATTACCACAAACGAATTAATCATTTACGAACCATAATTTGAGGTAAAGAAGTTTATAATCTTTGCGATGTGGGTGGGAGATCTTCATTAATCTGTCAAGTGTTTAGAATAAGCGGCTGTAGGTACGTATTTATTTTTTCTAATTTTACTCTGTGCGTACGTTCACCCGAGACCAGAGTGTGTACCACTTTCTGTAGCGGTTTAGTTGTCCTGAATACGAATTTAGATACTTTGGTGATTATTTTCTTTCATCAATAAGCATCTTTGCGTATGTGATTAAGTATCTCACGTGTCCAATGTGATTGTTGTGATTGTTATACATACACTGTTTATTTTTATGATCAGTATTTGTGCTCATGAGATCAGTATCTAGTCATTTTAGGACCTAAAATCATTTTGGCCATATCTCAACTGAGTGTATCTTGGTTCCCTTGTCTATAACTTGTAATTGATATAAAACTTTATTCAAATTTGTTCAGTGGCTTGAGTATGATTGACAGAACAGGTAACAACGCTTTCACACAGTTTATAAATACAAAATAATTGCCAAATGTATGTATGCATTTACTTCAGAATGGCTGCAGCTTTTTTTTTTTGTTATGTTTGTAATTGTCAGGACAAGATTTTATAAATCACAAATAAAAATAGCCACTTTACTAAGCTTCAGTCACATTGGTACACCCATGCAAAGCTGGGCTGGGCAGCTAGTTTGTAACATTATTAGATTATAACAATGTTTTCCTAAATAAAAACTATGCCTTTATCTAAATGCACTAAAACAAAAACAAAGTATCACAACAAGAATGACTGTACTAAATTGGATATTTTTTGTTTGTTGTGTTAGTTATTGTCAGGACAAAGTTTGTATCTTTTTAAATCATATAGAACAATAACAAGCATATAAAGCCAGTGCTGGCAGCTAGCTGAATATAAAACATACATCTGTATTGCCTACAGGGATCACTGGTTCTGGTGGTTACATCTCCAGTACTTGTAAAAAATGTTTTAATGCATTTATATCACAGCTAAATTGATTAATTTTATTAGAGATGAAACGGATAGCTGTTTAGCCGGATACCAGACATTCAGCCAATCTCCTAGCTGGATATCCATTTGAATATGAGATTGTTTTTTATTTAAAGTCAGTGTGAATTGCACGGCTAATGCTACACAATATCTAAATTTATTGAAACTTGCCAAAAACTGTCATTCAGCACCTTGTGCATATGCAGTGTGTGCAGAGAAATGGTTTTTTTTTTAAAGCTGGCCTTGTTTATGAAAACAAGCAAATCTGCTTGTTAATTTTCAATGTAGAAATAATATTATTCATTCACATAATTTGCCCTTAGTGCAGTATGAATAGTAATTTTCAAAGATTCTATTTGTTAAATGATTCATATAAAGTATTAAACTAAATCATATATGTTGATAAACTTTCGCGATTTGTACACATTATTAAAATATATATATTACGGGTCTTAATCGCGTGAATAATTGAGGGTTAAATACCTTGTTTTTTGCCCGACGTTTCGACCGTATTGCAACGGCCGTGGTCACGGGAAGACTGGTGACAGAATGAAATAATAATCAAATTGGTTTAAGCTATTTTTGAGTTTTAATGAGACTAATTAGACACCTAATAGCATAAATTAAAACATATTGGTTGTAGGGTCAGGGAGGGAACAGTGGCTAGGATATAACAGGCTGTTGCATGAAAAATATAAAACTTTCTTATATCTTTTGATTTCTAGCACAGCACATTCGAGCCACTGTTCCCGACGAGCCATTGTTACCTCCCTGACCCTAGAGATACTTTTTTTTATATTTTAGTACAATCCACAAGTCAATTGGTCAAGTTAATAGGTAGTAGAAGTAATGAACTTCAGCATTTCAATCAATCTAGGCTTTCCAGAAGTCTGGCTGTCTGGCGGAATGATGATGCCTACTGAGAGAATAGGAACTGTGCCCATTGATCTATCTAAAACATTTTTTTTTTTTTAAAAAGACAGCTCCCGCACTTGAGTACAAGCCCTGTGTCGCAGTGGACTTTACAAACATACAAGTCACGGACACAAAGTACACCCAGACTCAGAACAACAATTTGTAAGAGGGTGTGGGAATCGAACCCACAACCTCTTACATAGCAGTCGGATACACTCCCATCGCACCACAGAGGCAGTCATTTTGTTTGTATTTCTTCTACCTCCATAGTGTCTGCGTACAAGTCTCTTGTCCATTTATCATATAAATTACTAGCTTTTTCCTGAATCTGGGACACTAAAACTTCAAACTACCTTCATACCAAATTTCTTAAGCCATTTCCTGATCAATATGTAACTACCTTCATACCATATTTCTTATGCAACAATGCTTGTGATCGGTATTTATAAACATCTTAAAAAACATTAAAACTAATTGATTTGATTATACGAAAGAATGACGTCAAGTGATTTGTGTGTCATATAGTGTGTTCTGATATACACTCCGAGCACTGTAGTGCTTTTACTAGAAAGAAATTCGTACACTGCAACAGTATCCTAAGGAAATATGTGACGTCATAAATCGTCGTAATTTTTATACTGTGAGCACTGGTGTTTTGGAAGTAAGGTGCTCTCAGTACTATGATGACGTGATCAACAGCGACCAGAAATTTAAATTAATTTCATTGATTCAGACATTATGCAATTAATTTAATTGATAAAATTACCTTCAATATTAAATTTTTAGGGTTCCACACCTCAAAAGGAAAACACAGAACCCTTATAATAAATAACCAAACTACAGTACATTTAGAAAATATCTTTTCTAGTTGATTATTTAAGTTGTACCTTTATCACACTAATATTATAAAGGCGAAAGTTTGGGAGTATGTGTGAGTGTGTATGTTTGTTTCTTCTTCACGTCTAAATGGTTGGAGCGATTTTAATAAAATTTGGTATGGAGTTAGCTGACACCCTGTATTAACACATAGGCTAATAAACCGCAGGTAACACCGCGGGGCACAGCTAGTAATTTTATAAACGTGAATGACAGTATATTGGACTGTGTTCCCTTTTAAGCAGTAACCAGTATATAGCTAACTATGAAGGAACGGCTTCGCAGTATAAAAAATTGACGTCACACCTTACGGTGCTCCAGTGCATATCGGAACAGACCCTTAAATTTGACGTTTAACGTTTTGACGTTTCATAAAAAGATACTGATTTGACTTGATAGTCATCTGCTATATCTTCAGAGCTTAGTGATTTTTTTATGATTTAAATAACTAGTATGACCTAATTCAAACCTGTTCCATATTTGGACAACAGGACTGGGTTTTATTGATTCCAGAAAACAGGCATAGTCCAGCTCACTTCAAACTTTTATGCTGATGTATACTGCATATACGCGATGTGTAGCTATCATTCTTAAAATCGCGCGAATGTTGGCTATTTGCCAGCTTTCTCACCTACAATCACTGTGTTAGTTGCACACAAAATATGTTATTTTTGAGATCGTCACTATTGTTAGGCGCTGTTAGTGTGTAGTTTTATTCATTGTACTGTATTTTGATTTAATATTTTGATAGAAAAAAAAAAACAATTTTTCGCTTTTTAGTGGGTCGTTTTGTAGTTTATTTAAGTCACCATAGCCAGGCGCAGATCCAGAACTTTGTTCAGTCAGGAGCAAAATGTGACCAAGGGGGGTAATTTCCTGTCAAAACACGCCGTTACAGAATCAAAATTTTCTAAAATCCCCCTAATCCCCCAAATGATGAGGAAATTTACCTTCGCATTCTAATGATATTGTAGTAGTTTTTCATTGTTCTCCATCCGTATTACGAATTTTCGATCAGAGTCACGTGATCTACGAATTTTCGAACAGGGTCACGTGAACCTGACGCGAGTTTAACATTTTTTAACCATACCAAAAAAGTGTACAACGCCGCTAAAGAAATCTTCAGAAATCTTCGATATTCCTTTGATTCTCAATAGATTTACATTATTTAATTAATAATATTTAGCTAAAACTAATAATATAGTAAATTACAATTTGTATCAACCTCATTATGTAATAAAATAACTACTTTTACTTAACGAGTCCGAAATATAAAACCGTAGAACGAACGAAACCGAATACAAGACAACACGTCTCAAGTAGTGTAAAAATACAACACGTTTTTAAATCAAGAAGTATAGTAATTTAGTTCGTGTTCCCTGCAGTGCCCTGGGTCTTTATGACAGCAATCCCTGCGCATGGAAAAACTGCACCTCTGAATTATACTGTCAATTGATCATATTGCCGCTGGAAAAATGCCACTTTTTTTTTCTATAAAGACTTTTAAAATGATTGAACTATTAAAACTTTGCAAATCTAAATTGCATATACATATTTTTACATAAACGAGCCGAAATATATAAATTAATGAGGTGACTTTACATACATATCACATATCACGTAGGTATATTGTATAAACAGAGTATCAAACTCGGGAAGAAAACGTAGGCTACTTTACTTTTACTTTACTACATTACGAGTATAACAGCTATTTATACTAATACAAAAAATATTACCGACTTCAAAAATAAATACATACAAGACAACAGCAAAAATCATTGTATAACAAGCAAAATATAAATAAACATTTTGAAATTGGTGCCATGAAGTAGTAGTTTTAGGGTTCCGTAGCCAAAATGGCAAAATGGAACCCTTATAGTTTCGATATGTCCGACCGCACCTTTGCTCAGAGACTGTCAGTGCTAGGAGGCTGTAATTTTGCGTGGATACACATATTACTTACGCCGACAAAGTGAAAGAATAAAATCTTGAAAATCATTTTTTTTGGGGGCCACCCCTATATGTAAAGTGGGGGTGAGATTTTTTTTTTATCTACCCCCTCGTGTGTGATATATCATTAAATAGTTCTTTTAAAAACGTTTAGGGATTGGGAAGACGATTGTTAATTTTAGCGATTTGTTTGTAAAATATGAAGCTTTAAAGTGCAAATGTTTGTTAGAGTTAGTGGACCCCCCCAGCTTTTGCAGATAAATGGTTGATGTTGGGTATGTGAAAAATTCACGGTAGTAGTATATATAGTGAAATTAAAAGGAAAACTATCACAGCTAAGTAGGTTTACAAGTTTACGAGTAACAGCGAACAAAAATGTTGTACAAATTCCATTGAAAAATATTATTAAGTAGATATAACGTTGTAAGTATGAAACAAAAACAACAGAAAAGTCACATCTTAAGCCACATTATTCGGATGAGGGAGGGGGGGGGGACAATACGGATTTTTTTTTGCTGTTTAGTGAGTCGTAAGTTATAATAGCTTAATGTCAACTATGTACTTGTTTTATGAAATACTGTTTTCCCGAAGCAAGGGCTTTAATTGTTGAGGAATTCATCTAGTATTTTACGATCAGCTTTATTACAGGCAAAAATTGGAATCTTCCAAGTAATCGGGACGCAATCCTTGAAACGTTTGTTCTGCACGGTCTTCATAATCAGTTCCACTCACCAAAAGATGCTTTACGAGAGTAACTTAAGGTATTACTATAAAATATGAAGATATCCTTTAATTTCTTCAGGATCCCATCATCAGATCATACATAAAAAAATTACATGTTGACTTCAGAGCGCCTCTTTCGTCTGTTTTCGTCGGAACATTTATGAAATGTAGTAGAAGACATCTAATTGAAAAAGTTATAGGTTTTATATATTTTGTTTCCGCGTCCTTGGAAATGTTGAATGACAATGTGGAAGTTTAAATTATATGGGGCTCACCTTTCCGACAGGTTCACCTCAATCAAATAGAGCGTGACAAACAAACGAAATGTTGCTTCATTGAGTGCACACGGCGACTCTCTGCCCGTTTGTAAAACAACGTGACTGAAACTGAAACTTTAATTAAAAAAAGGATTTTATTAAAAAAGGTTTTAATATTTTGCCGTTAATTACTTAGATATTTTCGGATTTTAAAGTAAAAGATAAGTACCTACTTTTTTAGGGTTCCGTAGTCAAAATGGCAAAAAACGGAACTCATATAGTTTCGTCATGTTCGTATGTCTGTTTGTCCGTCCGTATGTCACAGGCATTTTACTCAGAGACTTCTCAATAAATATTGATGAAATTTGGTGAAAAGGTGTCTTATAGTGGCCGCTACTTAGTTTAATTATATTTTTTAGATATGAATTAGAACGAAAGAGGTATGTTCATTAACCATTCAAATGTCAAAATCAAATGGAAATCTTGTTGTTGTCGACGGCAGACCTCATTTAGATATTATCGGTATAATAGCTGGTACCAAACAGATACCAAAAAGTTTTTGATAACAAATCCAGGTATACCTGCAAAACGATTGTCCTATAAAAAACAAATAGTTGGTTCACAGAGCGGGATTGCCAAAGATCTGATCTATTTCTACTACGATCGATTCGTTTCTAATACTCATTTCGACATCCGTATTGTAGGTGTACTGTAAAATACACGCTGTTGAAATCAACAACGGCTATTTTTGCCAAAGTGTTGTTATAATGCATATATTTTCTTTTCAATGCGAATTATTGGCCGCACTAAACAGTAACCTTTGAAACATATTTTCGTTTAAGCTAACGATGCTTTCTATTAAACCAGATTTTAATTTAAAAAAAAAAGTGTTGCACTCGGGGACTGCCGCAGTAAAGCTATTCATCACCAGCCTATCGCAGTCCACTGTTACTGGACATAGACCTCACCAATTGCATAGCATTTTTTATCAACTTAAGCAATTATATTATTTTTTTATTTATGCAGTTTTTTTTTCTATTCATTGCATTTCGGAGCAGCTCGTCTCGATCCCGTGCGAGCTTCGTACAGTCGTACCATATACATATACGTACGTTACACGAACGCTCGGCTGAGCTACATGGTAGGCGAAGTGGGGAGGGGGGAGTTAGGTTTTATTTTCGTTACGGAATTTCTTGATTCGGTCGCCGCGATAAAAGCTATGCAATAGCTTAACTAACCTATTTACATTTTATTACAAGTAGTGTGCGAGTGGTCCGAGTCATAATTAATAAGGGTTTCCGACTATGCCAGAAAAATTGTCATCTCGACTAAGATGTGCTGTGATCAAAGTTGTTTATTTTCAATACTTGGCAAAAGCTGCGATAAAAGTTACTTGTTACATCGGTTACTTAAAAGTATTAAACAAATACCACAACCACTTAAAAGTATCCATACTAATATTATAAAGCTGAAGAGTTTCTTTGTTTATTTGAACGCGGTAATCTCAGGAGCTACTGATCCGAATTAAAAAATTCTTTCACTGTTGGATAGCCCATTTATCGAGGAAGGCTATAGGCTATATAACATCACGCTACGACCAATAGGAGCCGAGCAGCAATGAGAAATGTTGCAAAAACAGGGAAAATTTACGCATACGAAGTTGCGCGGGACAGCTAGTTAAATAATAAAAATAAAAAAAAGCAATCGGACGCATTAATGAATCTCGATGAACTTAGTATTTTGCCTCCGACAGCAAGATATTACATAATAATAATAATAATAATATCTAGGGACAACTCAAACAACGCTATCTGATCCCAAACTAAGCAGAGCTTGTACTATGGAAACCAGACAACTGATAAACATACTTTTATATTTCTAAATACATACATATTATAGATAAATAACACCCAGACACAGAATGACCATCAGACCATCGTGCTCATCACACATAGTTTTATCCTGGGTGGGGATCGGATACACTCCCACCGCGCCACAGAGGAGGTCTTGTTTGCATCTTTTTTGCGCAGGCGGGTTTTTCATTTTTTTGTATTTGGTTTGACTAAAGTCAAATAATTCAATGTGCTCCTTTATTTCACTACTACTACTACGTTATTAGTGCCTAATTATTAATGAAATTCAGATTCTGATAATGCTGACCATTCCAACATTCAAATTCCATCATATCGCTTTGAAACGACCTCGGGACCTATGTATACACCTTTGACCTTGGCGCACCCACTTTTATGCTAGTGAAATTACGACTATAGGCATACAATAATATCGTTTTGGCTATACTGTGGGATTTATTCATGTTTACATGGGTAAGTGCTGGTCAAGAATAAACATACGGCCTGGACGCCGTGTACGCTTAGATTCACACACCCTGGTTAGTTTACTCTATTTGAGATGCCACCGTCAATTGGGTAGATGACTACAATAACAATAAATTATTTTACACTACACAGGAAATAGAATTTGCAAAAATATTCTGAAAAACAATGTTTATCTACAATTGTACGTCGTATTGAATTTATAAACATCAAAACAAACATTAAAACTACATGATATGACCATACAAAAGAATGACGTCATTGTTTTGTATTTCATTTAAATTAGTAAGAGGCACATCGTTTTGACGTTTCTTATAAAAATATTGATTCGGCTTGACAGTCATCTACCCTGTTGTCATGCTGTCATTATCACTTAGGTAAATGGTCAAAGCGACCTTAAAGTTTTATACATTGAGTATTCAGAGTCATTATTCTTAAACTTCACCGAAATCGCTGAATGAAATCCCTACTAATATATAAATGTGAATGTAAGTTTGTTTGTTACGCTTTCACGAGAAAACTACTCAATCGATCATCATGAAACTTTGTACACATATTCTTGGAGGTATTAGAAGTAACATGGAATACTTTTTATTAAAAAAAAAAAAAAAAAAATTAACAAAAATTAAAAAATTGTTTGTCAAAAAATCTCAATATCTAGCTTCTTCAACGCCATCTAGCGGTTCCCGACATCCACGCGGGTGGAGCCGCGGGCGAAAGCTAGTTAGATATAATTTAGCACAAACTATTACTTGCCTTCACACACAAGGCATACAGGAGTCGGTAAAGACAATGCTGATAATAATTATTGAGCAATTAATCAACCGTCTATGTGACTACTACCTCGTTTCTTACTTATCCAAATATGGAGTATGTTATGACACTCATGAATTCTTGTTGGCTCTGTAGTTGATTGATTTTCCCAGAAGTCACGGTTTCTTATACGTACTATGTGTGATTTAAAGCCATGCAATGTCTTAACTGTAGTGAACTCTGTAGAGAATTCTTCTGTGGTGACGTAGGGTGGGCCATTTGTCGTCATGGCATAACGTTGACATTCCATCTCACCTTATAATCACATGAACATGATTTAAAAAACAATTCGATAAAATAACGCTAGGTTAACCAGAGGACCTATGTATACATAAATATTATTTAACAAAACTTTACGCCCCAGTGAATGGAAGTTCACTAGCACGTTTAATTAACGACGTCTGGAACTAAAATGTTATTTAAGGAAAACTTCTAAAATATTTTTTGTTCTTGACTTTATTTTTAGGGTTCCGTAGCCAAAATAACAAAAACGGAACCCTTATAGTTTCGTCATGTCCGCCTGTCTGTCTGTATGTCCTTCCGTCCGTATGTCACAGGCATTTTACTGAAAGACTAACCAATGAATATTTATTAAATTTGGTAAAAAGATGTCTTGTACCAATTGTAGTAGTATGTAATGGTTGTAGCAATTGTAGTAGTAGCTGCTACTTAGTTTGATAGCTAAATATTAAAAAAAAAATATTTTTAGGAGGGCGCTTAACCAATACTTTAAATTAAAATTATTTCAAAAATTATCGGATGTACTGTCATTTAGCTATTGCCGAAAAACTGCGTATCTCAACAAAAGTGTATAAGTGTCATGAACATACGCTCTTCTGCTGGTACAATTTTTTTTTATACGGCATTTGCTTTGGAACCCTACATTGAACATGATCCGACATGCTCTTGCCCGGTTTTCATCATTAACTAAACGTCATTCTAGTAAACTTGCTTCGAAAGCGATACTTATTTTATCGTCACACTATGAGCGGTTTAGCGGCGATTAGCTACCGTATTATGATACTTTTTCGCTTTCTTTAACAAAGAAAACTAATTTGCTGCGTAATTATTTAAATTTAATGATTATGCCCGAGCTGTTAGCGTCATAAGTATAACAATTATCATTTTCTTCTTATAACAAAATTATAACTTTTTACCAAAAAAAATATTATATATTTTTTTTGTTTTGAGACGAAAAAACTATACGAGATGTTTATTTTTTTTCGAAGAACTCTCTTCTCTATGCAAAGTTCCAGCCTAAACCAACTATTAATACCCTTTTTGCCACTTCGTAGGCGGCCACGACCTCTTGATCACACGAAAAACAATCCCTATTATTTTTTTCTTGATTAATTATCGGGAACAAAAAGAAATCACTGGTAGCTAAATCAGGACTGTGACAGGTGGATGGGGCAAAGTTTCAACACCAAATTTCTCAAGAAACGTCGTTGTTCTGAGGCACGTATGTGACGAAGCGTAGTCGTGACGCAGCATGATTCCCCGAAGCCCAGTCTTTGGTCACCTCTCTTGCAGAACGAGAATTTTCCAAGCATCCTCACTCCAAGATGCTGATGCAAAGTAATGTTAACGCTACCCGAACTAAAGCCAAGAATCTTCTCGATGATCGAGTAAGTAATTCGTACGTCTCGCACCTATATTTCAGTAGTCCCACACACTTTCTGCAGTTTGTTTTATCCCTTTTAAATTGACTGACCATCTAAAAACTGTTCCTCGGGATGGGGTAGACTTCCCTCATGCTGATTGTAATCGTTGAAGGCTCCAATTTTTCAGTTAAACCAAATTTAAAATCATAAAATGTCATAACACGCAAATGCTTGCGGTTAAGCTCCATCGGTCCAATAACAGACGAAGAGAAAAACCGTCGTAGTAAAATGACTGGAGCATCATTATTTTTTTTAAACCAGTAATCTGGCCACTTGCAGTATATTTTTAAATAACGAGCATCTCAAAACTTATCGAGTGACCTACATACACACGTTAAACTTATTAAGGGTAGCTTACGCAAAACAGGGTTCGGCTCTCTCAAAAATTTGTGTAAAGAGTTTTTCTAGTAGATGAAATAAAGAAATTTGAGGATATGTCTTAATATGATCCAGCAAATAAATCTAGAAGTTGCGGAAAAATGCAAAAACGAGCATTTTCGTATTGTCATAGTCATGGCGTTCGTAATCTAACATATGTACGAACGAATATTCTACTTTATTTTGACCTGCGCTCCTGCGCACTGTGAAGTAATGGTTGTTTTTGGAAGAGCGAGGCCGGCGATTGTGTCGCTGTTTACGTAGCGCTAAATAAATAATTCTCTCAGTGCAATGCCCGCTTAAAGCCGCCACTTATGCGCCAGGGGTTAAATAATGAACGCGTTTCTTTTTTTTTGTTTTCTTTTTCTGTTAAGTGATAAAAAATGGAATAATTAATTGAAGTCTAATCTTTTTGGGTACCTACCTATAAAACAAAATCAAAATCAAAATGATCATGTACATGAAAACAATAAAATTATGTAATCACGAGTAAACACGATGGCGACTTGCTATTAATATAGGAATGTAAACAATTTGTTACTGAGAGTACATGTAAAATTAAATATACATTTAGAACTAGTGAGCTTATAACTTGATCTCACTGTCTGTATGTAAGAGGAAGTCCTTATATCTGCAAATTGCACAAGTTTTATTATATGCCGTTGTTAAAGACAGAAATATACTTACTAAGTAAATGAGCATAATCCACATGGAATTGTGTGGTGGTGTTAGGAGATATTTAAGAAAAGTTGATTTAAAGTCAAAAATATTTTATTCGTTTAGGTTACAAATGCAACGCCTATGAACGTCAGACAAAATTTGGAATAGATTGATTCTACATTTAATGCCAAGTTCGCAAGAGTAAAGCCGTAAAGAAGTTGGCAATAAAAACTCATGGCCACTTTTTTAAATGCCTTTTTTTATTTTACAATATATTTGTACATATACAGTAGCCGTAAACAGTACTAAAAGCTCAAAAAAATATTTTTATACTAGCTGACCCGCGCAACTTCGTTTGCGTAAATTTTCGCCGTTTTTATTACCCGACTCTTAAGAAGGGTTATGTTTTTCGCGCGTATCTTGTATGTATGTATGTAATATTCTTTATTACCTGATTTCTCACAATCCACTGAACGGATTTATACAATTCACACGTCGTTAGATTCGTCTTAATCGCCCAAGTGTTCTTAGATAGGTGACGTTTTTAAAAAACAAACATGGCGGCTATGAGATGTCAAAATAAAGAGGTTTGAAAAAAAAAGTTGTTTCGAATACTGTAATATGGGTATCAAATTCAAGAACTCATCTTAAGCATTTCAAAAAGGTATAACATGATAATGACTTTTATACTAAAAAAGTTAGTAAGCAACCATTGTTTTTTCAATTTTTAATACTTGACAATAGCTGTGATAAAAGTAAGTTGCTACATCGGTTACATCCTACAACTACCAAAAAGTATTAAATAAAAAAACAAATTATAAAAATAAAAAACCCGCCTGCACAAAAAAGATGGAAACAAGATCCCCTACATAATTATACAATTTCATGCAGTCGGAGGCATTAATGAATCTCGACGAACTTAGTAAAGTGCCTCCGACTGCATGAAATTGTATAATTATGTAGGGGATCTTGTTTCCATCTTTTTTGTGCAGGCGGGTTTTTTATTTTTATAATTTGTTTTTTTATTGCAACATTATTCATTGCTGCTCCGCTCCTATTGGCCGTAGCGTAAATTTATAGCCTATAGCCTTCTTCGACAAATGGGCTATCCAACAGTATAATCATTTTTCAATTAGGACTAGTAGTTTCTGAGATTCAACTTTTAATGTAGGTATTACATTAAATTATTACATGCTTTAGTTGCGACAAAGATACATTCGGAATTAGAGTAGTCTAGATTACATGCGGTACCTAAACTGTTTAAAGAAATAAAAGAAAAATAATAAAAATAAATACATGCGTGTGTTTAGAGGAAAAAACAGACATACATACGTATTATTGTCGAAGGCGAGACAAGCTTATGGCAATTTTATATCCTTCCTTCTTGAACTCGGGTGTGAACGAATTCGTTTTTGTGTCTTGTAGTTATCAACATATAGTTATCACATGGTTATCCATGCGAATTTGTCTGCTATTTTTTATCCTTTAGTTTTATTGTGTCCTAACAGTTACGGCGGCCAACGTGGCCGATATTATAAGGCAGAAGTGTGGCTTTGCCACGGCAATTTGACGAGAATAATATTTGGGTGAAGATCATGCATGCTCTAGATTTTATGAAATTCATTCTGACGAATTATTTTACTAATGTTTTAACCTGTTATATTGTAAATTATAGTATAATATATTATAGGTACAAAAAACATTTTTCCTTTGAAAAATCTGTTCTTTCGCCTTAAAACAGATAGACACAAAGAGACATCAAACTTATTACTTACTAACTGACCTGCTCAACTTCGTATGCGTCAATTATCCCCGCTTTTGCAACATTTTTCATTGCTGCTCCGCTCCTATGGTCGTAGAGTGATGTTATATAGCCTATAGCCTATAGCCTTCCTTAACAAATGGGCTACCCAACAGAAAAATATTTTTTCAATTCGAACCAGTAATTCCTGAGATTACTGCGTTCAAACAAATATGTTTATTTGTTTGAACGCGGTAATTGAGATTACTGCGTTCAAACAAATATGTTTATTTGTTTGAACGCGGTAATCTCAGGAACTACTGGTTCGAATTGAAAAAATATTTTCTCTTCAGCTTTATAATGTTAGTATAGATTACTCTATGGCTTGATTTAGTTCCCAATCAAGTTTAATACCCCAGGCTACGACGACCACGTGCATTGGATATAAATTACTTTCACATCCAAGGAAAGTATTACCGCGGAAGTAGTATTTATATTCTTCACCTACGCTCTGCTCCCCTTGCTCTTGTGTTCACATTCTTGCACGGACATTTTTACTGACCTACAAAACATTTTTTTCTTCCTCGTAAATCAAAATGTTGGGTTCTTCAGCCTAGCCAATCTCCACAAAAACTGAAAATTGAATTCGGCACTGATTGATAGTACCTACCTATAAATGAATTCCCTGATTATGATAAAACTAGCTGACCCGCGCAACTTTGTCTGCGTAAATTTTCCCCGTTTTTGCAACATTTCTTATTGCTGCTCCGCTTCTTATTTCTCCACTATTTAATGGATGTTATTATACGAGGGTGGATCGAAATATTCGCGGCCTACCACATAAATACTTGACTTATTTTAATGTAACTGACCTCATTCGATTTGTTTACTCTCTGGTTGTCACATTGTAAAATTCTGTCACAATAGCATTATCTGTTTTTAAAATAGACTGAATTTTGTGAGCCTAAGTGCAGCGTTTTTAAAGAATGGAGAAAATTGAGCAACGTGCGGTCATCAAATACCTGTTTAAAAAAAAAACTGACTCCAAAAGAGATTCACGAAGATATGTCAACAACATTGGGGGAATCTGCTCCATCGTATACGACTGTGAAAAAGTGGGTTGCAGAATTTAAACGCGGACGAGAGAGTATTGAAGATGACCCTCGCTCCGGCCGGCCTACGACGTCTACGACTGAAGAAAACATTGGGAAAATCTGTGATCTGATATTGGCAGATCGGAGATTGACCATCAGGGATATTGCTGACACTATTGGCATCTCATATGAACGAACACAAAACATCATAGTCAATGAACTTGGATTTTCTAAGGTTTCTGCGCGGTGGGTCCCCAGATTGCTTTCAGTTGTACAAAAACGAATACGGCTCACGATTTCTCGCGACAGTTTGGAAATGTTTGAGACTGATCCACAAGATTTTTTGGACAGATTTGTTACAATGGATGAAACCTGGGTACACCACTACACCCCAGAGTCAAAACAGCAATCCAAGCAGTGGAAAAAACCTGATGAACCGACTCCAAAAAAAGCCAAAACAATTTTGTCAGCTGGCAAGGTGATGGCGTCAGTTTTTTGGGATGCTAAGGGTGTCATCATGGTGGACTACCTTGCAAAAGGTGAGACTATAAACTCTGCTTATTACTGCACCCTTTTACGTCATTTGCGTGAAACGATCAAAGAGAAAAGGCCAGGACTACTCAGCAAGAAAGTGTTGTTCCATCAGGATAATGCACGCGTTCACACGTCTGTTGAATCAATGGCTCAAATTCGTGATTGTGGCTTTGAATTACTGCCCCATCCCGCCTATTCCCCTGATTTGGCACCTTCGGACTTTCATTTATTCCCAAACCTTAAAAAACACCTTGGAGGTCAAAAATTTTCATCAAATGAGGAGGTTGAAACCGCGGTGGGTGACTTTTTTGAAGGCCTTGAAGAAACTTTTTTTATGACCGGCATACAGGCGTTGGAAACCAGATGGAAGAAGTGCATTGAGTTAAGTGGAGATTACGTGGAAAAATAAAATTACTTTTGTTTATATTTTATATTGTTTTCTTGCTGAGGCCGCGAACTTTTCAATCCACCCTCGTACATATAAACCGTTCTCTTCAATCACTCTATCTATTAAAAAAATCCGTCGCGTAGTTTTAAAGATTTTATGGGACAGAGAAAGCGACTTTGTTTTATACTATGTAGTGTTAGCGTTTGCTCGTCAGTCTTGAGTGAAATTTACCAAATATCCATCTTTAGTTCTAATTTTGTTACCCACTTTGTGTTTATAAAGATGCATATGGGATCAATTCCATTGCGCCGTTTCCGATGCAAGTTACATAAAATGCTTATATTGCATTTTGAAGTTATTAATTTTACGTTCGTTTGTCATATTTCGAATGTTGTTTTCCCGAAAATAGGTATTACACAATTATAACCGACTCTTGTATTAGTAGCCAATTATCGTTTAAGGAGCCTTAAAAAAAAATAACTTGGATTTTCGCATTTATCCTAAAAAATGCTAAGACTACAGCGAAAATATTAATAAATCTTAGTTCCCGATTATTCGTACTTTTGTAATCGTCCTATAATTTTCTCAAAAATCCTATTTTTGCTATTATCTTTCGATATGCGCACATAATATTTGACTGCCTCGGTGGCGCGGTGGGAGTGTATCTGACTGCTACGCAAGAGGTCGTGGGTTCGATTCCCACACGGGACACCACTTCGTGTTATACACAAATTGTTGTTCCGAGTCTGGGTGTAATTTGTGTCTGTGACTTGTATGTTTGTAAAGTCCCCCGCGACACAGGGCTTGTAACCTACTGCGGGAGTCGTTTTTCTAAAATAAAATAAATAAATAAATAATATGTAATACCTCTTACGGCCTTTCTCAATAATCTAACTATCGATGGATGAACGATGGATTTGGCTACTAGAAGTATATATTTGACATAAGCTCCATACAAAATATGTCAAAATTCTACCTCTAGTAGCCAAATCCATCGATAGATAGGTTATTGAGACCGACCGTTACGTGATGTTAGGTATTTTAGTAGTAGTATAGATTGAAGATATGTATCGCAGTAGGAAGTTTCGTAACTAATAACCTTTCAGTATATATAAAACGGGAGGGAATTAGATTGTTGCGTAAAGATATTAACACACGGAGGGTTCTTGCGCCGGCTGCGATAACTATCTTGAATGCAACTGAAAAACTATACAAAACTTTATTGTCCGATAGTTCCATGCATATTATTATATTACTTAGTGAGCCAGAGAATACTGCCTGGTATTTTGTACACCACTGTCCCAAAAATAGCGATGTGTTGCTTTTAGGGTTCATGCATGTATGATGTTTGTGAACTTGTTATTCCACCGTAACTTCGAAACGTTTGAACGGATTTAGATGACTGGGGCATGGGCTGCATCATTTTTTATGACATTCATGGGCAGCATCATTTTTATGGCATTCATGGCAGCATCATTTTTTTAGGTGGTAAAATTGACTAAACACCGGTCAAATAAGTAATATGTACCTAACTTTTTGCAATTTCGTAGTACAAGCCCCAAATCCCCACTGGGCACGCTCAGGGTTAAAACCATGAGCGTACCCAGGGGGGATTTGGGGGTTATTATTACAATCGTTAACGGATCCGCGTAACATAGGCGAGGGTTTAAGAGTAATACGACGTGATTAAAATCACACTCAATATTTTTTTTCTTCCGATCTGGTCAATATGGGTATCAAAATAACGCCAAATTAAGACCATTTTAAATATGTAGAACACTTAGCAGGGTTAAATATTTACTACAGAGATTGTTTTTTAGCTCCATATAAACATAACTGTTGCTAGAGTATATTTTTTTTTATTTTTGGCGGCCGTCATCATACTGCCCATCTGCCAAATACCAGTGTCCAGAACAGTTTGGAAGGATACCCCCAGCGCAGTGTAGAACCCTTGTCTTCTCTCAAAGCAATTTCGATTCTCTTGGACCAATAGGAACGTTGCTTTATTTTTGTTAGGGCGGTGTTGATACGAAACGTGTGAATCACTTAAAATCAACATCGTATGCGCCAAAAGTCTATTTTAAGATAGTGAAACACGGATGTTTAAAAATAACTAATACAATAACGTACCTACGTTTGTCTGTTCCATGTTATTTTTATTTCTATACTTTTGTTAGTTGTTGGTTTCTGTGGTACATTGATTTATATTATGACTGAGGCACAACACAGAGTATAGGAAGAAAGGTTGATACAACGTGCCCACGAGCAACGGACACGTAGACATTTACTTATGTTTATGGAGGAATTATGTGGCCTGAGGGCCGAACCACACGGTGCGGCACGGCACCGTACTGCAAATAATTCGCCGCACAGACGTTTGAACGCCTGTGCTTCGGTGCTGCAGCAGAGTGTTGGTAGTACGCCCTTCCTTCTGCCGCGCAAGCTGCGATGCCGCTCTGCTTACACTTCACCCCGTCTCGTGTTGGTCCCGCGTGCGAGCGCTCGGTGTGGCGCACCATAGGTTATATGCAGGCCACCGCAGCGGCACCGCTCTGGTGTCGCACCGTTCGTCGCTGTACCGCGCCGTGTGGTTCGACTCTGACACTTTCTGCGCTCAAAGTGTTCAGTGACAAAGCGGTCTGAGGTTTTGTGTATGTGCGAGCAACGTCTATGTACAGTGCGTTTTTTGAAACTTTCCTTTTGTTGTTTTCGGTGTTTTGTGTGTAATATGCTATGGTGCGTTCAAATGCCAAATGTCAATGGCAAGCAGCTTGACAAACAGCCCGACAGGGTTCGGAGGTACAATAGACTATGCACAAACAGCCGAGCAGCACGTTCACGCACACCCACCATTATGCTGCATCCACACGCTTCCGTTAAAATCGACAATCGAATAAAATGAACACAAGCGTGTAAATGTGCTGCCCGGTTGTTAGGAATATCTTATTTGGCCCGCCGCGCCGTCCCGTCCCGTCCGATCCCAGGCTGCTTGCCGCGCGTCTGAACGCATTATTACTTCCTTCTCTTAAGGTTTTGGTGTAGGAGTGAAATAGCGGCATGTGTCACGGCTGTGTTGTGGTGACATTAGTCATTTCTATTTAGCTAGGTATACTAATACAATGTTGATGACAAGCATTTGAATCTCGAATCGTATAGAAGTTTTGGACTGGCCTGATAGTCAAGTGATTAGTGAACCTGGCTGCTAAGCCAGAGGTTCGATTCTAGGATAAGTCTTTGTGATGATGAGTACTATTGTTTGTGTCTATCAGCTGTTGTCTGGTTGCAATAGTACAGTTTGTGCCTAGTTTGGTATCACAGGGCCATGTGTAAGTTGTCCCAATATATTTATTTGTTTATAAAATAGTTAATTATGTCTACTTCTATACTAATATTATAAAGCTGACGAGTTTGTTTGTTTGTTTGTTTGTTTGTTGAACGCGGTAATCTCAGGAACTACTGATCCCATAGCCCATGTATCGAGGAAGGCTAGAGGCTATATAACATCACGCTACGACCAATGGGAGCGGAGCTGTAATGAGAAATGTTGCAAAAACGGTGAAAATTTACGCTGACTAAGTTGCGCGGGACAGCTAGTATAATATAAAGCTGAAGAGTTTGTTTGTTTGCTTGAACGCGGTAATCTCAGAAATAACTGATCCAAATTGTAAAATCTTTTACTATTGGATAGCCCAATTATAGAGGAAGGCTTTAGGCTATATAACATCACGCTACGACCAATAGAAGCGGAGCAGCAGTGGGAAATGTTGCCAGAACGGGGAAAATTTACGCAGTCGTAGCTATTATTATTTTAACTTGAATTTAATTACATTATTTCGTTCTACGGTTTTATTATTTACCTACTTAGTTTTGTATAAATATATAAATTACTGACCAATTGTGTTGCTAAGCGTAAAATTCGAGATGAGATTAATACCAATTCGGCAAATAATTTTTTTCAACTATTTGTTAATTAAGCAAGCAAGAAAAAAACTCGGTAAAAGGCGAAACTCCTTTTTTTTACCCATAGTAACTGTTTCGGCTTGATCTCCATTTTACTTGCTGTATCACACATGAGAGAGCTCAATTAAAATGGCCACTGTAATACAGAAAAAATTACGGTCTCCTGACCGATTTCATAGTCCACATACGCTGATATAGTGCACATTATATACCCTCATAATGACCGATGGGACTGGAGAGAAATCAACGGAAATATTTGAAGCAAAGAAAAATGAGCTCTTGCTATTGCTCATTACAGGAAGTAGTTATGTGTCTCAGTGTTATTCTGTTCCTCGCATGATCGCCTCTATTAATCGTGCCGATGTTTCCCGAATGTTAATTCAATCAGCCGCTGAAATATGACTGAAACGATAACATCTTTCACCTCGCGTGGTCGGGTACAACTTTTACACTTTCTAATTACTGAATATATTATATGTCATCATAAATATAGTATTATTCATGCTCATTTTATAATTTTAAACTTATACTTTTTATTTGTACGGATCGACTAGCCAAGTTACTTAAATTGATAAAACATATCGCTATTATTTTATTTGTACGGATTGACTAGCCAGGTTACTTAAATTGTTAAAACATATCGCTATTAGATCAAAACGTCGGGTAAATAAAAGGTTCGTACCTTTAAATAATTCACGCGCTTAAGTCCCGAAATATATCTAATATGTATAAAAATCGCGAAAGTTTAAAAACAATAATATTGCTATTATTTGATTTGTACGGATCGACTAGCCAAGTTACCTAAATTGATAAAACATATCGCTATTATTTTATTTGTACGGTTGACTTGCCAAGTTACTTAAATTGATAAACATATCGCTATTATTTTATTTGTACGGATTGACTAGCCAAGTTACTTAAATTGTTAAAACATATCGCTATTAGATATATTTCGTCGATCGGTGCAATTCGATCAAAACGTCGGGTAAATAAAAAGTTCGTACCTTTAAATAATTCACGCGCTTAAGTCTATATGTATAAAAATCGCGAAAGTTTAAAAACAATAATATCGCTATTATTTTATTTGTACCCATGCGACCCTAAAATTACTTACGAAAACGACTAAATATGTTTAATCGATTAAAAATACTAACAACATTTTAATTCAACAATATAAAAACACTATTTCAATGAGCTCATAGAAGTTTAAATTTAGAACAGTTACAGTAACTACTAAAGAAACTTTGAAAAACATTTTCTTTACGAAAATAATCACAAAAAAACATGAGTTAGTAATACTAATTATGACAATGTAATGCGTAATCGCATCTCTAATTCTCTTGGTTTAGTTACCGCCCCCGCCCCCCGCTTCCTGTCATCATTTACTTCCAAAAAATGCATCTGCGCAACCACTTGTCGTCTACTTCAGTCCGCCCTAGTTACGTTGATCCAACTGTAATTGAGTGCGTCGCTCGAGTGAGACGTATAATGGTGTGGTTAGACGCCAGGCGGTGCGCGGCGGCGGCGGTACACAAGAACTTGTTCACAAACTCTTGCGCTCATGTTCGTGTCCGTTGAATGTCCCTAATAGATAACATTGTTAGGTTTACTTACATAGGACACTAATAATGAACAGTGCCTCTACTTGTTCCTCATAACCCCATAAATTACTGGTGCTGATTCATATACTTAGTTATAGTGACATCATATCATAATTACCGTCCACTGCTGGACATAACATCGAGGTTACTTCTCTTGTAACACACACATAGACATTGTAAAGAAACACACCTTCGTTTACAACAAAGTGATTTGAGAGGGTCTTTGGTTCGGGCGCGGACCTAGACTTATGTCTGGTCTTAATAATCTAAGTATCGATGGATTTGGCTACTAGAGGTATATATTTGACATAAGCTCCATTCAAAATATGTCAAAATTCTACCTCTAGTAGCCAAATCCATCGATAGGTAGATTGAGACCGGCCGTTAGGGGACAAGGGGGAACATTTGACTCAACCAGCCAAGTGTGAGTCGTATGACAGGGGAGGCAGCATTTGATACAACACCGGTACACCAGCCAACTCCGCCATAGGGAGGGCAATTGCTTGTCAAAGACACCGGTCCAGTGTAAAAAATGAAAAGAAAAAAGACTTTAAGTCGAGTATGGGAGGGGCCCAATTGCCTCGGTTGCCCCCCCCCCACTTGGATCCGCGCCTGCTTTGGTTAACTCGTCAGATTTTGTCATTTTGTACAGTTAAAAGAAACTCCGTACTCGTAAACGATGTTTACATGTACTACGTTTATTTGCTCGAGCACATTAGTATTAAGCTTTCCTTCTGTACTTTAAGGGTTTTGTGACTGCTGCCATACTACGACTTTAATCACCACAGATCTCGTCGATACGACCGCGTCCTTACCAACGCCTCTTCATTCCATTCCTGATATAAAACAATACTATCTATACCACCTGCATTATTGACTCATTCCATATTTAGACGATGAAGATGCTGAGTCAGCTCGCTTCCGTTCCGTAATATGCTCACGCGCCCCCACAGTGTGAATATATCATTTAACTGCTGTAGTACATATATATGCATTTGTTTGCGAATGTGTTTTCTTTGTTTGTAGTAATTACGAGTGACTACGTGACTCATTTTATTACTACTTAATAGACTTTATCTTTATGTAAATACTTGGTGTAAGACCGGTTCCCTTTGGCGTTAAAACGCTGCGTTTGTAGATAGTTTACCCGTCTACGGCGAATCTAAAAGGGAAGGGGTATGTTTTAGCATACTAATACGATTTTTAAGAATGAGTTATTGAACTATACTATCGGATGACAATTTTTGCGTCCGAAAATTCTAAAATTCTAATTTATTTAATTAGAATTTTATCGAAAAATGTAATATAATAATTGACCTTAATCGACGCAGTTTATCATCTAGGTATCGTATAGTGAAGACAACTTATCTTTTAGGGCTAAATTCACTTCCTGTGCGTCAATTTGCGACACAGTCTTTTATGTGTAGTTCTGCTCATAATTACTAGTGTGATTAAATAACGAGGCTGGAACGGTGATATAGGCGTTCCACCGAGCCACGCCTGTTTTTCGATTTATTCCTTTATATATGGCGATTTTAAATAAAAAATGTTGCAAAAGCGAGGAAAATTTACGCAGAGGAAGTACGAGTAGCACGGGACAGCTAGTATTAAATAAAACAATGTCGCTTCCCGCTGTCTGTACACTTAGATCTTCTAAACTACGCAACGGATTTTGATGCGGTTCTCACTATTATACAGATAATTCATTATAGGTGTAACTTAAACGATATTTGCGGCGCACGCCAAAACATGTCGCCGATTGTAGAATTTTTTCCTACTTACTTACACTTATCGTTATATTTTGGTCAATTTACACAATATCTTTATAAATTATAGCCTATGTGTTATTCTGATGTATAAGCTAAATTTTGTAAAGTTTCATTAAAATCCATTTAGTAGTTTTTGCGTGAAAGAGTAACAAACATCCACATATCCACACATCTACACATCAGCACATTCACAAATTCACACTCACAAACATTTGGCTTTATAATATTAGTTGGACGTATCTTATTTCGATTAAATGAAGTTTCTAGTATAACAGATCATCACTATCTTGTTTGTTGGATTAAAAACAGTAATATTAGATCATTTTTATCTTGTATCTTGTTATCGTTGTTTAGCTTGTTATCTCAAGATATTTTGTACAGGGTCGGTCGATACCGTAAGTAATAGTTTTGCGGCCTCGGGGTTTGGCAGTTTGGTTATTTACAATTGGGCAAGTTTAATGCTTTTTCACCTTTGACGCAAAAAGGGATATTATAACACGTATGACGTAACGTAATGACGTATGTATCTGTGTGTCTGTTTTGTGATTGGTTGCGATTTTCATCAAACGAAGTCAAGAACTATCCAGATTAAACTGACTTTCTAATAAAAAAAAACACCCATAAAATTTGGTCCATTTGTTGAAAAGGTGCAACGCCACATCCCTACTTAATATGTAAATGTGAATGTAAGTTTGTTTGTTACGCTTTGACGCGAAAACTACTCAACCGATCATCATGAAACTTTGTACACATATTCTTGGAGGTATTAGAAGTAACATAGGATACTTTTTATTAAGAAAAAAAAAAATATTTTTTACGAACAATTGTTTGTCAAAAAATCTCAAAATCTAGCTTCTTCAACGCCATCTAGCGGTTCCCGATATCAACGCGGGCGGAGCCGCGGGCGAAAGCTAGTATACACATAAACTTGTTACAGCTCTCTTTTTGCATTGGGATTAGAAAATAAAGCGTCTCTTACAAAAGGCGGAATACATTATATAAATATATTGTTTAAATTACTTTAATAGAATTTAACAATTAATGAAATACATACCTACACACTTCTCATCAAAAAAAATCAAAACATCTCGTTAGTTAAGGTTTTGTAAAGATTATCAAATGTGTATATTTTGGAATACATTTTGAAAGTCATATAATAGTGGGTAGTATAAGGTTTTCAATTCCTAATGTTAATGTACCAATCGCACTAATATTATAAAGGAGAAAATTTGTGAGTATGTGAGTGTGTATGTTTGTCACTTTCTTTTTCAGCCGTTTGGCTGGAGCGATTTGAATAAAATTTGGTATGGAGTTAGCTGACACCCCGGATTAACACATAGGCTAATAAACCGCGGGTAACACCGCGGGGCACAGCTAGTTTTTCATAAATTTCGTATTTTGTATTACGGGGTCATGTTTGGGGGGAAATGAGGAAAACAATACGCGTAAATGAAAAAAAAGTTAGAGACTAAATAAACCATTTAATAACTGATATTGCCTCCCCGGGAATGGAAACATTCCATGCGGTCCCTCATCGAACGGATGGAGAATCGCAATCAAGTGTTGTGAAATGTTCTCTCATTATTCTTGGATAGATCGTTGCAGCTGGCTAACGTCTGGTCTCAATAATCTAAGTATGGATGGATGGATTTGGCTACTAGATACTTTTTTTTTTTTTTTTTTTTAATTTTGTACACCTGCGATTAGTCCCTTAGACTATAATCAGGTAAGTTGCAAGAAGTTGTGGTTTGGCGAGACAGAGCCACTGCTCTATCTCCCCTTAGTAAAGAAGCACATCGGCTCTCTTGAGTCTTCTGATCAGGTTTGGTTGCAAGAGCATACTGGATAATGGGTTCGGGTGAATTATTAAGCGGTCCTTGTAGTTGGCTGAATATCGTTTTACTTCGTCCGAGATAGTTGGGATGTTGGGGCTACTAGATACTCCATACAAAATATGTCAAAATTCTCCTACCTCTAGTAGCCAAATCCATCGATAGGTAGATTATTGAGACCGGCCATAACAGTCTCTGGGTCAGTATCTCTTGCTCGAATTCGTCTTTTTAAATCGTCCCAAAGATGTTCTATGGGATTTATGTCAGGGCTTCATTCCAAAACAGAGATACCAACTTCTGTAAAGTACTATAGCCGCAGTGTGAACCCAAGCATTATCGTGTATGAATACGAATTTGTCACCGATAAAATGTGAATTTGAAAAATATCGGGTCTGTCTATTACGTTTTCACGCTTAAACCGTTGAACCGATTGAAATGAAATTTAGTATGGTGATAGCTTAAGTCTCGGGAAAGGACATGAGTTAGTTTCTATCGCGATATTGTATCCACTAAGGCTCATTTTAGTTTATCTCATGTTTCTCTCACTTTTTGATAATGTAATTTGCATCAGTCCTGCAGTCCATGGTGTATAGTGTAATAGTCGCAGAACCTTACCCCCATATCAAGTTTACATTTATTCAAAACTTATAAAATTGGCAATTTGAAAAGAGTGGCCGCGAGTTTTTATTGCCAGGTTTTTTTCTCCGGCTTTACCTATTGGTAGCGAACTTGGCATTACATGTACATGTAAAATCCCGACGTATCACAAGTGTTGTTTTGCACCCTAAGTAAACAAAGAATTTTGTTTTTTTTTTTAAATTTTGACAACCAACATCCACGCGGGCGTAGCCGCGGGCAAAAGCTAGGTTTTAAATAAAATTATTAAGTATACTTAGAAAAGTTGTTTTTTAGCAAAAGTACTTTCTTTAAAATTTACTTCGTAATCATACGAGTACGTGTTATTTGTACTTAAAAATATAATTAGCAGTTTTTGAGTGCCACAAGCATATTGCACAGAGCATTTCTGTTAACATAAAATGATATCTAACACTTAAGGTGCAAGGTGTAATTTAGAGAGCGTTTGATCTATTTAATAAGTCCGCCGTAACGGTCGGCGCACATTGTCGGCTTAAATATTGCACAGACATCGCCTTTGCATAATCATACTAATTTATGTATTCAATTTCTCTGTCTTTATATTACTGTTGCCATGAAATTGCTCTGCCGGTTGTTTTGTAGGTACCCATTATTGTATCACCCCCACCTAATCGTAGGTTAAACCACCAAAACCAATGATGAGTTCATGAAAAAAAAATGGATATTCTTTTGAGCGAAACTATTATATTCGGTGTTAAAAGTACCTGATTTCGTATGGTTATACACTTTATATGTCAGCACGCCAGTGAAAGTACCATAAAAATCCGTTCAGGCGTTTGTTTAGATCAGCACACAAACAGATGAAATTTAAAAAAGAGAAAGAGGTCTCTTATTGACACCCGATTGGAACGTAGGTTCTTTCAGTATTATTTTTTTGTGTTTGTATTAACTAAGGATTAAAAAAAAAACTACAGGAACATAACATTTTAAGATTATACATTTTAATTTTAAGATTTTTCACACTTATATTACACAGTCAGTTTGTCCTTGGTAAAATAAATAGTACAACCTTTACAAAAATAAACAACTTATATAACACAACCTACTCATTTTAGCTTCACATAATGATAAATAATAGATTTTTGATCCATGTTAAAATGTAAACATTTTTTCGTCTAGCTTCTCAGCCCGCAAACAAAAACATAAAAAAGGTAAAAGGTTGAAACTAGGGTTCAAATTAAACACGTTGAACTTAACTTTAATATTGGTATAAACCTGCCTATTTATTCTAATTTGGTTAACCTACGTATTGTTCTTGTTGAACTGTGTTAAGAGGTAACAAGGAAATGTTTATTAGTTTATTACACATAACAAAGAGGATACTTAATGAGATAAACGATAATGCTCAAGTACGTCCATAATTTCGGTTCGGACGAAACGGATACTTAGTATTCTTTGAAATACAGCTGCGTCCATTGATATCTACGCATTGCACGCTTGTCTCTGAGTATTTATTCAAACAATGCTTAAATCCTTTGGATGAGTTTGTGAAGAGATGACAATTATAACTTATGACATGCTAATAGGGCGGGTTGTCCAAATCCCTTATGACATTTCGAATTATATTATTACATGATATAGTTTTTACCCTTGTTGTAAGTAGATGCTTCTACTATGTTGTATCCATTGTTGTTTTTTTAAACTTTCGCGATTTTTATACCTACATATTAGATATATTTTGGGACTTCATCGCGTGAATTAATTAAAGGTTTTTTGAAAATTGCACCGATTGTGGTCAAGTCGCACGACCACAATCTGAACAATACGATCGAAACGTCAGGTAAATAAAAGGTTTGTACCTTTAAATAATTCACGCGATTAAGTCCCGAAATGTATCTGTATGTTGTACCCACTGAGGCTGATTTTATTTTATCTCATGTTCCAACTTTTTAGAGTTCTGTAGCCAAAATGGCAAAAACTGAATCCTTATAGTTTCGTCGTGTCCATCCGTCCGTCTGTCCGTCCGTCCGTATGTCACAGGCGTTTTACTCAAGGACATCTCAATGAATAGTGATGAAATTTGGTGAAAAGGTGTATTTTAGTAGCCCCTACTTAGTTTGATAGCTAAATAATAAAAATACATATTTTTGGGGTGGGCACTCCACATTAATGTGTATGCCACACATTCATTCGACAGGTCTTTTTAAAACATTTTAAGGTCTCTATTTTTTTTGATTAAGTGATTATGCGTTTCTAACAAAAAGGTGTAAGTGCCATGATCATACGCTCTTCTGCTGGTGCAAATATTTAAATCGATTTTTTTATATGGCATGATCCGACATACTCTTGCCCGGTTTTATTAATAAAATAATTTGCATCAGTCTTTTAACATGGTGTATAGTATATTAGTGGCAGCACCTTACCCCCATATCAAGTTTATAAACATTCAAATTTGAAAAGAGTGGCCTCGAGTTTTTTTGCCATGCATTTACATGTACATGTAGAATCCCGACGTATCACAAGTGTTGTTTTGCACCCTAAGTGATTAAAAAAAAATTGAATTGAATTTAAAACGAATTGAATTATTCGCGTGGTCAAAGGCAGCTGCGACACTTTTAACATACCACAGAAACAAAACACTTACGACTTTCCGATAAATCAGCACCTGCATTGACTTAATTGTGATCAAGTTCTAATAAATTCACGAAAAAAATGTTATTGCATAACAGCGTTGCAAACTACATTCCCACGTGCAGAGGTATGAGACGCAAGCGTTTGTTTTTCTCAACATGCAAACTAGTTCGTTGCACTGAATTGTAGATAGCCTATGACGTGCGAGCGATCTTATTTGAATCATAAAAGGGAACTGGGCACGAGATGTATTGTTTCAATTACAGCATCCGGTGAGGTCAAACCCATTCTGTTTATGTCCTACAGAGGTCTTATAGTAATATTTTGATACATGAGGAGTTCTTCGTTCGAGTGGGTCGATCAATTGTCAAAAAAATATTGTAATTTATGTAAAATTTCTATTGTCCATTTGTATAGACTGGTCTAAGGTCTGGTTGAGTGGAACATGGTTGACATAACATCTTTTAGAATTTTATAAGCTACGGGTCTTAATCGCGTAAATATTTTATTTTAAGTCTACTATTATAAAGCGTCTACACAATTTGCGCAGCCATGGGCTAGAAATGCAACGATACGCAGTACACAGAAATCTGTGCTCGACGCGGCCTTCCATCCCGACTGTAAATAGTAATAATCCTAAATTATTAGGAATTTGTGATTTTTTGGAAAACACTGAATTTGTGATAGTAATAATAATAATGTCTTGGGACAACTCACACAACGCCATCTGATCCCAAACTAAGCAGAGCTTGTACGTACTATGGAAACCAGACAACTGTTAAACATACTTACATATTTCTAAATACATACATACTATAGATAAGTAACACCCAGACCCTCGTGCTCGTCACACAAAGTTTTATGCTCGTTTAAAAATAAGAACATATTAATGAATAGTATTAAAAAAATCGATTTGTATAGGATAGTTATGGCAACACTGAAATGTAATGTCACTTTTTTGTCTGTGCTTAATGCTTGTTTGGCGCCGGCGCTTAAGAAAACATTTTAAAGCATTTACAAATAGCTTTTGTTATTTCTCGTGTTGTGTATGGTATTGTGGTTACATTACGTGAGTTTGAGATAGAGACTCCATATACATAGTAACAATCAGAAATATTTTGTGAGACAGAGACTCGTACCAATTGTGCCAATTGTGAAGTGATTGTGAGATAGAGACTCGGATTATATATATCACTACAAAGCCGAATTCATAGCCATAAACTAGTGTTACACATCATGTGTAATACATAATTAATACGCAATATCATAGTAATGTCCTATTTAAAAAAAAAAAAATGTATATAAATATTTCGATTTTCGAAGTTCATCCACCCATTTCAATTAAACCCGGCAAATTAGGTGAATCATTGTTATTTTTTCTGAAAGTATATATTAATTGACTGAACTGACTGCCTCTGTGGTGCGGTGGGAGTGTATCCGACTGCTACGCAAGAGGTCGTGGGTTCGATCCCCACCCAGGATAAAACTTTGTGTGATGAGCATGATGGTTTATTTCGTGTCTGGGTGTAATTTATCTATAATATGTATGCATTTAGAAATATATAAGTATGTTTATCAGTTATCTGGTTTCCATAGTACAAGCTCTGCTTAGTTTGGGATCAAATAGCGTTGTGTGAATTGTCCCAAGATATTACTAATGTCCACATAAATCAGTAGTTTTCATCTTGACACAACAAAAATTGTAGTTATACTAAGTTCCATAGTCATTTGAACATTGCCCTTTGAAAATGTTAAATTTAATGTATTTTTATGACACGTAATACCCTAATAGGGTATTTACACCCATTTTTGAAAAGTGTCTCCTTTAAATTCTAAAAATAATTAGCCACTAAAAAAAACATAATTTTCATTCAATCGATGTGTCATAAATGTGCATTAAATTTAACATTTTCAAATTTTCCGCGTAATTTGACAAAAACGCTGGAGGCAATGAACGAAATATTTATCTGTGGTAATGACGTCATTTGGCTATGTAAAGAAATATGTGCCGATATTTTGTATGACAATTACGCAGACACTTTTTTTTTTTTTTTTTTATAAAAAGACAACTCCCGCATTAGGGTACAAGCCCTGTGACGCGGGGGACTTTACAAACATACAAATCACGGACACAAAGTACACCCAGACTCGGAACAACAATTTGTGGATCACACAAAGTGGTGTCTCGTGTGGGAATCGAACCCACGACCTCTTGCGTAGCAGTCGGACACACTCCCACTGCGCCACAGAGGCAGTCAAAAACTTTTAAGTTTACACCATTGATGTAGAGACCGGACTGCGCCATAACCTCACAAAATTGACCCTCTCTAGAAAGAGACAACGCTACTTTGTAGACGATACCTGTCAAAGGCCGCATGAGTTTTTTCTCTCTTTCACGCTTTGCAGTCAATATTTACTCTTTAATTGATAGGGATGGTACGGTCCAGGTCTATACGTCAATGGTTTACACAGCCGTATGACGTAATAACATGGCGGCTACTATTTCATAATGTTTTGAAACGGATTAAAAAAAACTGAAAACTTTGAATTGAATTTTAAAATTTATTTAGTTATTTTATGAACTAAAACTACAACATTTTCGGACTGCCGTTTATATACACTATCTCAATAATATATTTATACATTTTTTGTCATATAAAGTACCCGTCACGGTATTAATGATGAGTGCTGGTATCTAAATCTGCTTCTAATGTAATGTTTGTTAAAGAGTAGGTAATATCGGCAATATGAGAACTAAATCTAAATCGAAACTCTATTTGCGCACAAATCATGTACTCTCTGCGACTTTAACAAAAAAGCTTTGACTTATATATTGCGATAATTTTGCTAATTTTGACGTTCAAGTCTTTTTAATAAATAACACAAAATTTTCTAAGATAATGTTGACATTTTACATTACAGATCTTAAGCACGGATCAAAATGATTCGATTACATGCTAGTATTTGAATTGTGTGGCTTTAGTGTTAACCTAACAAGTTCTTAAAGCGCGTTGATTACTACTTCTTCCATATACTCATGGCGTTCCCAAAACGCTCGTTATTAGCTATGCGCGCGACTTCTTCCGCGTGTCCGCGTGATGGCAGTGCTACTTTCTCTTTATAGACGTCAGGGTGATGCCTAAGTTACTCTTTACATCCTTAGCTGTATGGCAGAGAAAGTCCCGTCAAAATCCGTCTAGCCGTTTCGGAGTTTACCCGGAACAAACAGACATGGTATGTTTGTTATAAGTACCATATGTTAAATTCATTTCGTGCAGTCGTTCTGAAGTTCTGCGCGTTCACACATACCGGCGATTCATTTTTATTTAAAGCTTAACTCTGCCACGGTTCGCTGTGGCTTTTAAAGCCAGCAACAACCGCCGGCCTTCCCAGAACATTCTGTTAAATTTTCATCACAATCTGATGAATGGCTTCGGAACGCATAGAGGACATCAAACAAACGTTGATTTTTATATAGGTAGAAATCTATCATTCGCCCGCGTAAACGTTCGGTTATCGCCATAAATACCATAAATAATACCCGGGACTTAAACTATTTCCATACCAAATTTCGTCAAAATTTGTTCAGCGGTTTAAGGGCCGGTCTAGTAGCCGAATCCATCGATAGATAGATTATTGAATCTATCTATCGATGGATTCGGCTACTAGAGGTAGAATTTTGACATGTGCATCTAGTAGCCAAATCCAACGATAAATAGATTATTGAGACCGGCCGTAAATGTGAAAACGTAGGTAACAGACAGAGTTACTTTCACATTTATAATATTACTATCAGACCCGCGTACCTAACTTCTTCGGCGTGATTTTTTTCCGTTTTTGCAACATTTTTCTGCTCCGCTCCTATTGGTCGTAGCGTGATTTTATATAGCCTACCTCGATAAATGGGCTGACCAACAGTAAAATAATTTTTCAATTCGGCCCAGTAGTTCCTGAAATTATCCGGTTCAAACAAACAAACTCTTCAGCTTTATAATATTAGTATAGATACATAAGCATGATATTGTAAACGCCCGTCGAGCCCTCATCTGAACATAGGCTTATAGATAGCGCAGTTACAGGGCCGTAATTTGGCCCCTAGTAATAGTACTAATATATCTTGAACTAGTACACGTGTTCAATATGTGAATGAACGCTCTTGATCATTAGCGCTGCACTTTGCACTACCGATGTAATAACTAATTATAAACGTGTGCGCACCGGCCAAGTCATTACAAATACAAACTATGCTTCGATCGTGATTACATTTGTTTTTTGTAAAGTGTTACTCATTTGATTAAATCAATCTTGTTTGTTTTTTTAAGCTATTTATCGCGGGCTTTGAGCGCGGCCACCGAATCAAGAATTTCCGTAACGAAAATAAAACCTAGCATCCCCACTTCGCCTACCATGTAGCTCGGCTGAGCGTTCGCTTAACGTTTAAGTATACGAAGCTCGCTCGTTACGAGCTGCTCCGAAATGTAATGAAAAGAAAAAAAATACTGCATAAATAAAAAATAAATAGTTAATTATAATTGCATAAGTTGATAAAAAATGCTACGCAATAGCTTTACCGCGGTAGTTTCCGAGTGCCACACAATTTTTTTATATAAAACTACCTGATTCACGTATCGTTGCACCAAAATAAGTGTAATATAGAGTGACAATACTCAATTCCCATTCTCTCGTTCTGAGATTTTCTTTCCTATAATATTATAATGTCCAATTTTCCGACTTTTCGATTTTCATATATGTATTTATTTAAACATTAACTGAAAAGAATTCTTATAGTAACTCTTGTCTGTAGATTCTCATTAAATTGTTTATTCTGTTAGTTTTCTTATCTTTTTAGCATAAGTTAGTTTTACATTTTATTAGGAGCATTATTAGAATGTACATTTCTGTTAGGTATATGCCAAACTATCTATTTTCAACTAAATGACTAATTAAATTTACACCGTTTCCAAAAAAAGATTAAGAGTACTGAAGGTAAGCTTCACATAAGTACTTATATTATATAATTTGTATATATTTGAAAATATCTAAGTATGTTTATCAGTTGTCTGGTTGCCATAGTACAGGGTTTGTTACTTATGTGCCAATTGGGTATTTGAATGTCAAGTCAAATCAGTATCTTTTTTATAAAATGTCAAAAAGATTCGTTCAATAGAGATTTGTATGCAATTTAACATTGTGACGTCATTATGTTCTAGTTTCAAATCATTTACTTTTAGTATTTATTTTGATGATTATAATTACTAAAACATATTATATTATGCACGAATATATAGTTTTAAGATCATTTAAAGGCATATTATTACTTGGTAAGTGTAAAATAATTTATGGTTATTCATTGATTTGACATTCAAATACTTAATTGCCCCAAGTCCCGCCCTGCGCACTGTATAAACTGTGCGCTGGAACAACTAACACATAGACATCGCTCACAAACTCGGAATCTCGGAACACTTTGTTTTAAAGCTGTTCCGATATTGTGTCTATGTGCGCTGCTTGAGCGAAGTACGTATGAAACCTTTCTTTCTTACTTTTGACGTTTTTTTTTTGATGTTTTAAAGGTGAAGCTGAGTGACTGACATACCTATATCAATGCAAGGCCTAAACTATAACAGTTAGTAACTTGAAATTTCGCAAGGGTTCCTTTAGTAACGTAATTTCGCAAGGGTTCCATTAGTAACGTAGGGTAGCACTAAAAAAAGATTTTTGAAAATTCACACCCTAAGGGGGTAAGACAGGGGTGCTAAGTTAGTATGAAACTTTGCCGTTAAAATATTTTAGTAAAAATCTGGCATCGACGCGGGCATAAGCTAGTTTAGAATATTTGTTTGAATAACCATATCTAACATGACATTAATAATTAATTTGATTGTAAACATAGTAAGTACCTCAATGAACTGTCTTTTAACGCGCTATTATGTAACTAGTAACTCATACATAAGTTCGAATGAACCAATAGTGTTGGTTAGTAGGCATGTTAGTAGACATTGTATAATACTTAGGCCCGTGCCAACTGATTGGCGAAATGATGATAATTTGTGTATGTTCCTGTTACTGGCAGCTATCAACACCTCAGGCCGTACTGTGAACTCTTATAGCCGGTCAATTGTAGATGAAAAATTAAGTGTCCTGCTACTTTGTACCATAAAAATGCCAAAAAGTAGGCGAGTCAGTGATGACGTCACCCAAACGGGCGAGAGACCATTTTGAAAGCAGTTCAGCGGAGACCAATTCACGTATTTAAAGCAGTACAGTTGCAGTACAGTTGCAGTTAAGTTTCGATTAAAACGGCCATTTTTGTATTCTTGTAACTTTCCTCACTCCTAACTTTATCGTTATACCTAACCTGATTTGGTATGCCTGGAGTTTTAGGCTGTGTTGATGACACACATGTCTTTAAGAGGCCGCTAAAAACGCTATTACTGCATAGAACAGCATCATTTGATAAATGTTCAAGTGGTATAGTGATGCTATACTATATTTATTACTACACAAACACTTTCACCCGAAGCTCTGTCAACCTCACTTTTACATTGCAACATTACTTGGGATTTAAAACAAACAAAAAAATAACATGTTCATAAAAAAAATATTTATTTTATAAAAAATAAGCGACCAACACACATTTCTTAGCATTTAAAACAAAAGTACCTACATAATAAACAAAAAAGTAACAACTACTTTTCATAACATAAATAAACTACAGTATATTACAACTAATGAGTATTATAGAACAACTAATTAGTGTATTTGTGGGTTTGATTCCCTCATGGAACAATGCTTTGTGAGAGCCATAAATATGGGCCATATTGGAAAAATATGGAAATGATAAGCAATATAATATTAAAAATATTATAAATAATTAGTTAATAAATTGTAGGTGTGCAACTCGGATATGGACATTATCAGTGTCGATAGATGCCAGCAATGTAGGTGCAACCCATGATAGCTTCATATGGACTAATCACATGGACAAAAATGTGCAACTTAAATGTTTTGATTTTTCTAAATGTGTCTGCTATTTGAGACTAAATAGAGAAAATACAAAAAAATCAAAACAATACCTGTTTTGATATACATTATTTCTTTTGAATTCTTGTAACAACACCTTATTGTAATTAATCAGACCATTAAGATGTTAGTCAATTTAACAAAAAATCTGTTATACTAACAGTTAAAAGTTGTTGCCGTCCGCTACCATAAAAGAAAAATTGAATTTAATTGCTGCCCGCTAAGTCGACTGACAGCACCGATTTACGCCAAATTTTGTCCGGCCGGTCTTAGGCACAAAATCATCCCACCAACGAAGATGAGCGAGAAGCGAGTAGCGGTTTTGTCGCTCAAGATACATGAATAGATATATATTGTAGATTCCGTCCGTGTAAACAAAAGAGATGCAGTATAGAACGAGTACGCGCCGCAAAGGAACGGTCAGCGACAACTACTAATATCTTTATCTCTTTTCTTTAGACGGGATCTACATAAATATGTAAGTTTCTTGTGCGATAAATCGCTACTCGCTTTGTCGCCGTTGATGGGACAGGTGGCTTAACACCGACGCACGTAAAAGAGTTGTATTGCAATCTCTCGCTACACAATATTGAGCGCTACAAACAATCGGGAGAAGAGTTTTTCTCCAGGATTTTATGATTCTTGGACTTAGTCTTGGTTGTTTTCTTTTGTAAACTTTGGAAGCAACTCCTGTATTCTTTATCCGTACCTGTTGGGTTAATTAAGTGCACCAGACCACATTTCCGTTTCGTTTTCCGCCAAAGTTTATATTTTACTCGGTAGTGATGGATAGATTTACCTAGATAGACTTTTGTTTTCGTTACCCTTCAGAATTTGTGTATATTTATATTTTTCTATTCCAGCCCCTTCAAGATGAATAGGGGAGCGCGCGTGGAGCCGACTCCGCCGGAGTGCGCGCTCGCCGCCGAAATGTTCGATCACTTCTGTTCGGCTGGCACTATGAAACAGATCCTCGCACTGCACAGGGAGATCTGCAATACCCTTAACCTCAAACCCAACAGGCTGCCCGACTTCTATCCCAAGCTAAAGGTGAGTTTACCATTAACTTATATTATATAAGTGCTCAATAAATGTTAGCCCTGTAAGTCGGTTTTCTTTTTTAAATTACATTGTCACGTGCGGTCCGTAGTACGTTTGACGTGCTCAGCTCTTGAACTCAATCAGATTGCAATTAAGCTCGAATCAAAGAACTATTTGTGACTGTAAGAGAAATGTACTATTTATAACTGCCTCTGTGGCTGTGGCCCGGTGGGAGTGTATCCGACTGCTACGCTGAGAGGTCGTGAGGTCGATCCCCACCCAGTATAAAACTTAGTGTGATGAGCACGATGGTTTATTCTGTGTCTGGGGTTATTTATCTATAATATATATGTATTTAGAAATATATAACTATGTTTATCGGTTGTCTGGATTCCATAGTACAAGCTCTGCTTAGTTTGGGATCAGATAGCGTTGTGTGAGTTGTTTATTATAGTGGATTTTGATTCTTTTTGTAAAACTGACTACAACTACAATGTACAGAGATGAAAACTGTAAAAATGAGGGTAAGGCAATTCATTATCGCACTGTAATAGTTTTAACTTAGAAAGTGATATTTTATAATACACAATTTTTTAGACCGTAACGATTATGAACGTGCATTCTCTTTGTGATAATTAGCGATGCATTCGGCTATAAAAATAGCTTTCATTTAATTTTATATGCCCTGAGACCTCTGAATAATAGCAATTACTATACTACTACTTTAATTTACGTATCTATACTAATATTATAAAGCTAAAGAGAGTTTGTTTGTTAGTTTGTTTGAACGTGATAATCTCAGTAACTACAGGTCCGAACTTAAAAAATATTTTACTGTTGGATAGCCCATTTATCGAGGAAGGTTATAGGCTATATAACATCACGCTACGACCAATAGGAACGAAGCAGCAATGTAAAATGTTGCAAAAACGGGGAAAATTCACGCATACGAAGTTGCGCGGGTCAGCTATTTATAATATAGGTACTTACTATAGTATAGTATAGACTACTAGCTGACCCACGCAACTACGTCTTCGTCAATTTTCCCTCGTAATATAGAAAAAATTAACTTTACAACCTATTCTCTTATCTACCAAATATAAAACAAAATTTTGTTAAAATCGGTCGAGACTCGAGCCGTTTCGGAGGAGTTCGACCACAAATTTGGTGACAAAAGATTTTTATATTTATCACTTAAAAGTGTTTCCGTTTACGTATATTTTCTTTGTGTGATCCGCGACTTCGCCCGCGTGATGACGGTTATCTCGATAAAAGCTATCGTATGTCCTACTCCGGGCCTCAAACTATCTCTATATCACATTTTATTAAAAATCGAATGAGCAGAATTTGCGGATTATTGGATTCTGTAGCCGCGGTTTCTATTATTGGTAGATGGACATTTCAATCAATTGGGTTATTCTTTAACTAAGTCTAGTGAATGTTATTGTTGCTGATGGGTCATTTTGTAACGCAATAGGAACCATGTCGTTACCTATTACTTAAAAAAATATGACAAGGCACTTGGCATTACATGTACATGTAGAATCCCGACGTATCACAAGAGTTGTTTTGCATCCTAAGTGACATGAAATTTTGATTTTTTTGAATTCAAGTAACATTATTTCACATTGTTCCTTCTATAAATTTTTAGAGAAGTTTTCAGTTAATACCAGAGGTCTTCAATAATGTTTTCTGTAATATGGCACCTAAGGGTTTTATATATTCTAGTTCTAACGATAAATCAAACAATGTTGTACCAGACACTTTTTCTTTCATATTTATAAATTGATTGATGATTGTTGATTTTCGCTTTCAATCAAAATGCTGAAACACGTGTATCTTTATTTACAACAACAAAGCCAAGTACCTTTTTTTTTACAGATCTAACTTCAAAACTCATAACATACAAACTTGCCACCCCTATTTTACCCCCTTAGGGGTTGATTTTCCAATAACCCTTGTTTCATTGTTTTAAGCGAAAAACAAATTGACGAATTAGATAAAATCTTGCACCCTCAATTTTATCCCCTTAGAGGACGAATTTCCAAAAATCTATTCTTATCAGAAGGATACCTACGTTATATAAGAAATACTGCCTCGAAATTTCAAGCTGTGCGTTGATCCATTAGCCAGTGAGTCAGTCAGGACAAAGAATTCTATATACCTATTTATAGACTAGTTGACCCGCGCAACTTCGTATGCGTAAATTTTCTCCGTTTTTGCAACTTTTTTCATTGCTACTCTGCTCTTATTGGTCATAGCGCGATGTTATATAGCCTATAGCATTCCTTCCACCAGTATTTTTTTTTTTTAAATTCTAACCTGTAGTTCCTGGGATTATCGCTGTCAAACAAACAAATAAATAAACTCTTTAGCATTATAGAATTTTATAAGCTACGGGTCTTAATCGCGTAAATATTTTATTTTAAGGCTAAATACCTTTGTTTATTGAACGACGTTTCGACCGTATTGCGGCCGATACGATATCCATCTTCTCGGTTGAAATTGACGTGTTTTTTTATTTCAACCGCTTTCCGCGCCATCTTGGAAGCAATAGTGACGGCCATACATTGCAAACTCTTTAGCTTTACAATATTAGTATAGATTACTTGAAACATGATAATCTTATAATTGCAACGGAAAATCACATTAATTAACTCACATTCTACTCGTCAGTTAAATCCCAATAAAACACTGTCATAATATAACATTAAAACCGGATTTAACACTAAGTACGTAGAAATTTATCTAGAACGTGTATAGTGGCACTCGGCCAAAATATATGCAGCTTCACCTGCTCACGTGTCACGCTGGAATTCCGACATCATGAGGGGAAAAGATCCCGGAATACATAGAAATAGAATCATGGACTTCACTTCCAAATAAACTGCTTATTTTCATGATTGTTAAAAAGAACTTGAAGTCTTGCGGCCCGAACAAAGTGTTTTAACATGACATCTTACTGAGTTATGGAGATCACTATCTATTTGGATTTCTTCTTATTTTCTACTAGCTGTCCCGCGCAACTTCGTATGCGTAATTTCTCCCCGTTTTTGAAACATTTCTCGTCGCTTCTCCGCTCCTATTAGTCGTAGCGCGATGTTATATAGCCTATAGCCTTCCTCGATAAATGGGCTATCCAACAAAAAAATATTTTTTCAAATCGGACCAGTAGATCCTGACATTAGCGCGTTTAAACAAACAAACAAACAAACAAACAAACAAACAAACAAACAAACTCTTCCGCTTTATAATATTAGTATAGATTTAATGGCCATCTAAACCATTTCCAGCTAATTTCGCTCAGGGTTCAGTGTAATTGAGCATATTTTAACGCGATAATTGCACTGGGTACCTATTAATGACAGTGTTTTTTTGTGATCGCCTCCCTCGGCCTGTTGCTGGTACGAATCCCAGCATAAAAACTGGATATCCATTATGCTCAATACTTGGCGAATGATGAAGCTATGCACATGGCGGTTAATCGGGACTCTGCGAGCCAGTCACGTGGCTTGGTCTACATAAATACATGACTGGATTTATGTAGACCAAAGCTTCGACCTACATTTGCAGTATCATCCAAATGAACAAAGGGTTCTCAGTGTTATACAATACATACTTCAAGCGGTAATATAAATTTATCCTTGCATACCAAACACCAAGCTTGAGATTGCAATGTTACAAACCATTATCGTAAATAAAATGCTATCCAATGAGTCGCGGACCAAAATAATGTGATTCATTCACCTCTAATTGAAATAAAATCGACCCGAACTTGCAAGAAAAACAAAACAACGATTTACGAACGACTCATCTAAACGTGGGCGGGTTGGCGTAAATTTAATATCCATTACATTTTTATGGCGTAAACATTAATGCCAATAATCGGTCAATTATGGTCTAGAAAATAGCCAAAAATACTGTGATATTTTATAATACTCTAATTATGAAATAGTTTGAGCACTTATCTACCGTTTTACTAAAATCCGGTATTGAATATGCGCGGTCGGGACTCGCCAAATATGGACACGATAATTCGTTGAATCGGGATCGGGAGTGACAAAGGGAAGGGCGACCCGTTCCCTATAGGTGTACCCCAGATGTAAAAGTTACAATTACACTCGGTACAACAATTTATTGGTCACACAAAGGAATACAGTGTGGGAGTCAAGTGTTAAGCAAGGTTAGCCAACATTAGGTGTAATGTGATGGTTTTCTGCGTTCAAAATCTCTCGGTCGCGTCCTATTTCCCATCGCACTGTGAAAGGGAATATTTGAGAGTAGTGGGTTAGTCTTTCTTGAGATTGTACTAATCGAAATCGTGAATTATTCTTTCACCGATTTACTTCTATTTGTATACGGCTCTGGTGTCTTGCGGCCTAGGACAACGTTTTGAAATTATGCAGCCGAATAGTGAAACCACCTTCCAAATAGGTAGTCAAATTAGTAGTACTTACTTAGTAGTTAGTATTTTTAAGAAGAAAAAGAAAAGTTTTGTTTATTGGCATGTATATAACGTACAAAAAAAAACCTTAAATTATAGATTATCAGTCTTAAACCTTAACATACACAATTATAGATATCAGTCTTAAACCTTAACATAAACAAAGAATTAGAGTTTGCGCGTCATAGCTATGTTATATGTTGCGAGTTTTGCGAGAAACTTGCAACGCTGATTTTTTGAGACGTTTTTCAAATCAGTTAAAAACAGATCTGCTTAAGCTTTATTATGAGTAGGGTAGTTTATTCTATAATATATCAGTAGTAACAATCGCGGCGTTTTTTATTTGATAGCTCTGCTGAATCGCATACCTCTTATGTATGAGGTATGCGATCCGCTGCGACATGAGATCATCATGCATTGCTTGCGTCATGATTATTATATTCTAATGATTTTGTTCCATAACTGCGAATGTCCCCCCCCAGCGAATGTTTTGTTTTATGTACTTGCTATGCCAATTGCTAGTAATTCTCAGCTGTAATGCTTGCCATAGCGTTATGAGCAATAGCTACTTATGCGAGATTAGCGAAGAATCTGTACTAATCTTATTGCGGCAAAAGCAAATTGTCAAAAAAATATTCTTCTGCCACAAAAATCTCTCCACCTCCCTAAGGTTGACTGGTAGAGAAAGAGAAGATGCTTATGGCATACAATAAAAACAATATTATGAAGAGTGTTTGTGTGAATGACATCTGAGAAACTAATTTGACGATATTGATGAAATTTATTATGGAGTTTACTTTTAGCTTGGCTAAGGATTATAAGCATACCTGATTAAAGTAGCGGTGAGCTGTGCAAGGCTGCTCAACATTTTCGTCATGGAAGTCTTCGGGGGAGGCCTATGATCCCCAGTAAAAGTTTATAGGCTGATGATGATGAAGATACGGGGACTAACTAATAATGTTGTGGCGGGTTTTCAGATAGTCAGGGAAGCTTGCGATTGCTATCAACACGCAGTTTTTAATTGTCTTCCATTTGACTTTATCTTACTTAATGTAAAGTGAAGATTACCCAGATATTTTGATACAAATCTACTGTATAGATACGTCGTATAACTCTGTATATAGATATACCTACTAGAAGACTGCTACGCGAATCATCAACATGTTGAGTCTTGTCTTAAATACATAGAACGATTTGCGACTTCAAATTATACGATATGATATCATCAAATTTGTTCTGATTTAAATTGATACGCAACTCGGTCGTATAGGACAATGACTAATTAACAATCGCCTGGCGAATTCATGAGAATCGTTTATTTATTTTTTGTTGTAGGTAATTTTGTTATCTATAACTATATAGGTATTAGATAGCTGTGACTGTGATAACGAATAAATGTCTTTGTTATTGTTTGAGGGCGAAAGTTATGAGTAATGACGTTTGCAGTATTGAGGTCGCGACACCACCCTTGCTAAATTAATTGCTCTAATCGTATGTCAGACAGTGCGGACAGGGCGTAGAAGCGGCGCTTCAAATGGACTTTCATACAATACGTTAAAAAATCTTCCAAAACAAAACTTATACATATATACTAGCTGTCCCGGCGAACTTTGTACCGCCATTTTTTTTGTGAATCGGTTTCAATTGTGAATCTAAACCATCCTCGAATCCCCATGAACTCACACATCAAAATCTGTCCAGCCGTCTAGGAGGAGTTCAGTGACATACACACGCACACAAAAAATATATATATTATAAAGATTAATGACGGTCATCCGCTAAGGTTTGCATGACGGTTATACATAACCTTAAAGATTTGCCTGCAGGCAAACCCTAGCTTATGTGGCCGTATATATATATATATATATATATATATATATATATATTATCTGTACATTATAGAGCTCGGTTATGTCTGTTGTTTAAGCTTGTAAGGTTATAACCGTCATGCAAACCTTAGCGTGTGTGGCCCCGCCGTTATGTTTTCACGTGTGAAAATAACTATCTGTTATGTTGATGAAATTTATGTGGTATAGAGATAGTTTGAGTCCCAGGTAAGGACATAGGACAGATTTTATCGCGATAGCTGACATCCACGCGGGCGGGACCGCAACCAAAAGCTAGTCCATACTATACTAATATAATAAATGTGAAAATGACTCGGTCTGTCTGTCTGTCTGTCTGTCTGCTACGCTTTCGACAAACAGCTAAACCGAATTATGTGAAATTTGGTACGAAGATAGTTTGAGTCCCATGGAAGGACATAGGATAGTTTTTATCACGATAACCAACATACACGCGGGCGGAGCCGCGGGCGAAAACTAGTAGAATATAAGAAGACAATTATTAATACATATCTATTAATAATGTCATGAATAAGAGGGATCCAGAAAACGGGCCGTTGACGCGACATTTCAAATTATATAGAAGAGACGACGCGTCTCTCTCGTCCTGCCTGTTTCTTTTACCCCTTTGAGCAGGTTCACGTTAAATAGTACCGACTGTTTTGCCGTTGACTGATTTTCTGAGTCTGCTTGTATACATAACTATAAACGTGTATGCCAATCAATGATGTGTGCTTCTGTGGCTGTATATGTTACAGTTATTTTTTGCATATCGTAGTATCGAAGAACAGAATAGTATACGGTTTCCCCAATTGTTAGTTCGCAAGGTCGCAAGATATTTTTCATTATGTATTTTTTGATAATATGAACTGTTTCTACTTAAAAAAATATATTGAATCAGACTTGTTGTTTGACCTTAGACCTTTTTATGTACAACAATATTGTATAATGATGGGAAAACGATGTATTTATACAATACTTTTGGCTAGCGATACAACATCAAGGTCTATGCGAATGTCACAACTTGTATGGCGGAAGCATTTTTACGGTGTTAATATTATCGAAACTAATATAAACTACGAAGATAAACTCTATCTGTCTGTCTGTTACGTTTTAATAGATTGAGAGCTGGTGCACATTTTTGGATAGGTGTTTAAACTTGTCCAATACTTCTTCTATAGTACCCAAAATAGCGTGGCTCGGGCTGAACACCCCTGAACCGATTCATCTCGATGAAATTTAGTATGAAGATAGATTCCCTAGGGAGGTTATGGGATAATAGCCGACAGGGCCACAACTCTTGATGAAAATCGAGATGACATATGATTGACGTCATAATGGCTGTCTTTCAGCGCTTTAATAATGTCATTGTTCTTTCCCCTCTCACAAATAATTTACGGAACAATAGTTTGGTTAATAATAATGAATTTTATTGATCAGATACTGAGATACAGTTGTGGTTTGTAACACTGAATCCTACACTAGGATAGTGTGTTGTAGGGGACAGTCTCTTTCGATACTTACTGGTGTCTGGTATGGATGAGTGACATTTGTTTATCCTTTTATCTATACAAATGTTATAAATGCGAAAGGGTGCCTATCTGCTATTCTCTGTTACATTTCCATGACTAAACGGCAAAAGATCTGAACTGTTTTACAATAAGCTCTATATGGTATCCTGGGAAAGGATTGGTTACTTTCCTAAAGAGTGTCTTTTGAATACCAATACATAGGTAAATTTTAATAGCGATGGTTCTTATCTAATGATAATCCACTTCGCATTTTATTTTGTTTTGTTTTTTAAGTGTAGACTTGCAAGCGACCATTTCGAAGTGCGATCATTGGCTTAGTTTTGCAATGCAATTTTAAATACGAGTTTAAACCCTTATTCATAATACTTTAATAACAGTATTTTAAGTATCGAATGCTTTGTCTTCTTCTATTATATTATTAAATTCTGTTAATAAACGCATAAAAATTTGTAAGTTTAAATTTGTCTTAATTTGATGATGCCTGAGCTACGCCGTAAGTATTTCAATTGTACCATGATCTTCTGGTTCCCTTGTTTTGTGAGCAAGCGTATATTTTTTAATCTCGTAACTTTCTAGTTATATGACAACTGATATAGACTTTAAAATGTTATTTTTGTTTGAGAACTAACCATTAAAGTATACGTTGTTAAATATATATGTCAATTAGTGTTTAGTTCTATGCTTGTTTGTTTGAACGCGATAATCTCAAGAACTTCTGGTTCGAAATTTAAAAAATCTTGGATAGTCCATTTACCGAGGAAGGCTATATAACACGCTCGCTATGACCAATAAGAGCGGAGCATCGATGAAAAATGTTGCAAAAACGCGAAAAAATTACGGAGACGAAGTTGCGCGGGTCAGCTAGTAAATGATAAAACGTACCTTACGTGGACTTAATTCATGACAAAGTCAACATACGACATATTTTTTCGCGTTAATTGACTTTAAAGCAAAAACAGCCGCGGGCAAAAGAAAGTGCTTATTATTTCGGACACATTTTCGATTCTTTTATGAGCTTCTAGCATGTTTAGGTAAGTATACAAAAAGTATTTAAAAAATGTTATACAACAAGTTAATTCTATAACTACGTGGTATTTTAATTAAAACTATTTTTCTGTTACTTACTATGTATATATACTTTTACCTCAAACATGACAATTATTGTTAATTATGAAGAGAAGCATAATTATACTTTCATTTAGTCATCAAAATATGTAACACTTGAAAATACGTTACGTGTTATGAGTTTGACGTGTGTATCTGTGTGTCCTCGTAGCGCCCAAACAAGTGTTCTTTAATAGAAAGCTCGTTAAATCAGGATAGTTATTTGCTCGTTAGATGTAAATCCTTTTAGTCGTTTTTTAATAATAATAATAATATATAATACTTTTGAGACGACTTAGCTCTTGGACTGTATATAAAAATAAATGTTTGTCTGTATGTCCTTTACAGAATCGTAAACTATGATCTACAGCAAGTGTTGTGCATGAGCCCACGAAGGTTTACGGGTACAGGTAGCGGGGCATCAATAAAAATGTTGCAAAACTGGGGAAAAATAACACAAACTAAGTTGCGCGGGTTAGCTATTTAAATATAAATATTACATATAATAGCAATATAAAAATGTTACTTTGAGCACAATTCAAAGTAAATTGTCGCTGAGCATCGCCAAAATCGACGTTGAATTGAAGAGAAAGTCATTTTAGATTCGTTAGTCCTGGCTTAGGATCGATTGCCTGTCGCTAAACCGGGCGTGACCATTTTGTTGACTCGTTAATTCAAAATAAAATGAAAAGCTAGTTCAAAAATAGTCTACACATACATCCATACTACCTATCTATACTACCTATCTATACTAATATTATAAAAAAAAGGTCGAATTTTGTGAGTTTCTTTGCAATCATTGGATAATAATATCTTGGGACAACTCACACAATGCTATTTGATCCCAAACTAAGCAGAGCTCGTACTATGGAAACCAGACAACTGATAAACATAATTATATATTTCTAAATACACACATATTATAGACTAGCGGACGCCTCGCGGTTTCACCCGCGTAGTTCGCGTTCCCGTGGGAATACAGGGATAAAAAAACAGCCTATGTCACCCGGGGTTACAGTAGGGACAAGATAATAGGTCACTTTTGACATTTCATCAAAATTCAACAACGTAACCTTGTAATGGCGGGCATAAAATAAGAACTGCACAATTGCTTAACTTTTTTCAATTACGTTTACATATTTATTGTAATAATGACCGATACGAGTAATTTTACGATTTGCTTTCACTAATAAACCATTCTAAACATAATAAACAATTTCTGATCTAAAGAACTGAACGTCGTTACAATGTTGCGTCAGTCAACCCTTTTTCTTTTTAAACACTAGGGATGTTACTCTAAAAATCGAAAGCTGATAGGATTGTAAGTTGAATCGAATGCAATGATTACTTGTGAAGAAAAATCACCATAAATTTATAACCACGTTGTGATTATAATAAAACCTAATTATACATATTTATTATTCTTTTAACTAACTATGAAAATACAAAAAAATAACTAAATAGAAAGGTCATTGATGTTGGGTGCAATTTAGGTGGATGTTGCTGGCAACACCAGTGCCTGTCGATGACGCATGTCATGTCGCCATAACATAATGATGACGCAGTCTTTTGTTGTTGTGCGAAGTGACTGTGCGTTTTTGGTGTGCTCTCTGTTATTTTCTTCTGATCCGGCTTTTTCATTGAACTGATCTTACTGACTACGTTTACCTGGCTATAAATTGGACTCCGATTGCTTAACGATTATTAAACAAGAAAAACATTACAGTCTTACTATGTCGAAACGAGGGAAAACTCTAAACAGTCAATCTCGCGAACTAGTGCTGAAATTGTACAATTATTTTGGACGTGAATCAGTTAACGATGGGCCTCTTTTACCATTGAAACCACCGAGAGAACGCGTTGCCGAAGCATTGGGAATAGGGAAGAAGACAGTAACTCAAATTCTGAAAGAGAAATACGGACCATCAGGCTCAGAAGATAATACTTTACGTACACCGAAAAAACGAAAGAGGGACAAGAAAATTGTTGACGTTGATAATTTTGATGCTGCTGCAATTCGCAACCACATTTATGGATATTACTCGAGAAAAGAATATCCTACACGGGAAAAGCTATTGAGTTCGTTAAAAGGCGCAGGCTTATTTTTTGGAGGCAAATCGTCTCTATCAAAGGTTTTGAAATCGATTGGCTTTAGATTTAAAAAATCCGACAAGCGGAAAATCCTGCTAGAACGCTACGATATTATTTTGAAGAGAATAACATTCTTACGTCAGGTAAATAAAATTACGGATTGGGACAATGTCGTGTTTATTGACGAAACATGGTTGAATGCGAACCATACGGTTGCGCGGACATGGACCGATGATACAGCGGCCTCCACCTCAAAAGTTCCATCGGGAAAAGGAGCCCGACTTATTATATGTCACGCGGGATCAGCTTCTCAAGGTTTTATTCCAGACTGCCTCCTCGCATTCGCCTCTAAAACTACAACAGATTACCATGAGGAAATGAACTTTGATGTTTTTAAAGAGTGGTTTGAGAAGCTGCTAGTCAGCTTAGAAAACCCATCGAAAATTATAATGGGCAATGCTCCGTATCATTCTGTACAAGTTGATAAACCACCAACTCAAGCAAATAAAAAGCAAGAAATTGTCTCGTGGCTGGTAAGAAATGGTGTGGAGGCAAGTCCAACTTTATTAAAAGTTGAGTTGTTAAATCTGGTAAAAGCAACTAAGCCGTCCAAGCTCCGCTATGTAATCGATGAACTAGCCCTAGAGCATGGACACGAAGTTATTCGATTGCCTCCCTACCATTGCCAGTATAACGCCATCGAGCTTATTTGGGCACAAATAAAGGGTCATGCAGCGCGGAACAATACTGAACCACCCTTCAGTACTGCTAAAATGATGACTCTGCTACAAACTGCATGTGCAGAAGTCACTACAGAAGACTGGCGAAAAGTCGTGGAGAAGACAAAGAAAATAATTTTACAAGATTTTGAACGAGATGTGAGAATAGACAATATTATTGAAAATGAATTAATAATATCTCTGAGTGCTGACAGCAGTGATGAAGATAGCAGTTCCGATAGTTCAAGTGAATAAAAGCAATTTTTTTGTTAAATTACGTAGGTACTTGTCTTATTTTGCTCCTTTAATTTATGAAAGAAAAAATAATAATGGGACAGGGATTCGCATGATCATTTTTAAAATTCACATATGTTTCAAGTCTGTATCGATTCATTCGATTCATTCATTTAATCGATGTTTTTAAGCAGGTCACCTCACTATGAATATAAAACTGACATCTGTCAAAAGTGACCTATTATCTTGTCCCTACTTTAGTGTAGCTTCATAACGATGAAAGAATTTTTCAAATCCGTCCAGTAGTTTCGGAGCCTATTTAATACAAACAAACAATCAAATCTTTCCTCTTTATTATATTAGTATAGATAAATAAAACCCAGACACAGAATAAACCATCGTGTTCATCACACAAAGTAATATTCTGGGTGGGGATCAAGCCCACGACTTAGCAGTCAGGGTTACTAACGACTTTAAAAGATACACTACCCCCGATGGTTATAGGCTATATATTATGCGTATATTGTGCAAATTACCTATAGTTATGACGGTATATTTGTCAACTCAAGTCAGCAAAAATCGTGCGTCCTGGTAGCTTTCCGAGTTAAAAATCGCATATAAACCGAAGCAAAACGAGGGTGGCTTGCTGGCATAAGATAAAATTTTGCAGCTGGCAGCTTACTAGCCATTAAAACCAGCAACAAAGCTATTTTGAAAATGAATTCACCTGATCATGCTATCCTTAAACCTATGCGGTACTGCATATTGTAAAAACAAATATATATTTAAGCCGTAATTACAAATTTTATTGTGGTAATTGTAATTTTATTACTTTTTTATTTGCTCTTTATATATGTAACGGTCAAAGTTAATAGGTATATTGAACGCATTGCAGTTGGCATTGCTCTCTGAAAAACATTTTACTGAACAATAGTTTTAATTTTGGATGTTATGCGACATTTGTTTATCCTTTAGTATTTGTAATGAACGATTTAGTTTGCGACAGAATACGCAGTAGGGCAAGCTCTTTGTTTAACAGAATTGAGATATACGGACGAACCTTGGAACATGTACTGTTCCAAAAGATTTTCCCAACAAGTGCAGAGTAGGATTATAGTATTTTTTATAGGCATTTCTTGCCAATTACTTTATGAATGGTTAATTAACCTCAAACTCTTCTTTTTTTCATCAGCATGCGAGGGTCATGCTCTAGCGAGGGCATGACTGCACGCAGGAAGTAAAAAAGAATTTGAGGTTGAGCGACATACACACATCAACAAAGTCTAGGGATATTCCGTATTTTAAAATATATAACTAAATAAAATATGTATATACAGGGTGTTTGGAAGATCGATGCAAAGCCATAAAGCGGACCTAGTATAGACTATTTAAAACCATTTAAGGTTTCAAATAGTCTATACTAGCTCCAGTTTACGGCTTTGCATCGATCTTCCAAACCATAAATTTATATAATAATAATTCATATAAAATCGTAGCCACTCTGCGTTCCTCTATTATTTCTGTTTCACTCTTACCGTTACCCTCTCACCTCTTAGCGTGGTGTAAAAAAAAACACCCATTACAGACAATGTTTCCCCTTTACAAATACAATAATTGCATTTTTGAAAGATAGAAAAATTTGAAGTCCATACCCAGGAATCGAACCCGAGACTTCCGTAGCCAAACCGAGGCCAGAAGCGAACCACCTATCTAGACTATGTTACTAGACCTCAATTTTTTCTATCCCTTGATGCTCGCGAGTTGGGCCCTCATGCATGCGCCATCTAGTCGGTAGTTAAAGAACTATCACGGCTTTTGTTATGTCGCAGGCCGAATATTGAAGTAATTTTTATAGGCATTTCTTGGCAATTACTTTACAAATACAATAATTGCATTTTTTAAAGATAGAACAATTGAAGTCCAGATCCAGGAATCGAACCCGATACTTCCGTAGCCAAAATTGAAGTCCAGATCCAGGAATCGAATCCGATACTTCCGTAGCCAAACCGGGACCAGAAGCGAACCACCTATCTGGACTATGTTGGCCTACGACATCATAATTTCCTCAAATACTCTCTATAACGAAGCAATAACAAAAGCCGTGATAGTTCTTTAACTACCGACTAGATGGCGCATGCGAGGGCCCAACTCGCGAGCATTAAGGGATAGAAAAATTTGAGGTCTAATAACCCTGCTTTCTTCCGCGTGATTTTAATTTAGGTTTGTTGATAAAGCAAAGAAAGTTTCAGCCCCTTAAGGGTTATATTGTAGGGCACCTCTACGGCGTGGCAATCGCGGAAGGAGGCTTGTTTGGGCTCACCAACAAGCCCCCTTCCGCAGGCTGGTTTCGTCTGCCCTTCGGGAATACGACATCGGGGTTCTGGAGTGGCCTGAAGAGTCACCCTACTTAAACCGGGATATGTTACAGCGACGAGCTATGCGTAATTTTTTTGCTAAATTTGACTACTGAAAATCATCTTTTCCCAGCAAGATTTTGACAACTTAATTTTTAGCACGAGGGAACTCTTGAAGTTGTTGCCAAATAAAATATAAAAACTTTTATTTCATGGTTTAAACATCAAAATGTTTTTTTTTTGTTTTTATTATTTTTTGCTTTTTAGTTACCTTGTATTTATTTTTGAAGTCGGTATTTTTTTTATTTAATATATTTGATGACAGCCTAATTTTATTTTAGGTATGTACTTTGGATCCATTCATTGTATGTTTGAAAAGTATCACGCGGTGTTAATTCGAATTTACACCGCGCTGCTGTAATGATGACAGGTGTAAATTCTTACAATCGGGCAAACATCACGCCAACTGATAACAAAAGGCCCACTTAGAAAGCGACTTACTATATAAGGTAATTACAGCAAGTAGCTCCAGTTTTATTGATTATCTGCATATGACTCATTGGACAGTCGGCATTATCGTCTATGAATAATTTAATATCAGGAAAGTACAGTAGCTATCTATACCACTTATTAGGTAAAACAAAAAAACTGCTCGATAATGATTGAGGGCAATATTTCTCCGAAATAAACTGACTGCATACGTTACGACAGTGTGAAAGAATTTTCGTCTACTTAATTGGGAGGTATTCATGTGAAAGACAATAGGCATTGATAATTGTAATAAATAACTATTAATAGTTTACATGCAGTGTTCATCTCTTCATTGATGCGAGGATTTGTATAATAAACAAATTTTATATCATCCGCGATCAAATTCCTCAATGCCTGCATGGTATTTATTAGAAATTGAAAACATATCGTCTCATCACTGTGATTAAAGGAATTAAATTTAAGAGCTACAAAGTAATGACAATAGTTATTTAATTAAATATATACTTTACGATAAATTGTGGGAACATAATGTATTGTGAACTGCAAATATGACAACAGAAACAATCGTTGCAAATTCTATATTGTTCTTTCAGGGGCTCGAGAATTGGGTAAAATAAATAAATGAATGCTACTGTAAAAATAAACAAGCCGGTCAGACTCGCTCACGATGGGTTCCGTACAATTATCTATAAAAACGACTAAAAAATACAAAAAAAAAACCAATTTATTTTAATTTAATTATTTCTTTTTAAAGTGAATAATATAACCTAATATTCTGTTAATGTTTCAAGCGTCTACTTGTTGCCGTTATCAATATCCCTTTTTAAAACTTTCTTAAACCCTTTTTTTTGTATGGGAAACCGCATAAAAAATATTTTATTCTGTTTTTTAATATTATTTATAATAGCGGCAACAAAAATACATCATCTGTGAAAATTTCAACTGTCTAACTATCACGGTTCATGAGGTACAGCCTGGTGACCGGCGGACAGACGGCTAGCAAAGTCTTAGTAATAGGATCCTGTCTTACCCTTAGGGTACGGAACCCTAAAAATGATTTTGATTGATTTAAATGATTTTGAATGAATTGATTTAAATTCCGGTATTAATAAATTAATTTGATTCGTGCCATAAATGTATAATGTGCTTTCATGTTATTGTCTTTATTAAATGAGTCTTGACGGGTCGACAAGGTTTCTAAAATCTCACACACACAATTTGTAGTGATATTTTATTGGAGGCAAATAATCAAATGAGTAATCAAGTCCGAATCATTGACCCATTCCAAAATACAAACAAATTGTTGTTGTTTTTTCAGATTCCCGCTACGGTATGCGTTGCGAACACTTTTCTATACCCTCAATAGACTGAAATATAAAATAATGAAATAGCTATTAAGAAAATCAAGGGTATAGGTAACATAACACGTATTACAATGACAATAGAGTAAATTATTCCCTTTTACCGTTTATCGACAGAAATGTTTATTAATTTTGCATCGACAAAAACTGTACGTAGGAACACCTGACCTGCTGCCTTGAAACAAACTATGTTCATGCTTAAATTATGTCACCCTAAGTGATCTACAGATTTTATATATTGAGGATCAGTATTATAAATATTTATCAGTATGAATAAACATCAGTCGAAATATTTAGTATTTGCATGTTTAATCGTGACAGATTGTAATGGTTTGACTGCTTCGGTGGAGCAGCGGTAGTGTGTGCACAGCACAGTGCTTTGTTAGATCTATTTAAACTTTGGTTCAATATCTGGGTGTACTATGTGTCCATTAGAGCCCGGATTTAGGGCAGGGCAAGCGGGGCTACTGCCCAAGGGTCTCCACAAGAGAGAGCCCCCACACATTACGTTTCTTTCAAACAGTTTTTATAGATATTTGCACAAATATAATAATATTATTCTTGAATATAAAAAAAAATATTATCCTTGTTCACTTCAATCCGTAAAACATAGATATACATTCTGTGCTAAAATAAATTGGAATTTTTCAATAAACCCCAAGCAATTATTTATTGATCAAATTTTATTTTATCACCCTCTAAGTTGGTACCAAAGCTTACATTATTGTAGCGCCAACACTTCTCCCAGTCCTCCATTTTTTTTGCATATGAAAGTGTCGCTTTCGGATCCTTCCACGATTTTTCTTCGATAGCTTCGGTTGTTTTAGAAGCGCCATTCTTTGAACTGTTGGCTTGTTTGTCGTACTCGTAAACCCTCGTCTCCACTTAATGCGAGTTTCATAAAGATCATGTCATCCGCGAATTTGCCTTAGGTGTACAAATTTGAGCAGTTTCAGAATCAACGCTTTTCGTACCTTTATAGCCCGTCAGAATGTTATGAAAGATTTAAAAGACTATTTACTTTTTTTTGAGGCAACCTTGTTTGACTCATACGACGATTTGCGAGCACCAAGTGTATGATTCTAGCTATGTTTTCGTCATTCGTAGCCGTTGATGGTCGCCAAGAACGAGGCAAAACAATCAATTCTTTCGGACCGTATTTTAATGTTATATACCATTCACAGCGATTCCACACAAGAAATTTCGTTTCCCTCACAAAATTTAAGGTAAACACTTTGTTCAACATTTATTTCCAATATTAAAACAATCGTAGTGACTCGACATTTTGATAAACAAAACGTGCGAGTTCAGTTGAGAGTTCAGTGCTCGATTCGTCGATTCGTGAATTCGTCAAGATTTTTTCACCTTGTAATCGTAAATTTAGTTTAATTACAGTATTTAAACAATCGATATTATTCCATTCATAAACCAAATAAATAATTACTATCGACTATACAGTATTTGACACACACATACAGTATTTATTTTTTAGTTTTGCCCCAATTTACTGGAGTATTCACGAACCTACTGCATGAAAAATATAATTATTTGGCGTAAGGCAGTTTTTTGAAGGGAAATAAGCAGGGTCTAACGATAATAGTGCATCGCAGTTAGGAAATCGCAGTTTATATGCCGTCTGGACCTATCGTATATGAGATTTCCTCATATTTCTGATAGCCTCCATAGCGCCTTCAGAAAGCTGACCAATAGGTAAAGGCAAGTATTTGTTGTATTTACTAGTGGTCTCATTTGACTATTTACCAGTAAATCTATCACTTTCACTTCGCTGTCTTTAGTAATGTCCAACACTTTTCATTTTATTAATGCTGAGATAATTATTTTATTTAAACATTTAGGTTTGTTGCTATTCCCTTCGACTTTTGATGTTGTATGATTTTGCTTCACACAATACAATCGATAACTATACAATCTAAGTTTCAATCCTTATCTTACTATGTCATATATTAATGGGAATCAGAAGTAGGTATAACAAACAAAATTCAATACTTTCAATTTTTGACTACAATTTTTTACAAATAACATCTTATATCACAGAAAAAAGTCAGATTACAGTACTTGACAGGCCTTAGTTAACTATGTGATAGCAGGTTAAAATAAACTGAAGTTATTTTTATTGGTAGGCGGGATGGCGGGGGCGGTCCGCAACTTCTGAACAAAATACAAAAATTAAGAAAAAAATCGCTAGCACAGCTGTCTTTTTCGAGAATTACCTCACAAGCACTAACAAAAAAAATATTAATAATTAAAAAGAGTAGTGGGGTGGTGAATGAAGTATTACTTTGTCAAGAAAGTACCGGGAAACAAAATGTCAGTTATTTATTCAAATTTATTTTACCGCCTACAAAGTAAGCTCCTTCAGAAACGATACACTTACGCCAGCAAATAATCCAATCATCAAAACATTTTTTAAATGCTTTTTCCGGAATATTTACCGAATGTTAGGAAAAAGAAGTCGGCTGGAGCCATATCTGGAGAATAAGGTGGTTGCTCGATGGTATTTGTTGAGTTTTTGGTCAAAAATTCGTTTACAATGACGGCCTTGTGCACTTTCGTGGTGCAAAATCCAAGAATTTTCTTTCCACAAATCGGCCATTTTCGTTGAATTTGTTCTCTTAAACGCCGCATAACGAAAAAAGTAACAATGCGTTTCATGGAATGTCGGGTTGGAATTGACTCTTTCTAGCTTGTCGTTAGCGACTCTTATGCGATTGTGTTTTTAAACAAAATTCCGGTCTTTTGGACTAGCCGAGCGAAACGTGTTTTATACCCAATTGAATATTTAATGGTACGGATCGACTCGTACGACACAGACCGCCTTATTACAAAGAAAAGACCAAATCAAAGTTTAAACCAAGACTTTCAAGTCCAGGATATAGTACAGTACTATTGGTCTTATTACAAAGCTTAGATAATCCGTGGACCAGCTGATACCAAAGGATCTAGCAATCAGCCACAGATTATAATCAATTTAGTTCATTCATTGTTCTTATCATTCAAAAATCACGTTCCGTTTTATACCAATATAATTTGAAAGTATAGTTTTCATTGAGAATAAAATATTTAGACGTTCTATGTAGCTAAATTATTCGCCAGCACTACGTAATTTTCAAAATATTAACCTGACATAAAAGCCCTCGGCCTGCAATTTACGAAAAATCAAATAAATTCTGTCAGGATCGGAACGTTACACAAGTAGTTGTCATTAGTACTAAAAATGTAAACAAATGATGATAACCTAAATTTAACTAACTCAGACATTATTAGGGATGTGAGAAGTTTAATCTGAGTAACTATAGCGCCCAAACACTTAGAGGAACTTGGATGCGAGTTTTTATTACAAAGCTAGTTTCATTGGAACAGGTCTTAGCATGGAAGGATACTTACTCAATAAGATAATCCATTTTTGATATACTTACTGTTTTCTTTGTTGCACTCGTTGTTCTGAATGTATTGGGGGAAAGTATGCCTAGATTCAACATAGGTACTGAAGCTTCGGCTGAAGCACAACAAACAATTGAAACAAATTTTATGAATATATTTATTATTTAATATCAGTGAGCTTGCTATGAAATGAAAATCTCAATTATCTACATAGAATCATTATTTATTAGATACCATTTATTCTCCCTAAGAACAGAGTTCATTTTCATGAGAATCATAAATATAATTATCTAAAGTGTTAGGTAGCACTTAATAGTTATTCCATTTGACAACAAAATGGATGTTTACAATTTCAATAACCTGTAACCATTCTGTATTCCCTGTTCAAACTATGTTTGAAAAGGAATATTGAGTTGATATCCCTTAATTCTATTTAGATAGACTAGCTTTCCCGCACAACTTAGTCTGCATAAATCTTCCCTGTTTTTGCAACATTTCTCAATGCTGCTCCATTCCTATTGGTTGCAGTGTGATATTATATAGCCTATAGCCTTCCTCGACAAATGGGCTATCCAACAGTAAAAAGTTCAAAAGAATTACCGCGTTCAAACAAACTTTTCAGCTTTATAATATTAGTATTTTACAATAAATTTTAAATTGTATGCATTTTTTGTATAATATATAAACAGTGATCAATAATATATTTATATAATAAAATTGATAATTCTATATTTAGATCCACCTTATAGTTCACTAGTAAGTTTTAGGTACATTATACATAGAATCATTATTTATTAGATACCATTTATTCTCCCTAAGAACATAGTTCATCTATCAGAGAATCTTAAATATAATTATCTAAACTGTTAAGTAGTGCATAATAGTTATTACATCACAATTTCAATAAACTGTAACTAATCTGTACTCTCTGTTTAGTGTTTAAACTATGTTTAAAGGAACATTGTAGCAATGTATTAACTAGCTGAGCTCTTATAAACATAATATTCAGTTCTTGGTACCTACCAATAACCTAAGTTTACATCTGTTCCTAGTGGTAGGTATACCCATGGTTACACTTTACCAACTAAATTTTAAATTGATCAATGTTTATTTAGTTTCACTATAATATGTATAGTTCAGTAGTAAGTTTTAGGTAAGAAATTTTGTCATAATGATGTTTCTATTACTTTGTTTTGCGCATTTTGAGTAAATTCAACATTGGTTTTTGCCGCACTACTCCAGACCACCTATCAGACATTCCAAATGTGATTTTCCAACTTCAATATAAATAATGTGACATATTATAAGTGGAATGCATCAGATTGTTTTACAATTTTACATAGAGCACTAGTTAATGATACTATTGTCGAACAAAATTAATCTGTGTTGATCTTCAACTTTCCACACTGCATAGGTACACTTCACGTCGAGTCTGGTTGACCCAAACATTGCACAGACCACTTTAATTTTAGGACATCTCTGAGTTCTGTATATTAAATCTTCTCTCTCAATTCCAAGCTGTGATAAATGTTTTGAAAAACAATATTATTAAATCTTTGGTCACACATCGCATTTCACTCGATTTTTGCGTTTATTTTGTTGCCACACCATATTTAGTTAGTTAATAATTTAAAGTCACTAAACACGCATTATTCGTCATTAATAATTGAAACTAAAATACGCAAAATTGTAAATAAAATAACCTTAAAATGTCAAAATTTTTGACATTTTAAGGTTATTACCATAGTTAAACTAGGGTGATCGAAAGACTAATCTATAGACCAAAGAAGATCATCGATTAAGCGATGAACCTCGTTTTGTAATAAGGATTTTCGGTTTAAACTAGGATTTTCGTCAAACCAGGTTTAGTCCAGCTTTTGGAATAAGGCGGAGAAAGTTCAGCGGCTATCTTCAGCGTTTAACTTAAATTAGGATTTTAGTCACTATTTCCTACCAAAGTGTGGCAAATCTTCCATCACTTCACGACCGCTTTTAAACGCTTTGTACTACTCATAAGCACGTGTTTTTGATAAAGTCGATTCACTGTAAGCCTTCCGTAATATTTTCAGGGACTCCGAACACGAAATTCCATTGGCGATGCAAATTTTAAGACAAACTATGAAATTCGCAAAACACACTACATAAGATCTAACCAGCACTGTATTTAATCTAAATAACAGATGCAACTCAAGCTCCGTGCCAAAATGGAAAACAGTTGTGGCAATCTAACAACAACAAAAAAAAACAAAATGGAATTTTGAACCACCCATCTATTTCCGATGCTTTTTTGACTGAACGTATTAAATCTTAAAAAGAAATATTTTTAATATAATTGAACTCAACACGCATATCGACCCAACTACAACGACAAAGAAAAATAACCGACTAACTATCCCTGACTTCTACAAAAGACATAGACCCTCAAACTTTCCTAAAATTCGATGTATATACAAATTTCAGTTTATTTAAAAACATTTCAATTTTTAAAACGTCAAATCAAAAACTATTAGACTAATAAAACTGATAATTTTGGATTTGAACAACAGAAACTGAAAAAGTCCGAAAATTTTGCAGTTTTCGCATTTTACTTAACGCTGCTTTTTTTTGCTTGCAAAAAAAAATTGAGAGAGCTTGTCTGGGATGTGTTGATGCATCCTCCGTATAGCCGTGATCTTGCTCCATCGGTTTCCACCTGTTTCGGTTACTTCAGTACTCTTTAGGAAGCATAAAGTTAACCTCGAAAGAACACTCTGAACAAGAACACTACCTGTCAGATTTTTTTGATCAAAAATATTTTTTTTTGATATTTTTGATCAAAAAAATCTGGCATATTGTGTTAGCTCAGTCTGCGTATAGCATTGGGATCATGATCATTATAAATAAACTAAAATGTACCTAAAATTGTATGAAAAATACGAAAATAATTAGGTATAACTAACTAACTAACTAACATTTATCACAGTTATTGTCAAGTATTGAAAACTGAAAAAATCATGGTTGCTAACTAACTTTTTTAGTATTACAGTCATAAGCATGTTATACCTACCTAAATTAAACCTAAATTTGATACCCATATTGCAGTATTCAACAAATATTTTTTTTCTCATTTCTTTATTTTGACATCTCACAGCCGCTATGTTTGTTTTTCCAAACGTCAAATATCTAAGAACACTTGGGCGATCAAGACGAATCTAACGAGGTCTTAATTGTATAAATCCTTTAAGTGGTTTGTGAGATATGAGGTAATTAAGAATATTACATACATACATACATACTGGATTGGGTTGAAGTTTGGTATACAGACACAGACATGGACCTCATTTGGATAAAAGGTAGCATGACGGCCCAAAAATAACCATGACGAGATCGTGGAATCTGTGATCGTCGCAAACAGAGTCCAAATAGGACAAACATTTCAGTTCATGCATGACAATGCACCTTCTCAGACGGCGCGGCTGGTTTCGGCTGCCCTTTGGGAACATGACAACGGGGTGCTGGAGTGGCCTGCACAATCACCCGATTTAAACCCCATTGAACACGGATGGGATATGTTACTACTGAAAGTCATCTTTTTCAGTATTTACAAAACACATGGGACATAGCCCAGCAAGATTTTGACAACTTATTTTTTAGCATAAATAATCGATGCCGATGTGCTATTAACGTTAGGGGGCAACTTAGATTAATCTATACTAATATTATAAAGCGGAAGAGTTTGTTTGTTTGTTTGTTTAAACGCGCTAATCTCAGGAACTACTGGTCCGATTTGAAAAAATCTTTTTTTGTTAGATAGCCCATTTATCGAGGAAGACTATAGGCTATATAACATCGCGCTACGACTAATAGGAGCGGAGAAGCGACGAGAAATGTTTCAAAAACGGGGAAAAATTACGCATACGAAGTTGCGCGGGACAGCTAGTGGTTTATAAAAAAAACATATTATTATTGTAATTATAAAAAAAAACAGATTTAATTTAATTATTTATTTAATAAAATATTATACTTTTAATTTTATTTTTAATTATAGATTATAAAATTCGGATGCTTATGGTTTTTTTAACAAAATACTTATAGTTTTTAGGCAGGGTTACAGATTTAGTCGTTTACATTTAAGATTTTTTGTTAACATTGCCGATTTTTTGTCTATATTATTTTTCTTTGATAATGAATACCTTCTATTTTTCTTTTCTTTTACGGATTTTATGAAGTAGATAAGTTGTTTTATAATTACCATCACAAAAACTATAGTTAACACACTAAGCCGAAGTAGGTACCTACTTCGGCTTAGTTTGTTCGTATCAACCACCTGGTTGATAACACAAAAAATAAATACATTTGTGCAAAGTATTTTTTTCTTTGAAGAATATTAAAAAAAAATGATTTCTGCTGGTTAATGCTTAATGCTGATTTAGTGCAATGTTAACAAAAAATCTTAAATGTGCAATATCTAGAAAACGGGTAGGTTTGGGGTATGGTATTTCATGGTCAAACCAGTCAGCAATGATGGCTACTACAACCCCCTGAAGTATCTAGGTCGACTTAACCTGTAACCCTGTATAATTAACAAAATACGGAATATACCTAGAATTGATGTGTGTATATCAGATATTTGAGGGTAAAAGTATTTTCGGATCTTTCATACAAAAAAGAAATTGGCAAGAATGTAATAATATAGTACCTAATTAGGAAATGCTTATAAAAATTACTATAATATTCGGCCTGCGACATCATAATTAAGTAATAACAAAAGCCGTGAAAGTTCTTTTACTACCGTCTAGATAGGCTCAGCGAGGGCCCACCTCGCGTGCATGAAAGGACAGAAATAAATGAGGTCTAGTAACATAGTCCAGATAAGTGCTTCGATTCCGGCCCCGGTTTGGCATACGGATCCTGGGTCTCAACTCCAAAATTTTCTATCTTTTAAAAACGCAATTATTGTATAATGCAATAATAAAGTCATTTGCAAGAAATGCCAAAAAAATTACCATAATATTCGGCCTACGACATCATAATTCGTTAAAATGCTCCCTGTAATGAAGCAATAACAAAAGCCGTGATAGTTCTTTAACTTTGAGGTCTAGTAACATAGTCCAGATAGTCCAGATAGGTGGTTTGATTCCGGCCCAGGTTTGGCATACGGAAGTCTCGGGTTCGATTTCTGAGTCTAAACTTCAAATTTTTCTATCTTTAAAAAATGCAATTATTGTAATAATCTACTACCACTGCTATAGAGAAGTAGTGCTATATAAACCAATGTCGATCATCCTCCTAGATGATTCCTAATACGACTAACAGTGCTTGTGACCACGGCCGGTGCAACCTGGTCGAAACGTCAAGCAATTTTAAGGAAATAATGCGCGTTAATTCCCGTATAATAAATAGCTATATTAACCTATGATTAATAAATGTTCAATTTATAGATCTCTCAAATGCCAATATTGTTGTTAAATGTAGAGAAATATTACTTAGTGTTAAGGTTACTGTGCGAGTATTATTTAGACTTGCTAATTTTTTTTTTCAGAGTAATACAAAAAGGTTTGGGTGTTGTGGTTTTCGTGTTCATTTTTATCTGTTTGTAGCTTTTTGGTATTTTCTCTTTAGAATATAAGAGCTTTTAACATTGTTATAGCATTGTACAATCAGTATTTGCAATGAACAATTTTGGTTTAATTATTCGGAAAATAATTAGGGCCTCTTCTCCTTCTTTGCCCCATCCGGCCCTGCCATAAGTTATATGTTTATCATTCGCAACACGGACCGCGGCCGCCGGGTTTCATCAAAACCATAATAACCGGACGACTTAAAGTAGGTGTAACAGTTTTTGCGGGCCCGCCCGTGGTGGTGATGACTGAGCTACACGGCGGGTTTTTTAGTGGGGCAGGTACCTACGTACTACCCGAACGCTCGGGTTTTGAACCCCCTTCGTACTGCTGGCAAGCTTTTGAAGTCACCAACTGTGTTTATTAAGTTTCCATATTGTCTTGTTTCAGGGCAAGCTTTCAAGTTCATGGAAAGCGCAGGCGCTGTTCAAGAAGTTTGACACGCGCGCGAACCACAAAGTTTATGGAAAAGGGCGTGTGAGTGCAGCGGGCAAAGTGCTCATTATAGGTGCTGGCCCCTGCGGCTTGAGGGCAGCGATTGAATGCCAGTTGTTAGGAGCTAAAGTAGTAAGTAATCTTTAAGGAATGGAAGGTGAAATGCAAGAAATGCAGGCATCATTCATGATTAATGTAATTACGGGACTTATAATACCCATTTTTGAATTGAAGAGGCTTTGAAGTTTTATTCTGCCTTTCCACCAGAGATGGCTAAGCTAGGGTTGCTTTTTTATCACACTAATATTATAAAGGCGAAAGTATGTGAGTGTGTATGTTTGTTACTTCTTGACGTCTAAACGGCTGGAGCGATTTTAATAAAATTTGGTATGGAGTTAACTGACACCCTGGATTAACACATAGGCTAATAAACCGCTGGTAACACCGCGGAGCACAGCTAGTTAGTAAATAGTTTGTAAGTACAGTAAAAAAATAAAACGATTATATTTAGCACAACTCTGTTAGAAATGCAGCCTTGAATTGGGATCTACAGATCGTGCTTAGGCTTAGTTCAAGCTTAGCTAAGATAAATGTTTCTGGGATCGATTCCCACAGCAGAAATCGCTTTGTGTCATCTACAAATTATGGGGTGTAATTTGTGACTGTGATTTATATGTTAGCAAAGTACCTGCGACATAGGATTTGTACTCTAAGTGCGAGAGTTGTCTTTAAGTCAAAGTCAAAGTACTTTGTTCACTTAGGTTACAAATGTAACGCTTATGAACGTCAGACAAAATTTGGAATAGACTGATTGTACATTTGATGCCAAGTTCACAAGAGTAAAGCCGTGAGATAAGAACTTGGCAATAAAAACTCATGGCCAATTGTTTTAAATGCCAATTTTTACAATATATTTGTGTTAATATAAAACCTCTGTCATATCGTCTACAATGACATGTGTCTCCTGTTCCTCAGGTTGTGATAGAGAAACGCGACCGCATGTCAAGAAACAACGTGCTGCACTTATGGCCTTTCGTAATCCAGGACTTGAGAGCCCTCGGTGCCAAGAAGTTCTTCGGCAAGTTTTGTGCGGGCTCCATAGACCATATCAGCATTAGACAGCTACAATGTATTTTGTTAAAGGTAACGTATCTAGCTTTTTAGCTGACTTAAGATATAGGTCCCATTATGCTGAGAGACGGGTGTGGTTAAGCGATGTTTCTTCTATCAGGTTTAGAAAGACTGCTTTTTTCATATTGATACCCGTACATCGCCATCGTAGTGAGAATCTCCTTGATCTCGCGGAGGTTGCTAAATCGCGTGAATTCGCGGCATGTGCGTTGAGTGCTAGCGCGATTTCAATATAAAAGTAAATTAATAGAGAGTGGACACCTGTAATGCCTCTGGTAGTGCACTTAATAGATAAAGCGCGTTCGTTTGCCCCGTATCCCTTAATACACACTATTCGTTTATTTACTTATTATTATCATGCTTGTCTCCTATTGGGCAACCATGGTTTTGGGTTAGGATTTATTATTAGATTAAACTTACTTAGATTGTTATGGTTCTTATTTATAAAAAATAATTTGAATGAAATAGAAAACTTTATTTACAATAAGTAGTTCGTGTGAGCCACATGTGAATTTTGAGCCATGAAGTTTTGAGAAAGTCCTTAAACTAAATGTATTTCATTGATTTGAATTGACAGTCGTCTAGCCTACAATATGGTTGTGATTATAGCGTTTTTTTTTAATTTTTTTTTTTAGTTATCTGGTCATCTGGTCCTTATCTGGTGCTAACCAGGGCTATTACGGAGCTTTGACTCCGACTGGTCGAAATTTTTGATTGATTTTACACCTCCGACTTCGGCTCTGATACTTTTAAATCAGGGGTTTTAAGCGGAGGTGCCTATCGTGCGGCGGCCGCTTCATTAAGCTAATTTATATACCTACTAGCTGTCCCGGCGAACTTCGTACCGTGAATCGGATTGAATTGTGAATCTGAATCGAATCTACTGAAACAAACACAAAAAAAGTTCAGTGACATACACACGTACAATAGAATTATATATATAAAGATCATAAAAGTATGAAGGAAAAAATTGTCACGGATTCTCAATGATCGCGGGTTCGAGTCCCGCCCCAGTAAATTTCTTCCCTCACACATTTAAAATGAATTATTTGAAGACTTATCTCAACATAATTGACTTCGCCCATCGCCTCCGACTTCGATTCCGACTCCGACAAACTAAATTTAAAAACTCCGATTCCGCCTTCGGTTCCGATAAAACCGAAAAATCGTCATCTGGCTGGTGCAAATATAGATTTGAACCCTCCGGACTCGTGGTCCCCCCAGGGGAACATCACAGGGGGACCACGAGTCCGGAGGGGATTTGAATATTAATTGAACATTATTATATACTTGTTTCAGGTCGCATTGCTGCTTGGAGTTGAATTTCACGAAGGCGTTAGCTTTGAAGAATTGTTAGAGCCATCGGTTAGCGAAAATTCAGAAAGTAAGGATACTTCTAAATTTTTTTCTAAACCACACAGTTATAGCCAGCCTAGATTCTGGCCTCTGCTAGCTTTAACCGTGTAGTTTCAAGGCGATTTTTTGTATTAGATAGCCTCCACAATGAGGAATGTATTAAAACTAGATTACATGGCATATGTATATGTTTATAATAAATTGTAGTATCAGAATTCCAACATTGCGTACTGTGCGTGCTTCTCGTGCCCGAGGAAGGGTTGCAAATGAATATCAGAATATCAACATTGAACCCAAGTGTGAATAGTTTGTACGGCCGGGGATTTAATAAGTCGACACCGAAGGTGGTTACTCATAGAATACAACGTTGCACCCATAGAATAGAAAGTCGACATCGAAGGAGGTTACCCATAGAATACAACGTTGTACCCATAGAATAGAAAGTCGACATCGAAGGAGGTTACCCATAGAATACAACGTTGTACCCATAAAATAGAAAGTCGACACCGAAGGAGGTTACCCATAGAATACAACGTTGTACCCACAGAATACAACATTGTACCCATAGAATAGAAAGTCGACACCGAAGGAGGTTACCCATAGAATACAACGTTGTACCCATAAAATAGAAAGTCGACATCGAACGAGGTTACCCATAGAATACAACGTTGTACCCATAAAATAGAAAGTCGACATCGAAGGAGGTTACCCATAGAATACAACGTTGTACCCATAGAATAGAAAGTCGATATCGAAGGAGGTTACCCATAGAATACAACGTTGTACCTATAGAATAGAAAGTCGACACCGAAGGAGGTTACCCATAGAATACAACGTTGTACCCATAGAATAGAAAGTCGACACCGAAGGAGGTTACCCATAGAATACAACGTTGTACCCACAGAATACAACATTGTACCCATAGAATAGAAAGTCGACACCGAAGGAGGTTACCCATAGAATACAACGTTGTACCCATAAAATAGAAAGTCGACATCGAACGAGGTTACCCATAGAATACAACGTTGTACCCATAAAATAGAAAGTCGACATCGAAGGAGGTTACCCATAGAATACAACGTTGTACCCATGAAATAGAAAGTCGACACCGTAGGAGGTTACCCATAGAATACAACGTTGTACCCATAGAATAGAAAGTCGATATCGAAGGAGGTTACCCATAGAATACAACGTTGTACCCATAGAATAGAAAGTCGACACCGAAGGAGGTTACCCATAGAATACAACGTTGTACCCATAAAATAGAAAGTCGACACCGTAGGAGGTTACCCATAGAATACAACGTTGTACCCATAGAATAGAAAGTCGATATCGAAGGAGGTTACCCATAGAATACAACGTTGTACCTATAGAATAGAAAGTCGACACCGAAGGAGGTTACCCATAGAATACAACGTTGTACCCATAGAATAGAAAGTCGACACCGAAGGAGGTTACCCATAGAATACAACGTTGTACCCACAGAATACAACATTGTACCCATAGAATAGAAAGTCGACACCGAAGGAGGTTACCCATAGAATACAACGTTGTACCCATAAAATAGAAAGTCGACATCGAACGAGGTTACCCATAGAATACAACGTTGTACCCATAAAATAGAAAGTCGACATCGAAGGAGGTTACCCATAGAATACAACGTTGTACCCATGAAATAGAAAGTCGACACCGTAGGAGGTTACCCATAGAATACAACGTTGTACCCATAGAATAGAAAGTCGATATCGAAGGAGGTTACCCATAGAATACAACGTTGTACCCATAGAATAGAAAGTCGACACCGAAGGAGGTTACCCATAGAATACAACGTTGTACCCATAGAATAGAAAGTCGACACCGAAGGAGGTTACCCATAGAATACAACGTTGTACCCATAGAATAGAAAGTCGACACCGAAGGAGGTTACCCATAGAATACAACGTTGTACCCATAAAATAGAAAGTCGACACCGAAGGAGGTTACCCATAGAATACAACGTTGTACCCATAGAATAGAAAGTCGACATCGAAGGAGGTTACCCATAGAATACAACGTTGTACCCATAGAATAGAAAGTCGACATCGAAGGAGGTTACCCATAGAATAGTAAGTTATGCCCCGCCTCGAAATAATCAAAGATCCGGCCCTGGGACGGGAGACCAGGCTCTAATGTATGGCACGGGCTAGTAAAACGAAGATCTCTCTGTCTACCGTTACACTTAACCAATTTTGTTGAAACTTCTGTTATCAGTTTTTTTTAGTATTTTTATGTGTTTTGTTTTTATATTGGGTATATAAATGTTAACAATCTGTAAGCCTTCTTTAAAATTAAATAAATAAAAGTATTATTACTTTTTATATTGCAATAAAATAATCCTAACCTATTCACGGAGTTCACCCCTGTAAACATACATATTACTTACATTGTGCATACTGCCTCTGTGGCGCGGTGGGATTGTGTCCGACTGCTACGCAAGCGGTCGTGGGTTCGATCCCCACACGGGACACCACTTTTTCTGATCCACAAATTGTTGTTCCGGGTCTGGGTGTACTTTGTGTCCGTGATTTGTATGTTTGTAAAGTCCCACGCGTCACAGGGCCTGTATCCTAAAGCGGGAGTCGTATTTAAAAAAAAAAGACAATAAATTATTGTTGTTTCCTTGTTCTTTTTTATCATTTAAAATACAGACTAACTTAATACATAATATAGCATTTGTAAACCACGTAGTTAAGAAGTCCTTTAAAACTAGGTTTTTTTTTTGTACCGTCCGTGTGGTTAAAACTATCTTATGTCCTTTCCCGGTACTCAAACTATATCCAAACCCAATTTCATCCAAACCGTAACAGACATGCAGACGGAGTTACTTTCACATTTATACCTAGTTTGTATGTACAGACCCTGTTGTATTTTCATAGTATTCCTACATAGATTACTGCGTTTTATATAATTGTGGATATTTCTTTACAGCTTTAGGTTGGCGGGCGCGGGTGTCCCCTCCCGACCACCCGGTGGCTCAGTACGAATTCGACGCCCTCGTAGGAGCCGACGGCAAGAGAAACACCCTCCACGGCTTCAAGAGGAAGGAATTCAGAGGAAAACTGGCCATGGCTATCACTGCCAACTTCATCAATAGGCATTCGGAGCAGGAAGCCTCGGTGAGCTAATACACTATCTATACTAATAAAATAATCCGAATTGAAAAATTCTTTCACTGTTGGATAGTCCATTTATCGAGGAAGGCTATAGGCTATATAACATCACGCTACGATCAAAAGGAGCCGAGCAGCAATGAGAAATGTTGCAAAAACGGGGAAAATTTACGCAGACGGAGTTGCGTCGGACAGCTAGTTATTACATAAAAAGTTTTTACAAAAAAATGTTGCCTACTTCAAATATAATCAAGGTAACTAAAAGCCCGGCTATTCGCACAATCTTATTTGCACAAATTACGATGGCAAAACGGTATACCACACAAATGACTGGTTTGTTGGTCTAGTGGTTAGTGATCCTGCCTACTTAACTCCGGTTTAGCAGTCAAGGTCACTAACCAAGTCAAGGTCGTGGGTTCGATCCTCACCCAGGATAAAATTTTGTGTGATGAGCACGATGGTTTATTCTGGGTCTGGACGTTATCTATCTATTCCAACAAATATCTTGCAGGATGCGGTTCTTGAGAGCATAATATTATGTAACTAGAACTCAAAGGGAAGCCGAAAAGAATGGTGTACTAAGAACCTGCCGCCACTGATATGTATTTAGAGATATATAAGTAAAAGTATGGTTTTCATAGTATAAGATCTGCTCTAAGATAATATTGTTATTATATATAACTCTTGTTTGTGCAAAATTGATTTGCACAATTAAGCGTGATGTGAAGCTGGTACATAAACGTTTGCATCGTTCGGTTTGTCCAAATAAATTGTACATGGAGTGTGTAGGGGGTCTGGAAGCAAAACGTCTGCGCATGCAAGTCGCTGCGTCCTAAAAAGCAAAAAAATAATGCACAATAACAAAAATTAAAAAACATTTTCAATTCGGGGCACGAAAATAACAGTTTTTTATGTTTTACTAGCTGACCCGCACAACTTCGGATGCGTTAATTTTCCCCGTTTTTTGCAAAATTTTACATTGCTGCTCCGCTCCTATTAGTCGTAGCGTGATGTTATATAGCCTATCATATATATAGCCTTCCTTGACAAATGGGCTATCCAGCAGTAAAATAATTTTTAAATTCGGACCCGTAGTTCCTGAGATTGTCGCCTTCAAACAAACAAACTCTTCAGATTTATAATATTACTTGTAGTATAGATTTGGCAACAACTTCAAACTATTTATTTATATCCTACTTTTTGAAGTCGGTTGACAAAACAAGCTAAAGTGGCTCCTTGATTCTGAAAATAAACATTTCGGAAGAAGGAGGGGGGGGGTGTTGCATCTCTCCTAAAATGTTAATACTTCCCAGGTGCCAGAAATAAGTGGAGTAGCGTTCATATTCAACCAGAAGTTTTTCAAAGAGCTGTATGAAGTGACCGGCATCGATCTGGAGAACATTGTGTATTACAAAGACGATACACACTACTTCGTGATGACGGCCAAGAAACACAGTCTGTTGGATAAGGGCGTCTTACTCAATGTAAGTGTCTTCTTAAGATATTTTCTAGATATTTAGTTTGTTTTTTTTTATGTGAATTATGAGAAAAGAAAGAAATACAATGTATTTATTTGGTGCAAAACATACGAGACGACATCGACATAACAAACATTTGATAGAAATACAATTACAGACTCAATAAAAATAACAATTGGGTTAATGACATCAGTAAAAAATAATTTAATTTCAGGAATCAGGCAATAGTAGGTCATAACAAGAACTGAATAAATGTATGTTAATATAATAATGTTATGTCACAATTTAAAGTCTGTAAGAATTTATAATCATCGAAACAAATATTAAAAGTAATGATTTGACGATCCTCAGTAGTGACGCCTGTATATTCTATACAATTTTCTATAGAGCGTTTCGTTCTGACACTACATAAGATAAAGAGATTTGACTTGACAGTCATCATCCTCTTTAATAATAATAGTAATTTCCTAGCCAATAGCGAAGACCTCGGTGATACCCATTCGATCCTGTGTTGTACGGCTGTTGCGGCGTGTCGTATAGCAGGTATTAAGCTTTTAGCTGAAGCCCGTACTATACGACCAAGGTGCGCCGTACCGGCTTGGCAATACAGAATTGAACGCCGTATTACCGAGGCAAGGGTACTCCTTGGCAAGTTGTCCTGCTTCAGGACTGGGAACACTCGCCGAGAGTGATGCGCTTTGTGAAACGGACATTCTTGGGGACTGGGATCAGCCCTCAAGATTATATGTCACGTGTCACAGAGCGCATCGACTTCCTGAAGCAAAAAAAACTTGCATGGGCAAACCGAATACGCAGGTATAAAAAACGCGTGGACAGGTATAAAGTGAACCGCATGTTCCAAAGGGACCAAAGGTGGGTGTATAGAGACTGGCCGCGAACGGACCAAGGTGTGGGTAGCGAGCATTTACCAAATGCTGAAGCGACAAGCTTGTTTTGGCGCAACATTTGGTCGGTGATGACACACAGAGGGGGAATGGATGCGTGACGTTGAACGAGCGTGCGAACTTATTCCAGAAATGGGAGATACCATCATTAATAGCACAGACGTAGCCAGTGCAGTCCATCCTTTGTCTAATTGGAAATCTCCAGGCCCAGACGGACTGCACAACTTTTGGCTAAAATGGCTACACAGTTCGCACGCTTGTTTGGCATCACAATTCCAGTCAGCCCTAGAATCTGCGTCGCTCCCAGCCTTTATGACTAAAGGAGTGACCCACCTGCTCCATAAGGCCGGTAGTTCCTCGGACCCTAGTAATTATAGACCGATAACTTGTTTACCATCGATCTATAAACTTCTTACATCCATACTGAGAGCTAAATAAACAAACATATAGACACAAACTCCATCATGTGTACCTCTCAGAATGGATGTAGAAGTGGGGCCCGGGGTACTTAGGAGCTCCTCCTTATTGATACGACTATAAGCCAGCAGGTTCGCCGCAACCGAAAGGATCTATCGGCTTGTTGGATAGATTATAAGAAGGCGTATGACTCCGTGCCACATACATGGCTTTTGAGGGTGCTGGAGTTGTATAAAGTTAATACAACTCTACGTACCTTCTTGAAGTCGTGTATGGGGCAATGGAATACGCTTCTTACCTATCCAGGGTGCCGAGGGACCCAAGAAAGTGGCGGCGTACCTATAAGGATTGAGCGGGGTATATTCCAGGGTGATACTCTGAGCCCCCTTTGGTTCTGCCTAGCACTGAACCCACTTAGTACCTTACTAGAGGGTTCAGGGCTAGGTTGCAGGTTGCGACGTGGTGGTCAGGTTAAATCTCACTTGCTTTATACGGATGACTTGAAACTCTTTGCTCCCTCCAGCTCACAGCTAATAGCGTTACTGAAGGTAACTGAAACCTTTAAAATGAAAAAAAATCTATTAGAATGAAGTTTGGTGTGGATAAATGTGCAGTCGTTCATATAAAGCGAGGGCGGATAGTGGAATCCGAAGGGACTCAACTCTCGGATTTCATTTACCTAAGATCACTACTCGCAACTGAGACCTAAAAGTACTTGGGTATGTCGCTGGCGCTGTTCATAAATGAGGTTAACATGAAACAGCTGCTGCAGGAACGTTTTCTTGGCCGCCTAAAAAAAGTGCTTCTTAGCCTTTTGCCAGGTGGCAACAAGATCCGGGCCTGCAACAGCTGGGTCATGCCACTTCTTATGTACTCCTTTGGCATACTCAAGTGGACTCAGACTGAATTAGACACCCTGGATCGAAAAGTCCGTACACTGATGACGTCATACCGAATGCATCACCCGCGTTCATCTGTAATGAGATTGTATAGTCGCGGAAGTGTGGGGGCCGGGGTTTGCTAAATCTTAAGTCCCTTCATAACCGCGAGGTATACAATCTAAGAGAATATTTTCTCCATGTGGACGCGGGTGTGCATCGAGATGTCGTCGCGGTGGACACCGGGCTAACCCCGCTCACCTTGGCTAAAGAGAACAGGCGCAGGCCTGTAGTGCTTGGTGTCAGCGAGCGCAGGGAGGTATGGCAGAGCAAGGAGCTTCACGGTAGGTTCTTTCGGGCTCTTCATGGGCCCGATGTGGACCTACTAGCGTCCGTGGCCTGGCTACGGTGCGGTGACCTCTTCGGAGAAACCGAGGATTTTGTCTGTGCAATGGCTGACGAAGTTATCATGACGAATAACTACCGGAAATATATCCTGAGTGATGGCACTGTTGACATCTGTCGTGCCTGTCACCGACCCGGTGTATCCCTCAGACTTATCGTTTCCGGCTGTTCACGTCTTGCTAACGGCGAGTACTTGCACAGACACAATCAAGTAGCCAGGATAATCCACCAGCAACTTGCTCTGAAATACCATCTTGTGGACGTTGAGGTACAATACTACAGGTACGTTGCTGAGCCAGTTCTCGAGAATAGTCGTATCAAGTTGTATTGGGATCGCTCTATCATCACAGACAGGACTGTTGTCGCTAACAAACCTGATATTGTGCTGATAGACCGATTAGAGCGTCGTACAATGATCGTCGACGTCACCATCCCACATGACGAAAATCTCGTGAAAGCCGAAAAGTATAAACAAATTAAATATCTGGATCTGGCGCACGAGATTGTCGACATGTGGGATGTTGATTCGGCGATCATTGTACCGATAGTCGTCTCCGTTAATGGTTTGATTGCCAAGAGCCTCGACCAACACCTTGAGAGGCTCGCGTTAGACGGTTGGATCAAGCGCTTGATACAGCAAGCAGTACTTCTGGACACGGCTCGCATTGTGAGGAGGTTCCTTTCTTTGGAACCGTAAGCACACCGGTAGCCTGGTCCCTGTACCCGATGCCGGTGGGACACTATTTCTTATATTTTTAAATCGTGACAACCAAGAGATGAGACTACGCATTACATTGTTTTGGGTCGGCAGTTCTGTGTTTTTGTTTAGTTGCTTATGTGTGTAATAACCCTTAGCTTCAGCTACATCAATACAAAATTTATTTTAGTCTATTAGTATTAATTCTAAAGATTGTAAGGATGGATGGATGTTTGTTATTCAATTACGACAAAATTACTGAATGGATTTAGATGAAAATTGGCACATAGATTAATTAAAGCACTTAAGCACCTTTTCATGAAAAAAATATAGTTCCGGTGGGAATATTTCCACGCGAACGAAATCATGTGCAACAGCTAGTTTCAATATATGTTTCTGTTCCAGGACTTTGCTGAAGTATCTCGGTTATTGAGCGTGGACAACGTAGACCGGGCGGCGTTGATGCGGTACGCGCAAGAAGCCGCTCGGTTCTCGACCGACGGCCGCCTGCCTCTGCGGGACTTCGCCCTCAATCATTACGGGGAGCCTGACGTCGCTCTCTTTGACTTCACCTCTATGTATGCCGCTGAAAATGCCAGTTTGGTCAGTACATTATTATTATATCATATCTCTAACTAGACTAGACTGGGAATCGATGTTACGTTGCTTCAACAAGACTAGTGATATGTCGGGATTCTACATGTACATGTAATGCCAAGTTTGCAAACAATAAAGCCAAAGGATAAAGCCGGAGATAAGAACCTGGCAATAAAAACTCGCGGCCACTCTTTTCAATTTATTTTAAAATAACCAGGTAAAAATATGTCATGAAGTGTTCTAAAAAATATGTTCATTTATTAATTTAATGTGTTACTTAATTTATAATCATAAAGAGAAACACTGAAAGTAAATAATTTGACCATAGAAAACATGACGTCATATGCTAGCATTCCATACAAATTTGTACAGAGCGGCTCGTTTTTGACGTTTCTAAAAAAGAGGCTGATTTGACTTTAGTCAAATACCCTATTACCAATTTTACAATGTTTGAATGTTTATAAACTTGATATGGGGGGTAAGGTGCGGCGACTAATATACTTTACACCATGTTAAAGCACTGATGTAAATTATATTATTAAATAGTTGGAACATGAGATCTACTTACAACAAGGGTAAAAACTATACAGGATTACAGATTAAGTCGACTTAGATACTTCAGGGGGTTGTAGTAGCTATCATTGCTGACTGATTTGACCATGAAATACCATACCCCAAACCTACCCGTTTTCTAGATAAATAAAAAAAAATACATTTAAGATTTTTTGTTAACATTGCCATTCTTCTTTCATTTAAGTTTTATTCACTACCCTAGATAGCTATCCAACAAGGTATAATAAATCTTATAAAATGTAATGTAAAAATATGTTGGATAGCTAAATACGAATAAACGTACATATTTTTAAGCATATTTGCAACGCACGTGCCATGCATTTTTTTAAATATTCCTCAAAGAAAAAATACTATGTACAAATCAATCACCTATTTCGGTTCCATTTGGTAAGTTAACAATAATTTTGATAATATTAAATAAAAACACTGCAACTATAATGGCATGTAAGTTAAATACTTATGATACACTGTTTGCTGTTGAAATTTCACCACACCTTCATGTTACACGTTGTATATGCTAGCAGCTGCGATAACTCTAATATAGCGACGACGAATATTTAGTTTAAAAATTAATAAAATGTATTCCACGACCAGGTATACGAGAGACACGGTCGTCGTCTCCTCTGCCAGCTAGTAGGCGACAGTTTGCTGGAACCGTTCTGGCCGACGGGCTCGGGCTGCGCACGGGGCTTCCTCTCTGCACTGGACGCCGCCTGGGCAGTGCGCTCCTGGGGGCAAAGCCCTGCACCACATCCACTTGAAGTCATCGCTGAAAGGGAGTCTATATACAGACTTTTAGGTAAGATCTACTTTGGTTGCTGTCAAAAATACTGTCGAATTTCATGATATAATATAATATCTAGGGACAACTCACACAACGCTATCTGATCCCAAACTAAGCATAGCTTATACTATCGCAACCAGACAACTGATAAACATACTTATATATTTCCAAATACATACATATAACTAAATAAATAACACCCAGACAGAATAGACCATCGTGCTCATCACACAAAGTTTTATCCTGGGTGGGGATTGAGCCCACGACCTCTTGCGTAGCAGTCGGATACACTCCTACCGCGCCACAGAGGCAGTCATTTTTTTTGTTATGACCTAATATTGAATAAATCTCAAAAATAATTTTTGTTTTGAGATTCGTTCAATATGAAATCTGAACAATATAAGAATCTAGACCTAAGACCTAACAGACCTGAAGGATATTTAGCTAGACTAGCTGTTTTTACCCATTTGCAATTTATTGATCTAGACAATACCCAACATATACTTTGTCAGGATCAAATAACATATGAGGGTATATATTTCTTAAACGGCATCTCATACTATCAAGTAGCAGTCAGTTCTCAAGAAAGCAATAGATCTACGACAGCGTTAAGCAAGGTCACCACAATTTTTTTGTCATCATAGAGTACACTCATTTTTTTCATGTCTCATTTAATTGCCGCCTAAAGCGGACCTTATACCGTCAATCTAGATGCGAGGGAAGGTCCAAAAGTTTTCAGCCTAACAAAGAAAATAAGGACATATTTAAAAAAAAAACATTTATTATTTTTCTATATATCTGAAAAGTGCACTGAAATGGAGGGAGACTACCCTCCATTTCAATGCACTTTTCAGATCTCCTCAGAAGTTTTGTCCTCAAAATGAGCTTAAACCACACGGGCTACTTCATCATCCGAAGAAAATCTTTTTCCCCTTAAGTCTGCTTAAAGTTTCGAAAACAAATAATAGTTACTAAGGGCCAGGTCGGGGCTATAAGGTGGGTGGCGAACAGAGACGAAGGGTTAAATTTTTGCCCTTGCTGAACATAGTTGTTTGTAGCTTTATTACTAAGTAACTACAATCCAAAGGGAAACCGAAAGTAATAGTGTTCTAGGGGCCCTCCGCCACTGGTGGCAAATTTCCGCGAAGCCACATTTTGCAACAGCAGCCTTGTCAATTGAAGGAATGTGAACGGTCGTAGAGCCGAACTCCTCTGCTAAGTTTTTCACGACCTTGAGATAAGGGTGGCGCAGTATCTGCCATTTACCGTGGTATTCCTCTCTTTTATTTCAATCATTAGTATCCCGTAATAATTCCAGAATAACGTAGCCATTATCTTTATGGTGGATTGCGTTACCTTTGCCTTCCGAGGCGGCCTTTCAACAGGACGACGCCACTCCATCGATTCCCTTTTGGAGAGAGGGTCATGGTTCAAAAACTTTGGTTGGTTGGTTCGTCTTCATCAATTGATTCTAAAAAACTCGCTTCGTGTCGTCTATATGCTTCTTTGAGAACACGCTTTTCACTCACTTCGCTGCAAGTTTGAAAGAAGTTTAGGCACCCACCTGACACTAACTTTATTCATGCGAAGATGTTCATGAAGAATTCTAAGAACTGAAGTTTACGAAAGCCCTGTTCTTGTCGCCGTTTTAGTTTTAAGTCTTCGGATCACTCAGATCTTCCTCTTCCACTAATTTGATGCAGTCCACATTTTTTTCCAGCCGCCGGTATTGTGCAGTGTACACTGGTATTGATCAGTATTATTGAGTCGTTTGAGGAAAAATATAATAATAATAATAATAATAATATCTTGGGACAACTCACACAACGCTATCTGATCCCAAACTAAGCAAAGCTTGTACTATGGAAACCAGACAACTGATAAACACACTTATATATTTCTAAATACATACATATTATAGATAAATAACACCCAGACACAGAATAAACCATCGTGCTCATCACACAAAGTTTTATCCTGGGTGGGGATCGAACCCACGACCTCTTGCGTAGCAGTCGGATACACTCCCACCGCGCCACAGAGGCTGTCAATTTTGTCATATTGAGTCAATAGTATTGCACCGATAATATTGACCGTGTAAGGTTTGCCTTACACAACTCACAGTTCATCATCGTGTGTGTAGAAACGACGTAGGTACGTAACGACGTAAGTCTTAGGTCGTCTTAGTGGGTACCAAAATAGTGTCTGTTATACTTCCGTGAAATAGTAATGTTAACACATCACTGTGTTTCGGTTGAAGGGCACTTTAGCAAGTGTTGTTACTGGGCAAATTAGACTTATGAAGTAATGTTTCAAATGAGGAGCGCGGTGTTTGTTCGACAAGGATTTGTGTGTGATACTGTTATGTGCAACGCGTGACGCATGACCTGCTCGTCTTCTCATTTCGTACAGTTGGATCAACGTAACTCGGCCGGATTGAAGTTAGGTTCATATTACTTTAGCGTATGTCATAGAGATGCGACCCTACATTACTTACGAAAACGATAACAAATTTTTAATTCAACAATATAAAAATACTATCTATACGAGTTCATAAAAGTTTAAATTTAAATACAAACAAAAATACTATCTGCATGAGTTAGTAATAGTAATTATGACAATGTAATGCGTAATCCCACCAAAAACATTCTGTAAAAAACTAGCCAAGTCTCGATGGAGCTGCTTGTTTATCTCTAAATGAGATTGATTGATTGATTGATCTAAAAAGTAATGAAATCTAGACAAAGTCGTGCCAAGTCTAAGGTTCCTTACTGCGATTTCTTTATTATTATAGTTAATGTTGTGTGACTTGGCCGTTGAACATTCTTTATACCTTAGCGGGTACAAGTCAATTTTGTTTACACGTAATGTTATATCTTGAATCAACGTTTTCCAAGTGGCAATTTTCAATGGGTTTCTGGCGGTTCTGGCGACAGATTTTGATAATGTAATATAAACTTTGCTTTCGCGTAACTTCGGAACTAAATGATCTACAGACTTGATTTTTTTTATTTTAAGTGTGATTTTATAGCTTACTGGATGACGAAAATCTCTGCGTTCTGGTCTTATCCAGAGGTTCTCAAATAGGGGCCTGAAATGATGATGAAATGCGGCGAAATGGTTCCAGTAAAGGATGGTACGGCAGTGTTTGCTTCGTGCTCGACTTTTCTCTTGGTTTAATTACCGACACCCACACCGTCACCATTTACTTCAAAAATATGCATCTGCGCAACCACTTGTCGCCAACTTCAATCCGGTCGAGTTACTTTGATCAAATGTAGTATAAAAAAAATAATATGACTGTTGTAGCTCAAACGACTCCGGAGAACCTCCACCGTGACTTCGGCGCGTACACGCTGGACCCGGGCACGCGCTACCCGAACCTGAACCGGACGGCCGTGTCGCCGCACCGGGTGGTCTCCTTCTATGATTCCGACGAACCGCTGCCGCTCGACGCCGCGCCTACGCAGAGGAAAAGACGTAGAGGTACTGTACTTTTATAACAAACTAGCTGTGCCCCGCGGTGTTACCCGCGGTTTATTAGCCTATGTGTTAATCCAGGGTGTCAGCTAACTCCATACCAAATTTTATTAAAATCGCTCCAGCCGTTTAGACGTGAAGAAGTTACAAACATACACACTCACATACTCACAAACTTTCACCTTAATTACGTTAACTGGAGCCGGAGGTTGCAGAGAAAGTCTATACATCTTAAATAAATTTAATTATAAATTACATTAAACTAAAATCTAAAACTAGTGATAAATGGTCGATGTATGTACCAAGAATGAATCGTTCTTTATTAAAATCTAAAACTACAACTATGGAAAGACGGTTGCGAAATCGAAGTGGCGAGATGTGGAAATCACGTAGCGCTGACTCGACGCCTCGTGCCGGTCCGCAACTGCACTGCTTCGATAAATGGTGTCAACGGTCCGCCTCTTACACCAAAGCGTAGATAAATGGTGTCGACGGTCCGTCTATAACACCGACGCGTAACACCTTTATAATATTAGTGTGATTAGTGATTATCGCTCGCGGTTTCCCTGTAAAAACGGGTTGTATTTAGCTGTACCCTGCACGCGCTATATATTAATTGGGATGATAGTGGCGCCGTCTGTCGATGATTGGTCGTACCAACTCAGAAACATTCGTGGGCCCATGCACAACACTTTGTTGAAATGATCATTATATGATTAAATGCATAGTTTACGATTCTATAAAGGACATACAGACAAACATTCATATTACAATACATTTATATAAATATATAATTATATAGAGTTTTTGGTTATTTTGACTCAATGTAAATGTGTTTATGAAACAGCATCGATTTACCCGAATGTATTTGACAACAAAACGAATACGAATACCTGAAATGAATATTTTTTTCATAAACTTTATCACGTTAGAATTGTGTTTACATCGATATATTTTTTTATAAAAATACATCTAAAGATAAGAAAATAATGATTATGGCCAAGTGCATGTCAGGCCACGCACAATGTAGGTTCCGTAGTCCCTCCCCCCATCCGAATAATGCGGCTTAAGATGTGGGTTTTCTGTTGATTTTGTTTCATACTTGCAACGTTATACCTACTTAACAATAATTTTGAATGGACTTTGTTTAGACCATTAACCGTTAACCGCCGCACAGGCGTTTGAACGGTGCCGCAGCAGTGTTGGACGTACGCCCTTCCTTCTGCCGCGCAAGCTGCGATGCCGCTCTGCTTACACTTCACCCCGTCTCGTGTTGGTCCCGCGTGCCAGCGCTCGGTGTGGCGCACCATAGGTTATATGCAGGCCACCGCAGCGGCAGCCGCTGTGTGCTTCGACTCTGACTGATTTTTAAGCTATTGCATAGCTTTTATCGCGGGCTTTAAACGCGGTGACCGAATCAAGAAATTCCGTAACGAAAATCAAACCTAACACCCCCCACTCCGCCTACCATGTAGCTCGGTCAAGCGTTCACTTATCGTATATGTATATGGTACGACTGTACGAAGCTCGCACGAATCGAGACGAGCTGCTCCGAAATGTAATGAAAAAAAAAACACATTTTTTTTTAAATTTTATTTTATTTTGTTTCGGAAAACAAACAATCGTACATTTATCTTTAATTTTAATTCTATCTAACAAAATAAAATCTATGTACAATCCACAGCGTGTCCCAATTACAATCTGACCTATCACACAACTCTAACGAGTGAACGGATTGCGCTGAAATTTGACACGTAGATAGTTATTAGTACATAGACATACGCTAGGAAAGGATCATCGGTTCATCACCTTCACCTTACTTCTTCCTTCCTTCCTTGCACTCTTCACCTTGGGCAATGATGAAACGAAGGTCCAAAGAAACATGATAGGCACGCCAGACAGGCAGAGCCACAAACGAAGGTTAATTTTATTTATATAAAAGTGAACGTTTGTCTGTATGTCACTATGCATTTCATCATGTGATAACCTTCAGCAGTGTTGTGCATGAGCGCACAATAGTTTACGGGTACGGGTAGCGGGGCATCAATGACAAATGTTGCAAAAATGGAGAAAAATAACGCAAACGAAGTTGCGCGGGTTGGCTACTGTGTAATGTTTTCTCACGTCAAGTCCCTGCTAAAATTCATTGAACTCCACAGAGGCAGAGGTATCAGAAGAAGCATTGGTGTCGTGGGTCGCGTGGTCGGAAGCCGGCATCAGGGCGGCGTCCAGCCCCGCGGCGTTAACGGAGTTGGTGCGGAGGTACCGGCCAGACTTGTTGCCCTCCACCACGGCGCCGAGAGCCGTCTACCACATACTACAGCAGGAGTTTGGTGAGGAAACCAATAATACAACGATTTTTTTAAAGACCACTTTCATATAAAAGCTCCGTATGAGACTTTACAAATTACATTTAAACTCGTAATAATAATTTGCTTGACAATATCTCACATATAATCTTTGTTAGGATCAAATAACAGATGAGGGTATGTATTTCTTTGACCGGATTTTAGACTATATCGTCCTGCCGGTCTGACAATTTGTCGTCACTGCAAATGTTGTGGACGACAGTTAGTCGAAGTAGAGTGTAGAGAAATATACACGCCATGAATCTTTAAACTTGGACTTTAGATTTTGACTGCTTCTGGCGCCACCACTTTGTGTGATCCACCAATTGTTGTTCCGAGTCTGGGTGTACTTTGTCTCCGTGACTTGTATGTTTGAAAAGGACCCCGCGACACAGGGCTTGTACACTAATGCGGGAGTAGTTAATAAAAAAAAAAAAAAAAAGAAATTCTGTGGTCATGTCATTTGAAAGTATATATGGTACTTATAACAAAATCATAGTTTTTTTGTCTCTATTGTTCCGGCTGATCTCCGAAAGGTCTGGATAAATTTTAACTAAGCTTTCACACTGTCGGACAGCTGAGGATGTCCGACAGTGTGAAAGTTCCATCAAAATCAAGTACGTAGGGTCTATTTAAGTAACTAAGGGTACTTTTAATCATCACGCTAACGTTTATTGAACGAAGTCGCGGACACAGTTGAATGTTGTTTAATATATTTGTATTACAATTCAGGCATAGTACCGTTCTCATCGGGCGGTACATTGCGCGACGTGCCGGACGCAAAGCTGCGCTCATACTTGACTCGGGTGTACAACGCGTTCAAAGGAGAAGTGCCTCATATACATCACCAGACAGACGTCTTTGATCAGGTAAACTACACTTTATAACGAAAGTAGAAATATTACCATCTCCAGAAATCCTAGTGAAAAAAAAGGAAAAACGTTGGAACGTACTAAATTAAAAAAATTCAACATTCAAAACTCTTTATTTACTTAGGATGCAAAACAACTCATGTTGACTCTTTGATACGCCGAGATTCTACATGTTCATGTAATGCCAAGTTCGCTAACAATAGGCAAAGAACCTGGCAATAAAAACTCGCGGCCACTCTTTTCAAATTGCGAATTTTACAATGTTTGAATGTTTATAAACTTGATATGGGGGTAAGGTTCTGCGACTAATATACTAGACACCATGTTAAAGGACTGATGCAAATTGTATTATCAAAAAGTTGAAGCATGAGATAAACCAAAATCAGGCTTAGTCGGTTCTTCCTGTAGCTATATCTTTTTTGTGTTTGGATGAACATAACATTTTTAAATTTCCTATTTCAAATTAAGATTTTATACACATATAGCCAGTTTGACATAGATAAAATAAACATTAAAAAACGTTTACAAAAAGATAAACAACCTCCTCAGCTTCACATAATCATAAATAATAGATTTTTGATCGAGGTCAAAATGTTATGTTTTTTTTCGTGAAGCCTCTCAGCTCGCTAACAAAAACTTGCGACAAGGAGCGTTCCTTAATGGTAACAATGCTCCACCATTTTGGCTCTCACGTTCAAAATAATTACGCAAGCGAACAACGGACTTGCGACATTCATTGTTCAATACAGTCTATTTTCGGCATGATTAAAAAATAGCACATTTAGTTTTTTTGGCATTTGAAACTAAGTTCGATCGACTAGATATTAATCAATCTATCAACCCCATCCGTAGCTATTTGTCAATTTGGCATAACATTGTAACCGCGTAATCTAGTAATCTGTGACGTAACCATTAATTTGTGCATAAAATGAATTGAATGTTCCTATTTTTGGTGTATACAAGGCAGTATTTTTACACAAAATGTTTTTTTTTTTTTTGTGAAAAACAAAGATTATACATATGTTGTGAAACAAAAGTGCTAATAAGATGCTGATTAAAAGCTATGTCTTCGGATTTGTTATGGCTGTCATCCGTATCAAGCTATTTGGACGAACTTTAGGAAGCGTGATTTCAGTGACAGATGTCAAAAGATTATTAGCTATTTATATCTAAACTAGCTGACCCGCGCAAGTTCGTCTGCGTAAATTTTCCCTTTTTTTTTTACAACATTTTTCATTGCTGCTCCGCTCCTATTGGTCGTAGCGTGATGTTATAACCTATAGCCTTCCTCGATAAATGGGCTATCCAACAATAAAATATTTTTTCAATGCGGCCCAGTAGTTCCAGAGATTATCGTGTTCAAACAAACAAACAAACTCTTAGGGGGATGAAAAATAGATGTTGTCCGATTCTCAGACCTACCCAATATGCACACAAAATTTCATCAAAATCGGTCAAGCCGTTTCGGAGGAGTATGGCAACGAAAACTGTGACACGAGAATTTTATATATTAGATAACAAATTGTAACAGAAAGGTGTGATGAAATTTCAGTTGCGGACAGTGTATTTATAGTTATTACATTAATAAATTGACATATTTTTTATGTATTTAGATCAAACAGAGTATGCAGAAAGAGAAACATGTTCGCACGTCGCACATTGAACACCCTGTATCCGTTTATTCAAGTGAGTTTACCTTTGTTTTTATTTTCTCTAGAATACGTAAGTATTTATTTATTAAAGGTTCACCTACAATTGTTACACTTGTTTCTTAATAGGTAGTACATGCAAAGTAAAAAAATCTGTGTGTACAATATCAAGTGGCAAACACAGGTTTCTTAGAAGTAAATACATTTTTAAGTTTAATGTTATAAAAATACATGGAAAATTTGTTGTAGTTATTTGAATGTTGAACAAAACATAGCTTATATCTACATGTATATGTATTAATTCTTACTAAACTTAATTGAATTAGTTCCAATACACCTAATACAATAGGAAGCCTATACAAGCATGTCATTATCTCTCTTGATATTTAATGAGGTTTCAAGCCCCTATTTTAAATTTCACCAATATTGACTAAAAGCTGTAAAAGTCAAGCGTATTTACAGATTACTTGTCAACATAATTATTTTAACATTCATATTAGCACTCGCCTATGTGTTAATCCAGGGTGTCAGCTAACTCCATACCAAATTTTATTAAAATCGCTCCATCCGTTTAGACGTGTAGAAGTAACAAACATACACACTCACAAACTTTCGCCTTTATAATATTAGTGTGATGGATAGCAATAGTACTATGAGTATGAATACTAATTGTAGAACAATTCTTGTTTAGACGCGGCCGACACAGACAAATCTCACTCGAGCTACAGAAAGAAACGTCGATCGGTGCGTCCCCAACAAGTAAGTAACGATCCGGCCGAGTACATTCGCAAAAAGATCGGCAAACTCGACCTTAATGACATCACCCAACTAGCTCGCCTCATCGAGGGGCACGACGCTCTCGGCGACGACAGACAAACGGACAAACAGAAGGAGCTACAGGAACAAATACTCGCTCTGTTAGATCCCGACGAGTCACCGGACCCAAAAGTCCTGAGGCAATCTTTAGCTCAGTTACTTCAAGGTTCCACTAAGACAAAGGTGAAGGAGCCGCAAAAGATGTCACATTTCTTCGAACAAGAGACGCAGAAGCCTGTAAAGCCTCCGAGGAGATTGAAAGGCCTCGATCTCAACACCATACGAGTGCCAGACTTCTCAGACATATTCGATGAATCAGCCGACACCGACGCCACGTTAGTCGGTAAGCGCGACACTAAAACTTACAGCCGATCACCTTCTATAGAAGCTAAAAAAGTATTCCCTAGATCGTCCTCTATCGACAGCACAAATAAATATTTAAGATCTTCCGAAAGCCCATTGCCTCAAAAAGGTAGAAGATTATCCGAAGTGATCGATAATCAAAGGTTGAGACATTCTCCAAGTCCTGATATCAAGGTACCTAATAAAAGATCTAATTCGATCGGATCAGCTGAAGTCGCTAATACTAAACGTATAGCGCAGTTATTCGAGGGGCATAAACGCAGGCACACGCCTAGTCCAGAATCTAGATCGATAAGATCTGGCTCGTCTGCTAATCCAGAGATGGCGCTAAGAATGCAGAGGATGGCGGAGATTATCGAAGGCAAGCGGAGAGACACACCGAGCCCGGATAGATCGAAGCGAGAGACTATAGGCAATCCTGAAATGGCTATACGGAGGCAAAAGGTTGTTGATTTAATCAAGCAGGGTCAGGGTTTAGGTCAGGAGCAGAGGTTGGGACAACCAGAGATTCCTCAGAGAAGGAATAGTGAGGAGATGTCGTTTAGGATGCAGAGGATGTCAGATTTAGTGCAGAGGAAGGCTACTGAGTGCAAGCGGCCTAAGGGTGGTCGGAGGAAGGCTGCTAGAGAGATTATGAAGCAGAGGTTCGAGAAGAGTCTCCAGATGTTGGCTTCAGAGCCTAGGCTGGACATTCAGCCGTCTGCGGACTTGGAGAATGACTATGGGTTACAGCAGTACCGTGCATCTGCTCCTGCGTTCGACGACCGCGTCAAAAAGCTGGAGAAGAAACTACAGCACTATGTGAGGGCTGTGTGTCGCATGGAATGTTACGTTTTGTTTGGGGAGTGGTCTTTGATGTGGGTGGGAGCGGTTCAGAGGTTACATTTTATTGCTATCATTCTATATAAACATAATATTCATTTAAATGTGATAATACCCTATCTATTGATAGTCTATTATGACAATAAATGATTATACACTAGTCATATCTAAACAAATACTTACACACAGACCTTTATTTCGTGAAAATTTGTACGAAACCTATTCTGTGGATATAAAAATAATATTTACTGTATTTTGCGCTCTCAATCGCTCTACCTATTGAAGACATAACACGCACGTTTTCAACATCGAAGAAGATAATTCTGTCGAATTTGAAGCTAATCTAATATTAAGCTAGAGTTGTGTGTGCATGTATCAATATCTTAATACCACTTCTAGTGTTTTATATGTACACAGTGTTAAAACTAACTTACTACTATTGTACAGTACCCGGCAAACTTCTTGACTCATCACTTTTTATGTGTAGATTTAAGTCCATTTGGTCCTCCATTTTCAACACTAAATTATTTTTTGAGTTGGAGGTTCTAGCAAGTATACCTTATAAATCCTTATGGTACTATTATAGCCTGATCAGTTCATAGAACAGCGAATAACATAATATTAGAAATGCTATCAATGGGAACTGTAGCCATATTTAGAGACTTCTTTTCCTGATACTATATACCAGGCTTTATATTCCCACGGCGCAAGATTGTAATTTTAATGCTTCTATAGATATGTGTGACTACAAACTGTTAAGTCAATTTCTGTTTTGTTCACACATTCAGAAGCCATTTCTAATTTCTTTTATCTATTCTCTGGAGCAATTTACAGCGTAGTGAGTCGACTGTGACTTTATGAAGATGTTTTGAGGATGTTTGCCGGCACCTGTACCTATTGTATTGTATCAAATATCTACAACACAATGTTGTCTATAGGAGGAGGGCCGTATCGTTGGCGGAGGTGGCCGAACAGCCGGCGGAGGCGCCCGAGTGGCTCGTCTAGCGGCCGAATTAAGCGGAACTACGACCAATTTGTCGTCTCCTCGGCCTTCCAAACCTAAAGATCTCATGAGATCCGTGGGCAAGATCGAGAGGGACGACTGGAATATGAAAGAGATAGAAAGAAAGATTATGGAGAATAGGCTCGGCCGGCCCGAGCCGAAGACTGCCGAACGAGTGCCGAAGTGGGATCGGGAACAGGTGAGTAGTGGAAGTTACTATAAATGTGTTTTTTTTTAATTTGGTTTTCTTTTTGTGTGTTCGATCAAACAATATTATAATTAAACGATATAATATTGACTTACTTTCAACTTTAGAATGACATTTTCATAAAAAAATAAAGATTATAAGGGTTCAGTTTTTTCCATTTTGGCTACGGCACCCTAAAAATTAAGTTATAATTTTTAAAAGTTATAGAACAATAGTTGTTAGGTATTATTGTAAGACAGTCCCCTGCAAGAGGTTGCCAATATTTGAAAAGTAATGAATGATGTATACAAATATGTTATCTAACACTCCCATGAATATGACAATATAGGTGTCCCGCGCAACTTCGTTTGCGTAAATTTTCTCCGTTTTTGCAACATTTTTCATTGCTGCTCCGCTCCTATTGGTCGTAGAGTGATGTTATCTAGTCTATAACCTTCTTCGATAAATGGGCTATCCAGAAGTAAAATATTTTTTCAATTCAGACCAGTAGTTCCTGAGATTATCGCGTTCAAACAAACAAACTCTTCAGCTTTCTAATATTAGTTTAGATGACTATTCGAGGCAGCATTACGGTTGAATTTACTGCTCGCCACAAAACGACAAGGTTTATTATTTCTTGCAATAACATTCTGTTTGTTGCTAATCTCTCTCATTGTTAGAAAGGTACTACCTCAACAATACTTGGTTCACACGGGATGTTTTGTCAAAACTATTAGATCATTGGCTTGGCGGCTGGACTTTTACTTAGTAGTCACCATGAATACATACTTGGAAGTCAAAATATTAGACAAGTCAAGAGATTATAAAGAGGAAAGATTTAATTGTTTGTTTGCATTGAATAGGTTTATAAACTACTGGACCGATCTTAAAAAATCTTCCACCATTATAAAGTTACATTATCGGGGAGTAACATAGGCTATATTTTATTGGCAAAAAATAAGAGATCTCTACAAAAATTACAATAATGTAACTCAAGGTATGAAAAGCTGCGATATAACTGCGCTAAGCTGCGTGTAATTTTTTGACTTCTATAGCCTCGTATATCTATATCTATCTCTTTGGTTTGTTGTGTAGTTTGACCCACCAAATAAAATCAAGCTGAAATATATTAATTTCAAGTAGGTATTCATAGTGTGGACTCTAGTGACCTACATAGTACTAGTACGTTAGTTTTTTTAAAAGATAACTAGTGAATGTCGGATTGAGTCGTACATTACTAAGCAATCTTGTTAACTCCTCCAGCTAAGCTCAAAGGCTTGTATTAGGAGTGGGTTCACGTCGGTAGTATAATCATCTCAAGATTGTGAGACCGATGCCTTACGGCCGGTTTCAATAATCTACCTATCGATGGATTTGGCTACTAGATGTAGAACTTTGACATATTTTGTATGGAGCTTATGTCAAATATATAACTCCAGTAGGCCAATCCATCGATAGTTATAGTATTGAGACCGGCCGTTAGCCATTAGGCTACCGCCGCTTTAAACCGCCGACAGCAAGACTTCCATTACTTTTTGACGTTTGGTGATTTGACAAAATCAAATGGGAGCTACAACGACTACTTGTCCTAAGTGACAAAATACCGTTCGGGGAATTCTTCTATTCGGTACTAGCTGTACCGCACTTCGTCTGCGTAAATTTTCTACCGTTTTTGCAACATTTCTCATTGCTGCTCCGCTCCTATTGGTCGTAGCGTAATATTATATAGCCTATAGCTTTCCTCGTTAAATGGGGTATCCAACAGTAAAAGATTTTTTTAAATTCGGATCAGTAGTTCCTGAGATTACTTCGTTCAAACAAACAAAATTTTGCAGCTTTATAATATTTGTATAGATTTGAAATTGCTGTCACTCTACGGTATAGCCAATCCAGCGTACGACGTACTATATAGTTCAATGGTAGATTCCATGTTATAGATATTATCATGAGGTGTCCTAACTCGAGCGATCTATGAGTTTAAGCAACGTTGTCACTATCGGTCTATTCATGGGTGACCGTTTCCTGCGTCACATTGTCGGTCCTGCGTCCAATCTTTCTCTGGTTGTGTCGCATTTCCGTACCATCCGGTTATGAGAATGAGCGAATAGAGAGTGCACTATAATATCTCCTGTGTCGCGGCTTGTCTCTGTTGGGATTGGTCGCCGTAACCGCCGTCGGTTAGGAGACCATTTTGTTATTATTTTCATGTACGAGTATATCTTTTTTTTTTTAAAATATGTCTTCGGCTGATCACTTTTAAAATTATTATTTTGAATACTTACAGTTCTTGGGCCGTCAACGAAGACTGAAAGAAGGAGAAGGGAATGAAGAGAAATGGGTGGAGATAGACGAAACTTTACACAAACTCGATCAGAAACTGAAGGATTCTGGAAGACCCGACCAGGGAACTAGAAAGGTAATAAATATAATTGTTTATTTTTATTTACTTTTTGTACGACGTTTTCATGAAAACCACGAGCCTCACACAGACATCGCATAGCTGCCCTTACCCGTAACCACGATTGGTGCCATCATTGATGTACTCAGTCACTCAGAATCATTCTAATCGTGGGACCTAATTACCTTTTTCCAATTTCGATGGGGGGGGGGGATCAACCCCAAATTCCTCTTGGAGTAAGCCCATGGTTCCAAATTTCGCACCTTTAATTAATTCACGCGATTAAGTCCCGATTTATATCTAATAATAATAATCGTAATAATATACGACAAAAAGACAATAATAATAATAATAATAATATATTGGGACAACTCACACAACGCTATCTGATCCCAAACTAAGCAGAGCTTGTACTATGGAAACCAGACAACTGATAAACATACTTATATATTTCTAAATACATACATATTATAGATAAATTACACCCAGACACAGAATAAACCATCGTGCTCATCACACAAGAAACAGAACAGCATGCAAAGCCGGCCATCATCATCGGTATAAAATACGAGATCCGGCCTAACAAATATATACCCTAGTCTGTTATATAATCCTAACAAAGATTCACCGTATTGGCACCCGAATTTGCTAGGCAACCCATTTGCGATTTATCAATCTAGCTAGACAATATTTAACACTTCTTTTTTATAAATAAAGTTAACTAGCAATATGGCATTGGAACCCACATTACTAGCAATCTTGTTAACCCCTCCAGCTAAGCTCAAAGACTTGTGTAAAGAGTGGATTCACGTCGGTAGTACAATGGGTAGGATCCGAAACCGCGACCTCACAATTGCCTTAGCTATTAGGCTACCGCCGCTTAAAAGTATTGGAACTAAGTTCCTTATCGCGCGTTGTGAAAGGGGGCTAGACGGAAAAAAATCTCACGAAAAGTTGTAACGACACTTTTTGACAAAAACAAATGCCGTGCGTTAGATATGAACATCTAATTTGACGAAGAAGTCACCTGTCGATTTGGTCTAGAGGCATAAATTCGGTACACAGTATTGGTGACAATTGTGTAGTTGGGTTCGAGCCTTCGGTATACAATCGTCTTTTTGTGAGTTATTTTCGTTTCGTCTTTCTATTTCACATTGAACAGTGTGGTGTTGCGAAAATTATAAAAAAAATAAAATAAGATAAGAACTTCGTTCCATCCAGGTGTCCCTTGACACCTCTCAAGTTTTCTTTGTTAGTATCAAATAACCAATGAGAGTATATATTTCTTAGGCCGGATCTTGAACTTGAAGGCACAAACAGATGCACGTTAAATTTATAACACTTTTTGCATCGGCATTAATAAGACTATTATCATTATTGCTTTCAATCATGGTAGTCGAAGAATGTTTTCAAGCAGTCATTGGATTAGTATTTAAATTGAAAATATTTAATGTGCTTGTGTCCAGGTGGCGAACTTGGCGAACAAATTCGTCAAACAAGAACCCGAACAATCGAAGACAACCAAAGAACCGAAAGAAATCAAGGAGGAGGTATGTTGTTATTTGTGCTTTATTGTTCATTGTAATGTCTATAGCAGATTATCTATCTGCTAACTTTATCTGTTTGCTAGGTCGGTTTTATATTTCATACCTAACTGTTCCCTGCGGCTCTGCCCGTGTGCTAGTTGGTTATCGTGATAAAAATCCACCTTGATGCTGAGCCAAGACCACTAATGGAATCATTAAGCGTGCTAGCAGCAGAATCTGCCTGTTGATTCCATGCAACAAAATGTTCCACCCGGGGCAGCCTGTTAACGCGACCAAAAGCCCGATGTTCAAAACCATAATTTGATAAATACGCTGACAACACTGCATCGGACACTTCCGATTTTGTCAGCCAACGACGTAACGTCTTATCTTAAAAACAAATCAAAATTACACAAATTACTTCAAGAAACAACCGAATCAATCAAAAGTACGATCAACGTAACTTGACCGGATTGAAGTTAGGTTTTTATCACTTTCGCGCATGTCATAGAGATGCGACCCTAAAATTACTTACGAAAACGGTTATTTATGTTTAATCGATTAAAAATACTAACAACATTTTAATTCAACAATATAAAAACATTATTTCAATGAGTTCATAAAAGTTTAAATTTAGAACAGTTACAGTAAATACTAAAGAAACTTTGAAAAACTATTTCTTTACGAAAATAATCACAAAAAAACATAAAAAACTAAGTAATACTAATTATGACAATGTAATGCGTAATCGATCAGATTGCGTTGTGTGAGTTGTCTCAAGATATTATTATTATTATTAAATGCTCAAACAATAGTTAAATAAGTAGTATATCGATATATAAAACAGTTATTTAGACATGAGAGATGGGACCCACACAGAATATTTTACTAAAATTCTTAGTAACTTTGACTATGGTTCGAGTAGTAAGAGACCGATTGTTTAGTTGATCAATAATAACTATAGTAAAATAGAAAAAAGTTCCAACACAAGAGTTTTTAGGGATGTAAACAAAATGTTACAAACAAATAATTGTTAGGTAAGGTTTATTGTTGCAATATAACAAAATACGAACGGGCGCAACAACGATTGTTAATATTCGATGGTCCGAATTGTAATAAAAAGCGTTTTAAATGAAAAGCAGTTGTTAAAATAAAGCCATTTATCACACCTCAAATCGTACGCATTTCAAGTACATGAATCGAAGACCACATCGGTGTACCTTATTCGCGCGGCGTGTCCCCATTTCGCGTCCATATGCGATGTCTACGTGCGTGGATCAAGAGTGTTTTCTTTAAAGGTTGTCTTCAGTATTATATGGTTGTCGTGTTAGGTGAAGAAGTCAAGTTGGCGCGGTCCTATGTTCGCGGGCATGCAGTGCGCGGCGTGCGGCACGCGCGTGTTCGCGGCCGAGGGAGTGACGGCTGACGGGCTACATCTGCACCGTGCGTGCTTCCGGTGCGCAGTCTGCAAGGCCGTGCTGCGACCTGGGTGAGCACACATCACTACATAGTATAAAACAAAGTCGCTTCCCGCTGTCTGTCTGTCCCTATGTATGCTTAAATCTTTAGAACTACACAACGGATTTTGATGCGGGTTTTTTTTTAATAGATAGAGTGATTCAAGTGAAAGGTTTATATGTATAGAACATGCAAAATATAGTATAGAAACGCTGATAATTTTAGAGGTTTCTAATGTGATGTCGTAAATAAACACATTTTTTTGAGCTTACATTGCAAACGCTGTCTGAACCCTACGAGATAGATCAAATTATTGTACTACAGTATTGTACATTTTAAAAAGATCTACAAAAAAGTCTGTGATGGTATATGTCTATCTCTTAGGGATAACCCACAATATTTTTTGTTATCTTTTATTTTTTACGAGAAATAATGGCTTTATTGCGAAGCGATTTTAAGTAATACACCATTAATCCTTATTCAATTGAGGACCTGAAATACATTGTGCATTATTTAAGGTACGGTGAATAAGCTCAAAAATTACTGGACCGATTTAAAAAAAATCTTTTACAAAAAGCTTCATTATCGGGAAGTAACATAGACTATATTTTATTCTCAAAAAAATTAGACATTCTTACGAAACCTGCGTTTATATATAGTGGAGAAAAGTCCGTGCAAAGTCGGAGCGGGCCGCTAGTATTTAGTAACACATTATATGTCACTACCGTGACGCCCGGCAGCCTACATCTGTTGATGTAGCCTGTCGGGCGAGGTCGGGCTGTTGATATGTGTAGGGAGAACAGAAGCGTTGCCTCCTTAGACTTGCCCGGCATCAACATTTGTTGTGGGGCCGGGTGCCCAAAGGACCAATTATGTCAGTCGCTCGCACAAATTTGTCGCAACCCGCAGGTCCCGGGTGCAATGAGGGATACCGTTTTTGTACTCACCATTCAGCGCCCTTATTGAGTCAAGTCTGGCTGTCAAAGTTTAAGTTATACATGCCACAGTATTGCGCAGTCCCGTTTTATTCGGAAAAAGGAGGACATAAGTTTTCTAAACACAACAGAGATAGTTTAATAAATATGAACAAGTTGTACTATTAAAGCACTGATATTTATTGACCCGTGCGTAATTCATATTTGCCATAATTCGTCTCAGGTATTGCAAAATATACACAACAATAGTCTAATTAGAAACCCGCGTAACTCAACAAACTATAAAATTTTGTCATTTCGGAAACCTTTCTTTTTTTTTATTGCCTATGTTTGGCAGACGAGCCAGCGGCCCACCTGATGGTAAGCGGTAACCGCCGCTCATGGACTACAGGAATGTCAGGGACACACCCAAGCCGCTGCCTACCGTGAAGTGAAAACTCTCTTTAAACCTCGTTTGAAGAAAGACATGTCGTGGCGCTCCTGACTCCCTCTAGTGACAAATTCACACGCGATAGCCCTCATTGCTAACGCAAATTCGGGGTCCCTTAAACCTGGGAGCTACGCCCGCGAAGAATAGTCTAAAAACAATAAACACCAATTAGTTTTGTCTTATATTTACAGCAACTACACAATGGAGCGATACGGTAGCCGGTTGGTGTGCCTCCGTCACTCCGGCGTGAGTGTACCGGACGCGGTGGTCAGCGCACAACCGCCGCCGACGCCCGAACGGATCAGCCTCGAGCTCTCCGACAGCGGGGCGCGCGAGATTGACGAGGACGAATGGACCGACAGGAATTTCCTCGCTTCTGAAACGTCCGGCGCCGGAGGATTGAGGTTAGTGTCAATAGTACTTAACCTTTTGACCGCCAAGGACGTGTATGGACGTCAAATGAAAACGTGCTGATGACGCCACCGACGGTATGACACGTCAAAAACTACATTTTTACATAACGTGGTGTGGGGAACACGGATTTTCGTTATTGACCTGCCGGTGAAAAGGTTAATAAAAACTTAAAACTATATACACGGGAACCGAACCGTGTGTGCCATATTTAAGCTTGATAGCTTCAGTGGATGTGGGTGAAATATTGATTGCAAATTGCGTACATACAAATTAAGTTAAATAAAAGCTTTTAAAATGGCTCGGAGTTGTGAAAATGGCGGCAAACTGACCTCGCAACAATTCCACATAATGTGTGAAAATATATGAAATACATTTTCACAATCATCACTAAATTGCCATCAACTAAAAATAACGAGAGGATTACTTATTATCATCCCTATCATTACCGCTGCTTATAAAAACTTAAAAAAAAAAAAACACTGCGAGATAGCCGACATAGATATTCCCCGCAATTTGATAAGATTTGCATTTCGTCTCCAGGAGGAGAAGTAGTCAGCAAAAGCCTGATTAGTATTTGTAATTATATATAATGTGAATAAACTCAAACACGAAATCTGATATTTCTGTTTTGATAATTAATTTATTTCATTAAATAATCAATTTCTTTCTTTTCGTTGTTGGTCTTTTTAGGAAACGTTAAAAACTACACGTTCTGTAGAAGTTTTATAGAATACTTGCTGACCATTTACGTCATTCATACTCTGCTCCTATTGGTCGTAGCGTGGTGTTATGTAGCCTATAGTTTTTCTCGATAAGTGAGCTATCCAACACTAAAATATTTTTTCAATTCAAGTAGTTCCTGAGCTTATTGCGTTCAACCAAATAAACAAACAAACGGCTTTATAATATTAGTATAGATAACATTGTGATGTAATTTAAATTCTTCTAGTCACATCATTTATTTATCAAACGACTTTAGAGAAGAAGGTTCTTAATTCGTCACAATATTTTACTATTACTAGTTTTTAAGTCGAACAAGCACTTACTTCCCGATTTTTGGGCGTGGGACCGGCCTTGAGCGTGGAGACCGAATCCAGAAATTCCGTAACGAAAATAAACTAACACCCCCCACTTCGACCGGCACAGCGGTGATACTTTTTAGTTTTGTCATCTATCGATGAATAGTAGAACTTTTAATGACTTTTTTTTAAACTAAAAAAAAAAAAAATTTTTTTAAACAAAAAAAAAAATTTAAAGAAAAAATTATTTAAAAAAAAAAAATTTTTTTAATTCCTTTTTTTGTAATTTAAAAATAAAATTAAAGAAAAAAAAATTAAAAACATTGTTTTTTATAATGAAAAAATTTTTTTTTTAATTGCTTAATTTGATAAAAATGCTATGTAATAGCTTTACCGTGGCAGTCTCCGAGTGCCACACATTTTTTTGTTCTTTAAGCAGAACTAATACCGGTCGAACGAGAACGGCCGGGGACAGGTGGCACGGACGGAACGGGCGACAACGACCTGCAAAAGGGCACACGTACAGAACACCCGTCCAATATGGTCAGGTTAGGTTAGATTAGGTTAGTTAGGTTAGGTTAGGTAGGTAGTCATTTAAACGTTAGGGCCCTGGGGGGGCCCCCGACTAGCTTTTTAGTTTTTAGTTTGTTTTTTTATAATTAAAAAAACTTTTTAAAATTTGCTTAAGTTGATAAAAATGTTATGCAATAGCTTTACCACGGCAGTCCCCGAGACCCACACATTTTTTTGGTGTAAAATTAATCCAGTGTCATAATAGCCAAGTATGCCACAACAATTGCAGTGATGAAGAGGAGTCTAGTTCTGACGAGTACACGGACGCCGGGGAGAGTGAGAACGAGGCGGCCGCGTCCCCCGCGCCGCTGGTGACCGCCCCGCGCCCCCCACACTCCGACCTTTACTTCTCTGACGACTCCTTCGGTTACGACGACTACTCCGACGACGGTGAGTACTGTAGTAAGTAATAATAGTAATATCATCTTGGGACAACTCACACAACGCTATCTCATCCCAAACTAAGCAGAGCTTGTACTATGGAAACCAGACGACTGATAAACATACATATGTATTTCTAAATACATACATATCACTACATAGTATCAAACGAAATCGCTTTCTCTGTCCCTATATCCCTATGTATGCTTAAATCTTTAAAACTACGCAACGGATTTTGATGCGGTTTTTTTAATAGATAGAGTGATTGAAAAGGAAGGTTTATATGTATAATAACATCCATTAAATAGTGGAGAAATAAGGAGCGGAGCAGCAATAAGAAATATTGCAAAAACAGGGAAAATTTACGCAGACGATGTTGCGCGGGTCAGCTAGTTATAGACAAATAACATTCAGGTACAGAATAAAACATCGGGCTCATATCACAAAGTTTAATCTTGGGTGAAGATTAAACCCACGACCTCTTGCGTAGCAGTTGGATACTTTAACTACGCTGATCTCATATGCTCACTTCACCTATTTTTTTTTTCGGACTTTTTTTTCTAATAATTTCTATAGTATAAAGCAATTTTTGAACAGACCTAAATCATTTTAATATAAATTTACCTGCTATGTATATTTTTAGCAAAACATGTTTGTACTGTTTCTTGTTTAACGCCTAATTTATACCATATTTTGATGTAAATTAAATTATCATTAAAACAAGCCTACTTACAAATATACAAATTACGGACACAAAATATGTACCTACAGCTAGATTCGGTACAACAATTTGTTGATCGTATAAAGTGATGTACCGTGTAAGAATCGAAACTTCGATCTTCGGCTTAGCAGTCAGGGTCACTAACTACCAGTTAATACTTTTAAGTATGCGAATGGAAGTACCAATTTGATGTGTTTTTTTTACAAAGATAGTTCAGGTAGAGGTCAGGACAGGTAGGTAGTTAGTAGTATCGATTCTTGCTTTTATAGAATTTTATAAGCTACGACTGACAGTCTACCCGTGACCACGGCCGTTGCAATACAGTCGAAACGTCGGGAAATAAACAAAGATATTTAGCCCTAAAATAAAATATTTACGCGATTAAGACCCGTAGCTTATAAAATTCTATAATATGTACAAATCGCGAAAGTTTACGAACATAGATTCTTGCTTTGTTTGGTGCTTTGTTTGTTGATTTGTTTTTAAATGTGGACTCTTGCGATCTGTCTTCTCGACATTCAGCAATTGATGCGAAATTATAATGCGGGCTTGCACGGTATATGTCCACTGACACATCAGTTTTCTTATAGCATCGTAGCTATTACTCTACCCAAGTAGATCTTGTGGTATTTTCCTCTTAAGCCTTCTTGACAAGGTTGGCGAAAATGTGAAAATTTGTACAACTTATTGTCTAACGAGTCGCAGGTTTTTATTGAAATTACTTTGTTATGTTTTCATTATAGTCTGCATAAATACATAAGTAATAAGCAGAGATCGGAATAGGTAGAGTATATTTACCTAAACTTCGAAAAAGTATGTAAAACAAATTTAACAGTTTTAGTACGGAACCCTAAAACGTATTAAGATTCTTTATAATAATAATTTGTTATGAAAGTTTTCAAATCGAATGAATTATTTCACTCATCACGTTTCAATCGTCTCGTTTTACAGTAGGTATTATTCACCTAGTTTTGCATAATTCTTCTAAGTTTAGGCAAATATACTCTACCTATTCCGAATCCTGGTCATAAGTAATTTATTTCAGTACGGGTTCCCTAGAACAAATTTTAAAATGATACATATCAAGCTGGAATTGCTATGGTAGCTTCGTTTTGACGAGACGCCCAACTTTATGTATACGACAACTTTATACAGTGGTACTTTAGTGAAAAAACAGGTGTTTAATATGACAAACTTAACTTTGCTGTTGAAAAATGATTATCCCCATACATATCAATATAGGTTGCAAATAAAATTTGTTTAAAAAAAATGTCTTTTATAATGCAACAATTATGGCTTTTACTTGTGCTAAGTGCCATGTAGCTTGTAGTAAAATCATAATTGTTGCATTATAAAATAAAAGTCATTTTTTAATAACATATTTATTAGCGGTTCCCACTCACCGCTTCCCGTGGGTGTCTCGGGATGAGATGGGGAAACAATCTAACAAAAACTGAAACATTGCCTTATAATGCGTAATTAGTACTGAATGTGTACGCTACTCTGACTCGCATTTGCATAACGATTATAGGTGCCGAATCATCAGGCAACGAGTCCTGTTCCCGCATGCGTGCGGCCCGCGAGGCGCGACGTCGCGAAGTGCCGGCGGACGCCCGCCCTCCGACCGACAGCAGCGAGGTACCGCGCTGCTGGATCGCCTAGCCGATCTGTCGACCGACACGTCGACCGACGCGTAGGGAGGTGCGACCACGCCGCGCCCGCAACCACCCGCCGCCCAATCATGCTCAACTTTAATTATAATCAAACATTTGATGCTAGTTTGATGTTAAGGAATTGCTCTGTAATAATATCTGCATTGAAATTAGAATATATGCGTGTTTTTGGTGCTAATATATTTTGAGCTGTCTCTTTGGATTTTATCTCTTAAAAATACCGAACTTATAGATGAGTTACTAAAGGCATAACGTGCAAATTAGGTTTTCAAAAATATTCAAACAATATCAAATTTATTAGCGAGTCTTTTAAATATTCATAAATCGCAATCGACTGTTTAAGTTATATTTTGTAATAAAAAAGACACCACGATAATAAATAATGTTATGGTGCTTCTATTCTGACACATCACACAATGTTTTACATGAAATTGCAAACTGAATACTCAAATGCTACTCAGGTTTGAGACGTTGTCACACTCACTTAAAGGTGAAAGTAGAAACAAATATTTTAATATCATTTGAGTACTCAAATGATCGATGGTTGCCTCGATTGAATTTTCATTAGATAAGATCAAAACTAAGTATTCATATTAGCGCCAAAAATTAGCCAACATACTGCCATTATTTCTATTATTATTTTTTTGAAAAATAATTTTAAACTCCTTCGATATTATTACATATCAATAAGATAGGCTTACTAAAAATATCACAGTCTAATAAAAACTGTGACCAGTGCAAACTTTATCATAAATAAAGTTTCACTGAAGACATTTTTATTCTCTAATACATCAACTTTTCTCAAATACAAATAAGTCACTTCAAAATACTATTATTTTTATAGTCTCAGTTACCTGCGAGTTCGTTTTCCACCAATTACTTTTAAATTGAACAAAATAAAGTTAAATATAGTCCTTCGAAATTACAACTAAATCAAAACTCTCTTAGTAACGAGAATTCTAAATCAATGTCTGTAAATTAACAGATATTATTATTCACTTATCCCCATTTTAACTTTTTCTATTCTATTTTGGAAGTAGAAATAAGACAGTTGTCCATAAATCATTTGCATTTTTTTTTGCTCTAATTACATTTCCAATGTGACAGAGGAAAATAACTTTTTCATGTAATTTTTTTAGTTCCAGTACGGTTGATCAGTCATATATTTATTTCATTTTTTTATAAAAAGTCTAAGAAACGATAGTGTAATAAAGCGCATGAGCCATATCATCACGCTATCGTAACAAGGGGCGGCGGCGAGGCGCGGTAAGTGTGTAGTTTGCCCACACTAACTTCCGTCCACATCTTACTGTTTTACTTTATATGTACTAGAATCAAGCATAGATAGTCGATCTCCGATGTACCATTATCCTTACTACTTGCTGTTCTAGCTTTTCTGTTCAGCTCTGTCCGCGTGTATGTTGGTTATTGCCTTAAAATAGAGCACTATGACCACAGTACTGGGTTGAAAAACTCCATACAACATTTAAACAGAATAGGGTAGATGACTGTCAAGTCAAATCATTATCTTTTTATGAAACGTCAAAACGACGCGCCTCTTACTAATTTATATGATATACAAAACAATGACGTCATTCTTTTGTATGATCAAATCATTTAATTTTAATGTTTATAAATACAAGGCCACATAAAATTGTGTATAAACATTGTTTTTCAGAACAGTTTTGCAAATGCTATTTCCTGAATAGTGTAAAATAATTTATTGTTATTGTAGTCATCTACCCAATTGTCGCAGTAGTATAAAAATCCTCCTTAGTGTTTTATTTTACTTAGGAGGAATTATTAACACTATTTATCTGTTGTATGTAGTCAAGACGTATAATAGCCGATGTAATCAGTTGACTCTTGTGATAAGTTATAATCTATTCTGTTAGAAGAAATATGTATTCGTAAATTAAAATAAAATAAAACAGTAAGTTGTCTGTCTGAATCGATGGCGTTTTTAAATGTTTTTTTTTATTATTATTATGTATAATAATATATATTATGTGTTTATTTAACTGGCTTTTAACGTATAGTTATGTATCATAGCGCACTGTATGTACATATTTATTTATATATGTAAATAGTGTATTTTGCTTGTGATTTTGTTTATATTTATATTCTGATCGTTAAGAAAATATGTCTCATTTTTCATAGTTTACATTTTACTAATAGAATTTTTACGTTATGTTCATGACAGGATCATGATTGAGAAGAGTTAGGCGATTGTGGTAGGCGACAAGGACAAATATATTATCACGTAATACTTTAAAGCCTTCGTCAAATAGTGCGTGTACTTGGCGCGCGACAAGGCGGTAAATTGGGCAACAATTTGCGCTATGACGTTGCGTTGTAAAAAACTGTTAAAACTGTTCAATCATAAATATATATATATTTTTTTAAAAGATAACTATCAATGTGGGATTGAGTCCCACATTACTAGCAATCTTGTTAACCCCTCCAACTAAGCTCAAAGGCTTGTGTTAGGAGTGAGTTCACGTCGGTAGTACAATGGGTAGGATTCGAAACTGCGACCTCACGATTGCGAGACCGATGCTTTAGCCATTAGGCTACCGCCGCCATAAAGTACGCGATATATAGTACTCGACTGTGATTGGGCGCTAACGTCTTTCCGCGCGCTAAGAATGTTTGCTTCTTGTTCGCTCCCGGCATCTCTCCACCTCTCACATTCGTATGCACTTATTCCAACACATCTAATACAACTTGTAACCTGCTATGCTGAATGACTTATATTTTCCAACGATCAGATTGTATATATTATGTATAGCTATAGAAATGTCGCCATAGTCCGCCATCCGACGGTAAGTTAGTGTGGTTATTCGCACCTTTCTACCAACCTACACCACACGCTTTGTGGTAGAGGTGTAGCTAGTAACCTCACTTATGGGGACCACCATTATATATAGGTATGTATAACCGAGTTCTAACACAGGTGGAATCTGAAGAGGAAAGCGAGTCGAGTGACGAAGAAGTGTCCTCAGCGACGGAGGTGTCGACCGACAGTGAGTTTGCGCGGGAGGAGGTGGTGCCCGCCCCCTCCCCGCCCGCTATCCTCGTGACGGAGGCCACCCCTCCCGCCCCTCCGCCGCCCCAAGACTACCCCCTTAGCAGGACAAGATCAGCCGGAGGATTGGCCACCAAACGTGCTCTAGAACTTAAACGACGTTACCTACTCGGTGAACCTTCGCCTCCCGCCGTCAGGAAATCAGATTCCACCTCCCAGATAGACACCAAATTCGAAGCTTTCAGATCAACTATAACAGAATTCCAGAAAATGCTACATCCAGCTGTTACTGCTACACCGCAACCCCAGCCACAAAAACCGGTAGTAACCTTCCAACTGGCCACTGAGGAAAAGAAAACACAACCGATGCCTGACATCATCAAAAACCTATGTGCGGACGCGCCCGTAGATTTACTAACGAAAGGCGACTCTCCTCTTTGCAAAGACTGGAGAACAGAACCGCCGAAGGAAGAGAAAGAACCTGACTTAGAATCAGATTCTCTATCAGACGATACGTCACATACAGAAACGGCTCCCAACCAATCAGTCCCAAGAGTCGAAGTCCACGATGAAGGAGGAGAGCTTATACAGTTAGATAGTCTAATGTTGATCAATAGCACCGACGAAGAGAAAGCTTCAGGGACGGCCACTGGCCCTACAGTCGTGGCGACCGCAGAGTCTGAGTCCTCGGAGTCATGTAGAGACGCCACAACCCTAGCGTTAACAGAGACCGAATTGTCAGACTGGGCGGCCGAAAGCGCCGTTTTAGACGACTGCGCCTTCGATGATAAGGAGGAAAGGAAACGGAGCAGGAATCCGAGAACACTGAGCGGGCCTAAACTGGTGCACGACGCGAAGAATATAGCAGCAGCTGCTTCCCATGTGTGTGGTCGCACTAGTCCCGTTGAACCAGTCGTGTATTCTAACGCTTTGGAGCATTTTGAGTTCGCGGATGAAGGAGACCAGGATCCGTCCCTAGAAATTCCTCAAACACCGAGGAACGAAGGTTACATGGAACTTGTAGACAATGATTATGATCCATACTCGCCCACTAACGATCGTTCCATGAATTTCATAGAGAGAAGTTTCTCCGAAACGGTTTTCAAGCCTGTCAGTCAGGAGATCAGTATTGTTCAAAACTTAGCCAATTTTGACCCTATCGAAGACATAGATGCCGACTCTGAGCCATGCGATCTTAAATCACCACAGCTTTTGAAATCTATTGAAAACGACACTACTGCTACTACAGATAGTAAATCGACTACTAGTAAATCGACCACAGATACCTTACCAAAAAGCGATAGCAGTCCAAAGAACGAAAGTCCAAAACCTGAACAAGTTACTGAGCCCCATGTGGAAATTAAAATAGAATCGCTAAGCTTGTCAGAAATATCGCCGCCCTTAGAAAAGGATAAACCGGTTGAGGCCGAAAACTCAGAAGTTTCGCCACCTCTAATACCGGACATGCCCAAGGCGAAGTACCCCTCTTCGACACCGTTCACAGGCCCCTGTACGATAAGGTTGTACTCGCCTGCGATATGTCGTTCAGCGAGCGAAACGTTCAACCGATCGACATCACGAAGTACCGATTCTCCTACGCGAAGTTTCGAACTATCCGCGTCAATAAATTTGAGCTCCGGGTCTGTGTCACCCGTGAGTCCAGTACCTATGAACACAACTGATAAAGTGCAGGAGATAAAAAGAGAAAGGGAGGAGCAGACTGAGGTAGTGAGAAGGCTTGTGTTGGAAAGGTTAGGGAGTGCACCCCGCGCGGGGAAGAAGTCTGTGCGGAGGTCGAGAGTGTCCCCCTCGAGCGTGCCCCCGCCCGTGCCCCCGCTGCCGGCGCCGCCGCCGCCCCCCCCTCCTCGCCCGGCGCCCCCACTCATGCCCCTACCGGTCACCCCCTCGTTCTCAGACCCCGAGCTCGCCAGAGAGAGGCGGCGCAAGAGTATTATGAAGAGTATTTCCAATTACCTCAATAGGCGACTGGGACCTAGACATAAGGTAAGATTTAAAGTTTAATTAGATGTTGATTTTCAAGTAAATAATGTAGCTAAATAGAATTTCATTTGAGGCCATTGAAAATATAATAATAGCAGTCAAATATAATGCCGTATAGCTGAATAAATAAACATTTTCTTTTAATACATTGGCCTATTTCATCTCCATTTGTTCATAAACATCATTATCAAGAGAGCACAGTACAACAAAGTCAAATATAAATATGACTTTCAAAAGTAATGAACTAGTATATTGAAAATTTAATGCGTTTTCAATATATGACTTAATAATTTAAAAAGCACTACACAGACATTTCTTTTACGGTTTTTAACGATTTTGAGTTGCAAATTGTTATTCAAAGCTTGAACGTCAAAGTGCTACATATTAAATTGCCCAAATCAAAGAAAAATTATATTAAATGTGAACAGGTGGGCAAAATATCGTTTATATATTGGTGTATAACTTGCTAACATCAGTGTATTGATCCCACAAGTTCATTATTGTTACCCCGATTTTTTTGATAATTCAGTTTCCAAGATAAAAGAAAGTGGATTCATCATAACGACTCAAATTCGTTAAAGTCCAATACATAATCATAAATAGATCATTGCCCACACGTGTGTATATTGTAAAAATAGTATAATTAAATCGGCGGTTGGTCTCGTTAACATTAGATATGGGTGTCCACGATTCGGCGTTACAAAGACACACGGATGAGGAATTAACTCTATTGGGCACTTGTTCCGTGGCGGATTAAGTATTGTCTATGTTTAGGTCACATTTACGGTTTTTAAAGTCCAATTCTTATTTTGAAAATCAAGGGATTTTAGAATATCGATCAGTAGATATAACCGTTTGCATAAATATGTAATGTATGTAATGTTTTTTTTAAAGTTACTGACTTTAAAAAAAACATATTGATCTCATTTAATATTAAACGACTCTATTTGTAGATTACATAATGTCGTATCCCCTACGGTAATTAAACCTTCAATAATTTGGATTGCAAATATTCCCATTGTTATAGATAATATAGTATCGTCTATTTGCATTACAATCTAGTTACAGCATGGGGTTATTTAAGAGGGCAGTAAATAGATTTTTAAAGAATTGCCAAGTTTCCTAATATGGCAAGCATCCATTAACCGTTTAGCATCATTCGAGCCGTAAGCCTTTTGCCACCGCAGTCTTATATAATAATATAAAACAAATGTGTAAAGGAAAAAGTAAAAATACAGACTTAATACGTCACAGGAGACAAAAATCAAAATTATTATAGTTGGGCACCCTGAGTAGACTAACACCAGTTGTGATTTCAGTGGGTCTCGGAGCCGAACCTGCAGTGGCACGTAAGCATACCGTATTGTATGTCGAATGTTGTGAGTCGCATGTTTCGTCTTTGTGCACTCTCATCCTATGTGTTGTGTCTATACTTGCTCTACTACCTAACACGACTTTGTATACAGACTGAGAACCCTTCAGAATATCACCTGTTGTAGCATCTGCGATTTATTTCTAAAGATAATTTTATAGCTAAATGTGACATTTTTAATTATGTGATTAACAGTTCGAAGTTAAAGTCGTGCTTATTCTGCCAATGAACCGACGATTTTGGTGATGCGGTAACACTGCCTTATGCAAATCCATACTACTAACTGTCTGTCTGTCTGCTTTCACGCTCAAACAGCTAAACCGGTTTAAATGAAATTTGATATGGAGATAGTTTGAGTCCCGGGGAAGGACATGTGATTGTGAGTACTTAATATAAATCATCATAGTTGAATCATGATATTGATGTAATTTAATTGTAACAGCTTAACGTCGCGCGTCGTTTATTTCACTCAACCTTTTCTCAAAATTGCTTGGATGATAAATAAGGCTCAAATTACTTTCGAGATGACATCGATCGTAATATGATGAGCGAATGATATTATAGAACTTGACCATAATATATGACATCATAAGCGTTCTCATAAGTTATACTGCAGTAAAATATCAAAAATGTATTAAAAAAATATCCATGATGAAGTTGTAGAGTCAGTGTAATGTTTCAAATAAATGCTTTTAATATTATTATTTTCGATATAAGGACATTTTTCTTGACGGACAGGTTTAAGTTTGGTATGGCATGTGGTCCGCCATGTTCTACATAACAAACTCTCTCTTCTACATAACCAACGGAACACTAAAAGCCTTGGGAAACAAGGGTACTTAAATCATAAACCGTTTACATTGTGGTTTATCTCGTGTTACCAAGTTACAAATTCGAAGAAAAAGGTCCACAGTACACATTATAAAAATGAGTCTTAAGTCGTTAGCATTGAAGCAGTTATCCCGTATCTGTTTTTATTATATCAAAGTCCTGTACCGTAGTCAGCAGCTAGATAAACACAACATTGTTATTGCCGTCTCGACCGATGTTGGATCGCTACTTGCATCTCTCGTTGTACATTATTTCGAATGATCTTGCATGTGGAATGGATTTTAGGTGTAAAAAGTTCTATCATCAAAGAAGGTTTAGTTACATTGGTTAAAAATACTTCTTAGGTATCAGTCATACTTTTTTCGTTCTTTTTTGGGAATTAAATTTAGAACAAAGTCAAGTTGATATAAATTATTTAAGGTTCTCCCTTAAAAAAGTATTGCAGCGAGGTTTCTTTTAGTAAAACACTCAGTTGATACCAGTGTTGTTTGCAATTTATAGGCTAAAATTATTATTATCACTAGGCCGTATCTCTTGTTTGTTAAATAATATATGTGATAATTAATAGTAATTTTAACCTTTAAATGAATATATATATTAAATATAAATATAAAACAAAGTCGGGTTAGTTACACCATTTATAACTCAACAACAGGTGGGCCGATTTTAATTATGTTTGATTTGTTGGAAGAATAGCTCTTAAAGCATTGGCAAAGTTCACGAAAAATGAAACTGCAGTTACCGGAAGAGCTTGTTTAAAATAAATATAACTAGGACTTAAATTTCTAAGAATAGGTTGAGAATGACAACAGTTTTCCGGTATTACCTAAGATGAGATATAACTTAAAGAAATAAAATAAAAAAAAAATAACAAACTAATTACGCACAGTAGCTGCTTGAGCAGTCTTTATTCAACCTTGAATAACGTATAATAGCTGTTCAAGAGTTAAGTCCTATTCGTAGGTATATTGTTTGCGACATGATAATGAATAATTTCAAATAGATGCAATCGATCCAACATCTCGCTCTTTTATCTTTCATTCGTTCTGTGCATCATCTGTCTGGTCTGATTCTGTCTATAATGTTGTCTGGGGCTTTCTGCGCCTGTGCAGCTGTCGCAGTGCGCATATCGAACAATGAACACTAAGGACCGACACACATCAACTATTGCTGAAACTGTAACGTTTTCATTTATTGGTCTCGTTCAGAGTGAACGTCGGGGAGCGCAGGCGGTTGCAAGCTATCAGGTCGATACAGACGCTCGTTGTGACACTGATTAACAACGCATACAAACACAAACACCCACAAACGCCTTCACTCTGAACGAGTTATTTGTCGTTAACTCTCTCCACATTTGTTGATTGACTATATCAATTTAGTTTTATGTGTGTCGATTCTAAAGAACTGCATACATCTAGTAGCTATTGTATTTACTTTTAAAGTGTAATGATTCCTCTATCAACCTTACCTCCTTCGAAAAGGAATGAAGGGGAAAAAGATTCAGTTGTTAAAACTGTTATTTGTGTTTGTATTCTCATTGATGAACAAACACGTACTTACACTAATACAAAGGACAACAATACTCACGACTATACTTTAAAGTTTAATAAACAATACTCACAATAATTGAAACATAACCACATTTAGTATGTGATCTATGTACGCGTGAAACTTTATAGTTAGCTACGTATGTACGCAGTTCTTTGAGCGTTGAGGTAATGTACAACCGCTTAGAAATAAGAGAGTATTACATAAGTTAGAGATGTAAATGAATGTGCATGCTTGAAGCTTCATAAAAAAGGATTATTACGCGTAATGTTATATCTTAAGAAGTCATATCGCGAGCTCGTAACGTTTCTTAAATTTCAATTAAATTCACTGTACCGTCCGTGGTAGATGCATTTGCGTACTTGAAATTATAGAGTTAGATATTAGATATGATACAATAATATTATATTTTCGGACAATTATATAAATTCGTTCTGATTTTCGTGTATTTTTGCTAAGTTTGCTACCTTCGATTTTAAATTACATTAAATAAAAAAATAGACATAGAAATTGACATACTAGCCATAATTTTATCATCATTTTTCAATAAGTATTCACAAATTTAAGATTTGATATTAAATTTAATTAGTAAAAATAAGCCTTAGCTTGGAAGTTCGATTCTAAAAAACTAAAAGAACGTGTGACTAGATTTAGGAAGCCGGGAGAATATTTTGTAAATAAATACGAGTATCAAAATACACATCTGTCAAATCATGTAATATTATTTATTATGCTCATTATAACATTGGAATTATTATATTGGAATTCAGTGCAATGAATACATATATAATTACTTACATATAATATAACATTACGTTGTGATATATACGCTGCTTGAATGAACGGCTATGTTGTATGCTATCTATAAGTTTAAGATAATATAGTTCTTAAGATTAGTCCGCACTGCGAAAAATCCTACCAGTCTTATTTAAGCTATCTTGTAATGTACATTGTACACACACTTGGCGATTGAAGCGTAATTTGCGTAATTTTGCGAGTTTCTTTTGTTGAACATAAATCATGACAAAAACCAAGCGGCGAAATGTCGCAGTGCGGGCCTAGCCTTAAACAAAAATACAAATTCTTCCTCTTAGAATTCCAAAATGTTAGAACTTGTGACAAAATTTAATGACCTAATAGTAAAAATCAATGTTTCTTCTTTCTTTCTAATGTTTTAAATTATTTATCATTTTATTTTCTGTAAATAATTCTTTATAGATATACTCTGAACTGTTTTAAAATCTTATAAGGTATATTGGAGAATATAGACAGCGTTGAAACAGTTTTTACTAAAGTAACTAGAATATTGACTAATCAGTTTATAGAACAGTGATTGTACAAATGAAAAGAATATTCTATATTAATGAAAAATACCATAGCTAGACACCAAAATCGAATCACATTACATTTGTTAAATGGTTTTTTCTTTCATTCAAATCCATGAACAATAATAAACTAAAATTATATATTTTCCTCTTTTTCTTTTTCATATCACAATCGGACTACATTTGAGACAACTAGATAATTTAAAATGATTGTACTTCAAGTTCAAAACTACGATAGAATTTTTATTTTTATAAATAATTTAATTATAAGTTTGTTTCGCTGTTACAAGGTTATATCCCTCATTGTCAGAAATATCGCTCGTTCTTAGAAAAAACTTTCCTACATGTAGATATCAGAATGATACCATGCCATAGACCCTTAAAGATTTTTAATCTAAGCTGACATGGAATATTATCTATTAATTAGTATGATTTAAAAAGCAGGGTGTTTGTATATACTTCTGTTGAATTCTGCCAATGACGCGAAACGTAAATTCAAAATTACATAATGATGATATATATGTTTTGAAAATGAAAATGTGTTTTAAGTATAAGACACTGGCAGTACCATCTCGATGAGAACTCTAAAATTCATTACCATAAAGTTTAAGTCAATTAATTTATCATTGTAGTAAGTTTCAAAAGTCATTGTATTATAAACTGATTTCGACAGCTTTCTATTTCGCCCCTTTTGTATACAAGGGCTGAGTGAGTTGGTTGGTTGGCAGGAGCCTCAGCAGCCGCTGTCGAGCTCGCACAAGTCCACGGGCGCGCTGCAACAGGAGGCGCCCCCCGTGCCCCCGCCTCCCACTAGCTATTGTCCCCCCGTGGAACATCGGTCACAGCATAGAATATCAGGTTGGTTAATCAAGATTTGCTGCTAAAATAGAATTTGTTAAGATTATGTCAAATAGCCCGATTAGGCGGGGGCTGTTTACGGCCTGTCTGTTAAAATTTTACATTTGTGCCTTTTGATAACGGTAGATCGACGGCACAAATGTCAGTTCATTTATTAGAGTTACCTATTTTAACAGACGGTTAATGGTTAATAAGTTATAAAGACCAGCCGTAAGTAATAAAGTATGGCATTGTGTTGCCAGATAACCGATTGAATCAGGCGTAACATGGCGTAAATCCATCTTAAGTAGATTATAAGGGAAGGATCCCACCACCCACCCTTGATCTGTGAATCACCACGATTCAAGTAGTAAGAAAATGTCGAAATCGATTGACAGACCGCACTCAAAAAGAGAGACCTGCAACAAAGAAAATTAGTGACAGGTACTCTTACCAAGTCGATTTTGGCATTTCCTTACTACTTCAATCGTGGTGATTCACAGATCGAAGGTGAGTGGTGGGATCCCTCCCTTATAATCTATTGTGTTGCCGCCAATAAAGACGAAACTTTATAAACCTGAGATTCTATGTTCGTCTTTATGTGTTTTTATGACAGCTGTTACAGGTCTAAAACTATTTACTTAGTATTTATATATATTGATGCTTGAGTTTAGTCCTATACACTAACAATAATTCAGTAGCATGGTGTATGAAACCCAACTTAACCTTTGACTGAAAAAACGGTTTCAAAGTTTTCATGAGTAAGTTGTAAGAACAAAACAAAAATATTTGCAGAAATTGTAATGTGTGTTTCGGTACCGCTTGCACTGGAAGGCAGTGCCTGCTTGGTTTTAAGAGCCATTTCGCAGATTAACTCATTGCAACTTTAGGTAAATTAGCTGAGCGAGTAAGAAGGAGACTGCTATAGGGCTACACGGCCGTACGCACACAACAACATAGCGCGACTTTTTATTTACAATAATAATGGTTATTGGTTATAGATAAATTAGAGAGCTAGCAAGTAAGAATTTTATTTTGCTGTTATTAACAAAAACACAAAAAAAATAAAACGAATAAGAAAAGTAATTGAATGGTATTGGTTATAGATAAATTAGAGATCTAGCAAGTAAGAATTTTATTTTGCTGTTATTAACAAAAACACAAAAAAAATAAAACGAATAAGAAAAGTAATTGATTTCAATTACTTTTCTTATTTCTAAACATTTTAATATGGAACCTAGCAAGTTCTCTTTTATATTCGTCTACTACAGTGCGTTTCTTTCGCTTCCTAATGTTGACATTTAAATAAGAATCTGGGGCAGCAACAACCTTTTATTGACTTCTGACGGCGTGTACTATATAAATTTATGTAATTTTATTTTTTTGTAATTATAATAACACTAGTTGACCCGGCGAACCTAAAATTAAATGAATTTATAGTTTCCCCATGGACTAAAAATTATATGACGACCATAAATCGGTACCAAAGTGAGGGGTTCCGAACTCACTGGCGACCGAGCAGGTCGAGCAAATTGAGATATTCGTGAGGTTAACGAAATTCATAAAAAGAACATGTCTGATGTTCAAAACTTGAACATTTTATTCCCATACAATATTTACAATTCCTTTAGGTTTTTCAATTATTTTAATATTTACAATTTCAATTAATTAATTTAATATGATTAACCTAAATGTATCAACATGATAAATTTTTCCCAACATAAATATATCAAAAATTAAACGCTTGAAAATTCAGATTACTCGCAAATAGCGGTGAATGCCTCATAATTCATACTCCGTAATTATACCATTTTTATTATTGCTTCGACAGCCCATTATTATTATTTCATACCTAATACATATGCGTCTATTATGAAAAAAAGTATCAAATAATTCTCAGTAGCGGACCCAGTCTTAATTTGAGCAAACAGCTCACTAACTTTTTAAAATTCTCATACTTTAATCGTTATTCATATTTCTGTAGGTTAAAATTTAACGATTAAAATTCTCATACTTTAATCGTTATTCATATTTCTGTAGATTTAAAACGTGATCAAAAAATACTGCTATACTGTGTTAACAATCCATACTAAAATAATTAAACCTCCCAATTAAAAAGCAAGTAATAAGTTCGACTTCCTTTAAGTCTATTCTGCTCTGACCTCGAAACGAATGGACGGATTTTAATGACATTTTTTGTGAAAATTAATTCAATTGTTTTAAAAAATCAGTAATAAGTCAAACGTATTGACTGATTTGAGAATATGACTAACTCCCGAATACTCAAACTATAGCTTGACCACAACCGCTGTGCCGCTCCTTAGGTATGCGCGGGGAGGCGGGGTGCGGGCAGGAAAGATCACGGACACACAAGAGTCTGTCGTCGCGTCGGATAGATCTGAAGATACCGAAGTACAATATTTTTGGCTCTGTATAGGTACATACTTATTATTTATACGCCGCTCGCAAACCTAAGGAGCGGCACAGCGGTTGTGGTCAAGCTATATACTAACTTGACTTTGAATCGTAGGTATTCAAAACTTTTTTCTATGTCTTCTATTCACGTTCGGCGTCTCAAAACTGAGTGACGTTTAAGTATTCGGCCGTTATTTCCTACAACTATTTGTTCAAACCTTTACCTACCTTTAACTAACAGTCATAATCATAACTCATAACAGTGACACACATCACACTAACAGCAGGTCCGAGCGGCGTCGACGTGGATGAGCGGGACGCCATGCAGCTGTGGTTTGAGGCTCGATGGGCCCGGCTCGTGGCACAGCGACGGGCGCGAGAAGAGCCCCGAGACGAACCTTCTGCGAGAAGACTCGCCAGACTCGAGAGGAGATTAACAAGACCACTGTCTGGTAAAACTCCGTTTATATGATCGGGAGATACAAAATGTGGGGTATCAGTGTTGGATTAAAGGGAGAGAAGTGGAGGGGGGAGTAATTCGTGCCCCAGCAGCCACTTTTAATGGTAGAATAAGCGAAACAGGGTTCGGCTTTGTCATAAATTTATATAGAAAACTTAAATGTTAAACCCAAAAAAGAGATGCAAAAAAGAAATTTTAAGATATGACGTTAATTATATTAGACTAGCTGACCCGCGCAACTTCGTATGCGTAAATGTTCCCCGTTTTTGCAATATTTTTCATTGCTGCTCCGTTCCTATTGGTCGTAGCGTGATGTTATATAGCCTGTATATAGCCTTCCTCGATGAATGGGCTATCCAACAGTAAAATATTTTTTCAATTCGGATTCGTAGTTATTGAAATTATCGCGTTCAAACAAACAAACAAACTCTTCAGCATAGATTATAAACGAATTTCATTAGTATAGACTACGAACGTTATAATTATATATATAAATATATTCGGAAGCGCTCGTAACGCCTCCTTACGTAATGCACCAAACGCTATGTGGTGTTGAAGGGGCGGCAAATGTCATAAAGGGACACCAAATTTATATGTCGAGTCAAATAAATCGCAAACAGATCCGGCCGTCCGTCGTTTAGACGAAGCTACAAGCTAAATACAGTTATTTAGCCTGTAGATTTGTCCCAATGATGAGAATTTAAATGCGTTACTTTTCATTACAAATCTATTTTATCGGGATGGTTCAAAGCTATGATTGGTGGCACGGATGGATCTCATGTGCATCTGACTTATTTATAATCCGCGCAATGTACATAAGTTGGCCGCTCTGGACTTAGTAAATAGTGGCTGCTTTCTGGATGATTTCTTTATATTGTTATATTTGAGTCTGTAAATAAATCTTAAGAGCGCAAGTCTATCACATGTGTGAACATAATAAAGAACCCAATTTCAAGTAAGATTGCGTGAACTGGAACACTTTTTTATGTGAAGATAGGAGGGAGGTGAAGGCACCTTCAATGTAGGGTCAAGAGAAGATTACAAAATCATTCAGTGTGAAATGGGGCTTTGTAACAACTGCAGTCCATCGCCGTACATATCCTCAACATTTCATTAGATTTATATGAAAAATACACAATACAAATGCAATCGATCTTAATAACAATTTTACATCAAGCGAGCGTACACATTTCATTCATTAACCAAAATTAATACAAATGTATCATGAGACTAACGCTATGTTTAATCAAAGCCAACATGCTATAGTAGTTACCAATTGTCAAATGAAATGACATTATTGGCCTTATGTTTTTGCCCGATATGGTTTAAGAGGAAATTCTAAAGGAGTTTATAAATTTTGTATTGCCTTTGATATCAGTAATAGTAGAGTTAAAAGATTGAGTGTTTAATAACGTTGTTTCAGCTGAGCAGCAGGCAGCGACGGTCGCAGAGCTAGTGCAAGTTTCAGCGCAACGTGACGCGCACCAGGCTCTAATGGCCGCAGATAGGTGCGTACACTCCTACCAGTTTTAACTGCTGGCGGAACAAGAGGGGTGTTATTAGTAACATCTGTATCTGTACCTCTGTAGCAGCCAGTGGCGGAGGGTCCTTAGTACACCATTACTTTCGGTTTCCCTTTGGATTGTAGTTACTTAGTATTATAGGTACAAAGAACCATATCCAGCAAGATATATTTTTGTATCGAGTTACCTCAGAAAAAAAAAACACCCCTCGCTTCTGGTAGCAGCATATCACACATATACAAGAAGTCCCTGACTCAGTGACGACCAAGCAGATCGAGATATCTGCGAGGTTAAGCAACGTTGCCACTGTCGGTCCATAAATGGGTGACCGTTTTCGAAAATTGTCACACCCCTCCGTGCACTCCCCTCGGAAAGCACGTAAAGCCGTCCAGTAGGGATAAGGAGGATGCCCCCCCCCCCTTAATAATTCATCATTATAATATAATATCTTGGGACAACTCACACAACGCTATCTGATCCCAACACTAAGCAGAGCATGTGCTATGGCTACGACCAGACAACTGATAAACATACTTATATATTTTCTACATATTATAGATAAATAATATCCAGACCCAGAATAAACCATCGTGCTCATCACACAAAGTTTTATACTGGGTGGGGATTGAACCCACGATCTCTTGCGTAGCAGTCGGATACACTCCCACTTTGCCTCAGAGGCACTCCCCGTCGGTTACAACCCATTAGTTAAGAGTGAGTGGTGCCACAATTCCCCCCCCTCCCCCCTCAAACGACAATCTTGGATCAGCAACCTGCATCCCATCAATTAACAAAAGACCAAGACACGTATACCGAGAGTCTTCCTACTTTACACGTAGGTAATAGATAAACGGCGCGCGAACAAAGTGCACCGATGTGGTCTTCGGTTCATGTCTGTGAATGATATCGATGTACACTGCGCGCTGTGCCAAGACGGTACAAAACTACACCTGCGCAGCGCATCTACATATCTTAGTCTACTAGTCTACACCAGTTCCTCTCGGATGCATTTATTCACTTTAAATATCACTTAGGTTTTTTTGCCTATTTAGTGGCGTGGAGTAAATGAATTATTTGCTCGTCGAAAATAGAGAGAAATATACCAGTTCTTCATATAAATATAATAATAGTTAGGGGCAAAAGTATTTTCGTATTTTAAATGTATTGTTAGTAATCAAATCTCTTAGGTTGTAGTGAATGTAACTGGCTGGTTTGAACACCGTTCAATGTTTACATTCTGAAGATGCAATAAATTTAAAAAAAAAAATTCTCACCATTTTGCAATTGTTTTTCAAGCAAGCGAAATGAACGTATGTGACCGGGAAATTCACAAACAACAAGATAACCTTAAATCATACAGTCGGAGGCATTCATTAATACCTTTAAATAATTCACGCGATTTAGTCCCGAAATATATTTAATATGTATAAAAATTGCCTAAATTTAATTCATGGCACAAACAAGGTATACCTACACAATTGATCACAACATAATAAACAGCAGAAGTAAACTAGGAAAATGAAAGATTGGTTTATTTTTAATACTCCTAAGTATTCAATACGGTAAACGTATTTTGTAAGAGAGTAAATTAAGCACTTTTAGTTGCAGATTCCTCACATAATTTAAACGTCGTTTTTTATAAATGAAACCTAGTTAGATCGATTTTTCGCCTAGAACCCCCTATATACTAAATTTCATGAAAATCGTTGGAGCCGTTGCCGAGATTCGAATTATATATATCGGTATATATACAAAAATTGCTCGTTTAAAGATATAAGATACAGATAAATCTCCGTAAGGAATTATTGGAATGATATTGAAAACCGCGTTAAAATCCATTTCGTAGTTTAGAAGATTTTTATGTACATACAACGAGAAGCAACTTTGTTTTAAACTATGTAAAGAAGATGACTATTTACAGCTGTTTAATCTTTTTATTAGATATATTTCGGGACTTAATCGCGTGAAATATATCTAATATGTATAAAAATCGCGAAAGTTTAAAAACAATGTTTGATCTTTTATAACATTTGGTCTCTTATATTTCAGGAGGCGAAGTGCCGGGGGCAGTGTTGGTGATTAAACACTCTCAAATAACCAGGGACCTAATTCACGATATTTATTCCATATCCACGGCAAGCCCGTGCGAACTGTCAAAACCCTGTCATGAGAGTTCGAACGGGCTTGCCGTGGACACGGAAGTACCGTGAACAGGACCCAGTATCGAACCTGCATTAGTTATTTAATTTCGTAAGTACGACACATGACGTCTCATACACAAACGTATGTTATAGTATTATTTTATTACACATTGAACTGGAAGGCTTTGTAACTTGAGCTATTGAGAACTGATGGTTGAGTCTACAGAATACCGAGTGTAGAAGACTGGTAGTTCCCATTTGTTCTATGAAATATGACGTCATGGGACAAAACAACACAACTTTTTCAATTTTTATTCCATAGAATTATATACTAACTCTTCACCCGAGTTAACGGTATCACGGGAAACTCGGGTGGAGAATTGTAGTGTGTAATTCTGTGGATTTTTTTTTGTTTTGTCCTATGACGTCGTATTCCTTAGAACAAATTGTAACTACCGCAGAAAACAGCCTACATAGAAAGCATTCTTGACGCACGCCCACTTAGAAATCAAGCCTTCTGAACAAAGTGCACCGATGTGGTCTTCGAGTCATGTCCGTGAACTATGTTTATTTGTGCGACGCTATAGTGAAGTACGTATAACGGTTGCTTTCTGTACTAGAGGTATTCTATGTAAAAGCGATTACGCGATAAAAGGAAAGTTGACAGACTATCCTAATACTCTAACGCCTTTCACTTTTGAAACGCCGTAAAGTTGCATGATCTCATTATCACTTCAATAGCTGAAAAGGTTCAATGGATATGCTGTTGGTTTTCGTTAAAGTATTTTGAGATTATTTCAGAATACTCAAACGGTGCTTATCTTTGAGAAGTCCTCAAAAATATTTCTGCCACTGATATCCACTTTTAAGTGACAGCATGGCAGTAATCGGCGTTTCAAAACCGAGCGGCGTTTGTTGGCAATAGTTAAAAACCAAAAAGTCTCATTATTTTTATCTCTTACATAAACTTTCGCGTTATATTCCGTAAAAAGCTCATTTCCAAATCAAAATTGTAACTTCGTGTTTCGTACTTTCGATAAGAAATATAATTTATAATGACGTTCATTTTGTTCAGGTACATTTACTAGTTTCGATTCAGTTTTTTCATATGCATGGTCTAAAAAAAGCCATGGCATGCTATCTTTGTTCTTTGCATGTAGTTAGACAAAGATAGCACGAGATTCCATTAACGTCAGCATAACAAATAACCTTGGGGATCGTAGACTTAAGAGTGCTACTTTTGTGTTCACATTTTTTAAATTTGTATTGACGCTTAGGGTGTTGAACCGGTTTATTGGTCTACCGCACGTACATATAAAAAGAGAGTGTGTCAAAAAGAGAGATATATACTAGAGAGTGAGATAGATGTATACCAGAGAGTGAGAAAAATTTTGTTGTGAGCAGGTTTGATTCGGAGACGAATACTTTGGTATCACTCGTGGTGTTAAAATGTTCGTAGTGTGTCCTGCACTGAGTCGAAATTAGCGTACTTCAGCAAAATGGCGTTATAAAACCTGTAAACATTAGTTGATTTATTAAATAAAATTGTAATTAGAACAAAAATATCCTGACTGGACCTTGCTGCTATTATTTTAGATTTACATAAAAAAAATTACACTTATTTAGTTTCAATTTCACATTAAGCGTAAGTTTCACTTGTACGGTCGGCAAGAAACTGTGTTGGTTTATATTTTGATAAAAACATATGTATTATATTGGTATTACATTTTTTTATAGCAAATTTAAAAAAAATCGTAGAAATTATCATTATTTTCATGTCTTTTAAAAATATAAGATTTACAAAGGTACCCTAATTTTAGGGTTCCAGCCAGCACAGTTTCCTATCTTCATACAATTGACACATGTAATGAAAGCTTTATTTTAATTGATCTTTATTTACCTGAGGTCTGGTGCGTAGCGGGGACCTCGGCACTTGGTTACAAAGACTCGCGACATTGCTATCGATGTGTGCTAGATATGCCAAATGAGTTACATGAAGATATTTTTTATTGTATAGTTCTTACCTTTAGGTATAGTCAAATGCATTCGTAATCAGTAACTATGTTTGAGATTTATATACATGTCTGAGAATGAAGTAATTTCGTTTTAACCAGATTAGGGTTACATTGAAACCCTAACATGTAAAGGGAGAAGGCGGCTTAGTCCAAATAATAGAAAAGGGACTTGTAAATATCTTTCTTGAAGCTCACTTACATTATACTAAATATATAAGGAATTTCTATGCATAACTTAATGCTTAGAAATCCTGCGCTTTTTTCTGTGACTTTCAATGATAGGTTTTATATCAGTTTTGTTTATAATTGTAGATTGTACACTCTTGTATCGTTTAAAATGAAATTATTTCACTTATACACGCATGTTCATTATACAGAGTGCAGTTCATAAAGTTAGCAATAACTGGCAATGAGCTGAGTTGTTACAATTTTTTTAATTTTTGATAGGTTATGGACGAATGATGAATACAATTTTCTTGAATTACAGCTGTTAAGATTTTAGGGTGCCTAGACAAGTGCCTGTTATGTTTAAAAGTTGACGCTGGCGGCAAAAAAATATTTTTATATATTTCATGTTAAAATTAATTTGACCGAAATCCATACTTTTTTTTCCTTTTTTTGTGAATAATGGATCTTGTACTGGCTCCCAGCCCTTCAAGCCCTGTTTATAAACTTCACCCTGTATAATTACCATCTACCGAGAAATTGTTTGGGTATATAAATAAAGCCTAAAATTTCGCTATATAGGTAGATGTTACTATAATGTTGTTATGCATATATATGTAAAATGTTTCTTAATGTCGTTGTTACTGACATTTAATAAATATTCGAGTTAAATGTTGTCCCGCTATCTCGCTTACCGCATGACATGCGCTGTCAAAGTTGTCAGATTTGACAGCTGTCAAAAGTTGGTTCACGCGCACATTATTTTTTTGAATAATCAGCATTTAGAATCGAAGTCTTATATTTAGTGGCGTGGAGTAAATGAAAGGCCAGTAAATAAAACCTTTATTTGCGCGTCGAAAAAAGAGAGAAATATACAAGTTTTGCATGTTTATTAGTTTTAGATAGGTTTGATTCTAAATGCAAATAATATGTCAACGAATACGTCCGTATCACTCGATATGTCAATACTATAATACGCCTCAATCATTTAAGATAGCAGTTTAGAGACATTTTACACTTATAAAAGAGGATTCTGCATTTTCATCTGTTTAATTTAAACCTCTTTTACATATACATTTTTACAGTATATAAAGAGTTTTAATGAATTAAACAGCCGTTTGAAAATGGCTATACGCATACTTTTCCATAAAGGTGTGCAGAATTGATCACAACCTAAGGAACAGCAGTATTTGTAAAAGTAATACATCAACTATGAAAATGAAAGATTGGTTTATTTCTAATACATATTCAATAGGGTTAAAGTATTTTGTAAGAGGTTAAATTAAGCACTTGAAATTGCAGATTGCTCACATGTAAGTGTAAAATGCCTTTTAAGGTGGACAAAATGGAAGAAACACCACATTTTTTAAAGTTATATTTTTAAAAGTCGGTCCACATTTAAAGGTAAACGTTTCAATTGTTAATTGGACTTTTTAATAGGTGCAGTAGTTCTAAAGTATACTTTTACACATTCACACAAAGTTTGTGTTCTCTTTATGTAATAATAGCATAGACTTTAGACTTATCGATTCATTTCTTTTTAGCTTAAAATTCGCAAGCAATAATACATTAGTGCATCCATACTGATTGACTGACCGTACTAACTGGATCGAATTTGGCATTTTCGGCATGGGCGTACCGCGTTCCCAAAATCATTTTCGGGTGGGATTTTATAATTGGGAGGGGGGCGGGCTTAGTTGATACTAAATGTGTACTGCGGGAGTACAGGAGGGGGTTTCAACCTAAGGGTTTATTATGATACTAAATGTGTACTGCGAGAGTACAGGAGGGGGATTCCAACCCCAAAATCCCTAGTGGGTACGCCCATGATTTTCGATAATGTACAGGGATCAACTCGTGCCTTTAAAAAAACGTGTACTAGTAACATACTCATTTATAACTTTTAAACTTACGCTTTGCATTATAAATACAATTTAACACGGGAATAAACGCGTTTAATCTAGGTAAAGTATTTACCTTATGCTTGACGTTTCGACCGGGTTACACCGACCGTGGTCACAAGCTGACTGAGGGGGGAGGGGGGGGGGCAGGGCGGGCGTCACGACTCCGTGTGTGAGGCGGACGTTTCTTCATCCACCCTCATATTTTCTTGTTTTTTCCAAGTACCCGCGCACACAACACTAACAGTGTCCCTATTCTGTAAGTCGACCGACGGGTGCCTATTCTGATATCTACACTTCAACGATAAGAAACACACGAAACGTCAAGCATAAGGTAAATACTTTACCTAGATTAAACGCGTTTATTCCCATGTTAAATTGTATTTATACTCATTTATATACATATATTAGAAGCAAGAAGCATTTGTTTTTGTTTACAATATTTGTCCACTTGAACTGTCGTCGCGATTAAAACAGAGATCAGTAGCTTTAAAATAGTTTGCGTAACATTTGTTTGCGTCGGAATTATTATCATGATATATATATATATATATTATTAACATAGGTTAACAGGTACAGTCGGGTGGAGAAACAAATTATTTTTATTGATTCATGTTTAAAGGCAAAGGAAACATCCAGAAGTGCTGTCTTAATGATAGGCTGCCGCTGCATGCATTAGCAACGTGTTCTTGTAAAAAAGGTAACAGCAGGTTTAAAAAAAAAGTTGTTTATTTAGTAAATAAAAAATATAAGGTTTTGATTAACGAAGTTATTTGTTTATTTCTAAGGGATTATTATCTTATTATTATAAATATAAAGTACTAGCTGACCCGGTAACTCCGTACCACCTAAAATTCAAAATTTTTAAATTACCATTTTCGATTTTTCGACTGTTCCTGTTTTTCTTCTTTTTTAAACAATCCCGGTTTTGATAAATACTTGAAACTGCCAGGAATTTGTTTATTAACTCTTAATTACGTTGTGATAACGCAACCAATATATTATTTAATCTTTATGCCCGATGCATGTACCACCACGATTTTTTTTAAAAGGCAACATAATAATATCGTTTCTTCCTCCGACTGCGCCTGCAACACCTACAGCTAACACGAAGCAATATTACATGTACCTACGTATATTTAAAATTTTAGCATAAAATCGATTGTATATATTTCAATATAATTATATATTTTTTTATTCAAAAGTGTGTATATTGTGTAAGTATAAAGCTATGGGGTCGGCTTGGTAGTAATTGAATTTCTTATTATTGCCTTTACTTTTCGAAAATATAATTATCAGAAGTTTTTTTAAGTTATTAATTGATTTTTATACCATTTTTACAATTAGTTATCACATTATGACCTTATTAGATAAGCCAGAGTTATTCGTACCAAAATCGAAATTATTTTTTACGTGTTTTGATAAAGTCTTCCTATACGTGTTTGAATTTAGAATAATATAGTTTTAATTGATAGAACCAAGTCGACATGGTGTTGCCAATTGGATGTACATGGGATCGTCTGTACTAGCTGGTATAACGTGTACGCTTCGCTAAAGTATTTTGACTAAAATATACGCATGAACACATGTGTGTCCGACACTTGCGTTTATTTAACTGTTTAACAAAAAAAAAAAAATAGGTGCTTAAGGGTTCATAACATTTTTAATTGAATATAAGCTATATTCAATTAAAAATGTTATGAACCCTTAGGCAACTGTCCGACCAACAGCGAGAATAAGAGTAGCGAGTAGCGATTTTATAGCTCAAGACACGTACATACTTATGTGGATCCGTTGATCGCTGAGTGTTCTCACTGCCGGCGAGTACTCGCTCTATACTGCATCTCTTTTGTTTACACGGACGGGATCTACAAAATACATCTGTTGTACGTTTCTTGAGCGATAAATCGCTATTCGCTTCTCGCTCATCGTCGTTGGTGGGACAGGTGCCTCAAGCAAGCTAAAAAAGCTGCAATATTCGGACTTTTCTAAATTAACGTGGTTAAGTAAACGTATGACCTAAACCTTACATAAATAACTATTCATATCATAATAATTATGAACGATCTATAATTCTTCGGTGCGGAATTTATTTTATATTTAGTTTGCTATATTATTTTACTTTTCCATATAAACTGTAAAATAAAATAAAACGCACTAATATTTTGTGAATGAAATATTTAAATGATCACCGTTTATAATCTTTTATCGAATATAATTATGCATGAAAATTAAAAACACCAATAGATTAGCCTAAATTGATATGAAATAAGATGGTTGTTAAGAAAAATAGATTGGCTACAATCTTTTATACAGGATGTAATAGAAAGTTGTGGTCAAATTTCAGCAGCGGATAGCGTATATTATCAGTATTGCACATAGCTGGTTGGATGATTATTACATAGTTATAGCATATTCTTTTTGTCAAATTTTTTTGGGCACTCCGATTTTGATAAAATTAGATATGTGCTTGCATATGACCACACCTTTCTGTTACACCCTGTAAATGCGTAAAGATTACACTCTTACCTTTCATCAACTAATCATATTTTTATTATAACCCAGATAAGAATTAAATTTACTAAATTTAATTTTTACTTCATACTAATTGCGATTAGTTACTGCTGACTAAAATGAGACCTGATAGTCTATATATAAGGTACATTCTACATTAATACTTTATTCGGACCATTTCTAAACAGAAAAAAAACACTAGCTGCCTGACTCGGGAAAACTATCATACTTAATCTTCTCTATACTGTTCAAACATTTTCTTTCATATATTTATAATCCTTGTCTTGACAATTACTAACAAAAAAAAAAAAGAATTACCCAAATAGATGCACTCGTTTAAGTGATACGCTTACATAGTTTTGATGAAATGGCTTCACTATTTTACGGAAGAGTAACTGACGAATATACCTACTAAGGTGGACCTATAGCTTGACCAATCACCAGCCATTTTTTTCGGTTTTTGATGTAACGTGTACCGTATGTATAGTTGTCGGTATCACAAATCCTCGGTGGCCTACAATCTGGAGGCCAAATCACGTATTTAAAGCAGTGCATTTGCAGTTAAGTTTCGATTAAAACGGCCATTTTCGTATTCTTGTAACTTTGGGATCGATTTTAAAAACGCTTGCGCACCGTACTAGAATGTCGTCATTGCGCTCTCGAGTCGCATACTTGACACAAGCGTATTTGAGATCGATCCCAAAGTTACAAGAATACAAAAATGGCCGTTTTAATCGAAACTTAACTGCGACTGCACTGCTTTAAATACGTGAATTGACCCACAGAGCTTAATGTGATGCTCTTTAAATTAAAATACACTTGTACACTTTTATTACTTGTTTTCTACGTTATATTTCAATATAACGACTTGGTAGAAAACTAAACATGTATGTTATGAGCTGTGTTCGCTATTTTGTAAGCTTTAATTTTTATTATATCCTTGCTAAAGCACTCGCAAATGTATCTGTAGTATTATAAATTATGTATGTTTTGGTTAACGCTGCAATTGGTTAAAAGAATGGATTTTGTTTTATTTGTATTTTTTGTTTAGGTACCTTTTTTGTATTTTTTTTAATAGTTTTATTTTAAAAGGTATGTATGTCTGCTGTGAAATCACGTCAGCTTTATTTTATAGAAGTAACACAACTACTTATATATTTTTCTAAAAACATTGCAGCGTTACCAAAAATCTAACTAATCTAAGAAATCTACTCTTTATGATAGTCACCTTACAAATTAATGTAAAAAGAATAAAAAAATACCTAGAAAAAAAATATGATCCGCTAGGGTCATCAGTAGTAAGTTAAATAAATTATATTTTAATAGCAATAGCAGTTGCCTTGAAACCGGATAGTTAATAGAAACACATGGAGTTACAACACAGGGTGACGTGGTAGCGAGGGGAAATAATATCTGTACCACTAAACAAACCGAGTACTGAAGCAAACCTATAAACAATGCCCCAACGCACACTAAGGGTTGAACTACATCATAGCTATCGCTCAAGGACACGGCATCTAGGAGCTCTTTATCAAAATCTGTTCCTACATCCTTGTTCGTGAGATATATTTGTGCGTCACGACTAAACTAAAACATAATAACACAGTTGCTTAGCAACCATAATACTTTTGTCAGTGGTTGCTAAGCAACTTTGTTATTAAACATTTCACATTAATTTTGGCTTTAGTTATTGATGTGTTTTGTGGTCTGTAAACAAACGATCCCGTGGCTATTCACCACGTAGCCTGCGTTGCAATCCCTTTTAGTACTATCTTTAAACGTTATTATTATTATTAATAGACTAAAAAGTTGAGATTATATCCGATCCAAGGATTGAACACAAAGCAATGTACCTCCTTTTGTATGCGTAGTTAACTAGACAAACTAATAAAAAAGTAATATACCATTATGTAGTTTTAATTCTTTCTCGTCATTACATATATTAAGATATTTACTTATTTATTATATTATATTTATTGAAAATACAGTGAAGCCAGTCACACGCGCAAGTATAGTATACTTGCGCAAGTTATGACTTGCACAAGTAGACCGTGACGTGTGTTGGGAAATAATTGTGCAAGTTTCTAACTTGCAGAAGTTTTTTAACGTTAAAATTTTCATTTCATGGAAATTTAAACTTTTTATAAGAAGACGTGTGTGGCAGCATTGCGTTTTTTTTAGCCGCCTACCAGAGTTAAGCGTTATTCGAATAAATTGCGCGTTATTCCAATAACAAGTTTTTTTGCAATATCTCCTGACTAAGTGACGATATTTGCTATGGTTTGGCCGGATCCACTTCTCCCGGCAAGTACACAGAGTAGACTAGTATTCTCAACAGCAACGTGGTCGACCGCGCTTAATGATGGAATTGGTAGTAATTTAACACTCTTCTTCAAAAGTGTGCATGCTCTGGGCCTTTTCCCGTCGGTATTATATAAAAGATTACCAGCGGATCTCTGTCCCATAACAGAGTTTCCATGAATCCAAGATTCTTGGATCTGAGTCATCACAACCTTTTATTTTTCTTCGAGTGGTTAGGTAAGTGTTTTTGTGGGCCTTCCGTGGCGATGGTGAGGTACTGGATTGACCTCGCCGGTCCTCCTCTGACTTGGCGATCCCTTCCAGCTCCCTTTTTAGTAGGACTTCTTGCTGGGTGACCGAATGCCACCGGCTCGGATTGAGCAGCTTTTGATTCGGGGCGCGTTACCGCGATCCTCCTCATCCATGAGCTCCATTATCTTCGCCTGCAGCTCCTCAATCTTCTGCTACACCATGCAGCATCGATGACCCCGACGCGAACGGCACCTGCAACCTTGCTGAAGGTCGTCTTAGGTTGTATCGCGGGCCTTTGAGCCTGCGCTACCTTTACCTTCTCTTGCGATGAGGCGCTCTGTTCTATTAAGGATCTTTTTTCTGGTTTCGGCTTTTGTCGACCTGTGCAGCCAAGTACTCCGGAAACTATTTCAGCGGAGTGGAGCTTAGGGATTTGGCCTCGTCGAAGCTTTTCCCATGCCTTATTCACCAAGCAAGCCTCCGCTTGGCCGCTCCAGTGAGCCTCTTACCAGGGTGTTTCCCTGCGCCACTACGAGTATCGCTGCTCGAGGTGATGGCCGCGTTGACAGCAGAGTAGATCTTTAGGGTACCGCTGCTGTTCGGTGTGGTCCATTTGTTTGCCTGCAGTTTCTTGGAAGATGGTATGTTCCTCGGAGATATCTTGATGTCCCTGTTCAGGTATGTAGCTGAAGAGGGACTGACGCACTCCTTTTCAGTAAAGGGACTTAGGGGTGGGGTAACAAAAGTTAGCTTTGGGGTGGGCTTTTGGAAGGGAATGTTAATGGTTTTATAAGGTTAACTCATTTTGGTCCCACGAGTAGCTAGGGAAAAATGCCTCGTCTCCGCAAAGCCCCTCGTTGGCAACGCAAGGCAGCTTAATCTCTGAGGACGCCTAGTAGGACGAAGATCCACCGTTCAAGACAGAACTCCCCCTCAGAAATTCATCCATCGGCACGGATCGGTTTACACCTTGGATTGCGGTTTTTTCGAGTCGAGGTTGCCTCCTTCGGGATTAGGAGTGGAATGACGGGATTGGCGGGGATAAAGGGGATCAGGAGTAGCCCTTCCGGGCTCTAACTACAAGACAAGCGCTTGAGTCCGGTTACGATGGGAGGGTGGTATGGGGAGGAGATAGGAAAAACTTGCATGTTATTTAGGCTACGGCTATCCTTCCATTGTCCGGGGACGGAGGAGTATGACATTTTTCGAAAATGCTTTGGTAACGTTGCTTAAACTCGCCCATATCGCGATCTGCTACCATTAAATTGATTTCCAGTTATGAGTAATCTCGCTTCTGATAATAGCGAAACCTTTAACTAACTTGGTATATTTTAACGGGATCTCTAATAACGAAACAATATTGAGAAATTTATCTAATATCAGACAACTCGCTCAAGACCATCTGATCCCAAACTGAGGAGACCCTTTACTATGCCAACCAGACAATGTACTTAAACTCGTAAACATAGATACTTATATAATTCTTAACATCTAAGTTTACGAGCATAAGTGATTACTTACATAATTCTAAATACAATAACATTATAAATGAATAACACCTAGACACAGAATAAACAATCGTGACAAATATTTATCCTGGATAGGATTCGGACCACGGCCACTAGCTTAGCAGTCAGAGTCACTAACCACTAGACCAACAGGCCAGTCGATTTACCACGTTATCTTTACACTATATTCAAACTTACAAAAAAAAATAAAAAAATACAAAATTCGATTTTGTTTTTTTTTTAAGATTTTTTGATTTTGTTTGGCTTAGTGATTTCAAAGAATAAGAGGGATTTTCATGAACTTTAAAGAATGTATGTTAGAGACGAAGCCATTTGTTTTCATGTTAGCTACACCACACCATTGTCAAAAAAATGACGTTTTTCCTATTGTGCCCTTGCCTAGTCTGACTTTTGAACAATAGTGTTCAAAAGTCAGACTTATAGGTTTTCCACACATTTGCGACACTTTATTTTTTAATTTCCTAATTTGCTCCCCAAAAATGGCGTTCAAGTTCAAAATTCTACTATTTACGTGTGTGGATCACAAAAATACATAATATATGTACCAAATTTGTACTCGATTGGTCTAGTAGATTCGGAGCAAATTAGCTGTGACAGATAGACAGGCAGAAACACGAGTGATCTTTTATGGGAAGACGGAACCATAAAAACAGGATAAACTTGTCTCAGAGGGCGCCAAGACGTCCCAGATCAGCGCTGGCGTACTCTTACAGCAGCTTAGTAGTAAAAAAAAATAAAGAAAGGTGTTTTAGGTAAAGTAACCATGTGTCTACTTACCGCTCTCAGTTGAAATGGCTCTTCGCCAACGATGCAGTTTGCGTGCTCTCAATACACTTTATCCTTAGTTCTCCTTCTTGCCCCGCTTAATGTTTATTATTTACTTACTTACTATATTTTGACTGTTTCTGTGGCGCGGTGGCAATGTATCCGACTGCTACGCAAGGATTCGATCCTAACCCAGGATAAAACTTTGTGTGATGAGCACGATGATTTATAATGTGTCTGGGTATAATTTATCTATAATAGGTTTGTATTTAGAAATATTTAAGTATGTTTATCAGTTGTCTGGTTGCCATAGTACAAGCTCTGCTTACTTTGGGATCAGATGACGTTGTGTGAGTTGTCCCAATATATTATTATTTTCATTATAAGTAAGAAATTGTTTTTAAGGATCAGTTTTCGAATTTTAGATTGGTCTGCTATTAAACATTTTCTTGTTTAATGCTAAGTTCGTGAAAATTCTCTTATAAACCGAAATATCCTATAGCTACTGATTTATGGTATGGAAATATACAAATAGTAACTCTCACTATCTCTCAGTCTGATTTAGAATTATTTAAAAATAAATTTCAATTAATAAACTCATGGCGCTTGCCGCTCGCGCCGCCCTTTTTGTATGCCGCCCGGGGCCATGACCCTCCCCCTCCACTATGCTACGCTAGTGGAACAGAGGCATTGTGGTCAGCTATGACCAGGGGGTAAAATCAGTAGGTACACTTGGGCGAACCGCGAGACTAATGTCATACAGACAGTTCAGTTCATATTTAAGGATGTTAGGCCTGAATCACACTAGTTGTGCTTTTATACTCTCCTTAACGATATAGCAGTTTATTTAGTAAAAATCACACATCTATCTTTGCATGATGTCAGGAGTGCATCCAGAAGTTAATGATCGTGGCCTGTAAGGCATTAAGGATGAAGGTAGGAGGAGCATAGGGATCCAGGAGTTGGTACCTACTTGATTGGACGAAGGAATATCTTTCTACACATTAAAAATCAAACACAACAGACGGTTATAGAAAATTTATTAAAAATAAAGAAAAGTACAAAGTCTTGAAGACAATTTAATTTTGGGGTAAATACAATAGATTTGACGTAGGGTTCAACTAAATGTAAAATGTTGAGTGATGTAACAGAGGGATGGCTTACTTCCGCGAGCGTACCTTCGCATTACTTTTAATTCCGCTGTAATTCCTTTGTAATTCCGCTGTAATTGCTTTGAAATTGGTAGAATGGGTGTGTACCCATAGAATGTTCTATTATTACTAAGCCCGTGGCACACTGCCGCAACAGCTTTTTATACGAGGATGCAATTTAAGATTTACTAGACATAGTAGGCATCCACCTACTGTTTTAGATCCGTTTCGCTTCAGATTCTTTTGTAGCTCCGTTTTAGAAGTAATATGATTTATAGATTTTGTTTTTTTTTATTCGTTAAGTAGAGCATTTTTTTGTGAGGCCACGAGAAAAGTTAATGAATTTAATATCAACTAGGTACTTTTTTATACAATCATTTTTTTTTTAATCCGTTAAAAGCTTCTGTTACACCACTACTGTATAAAATACTTTGCGCATATCATGCCAAACACCCAACCGCAAATATTTTACTTACGATTGGATATTAATCACAGTCTTTACAAAATCACATTTAGGTATATTTCAATGTCCCTCATTCGTCCGTTACAAATTAATATTGATGGTATTACCAGTTGTATTTTGGGATCATAAAAACTAAATTGGGAATAGACTAGAGACGGCCACGAAATAACACCGTCACATAATACACCAATTTAATATCTGTATGTTTTCATTAAATGTAACTAGATAATCTCATCGGTCGTATACACTGACCTGCTTACAACTAACAGGGTCTACATATAATGACCCCATGCCATTGTCCTGGGTGAACGAACTAGAAGCCACTAGCTACTTCAATTTGAGCCAAAATTGATGTTTGCAAGAAATGTAGCGAACAAGCATCAAGTTTGGGAAACCACTTTGGTAGGTAGGTACGTTGTCGTGTCGTCACGAAGGACAATGGGTAAGTATTACGACAATGGTAGTCTTGATTCATATGACAACTCAATCTGTATGTTTACAATTCCCTTTTAAAGTAACCGATTTACGGAGCGAAATCGAGACTCGAATCCCTTATATCTAACATATAGCCTATACCTACAACATTTATATCTAGTATAATTTTTTGTAAACTTTTCCCTGATGAATCCAAGCTATTGGATAAAAAGGCCGTTGTATGCGTTGTCAATTTTGAATTTATTTTTATCTTTTTATAGGATTTCTTCAAAAAACGTCGATATTCTGTTACCAAACATTAAATGTACATATCGATTTTTATTAGGTATATCGAATGATATGACCTGTACCTATTAGTAGTTACATTACCGCTATAACGCCCAACACTACACACATCTTAGGAATTGTTTACAGAGACGCGGGGCGTTGTGCGTCGCGTTGGACGTTTTTTTCTGTTTACGGAGAGGCGGCTCGTGAAGCGGCACTTATTATCGCACACGTAAACACAAACATAATGTTGTTTATAGAGATGCGGGTCGGGTAGAGTGACGGTGCCGCCGCGTGCTTTGTGACACGCCACACTATAAACAACATCATTATATCCTCATATGTTTGTTCGTCCGTGAACAAAAAAAACGGCCAACGCGACGCACAACGCCCCGTGTCTGTGTGAACAAAGCTTAAGACTTACGTCCAAAATCAGTCGTTTGTAAGGTATGCCAATGAAACGTCAAGCAAAATTTATTAAGATTGTTACCTATCAGTTTTTCTAACAATATCTCTCGCCAACAATCGTTATGCTATATCTAAGTTTTGCAAGAAGAACCGTTGGCATTTTTTCGAGGCTTCATAAAGTCTTCAATAAGACCTCACCTCGCCTTCGCCGTCCTTATATTGGCGACGGTTATACTGGCAGGTCTTATCGTCCTCGTCATTCAGTATACCTTTATAGCATATCTGACAGAACGATGACGTATTGCCTGACACATGCCCACATGTCACTCCGATCGACTTTGGATCCAATTGTATGTATTTGTATGAAAATCTCAGATGTGCTGGATAGCAGGTATTCAGAGCGGCTTCGGGAAAAAGTTTGAAATGCTGTGAATAGAACACTAAGTTTACTGTCACATTTCATCACTACACGCTCAATAAGATGTCGTATGTTCCTATCACTTGACTATAGGTACCTCAGGGGATTCGAGATGATCCGGCCACCAAGAATAAGTGTTACTCTTGGCAGAGTCGACGAGCCTGCGTGCTGCGTACCATTTATTAAAAGAATCTGCATCGTCATCAGCAGATGTCTTATCACCGGATATCTCGTTGTTCATGACCAAGAGACCCTTGTTCACCTTATTCTACGAAACAAAAAAACTCAGTTTTTTAGGTCGTTTATAAAAGTTGATGTGGAATATCATTTAGGTATTCCATAATATTAAAACGATAATTATATTTAGACTAATCAATTTTAATTTTGATGAAGTACCTAAGCACCAACTTCAAGGCTTAGAACTCGCATTAAAAGTCTTGGTCTCTTTCTATTAAAAATGTTGTTGTCCTTTCTACACTCGTAGGGTATTAATGAAAAATTGTGTTAACCGTGATTTTTCAAGTTATATAAGTTCAAAATAAGCTTTATCTAGAGGTACTTTGGTACCTACTTAGAACGCTACCTCCGTCCGTTTCTTTACCCCTCCACAAGAGGACGGAACGAAACGTTTGCATTGAATCTTGAAAAGGGTATAGACACAAGATATTTTTGACGTGATAACGTTTTAAATCGATGACCGGACCGAAACTCACGTTTTGGCCTGCTGATAGGCTAAAGTATTGCGGGCGTCGCTGGGGCGCATGCGCGCTGCGCCCGACTGCTTGCTAAGCAATCATAGCCATATGTCATCAATATTTTCATATGATCGTTACGTTATCACCTAAAATTATCGTCCGTAAACCGACTTTACAGATAACCATTTTTTTATAGCACAGGCAAAGCCGGTGGGTACGTTTGTTAAAACGTACCCAGCGGCTTTTGTAAATAAAAAATATTTCCTAACAATTCTACTTACCTATATATAAATTAGGTATATCTAATTCTATCTAATTAATAATCTATTCTAATCTTTCTTCATCCAGATAATAGTAGACGGGATCAAAGTAGTTTTTTCTATTTATATTTCCTCTGTTACCTAGAAAAATCAGTAAAATAGCATTCTTACTGGTTACTTTTGTTATAATAGATAGATAGGCAAGTTATTGTAGTGTGTATATTGTATATTAATAAAAATGTATTTCAATAACATCGTAAATTAACATCACATAATAATCTATATTAAGGGTGGATGGCAAGAAGTACCTACTGGCACTCACATAAATACAGTTATTTTGAAAGTTGAAAGGACTAGATTCTTTAAATGGTGTTTAAAATTGTCTACATTAATGTATAGGTACATAGATACATATAAGTGTCTTGCTTTAGTTGGAAGGTTACATTAGTTAGGTATACGAACCATGGTTTTTTTTTCCTCATTGCCATTAAACGAGTCTGTGATATCTGGGACGTCGTGATTTTCTGTCGCAGGATTTTGATACAGCATTTTCTGGAAACATAACACATTTATCAGGGGCGATAAAAAGAATGCTTGCCCATCGTAATATTTATTGAAAATGAGAAAGAATCAAAATTGACGACTTTGAGAAAAAGCAATGGAAGATGATACATACCGTCCCGTTCTCATTTTCGTCAGCATTAAAGGGTTTATAGATCCTGATCTTTATGAGAATATTAGTTAATGGTTCCAGTTCCTCATATGCCGGTGGTGGAGGCAATGGAACCAATTCCTGTCCTTCTGCTGAAGAGGTCGTCGGTGACTCTTCAGCGGTGGTTGGTATAGCGTTGTTTTTATTAAAATTGGCGGTAGCGGAAGATTTGGTCCCTTTGGCTAATTTTTTAGCCTTAGCTGCTTTTTTCTTAGCCTTAGCAGATTTCTTCTTGCCCGAACCAGACCTGTTGGCTTTTTTAGCTTTGGGACGATTTGCATTATTACCCTGAAAATTTAAGTAAGTGTTAATAGTTGGTGTCCCTGGAAGCAACAGCCTTATGGAAAGCACGAAATAAGGACCTGAGTCTATTTAATATTGAAGTAATTTTTATAGGCATTTCTTGCCAAATGAATCAATGAAATCAAAAATGCAATTATTCTATTTAATATGTTATAAGATGGAGTATGAAGGTCACTTAATACTTACGTGTAAGTCTTCGTTAATGGTTACTAAAAGACTTTTGCGACAAAATTTAATAGATAGACTCAAGCCCTATCCAGACGAACCAATAAAACTCAGCTCACCTGATACTCCGGTGGTACAAGCTCATCTGTTTGGAACTTGATCGTGGAGCCACCTGCATTCTTATCGTTTTCATCAGGAACCTCCCAAGGCTTCTCATATGCGTGCAATGGTGGATCATCATCTTCACCTAGCGACAACTCTTCCTCCCCGTAATAGTTCTTTAATAACTCCTCCGGAGTCATCGGATTGAGAAACGAATGATGTTCAATGCTGTATATTTAATTAATAATTTAGTGACAGTAATTGCTTTTAAAATAAATAACTAAAGCTTAATTAAAGACTTAATTATAGGGTGGGTTCCAATCACTCGATCAATTTTAACTCGAAATAGGAGGCCGGTAGAAATCGACACTAAAAAGACTAAACTCGAAAAGTTTGCAACTTCGAAAAAGTTGTGCTCGCTGCGCAACACGTGATAAACTGCGGAATTTTAGGACTTTTCTCACTTTTTGCTTTAAAAGTCATAATTAATGCATTTTCACAAATAACATTCCCTACAGTTAATTACAATTGCGACAAGTTAACCACAGCTCTAAAAGGACCAAGGTATGACCAAGGTATACCTTCAAAAACGGTCCATTTTTCCCGAAAATTGGAAATTTTTAGTCTTACTCCCGATTGAAAAAATATTGGCAAAATAACTGGTTCTATGGGAATAAAGTTAGAATAAATAAAGTTGTAGTACATTATTTTCTTTCATTAGAGCACAGAATAAAGTCAGTGCGACCATAGCTGATTGATATGGACTTTTACCATGTAGTTTCAACTCACCTAATACAAGTCTTGCTACAACCTTCGTCCATAGAACTCTTCGGAGCTACGTCTGGTTCTAATTGGAAGTAACTCGGCAAGTTTTTAAATTGCCTAGGCAGATATCTGGGCTTCGAGGACAGTTTAGTCGACGAATGTTGCGAGGGAGGGCCCTCATAATCGGTGAAAAACTGGATTTTACGTGGAACCGTTAGAGTTTTTTCTTCAGGGTTCAGTGCCCTCTCCATGTCGGGATGATGACTCTTTACTAAAACAAAAGATAGAGGAAATGCATTTAGACGACTATCACGCAATTGCAATGGCTGTTATTAATTAAAAATAAATTAGCAAGTCAGCTGGTACCAGCAGGTACCTCCATGACCAATGATCAAAATTCTAAAAATGTTTTAACACGGTTCCTAATGAAAATAGGTTTACACACATCAACAAAGTCTAAGGATATTTAAATCTGGAATTAAATCATGACCTCTTATTATTATGGCTTTATGAGGTTGTAGTTAAAGTTTGATTGTCGAATTAAAACTCCTTTGCTCTAATTTCAACATTTTGTGTCACAACAGTGACCCGAACGTTTATACACAATTTTTCGTCGCAAAATTATTACATTGTTTGCTTAGTCTAATTATAAGTGGTAAAATCTTTTAAAATTTAAATTTAACTGTTTGGAGGACGTTGTTAATATCATGCAATGTCGTCATTTAAGTAATGAAGAGATGTTGAGAGCGGTGGGCATGTTAGAAACCGATACTGTCCAACGCGTGGTTGCTGACGCCCTGATCACCGAGCCGAAACGTGTTTTCCAGGTCGTGTAACTGGTAGGGTATAGGAGGTATAATAGGAGGAATCGTGTTACCACCTCTTGGCAAGACCGACATCCACAGAACAACCGCGAGGAGACAACCCAACATTACGGCGACGCAACTAGTACAGAGGCTCCAGTCCAACCACCAGCTGTTACTAAGTGACTAAACTATCAGGAGAAGGTTGCATGAAGTCGGTCTTCATGCACGCAGACAACTTCGAGTTCCAGCTCTACGGCGTGGCAATTGCGGAAGGAGGCTTGTTTGAGCTCGCCAACATTTATTATGGACTAACGAACATAGTTGGTGAGCTATTCATTGACGAATCTCGCTTTGGATTCCACCCGGTTTCGAGAAAAACACGTTGGAAACTTACAGGCAGAGAACGCCGTCTACAGCACCCACAAGAGGTAGCGCGAACGGACTTAATTTGAATAGGAGACAGCATGACTGCCCAAAAATATCATGACGAGTTCATAGAATCTGTGATCGTCCCACACAGAGTCCAAATATGCACCTTCACACACGGCGCGGTTAGTTTCGACTGCCCTTCGGAAACACGACATCGGGGTTCTGGAGTGGCCTGCACAGTCACCCGACTTAAACCCCATTGAACATGGGACATCCTACAGCGACGAGCTATGCGTAATGTTCCGCCAAATTTGACTACTGAAAATCTTTTTCAGCATTTACAGAATGGGATGGCATACCCCAGCAAAATTTTGATAACTTAATTTTTACCATGAATAATCTATGCCCAAGTGGTATTATCGTTAAGGGGGCAACCATTTTTTTTTAAAATTAATGTACCTAATTAAATTAAGTCAATTTTATCAAATTTTCAGATTTTATAAAACAAAGTTATTATCAGAATGTACTTAGTAAAATTAATAATTTATTTAATAAAATAACATTAACTAAATACTTATAATTTTATTTTTAATTATAGATTATAAAATTTGGATTCTTACCATACCTAATTTTCTTAATAAAACAGTTTTATTTATTTTTATAATCAATTATATACGGAATATCCCTATACTTTGTTGATGTGTGTATTTATAATAGGTAATTAATCAAGTTGAGTTGGCATCCATTGTAAAAACTACGCATTTATTATTATGTTTTATTTAGGTATCAACTTCCACACAGCAACAACCCCCGCCCCTCCTTCAAAAAGCACACCTGCGCACTAGTCAGATAGTCCCAATCAATATGTACTTGGCAGCCATTTTGTGAAATTATTCTGATGGACGTAGCTACTGTTATTAAATAAATAGTAGTTGTCAAATCTAAAATGGCAACAATATTGATTAAAACTGTTTGTACACCTAAAATCATATATTTGTGATAAAATAATCGCTTAACTGGTAAATGAGTATTTTAAAAGAATCTTTTTTGGTCGATTTCAGGTCTCCGGACCACGAAATGCAATAATAATAATCTGAACATCACAATATAATAATATCCTTTTTTAAGACAAAATTGAGCACACCAAGAATGACGACTTATATGAAGACTCGCAAAGCGGGATATTTCGCAAGGGCGATTCCTTACAATAAAAAAAACAATGTAAGCATTGGCAATTTGAAAGGAGTGGCCGCGTGTTCATAATACCTTGTTCTTTTCTCCAGCGTTACTTGTTGCTTTGCGAACTTGATATTATGTACATGGTAGAACCATGACCAACCATTATGACAAGCGTTGTTTTTGTTTCCTAAGTGAAAAAAGAACTTTGATTTGATTGTAGCGAAAATATTAACTGCTTACAATTCTTAGCGCGGCTAAATTTAACCTACCCCATTGAATTTTTTCCATGAACAAAACTCCTACGTGCTTAGTCAATGTTTCATTTCTTACGACTTTCATTCTATAAATTTATAAATATATTGAAAACCTAGCAAGATAAGCAAATAAATAAAATAGGCCGATTATTTATGATGATTCGCATGTAAGCCATAATGCAGAATCGCACGTATGACAATAGATACGTAAGTACATAAAGATAGGTACTTACCTCTTTTAGAAGACATCTTTTTAATATTAATAATCACTCGCACGGATTTAAGAAGACACCAAACATGTCACAACTATCATAAAATACATAACTGCAAGTTAATTTCAAAATGTCAGCCAAAGCTATGACCGAAATCTGAAAGCGTGTTCGCGGTACGACTAGAAAATCCCGACTGAGGGAGTCTGGGCTGCTCAAAATGGACGATTGTGATTTATTGATTTTTAATTATCTACAGAACACTGAGCTGCGCCCTGGATATTTAGGCAGCCAGCCAATCCTAGGCCGTATCGCTGTGTAAGGCTTCTTTCACAGGATTCTTTCACTGCTACGCGCAGGGTTCACCGCGCCGCGTCGCTTTTCCCTATCGTGATTGGGCATTCATGGAAACCAGCTTGACCTGCGCCCTATTATGTGCGCGTTGTTATTGATTGATATCAGCTACTGCTATTTAAAGAACTACGACATTTTAAAAGCTGCCATTTTGTTTTGTGAAATTTAAAATTTCCAGGTCTAGAGTGAATCTTTTACCTACGAGTGTTTGTGGGATAATTTAATGACTAAATAATACTAGGTAGGTATTTGATTCGACCTGAACGCAGATCTGCTCAACAAACTCGATCGACCTCTTAACAATTGCATTGGATTTATATTCAATGCAATTGTATGTACTTTGACTGCCTCTGTGGCGCGGTGGGAGTGTATCCGACTGCTACGCAAGAGGTTGTGGGTTCGATCCCCACCCAGGATAAAACTTTGTGTGATGAGCATGATGGTTTATTCTGTGTCTGGGTGTTATTTATCTATAATATGTATGTATTTAGAAATATATAAGTATGTTTATCAGTTGTCTGGTTTCCATAGTACAAGCTATGCTTAGTTTGGGATCAGATAGCGTTATGTGAGTTGTCCCAATTATTATTATTATTATTATAATTTACTTAAATACGACCATGTGTCGAATTATCGCAACCAACTGACATGGTTGCCTATTCGGCAGCGCCGTAGCTTAACCCGCAGTGACCCTACTTTATTCAATTCTCAATTCTTCGAATGCTCTTACTTATCTTTCCTCTCATTTTCAATATCTATGTTCCAACCATGCCAGAAATCTTCGTTCTACACCCTTCAACTTCATTGTCCATATCATAAATCTGGCATTATTCATTCATCTTTCAAGATTCAGGCTTCTCTTCTTTGGATTGCGCTTCCTGTGGCTTCTTCAGGATGTTCACCAGTCGCTACGCATTCAAAAATAAGATAGAGCAACTTTACAGAAGTAACTTGGCAGGTTCAGCAGAGTAATCGTATTCGTACCTTCTTATATGTAAGCAGATAGGTACATATTATAATTTTCTGTATATTACATTACATGTACTATATACTTTAAGTATCTATTGTTATTGAAGCCGAAGATAGAACAAAGTGGCGTGCAATTGGAGAGGCCTATGTCCAGCAGTAGACTGCGATGGGCTGATGATGATGATCTATTGTTATGGTATATATTTGTTACATGAATGTATATATATATATTAGCTGTCTCGCGCAACTTCGTCTGCAGAAATTTTCCCTGTTTTTGAAACACTTGTCATTGCTGTTAGAAACTAATACTTAATTCAAACTACAATACGTAACTAAAAAAAACAATAAAATAATATATTATAATGCTTTATAATTAAAATTATACACGACACTGGGATTGAGACGGCGGCGTCGTGTTTCGCTGCGTGGTGTCACATAGGTAACCTTCCCCTAAACGTCGGTACGCGACACCCTTCGGTCGGAAGTCCGTCTTCATAAAGATGGACAGATGTTTACTGAAACTGCAAATGTACTTTTGCAAATTACACACAGCCAGCAAAGTCCAGTTTGGGCGTCATTTGAAAAGTAAAGCCAAATAGGCGAGCAAAAAGGTGGGTGTCCTCAACAGAACGAAGCTTTATCTCTCGCCGGCACAGCGACTTGTGCTTTATAAAGCGCAGGTTCGACCGCACGTGGAGTACTGCTCTCATCTATGGGTGTGTGCCCCTTAATACTTGCTCGATCCATTTTACTCCCTCCAAAGGCGAGCTGTTCGGATCGTTGATGACCCCAATCTCACGGACAGACTGGAGTCTTTACAGCAGAGGCGTGATTTTGGTGCACTTTACGTACTCTACCGTCTGTTCAACGGGGAGTGCTCTGAGGAACTGTTTGACATTTTAGCCACCGTCACCTTTCCACCACTGCACCACTCGACATCGTAGTAGGGTTCATCCATTCCACCTGGAAACAATGCGGTCCTGTACGGATCGATTCCGGCGTTCTTTTCTTCCACGTACGTGTAGACTCTGGAATGAACTGCTGCGGTGTTTCCCGAGCGCTACGACATGTCTTTCTTCAAACGAGGTTTAAAGAGAGTTTTCACTTCACGGTAGGCAGCGGCTTGGGTGTATCCCTGACATTCCTGTAGTCCATGAGCGGCGGTTACCGCTTACCATCAGGTGGGCCGCTGACTCGTCTGCCAACCATAGGCAATAAAAAATAAATAGCGAAATACATAACAAATGGAGTACATAAGAGGTAAGAATTAACACTACAGTATTTAAGATCCAAAAATGGCCGTTTAATCGAAATTTAACTGCAACTCAACTGCAACTGCACTGCTTTAAATACGTGAATTGACTACCTGGACAGCGGACACTGCGTCCATCATCGTCCATCCGTTTCTGATGCAGGAATGCCAGTAGGTCCTTTACCACGAGCTCGTTGCTCATGGTTGCAAACTAGCGACGGTTCGCTTCGCGCACATCGTGTAATGGTTAGTCATACCTAAAGACATGTCCGAATTTGAACGCGGCTGACTGTTTGCAATTTGCGTTTACCTAACATCAACATCAGAAGTGGGATACAAGATCCTCTCGAGCAAACGTAGAGTAAACCAAACGGTAGTTGCGCGTAGTCGTAAATTGTTATTCGAGATGCAAAATAAAAAGAATTAGTGGTTATGGCATGTGTTATTATGTGTTGTATGTGTAGATGTGCTGGACGTTATTTTACGTCTATCCGGCTTTTTTGTATTCGGATTCGCGAAGATAATCGCGGGTATCCGGTTTCAACGCAGAATTCTGGTATGTGAGTGGTCCTAAGGGCCATAGACAAAGGTGATTCTTTCCTGTTTTATAGTGATTTTTAGACCAAGTACTACAAAAATAGCCATAAATTATGTGGCAGATGAGTAAATGACGAAGTGTCACAAGTAGACACAAGGTAGTTGTTCAAATTTTATGAACTATGCTATAGCAGGGCGCAAGATAGGGTTATTTCGTCGCGATTGAGGCGAGTAGATGCAGTAGTTTAAACGATGTTCGTAAAACCGATAAAATTCCATTAATTTTCGCTTTTCTTTGCTTAAGGTGTTCTAACCTTTCATGTGACACGTGGCTAGTTAGAAATTCTGTTTTGTTTAAATTTAGTGGTAAGCATTTAGTGAGTGTGTAGTAGAGTGTATTTTTAGTAAAGTTTCGGTTTCTTTGCATATGGAATTGTTTCTTAAAATCGTTAAAATTTCTTAACGGCAACACTCGTCGTTCCTATAGATTTTCTGCAGTAGCAATCACAACTGTCAATTTCAGTTGTCATACTACATGCTACTCGCATCCGTGATTACGTCACACCGTAAAAAAAACTGCGTTTTATGGTATGCAATGTTATGACAACACAGGTGTTTAACCTCTCGTGTGGCACGTGGCTAGTTAAAAATATTGTTTCGTTTATATTAAGTGGTGAGCATTTATGCTGAGTATTTATATTGTGTATTTATTGGGCGTGGGAATAATTGCCACATTGAAGTCATTTAATAAAATGAGTTATTTTCGTAGCTGTGATAATGAATACATGCAATAAATCTCGGAGTGAATTTCGAATCGCAATTCTTACGTCACACTTGCTTATCGCTTGTAACTAATTATGAACAATGACGCTACTGTGATTTTTACCGGATGCTATATAAACATTTGCGCGAAAAATTAGCGCAGTGTACGAAATAATACGGCAAAGTAGAAAATAGTTATTTTTATAAAAAAAGATGTACCAATAGATGGTATTCGGTGTGTTATTGGCTTTGTTAAAGGGGCTCAAAATTTCCATTATTTTTTCGATACAACGCACCGTCTTCGAGATAAAAGCGAATTAGGAATACATGGACATTTACGCGAAAAATCGTATAAAACTATTTGCACCGACGCTAAATCAAGTATGAAAAAAGTGTAAAATGGCTATTTTTATTTTTAAAAAAAGGTACCACTAGGTGCAGTATGGCGTGGCAGAGAGAGGAACACAAATTTCGTTATTTTTTGCAGTGTATTTATGCTGTTGTCATAACTGGCATAGGGCAATCAACCTTTAACAGTAATGTGAGCATTTTAACTTGTGTAAATATTGTTATCGTCACTCTGAAGGTTGTTTTTCATGAATCTTCAACACGACAGTGTTGGTTACATAGCTGTTGAACTGTTACTAATGTCCAAAGTTAGAACTAATATTGTACTTGATAATGTTTTGACAGGCATATTCCTGCTTCGCCCTCCCCTTGGCGGTGGTGGTTGATGTACCGATGAATCTAATTCCCCCCCCCCTCCCCTCCAGCCACAACAACAACTCACACTTGGTTAGTTAAGCCAATAGTTGTCCCACTTGAATAAAGTTCTGGATCCGCGCCTGATTTTGTTGGGTACCTAATATTTTAAAACCATGATATCTTATAAGATTTTCATCGAAATTAAATGAAATAAGAGCAGTTTTGTTCAAAATTAAATATTTGTGATGTAATACGTTAGTATTTATTTGGATACGCTTAACTGATGCTGTGTACTCATTCGATGATAGATAACACAGATTTATACGTCGAAACAAATAATTTTAGAATATACATATAGTCGTCTAACGCTGAGGACGTTGCTTCCTTCTGTAAACTTGGGTTGTTGGATAACGAGGATACGGCTTTTTAATCATCCCTTTTATAACAGACTTTTGCGCTCTTTCGGTTTGGAGTAGCGTAGTCTTGGCTGCCCCACCCCAACATGTGATACATGTATGCCATTTTAAGGGTTTCCGTACCAGTTAAGCTTTGTAGATATTTAAAAATCCCAAATAACCTACCAAATCAGCCGACAGTGCCTGGATGTGCCTTTTAAATGTTAATTTCTCATCGATTAAAATAATATATAAGATAATACCTGCACCTACGAATTACTAACTAGAGCCGTTTTTGTTAAATATCTACACACATCAAAAGTGTCTAGGGATCAACATATATTTTTGCAATAACTTTTCTCCTGATTGATTTTTTTTTTTTAATTTCTTTAAGGATTCATCAAATAAAGTGTTTTCGTTTGTCACAGTAACGATAAACCAAGTCACCTTTGCATTAATAAAGAAATTTGCCATTTTCCTAATAAAGGGATTTTTGACATTTGAACCACTAACATTAAAGTTCGAAAAAAAGACTGAAATAACAGTTTTCTTTAAAATTTTATTGGGTAACTTAAACAATTAATAATCCGTGTTTCTACCGCGAACACTAACAACACAAGAACATCGGTTTGGCATACTCAAAATGAGTTCATCCAAATCACGCTGTGGAATGGCCGCCCATGTTCGTTGCAACAACAAAAAAAGGTCTTCTTGCGACTGGATACCCTCCATATTCGGCAGAGCTCTTCTCTGTAGCATATCCCATGCATGCTCAATCAGGTTCAAGTCTGGCGACTGAGCAGGCCAGGGCAGGACATTGATGTTAGCTGCGGCGAGAGTCTGTCTTACAACTCTTGCGGTGTGCGGTCGTGCATTATCATGCATTAACTGAAATAAGGGACCGATTTGCACTTGTAGAGGAACGATGACGTCTGATACAATCGTCTCAGCATAAATTTGAGCGTTGAGGTTGCCTCTGATCCAAATCAACTCAGTTCTTCCGCCGATCCAAATACCCGCCCATACCATGATGGTTCCACCACTATAAGGATGGACTTCCTGGCAGGATTTTAATCGCTGTTGGCGTCCAGGGGTTCTCCAGTGTCGTATACGTCTTGTATCCGGTCTCATACCAAAACGAGGCTCATCAGAAAAGCACACGAAACGCCATTGTTCTTCTGCCCAATTTCTGTGTTCAAGAGCCTATTGATATCGAATCCTACGATTGTGCATTGCTATAGGTGGTACCCGTAGCGGTCTTCGGGAATGAAGGTTCACTTCATGCAAGCGGTTTCTGACTGTTTGGTCGCTAATCAAGTTCCCTGAAGAGTGATGAAGCCTCACGGCTAACATCATGGCGGTTATTGTTGGACCTCTTCGAGTTAAGATTTGAATGTATCGGTCTTGTCTCCGTGTGGTGCAGCGATACCGTCCTCCATGGCGCTCAGCCACGGTACCAGTGCTTCGGTAACGTGTCCAAAGTCGACTGATAACACTCTGACTTGTATTCAGAGCTAAAGCCACAGTAGGTACGTTGCCGGGAACCAGCTTCTATCATTCCCACGGCTCTGAGCATTTCTTCCCTGCTTAAATGACGTCGCCGCTCCATAATAACGTTGGTTTTAATCAGTAGTAGGGAAACAGTAGCACTAATAATGTCTTCAATGCGTTGTATGTTTTTATAGGGAAAATATTGACAGCTGATTTTCATCTTTTACTCGAATTTGATTCACAGTTCCTGATTCAAATTATGAAATGCACCAAAAAGGATCCATATAAATTTATAAAATCATAAATTTATTACAAAGCCACATCTCAATCTCAAGAAATCCGCATAAAAATGCTTGATCCCTAGACACTTTTGATGTGTGTAGTTTAACAAAATGTGTAATTCGCAGGTGCAGGTGGTGTGTTTTGATTACTGTTTGTGTTGGAGGGGCTGATACGCTCGTTTTGTGAAAGCATATCGAGTCTTGGAGGTGTTCAGAGTGAGAAGGTTGTTTTGCAGCCATTTACGAATCTTTGCCATGCCATGTTCAGCGAAAGATAGGGCTTTAGTCCACGAGTTTCCGTGAAATATTATAGCGGTGTAGTCTGCATAGCATACTATTTCAGCATTTTAAAATAGTGCATTATGTATATCATTAATGTAGAGAGTATATAAAGTGGGACCTAATATACTGCCATGTTGCAAACTAAATGTCAGAAGTTTCTATGTACTCAGAGACTTGCCGATCCTCACACTGACTCCGCTCTATCAGATAGCTCTTAAACCACTCGAAGGATAAACCTCTTACTCCCATATAAGACATTTTCTATCGGAACGGAGATTGTGTCAAAGGCTTTGGCCTGGTCGAAGAACCGATACAACATTGTTTATAAGGTTATAGGTTATTTTATATTGTTTTGCAAGTAAGCAGAGCTACCGCATCTTCCGTACCTTTCCGGAAACCGAATTGTCGCGAGGGTAATATGTTTCATATTATTTCCAAGAATTTGTTTAGTCTCTTGTTAACTATTTTTTGTAGCATCTTCGAGAAAACTCTGGTCTGTAGTTTTTAGGTTCACTTTTATGAAATAGGGTAACAGACGCAACTTTCCAAAAGACTGGCCCTCATCTACCCCTGACTTCAACCCTTTAGACTACAAATTATTGTCAGTTTTAGAGGACATGGCTTGCTCTAAACGACACGGTGACATTGAGTCTCATAATAATCTCTGGAGCAAGCAGTGGCGAAATTTCCCATGGAAACAGTGCGTAAATCTATAGACTCGTGGCCAGACAGATTAAAGGCCTGTATAAAAGCCAAAGGTGGATTTTGAATAGAATATTGTTTTTATTTTTTGCTGAGTCTAATATTACAACACTTCATTAAAAAAATGCATTTTTATTTGTAAAAGAACTTATGGCCGGACTAGGCATATTGGCTCTCTTCGACTCAGTGGCAACCGAGCAGATCCAGACATCTGCGAGGCCAAGCAACGCCACCACTGTCGGTTTACAGAAGGGTGACCGCTTTTGAACATTGTTACACCCCTCTGTGCCGCCTCGGAGAGCACGTCAAGCCATCGGCCCCAATCTCCCCCCCACGGCTTTACCGTCCGTAACTCTTTCTTTTAATCCTAACAAATAAACGCGGAGTATGTTCAACGACGCTATTACAGCAAAGATTTCTACATCAAATCTTTTATTCATCAGGCGTCGTTTTGCGACTGTGATATACTACGAATCTCATTAGTCTAGGCTCCGTTGCATGAAAATACTTACAATACCCTGCTCCAATAGGTACGTTAACTACGAGTTTTATGTCAATTAGTCAGACCTCCACCTCTTCTACGTCAGTGTAACCTAAATCACACTAATATTATAAAGGCGAAAGTATGTGAGTGTGTATGTTTGTTACTTCTTCACGTCTAAACGGCTGGAGCGATTTTAATAAAATTTGGTATGGAGTTAGCTGACACCCTGGATTAACACATAGGCTAATAAATCGCGGGTAACACCGCGGGGAACAGCTAGTTCATCATATAACGTGAGGGACACTTATTAAATTTTGATAACGTATTTTTCAATGGAGACACTTACCCAAAATCGTAGACAAATTTCTGACATACCTAGTCACTAATATGTATAATGTTAATGTTCAGAAATGAATTCCTACATAAAGCAAGTGTCGTCCCTGTTCCGAACACAGTACATGGTATGAAAAAATATGAATTATCAATGCGCCGGTCCCATGCATTACATTATACCTAGGTACTCGCTGGGCATTAACTAATACGCCTTCTCAGAGCATCCCCATAAGGAACCAATAATATACATAACGCCAGAGTAGTCAATGTCACTATTCACTTTATTTACACATATATCATTGACAAGAGTAAACCGCAGTTTTGTTGGTAAAGTTTGTCCCGAAATCGGGGCATTTTATTATACCAAGTAGCCCAGTGAAACTATAACCTATCAAACACATTAACTTAAACAATGTAACTATCAGTTAACTGGGATGTACCCTGTACTTCAATCTTTTATAATGGTAAAATAATATTATCACACATTGTAACTTCTCTGCCATCTGATGATCAACATATCCGTACTTTTATAATAACAAAAAACTTATAGTTAAACATCGAATTCAACCCCATTACAAACTTTTCCTTATTACTATTTAGATTTGTCATTACTAGATTTTGAGCAGTTAGTAGTTAGGTGATAACGTGACCTAATTTGTAATAATAAAAAATAATATTTGTAATATTACACTTCAGAATTCTTTTTCAAACCCATAGTAACCAATCTCATTAAAGATATAGGAGGTAAGACCTTATCGGTCTTCCGTTTGATGTATGTTTATACGAATCTATCATATTCCTATTATAGTTACTTTTAGTCCTATCTGTTCCCGTGGTTATTGTTTATTCGTTTTTTGTGCTTTGGCACCTAACCTTGAACTACGATCGCCTATTCCGTGAAACAGGAGATCAATAACTGCACACTTATTCTTAGTCTCGCAACATTTATTATGTGGATCGTTTTATAATGTAATTAAATTTAGCCCTTTTTGACGAATATTTCAGATAAAAGATTTACATAATCATGGTTTGATGGGAAAGATTCAATTAATTTTAGTTTTTCATTTGGGCTATGAAAACGACATCCACGGAAGGGCTTGATACCATGTCTTGACCACTATATAGTCGAACACAAACTTCTACTTTGAAAAGCCACATAGTCTGGTCTTTAATCATGGGATAAAACTTTTGAATGACATTTCTTAATATCGGATATTTGTTACCTTCAGGACATTTATTAGCTATTGATCTAATTAGCTCCGTCTTTAACAACTGAGTGTTATAATCATTAGAATTGGAACGACTTACTTCTCTATCTTCAGTGTGACTTACTACATCAGTGATGTGACCACGATGACATGGTCTCGATGTACGCTGACAGCGTGGTCAAAATCCAAGAACTGTGACTCGTCGAACTTGACCGATCGCGTTGCATCAGACTCGAACCATCGCGACACGACACGCAAACTCACACAAAAAGAAAAAGAAAAAAAAAACAAACTTTAATTTCACAGGCATGCCTGGTGCGGAAATAACTAATGGGATTTGTTTATCCCTCTTCTGAGATTAAGGATCAACTCGGACTTCATTAAAAATGCGTAGGATTACAAAGTATTAAACGGATTTATTCGAACTATTATGAACGTCCGCACTGTTCAACACGCGAATACAATGTGTCACCCATCTTTCTATTCCCTCTCCATGTCGGTAGTAACATCCGCATGACAGATGTCAATGTCATGTGATGTCACTACTGACATTTACATTTTGAATGTCAACCGTCTAAATCACATCATAATAACGTTTTCATATTCTGATTGAGTTAAATTTTGATAAAAATAGAATGAAATATATTAAATAACGGATTAGAATAATATTGATTCTAACATACATAATCAAATTCCAATCGTCATGAATCATCTGCATTTTTCGGCTAGGCTCGGTCTCGTCCCTGAATGGCAACTGCACGATGTACCGCACAGATGAGTCACCAGAATGAGTTGTGATCAAATGTTGTTCACATTTTTTGGGATGCCGCTTTCGGTAGTACTTCTAATTCCTAGAAACGTTGAACTAATGAGTTTATTTCCTTAACACTTCGTACGGAAGTGTTATGTAGGGAACCGAGTGAATGAGTAGCTAAACGAGTTTTACCGAACAATAGCTATCCAAAGATTGAGTCGAACGCGATAGGTTGAAGCCTTTGATATGACGATTACGAAGTGATTTAGTAAACACATCCGCACCGAATAGTAGGTCGATCCAGGAATGTCAAGACCGGGATCGGCTAATGATAGTGAACTGATATGAGACCAACCCGATGTATTTAATTTAGCTATGTCAAAAATTTGCGGGGACCAACCCCGCAATTTTTTGACTTAACGTGCATATTTAAATTAGATTAAATTTGATCACTGTACCTACCAATGGAAAAACTTACGTCTTCTCAAATTGAAGCCGGGGATTCCACTTAAAGTTGTAGTAGGACTGGATAGTTTTAAATTTAATATCTTGATAGCCGAGTCAGTAATAAGATTTATCTGACTCCCCGAATATCAAGGCATTACAAGAAATTTAAAGTTGTAAATTTCTTCTAATAATCGACAAGTTTGTGATTCATTGTCCCCTAAAAATATCCTATCCAATTTTGCGCTGATCTCTTTAACTGCTCCACAGTTGTTAATATGACTGACATATTTGTCACTTACAGGGCTTATTAACAAATAATTTGTTTTTGCATCTTTTCTTTCGCAATATTTCCCCGTTTCCTTATGATTCAAGACAGAGTTGCGTTTAATTTATTAATTTTGGCCATTTAAAATTTAAAAAAATCGACCATTTTTTTCTTTCGCTTTCACTGATGTACTAACAAAAACCGAAAAGACTAAAAAATCGAAAAGAGCTCGAAAAGACTCGAACACGCCCTTCGCATTCCGTACTTGCACAATGGCAGTCGATAATAGAACGGTTGCGATGTAATGTTATTAAAAAATAATGAAGAGGTTGGGTTTATCTCGACCGGTTTATTTTTGTGTAGTAAAGTGTGATGTTTACGCCTAGGCTTTTTGCCTGCGATAGATATCCGCTCATCTACTGGTTTATCAAGAAACTGTTGACTGGACGATATTAAATGAGCCTCCCTGCAAAACACGCACATATCTGTTTGTGACATAGGAGCGAAATAACGAAATTTGCAGAATATTTTGAGATGGTTCTACATACATCGCTTGCAGGTGCATTATCTTTCGTTGGCTGATTTTGCTAAGCCGTAGGTCCCAAATTATCAATTCCAGTTTTGGATAATTGTGTTTCGGCATTCATAATTTGCTGCTCTGATACTTATGATGTAGACGCCTGTTTTAAATTCTCGGATTCTGCTTGAGAAACAATCGAATAAACTTGGTTTTTTACCTATATCTGTAAATCTAGAGATAAAGCTGCAACAGTACATATGTGCCATGGCGTTAAAAAAAGAATGTATAGGGTTGGACTCCACAGGAGATGAAGTTGGTCGGATAAGTAAATATTTTTGTAACACATTGGCTACAGTTACTTGAGATGTTTTTCCTGTTATTTATGTTTTTAAATACCGCATTTATTTAGGTGCAGACAGCCCAGCAGCTTCGAGATCAAACGTAAACATTGATCTCGAATTAGGCCTTGGTGAAAGGACTGATGTAGGAGAAGGAGAAGTGGCTGTTTCGAGATCATCATTATCAGGCCTCTTGCCATCGTTCCGTACTAGGCCGTTCGGTTCCAGAACAGCCGGTACAAAAACGCTAGCCGACGGATGATGTCGTTGAGGATGGTGTGCCGCGGAATTCGCCCAGCACTTCTGCCGCATGAAAGGCCGTGATGAATGATGATGAACGACGCAGTTTGCCCCCAATCGGAGAGATGTGGCAATGCGGAACGTTTGGTTATCAAGGAGCGTACCTAGATGAGGGGAGGGCAAGGTTTGTAACCAAAGCCCCGATTCCCATTTTGCACCTGCAAGGAGACGGGCCCGATCTGTAGGACTGGTTGTCGTATTTAGTAGGTTGTCACGTACCAGTTTACAGATCGGTTCGTCCCACAGCTTTTGGGATGCAGGGTTGGTTGGCAGGTTATCAGCATGAACAATGCCCTCCCAGGTTTCGATGGCTTCAGTTTGATCGGTTATTGGCAGGTTAGTGTGACGATGAAGGATTTTGGCGGTAAGCCTGTATGTGCTGTGGGTTGATGACAGGAAGGCTGGAAGGGCAACATCGGAAATTTTGCGGATCCCGAGCCCTCCAAAACGAAAGGGGAGTGAGGCTTGGGTCCAGGTTCGGTCATTTAAGGAAATCTTTAGGATTAATGATAGTGTGGCGTCCTACATGCCAAGCCGCCGATAGCGCCCGACATCGCGACGCCGACACCGTAGCGCGCGTGCTGAAAAAGACGACATCCCAACGCAATAACTATTTATGCACTAAGCCGCGCGCTGTGCCACACGTTTATATATGGCGCCGAGAATGCACCGCAGTCGTCGTGATTGGTCGGTCGCGATGCACTGACTTGCTACATGCAATACAACTTGCGAACCTTATTTTGTAAATATAACGTGCCACTTTTATTTAATATACCTCTTTCACCTTTTACTTATACATCACACGTGAGTTTTATTTTGCAACCTCAAGACTGAACACCCTATCAGTAAATTGGTGACCCCGACGTGATCAAGGAGCAACTCCAAGATGTCTACAGAGGAAACCAGCCCACAAGAAGTAGAAGACGTGAAAGAACAGGTAACGACCGTTACGTGTGACGTCGCCACAATCTCGCTGCCTGCGCGTCTGCCGCCATTTTGGCGCCAAAACCCACGCCTATGGTTCGCGCAGTTTGAAGCCGCCGTTGCGGCTAGCAGAATTGGAGAAGATCAGAAGTTCAATCTCGTCGTCCCGTTGCTCGGCTGCAACGACCTGGAGCAGATCGCCGACATCGTGCTGAGCCCGCCCGCGAGCAACAAATACGCTACACTGAAAAATAGGCTGATTTCCACGTTTCAAGAGTCCGACCATCGCCAGTTGCAGAAGCTGCTCAGCGGCTTAGAACTCGGCGACATGAAGCCTAGCCAGTTACTGCGCAAGATGACTGATTTAGGCGGGAAATTGCTGACCCAAGAGGCGTTAAAGGTAATGTGGCTCAATCAATTACCTACGCAAGTGCGCGCCGTGCTCGCCGTGAACACCGAATCGTCGCTCGAAGGCCTAGCTGCGATGGCTGACAAAATGGTGGAACACTTCGAACCTGCGACGGTTGCCGCGGTCGCCGTGCGTCCCACGTGTCCGTCGCCATCAACATCGTTAAACTCCGCGCATACGCTCGAAAGAAAACACGTACCAAACGAAAACCTGCAGTTTGACCTACTATCTAAACAGATCGAGAAATTATCGCTAGAAATCGCCGAACTTCGCACGAGACAACAAAATTCGACGCATCATTCCCGTTACCGCCAAAATCGATCGCGGTCGAACTCGCGAGTACGTGCCTATACGAACCGTAAGCCCGGAGGTCCAGATTGGGTATGTTATTATCATTTTCAATTTGGTGACGAAGCCCGAAAATGTGAACCGCCGTGCGCTAAACAGAAGCAGAAGTCGGAAAACTAGAACGTTCATCCACGTTGGCGGGCGTCGATGTTAACAAACCAAGTTACCGCCTATGTGTCGTCGATGTTAACAGCAGAGAGAAGTTTCTCGTCGATACCGGAGCCGACATATCTGTGTTAGCCGCTAGAAATAAGAAACCCACGAAGCCGACAGAAAATACCTACAGATTGTTCGCCGCAAACGGAACGGAGATACGTACCTACGGAGAACGTACACTCGAGCTCAACCTGGGTTTACGTAGAGCCTACAAGTGGACGTTCACGGTCGCTGAGGTGAAAACATCAATTCTAGGCGCAGATTTTCTAGCGAGGCACGAATTGCTAGTCGATTTACATCACCGCAAACTCATCGACCGCATCACCGACCTCAGTGTAAACACCATCACAGTGCAAAGTACCGAAGCCGTTTACGTCATCAACCGCAACCACGCCTATCACGACCTGCTGAAACAATACCCAGACGTTCTGCGACCCATGTCACTCAAAGTACCGACGAAACACGAAGTAACACATCGCATCGAGACAACAGGACAACCGATCTACTCGAGGCCACGCCCCCTGCCACCAGATAAGTACAAAGCAGCGAAGTTAGAGTTCGAGAAGATGATGGAGATGGGTATCTGCAAGCCGTCGAATAGTCCATGGGCTAGTCCACTACACGTCGTTAAGAAGAAGGACGGTTCACTTCGCGTATGCGGCGACTATCGCCGTCTCAACGCCGTGACAACCCCCGATCGGTACCCCATTCCGCGAATTCAAGATTTCACGTACCAACTGCACGGAAAGAAAATATTTTCAAAAATCGATTTAAAAATGGCGTACTTTTGGATACCAATGGAGAATGAAGATGCTGCGAAGACGGCCATAATAACCCCATTTGGCCTCTTTCAGTTTAACTGCATGACATTCGGTCTTCGTAACTCAGGTCAGACATTTCAACGTTTTATGCATGAAGTACTGCGAGGACTCGACGACAATGTATTCTGTTTCGTCGACGACGTGTTGGTCCACTCGAAAACAGAAGAGGAACACGAGCGTCACTTACATCAGGTACTCGAACGACTGAACAACTACGGTGTCTCACTTAACGTCGACAAGTGTGAGTTCGGCAAGGACAAGATACAATTCCTCGGCTACGAAGTTTCATCGGCCGGTATCAAACCCACTGAAGATCGCATACAAGCCATACTCAAGTTTCCAAAACCAAGCACAGTTCAAGAATTAAGAAGATTCCTAGGTATGATAAACTTCTACCGTAGCTGCCTACCCCACCAAGCCGAACATCAACATCTGTTAAACAAATACCTACACAATAGTAAGAAAAACGATAAATCACCAATATTATGGACACCCGAAGCCGAACAAGCCTTTGAGCAATGCCGACAAAGCATACTCGAGGCCACCGTCTTATCGCATCCCATACCTAACGCTCCACTATGTCTTCTCACCGACGCATCTGACAGCAGTATTGGTGCCGTTCTACAACAGAAGATCGACAATACGTGGAAACCACTCGCTTTCTACTCCAAAACGATGAGCGAGACGCAACGTAAGTACAGTGTATACGATCGCGAATTATTAGCAATGTATACAGCTGTTAAGAGCTTACGCCGACTCGTAGAGGGCAATGACCTCACAATATGTACCGACCACAAGCCACTGACGTACGCGCTAACAAGAACGCCGAGTAGCAGCGACACACCGAGACGAGAGCGACAACTACACTTCATCAGTCAATTTTGCACTAACATCAAGTACATTCACGGTGATAAGAACGAAGCAGCTGACGCGTTGTCACGTATCGCTGAAGTCGAAGTACTCAACGCAACCGTCGACTATAATAGACTCGCGGAGGTACAAGAGGACTCCGAACTACGCGAATCTATGAAAAATCCGAATCTCAAGTTTACGCGCGTCAACCTACCGGGAGTTCAACGACCGATATGGTGCGAAACATCAACAGCGAACGCTCGTCCATACCTACCACCGCCGTATCGCGTCCCAGCTTTCAAAGCGCAGCACGAACTTAGTCACCCGGGAGTACGACTATCGCGAAGAATTATGACTACAAAGTTCTTCTGGCCGTCGATCAACAAGGACGTAGGTACTTGGGCGAAATCATGTATCAGCTGTCAACGCGCTAAAGTTCAACGACACGTCGTGAGTCCACTCGGCGAGTTTCAACGGTCGTCGCGTTTCGAACATGTGCACGTCGATATAGTCGGGCCCTTACCTCCATCGGAAGATTATAGATACCTCGTGACGATGATAGATCGCTGTACCAAATGGCCTGAAGCAATTCCCACACGTGACGTCACAGCTGAGACCGTCGCGAAGGCTGTGTACGACGGGTGGATAGCACGATTCGGCTGTCCTCTGCAGATTACTACGGACCAAGGGAGACAATTCGAGTCGTCACTGTTTACCTCACTCATGAAGAAACTCGGCGTAACTCGAATACGGACTACGGCTTTTCATCCCCAAGCGAACGGACAAATCGAGCGATGGCATCGTTCCCTCAAAGCGGCACTGATGGCGAGAACGAACGACGGGAGGTGGGTCAACGAACTTCCTACGGTACTACTAGGGCTTAGAAATGCACTACGTGACGACTCATCTGTCAGCCCGGCATTAATGACATACGGCTCGACTCTTCGCATTCCGTCTGATTTCTTCGTACCTACAACGTCGAACATTGAAGACGCGGATTTCGTCCGTCAGCTGACCGAAACGATGACGTCACTAACACCTTCTCCGAGAGCTCGAGCATCAACGATGAACACTTTCGTCTACAAGGATCTCGCAACCTGCTCACATGTGTTTGTGCGCAACGATACCGTACGCAAACCTCTCACACCTCCATATGATGGCCCGTACGAAGTTTTACAGCGCAGCCCAGACGGGAAACACTTTACACTGCGGTTACCGCTTCGCACCGCTGTTATTTCTGTCGACAGATTAAAGCCGGCCTATATCTGCAACACAGCACCGAGCGGCGCAGCGCTACCGATCCACGCACCGAGCGACACAGCTTCACCCACTAGATCATCGAGCACAGCATCATGCGGCGCAGTGCCACGGATCCACGCATCGAGCGACACTGCATCTTCGATCATGACCCCTAGCGACAACGCAACGTCATCGTCTTCACCGAGCAGCGCCTACGTCACAAGATCCGGCCGCACGGTGAAACACAACGTACGCTTCGCTTGAGGGGGAGTGATGTGGCGTCCTACATGCCAAGCCGCCGATAGCGCCCGACATCGCGACGCCGACACCGTAGCGCGCGTGCTGAAAAAGACGACATCCCAACGCAATAACTATTTATGCACTAAGCCGCGCGCTGTGCCACACGTTTATATATGGCGCCGAGAATGCACCGCAGTCGTCGTGATTGGTCGGTCGCGATGCACTGACTTGCTACATGCAATACAACTTGCGAACCTTATTTTGTAAATATAACGTGCCACTTTTATTTAATATACCTCTTTCACCTTTTACTTATACATCACACGTGAGTTTTATTTTGCAACCTCAAGACTGAACACCCTATCAGTAAAATAGTAAGTTTTGAATCGAAACGTCTAGTTTATTGGTGTGTTATTGGTTAAATTTGGGTAGGTAATTTAATGCTATTTTTTGTTTTAGATTTTTGGACACCGTGGATTCATTTAGAACTATTGCAGAAAGTTTCCGTTTGGGATATACTACAGTTCAAGAAATAGTACATACCACTTGTACAGTTATTTGGGAACTCTTGTCAAAACTAGTTATGCCTGAACCTACTGAAAATATATGGAAAAACGCAGAAAAAGGGTTTGCAGAAAGGTGGAATCGCCCCAACTGTATATCAGCGATGGATGGAAAGTACATAAAAATACGGGCTCCCCCAAAGAGCGGGTCTTTATTGTATAATTATAAAAAGCATTTTTCAATAGTATTATTGGCATTAGTAAATGCGAATTACAAATTCGTAATAGTTCAAGTAGGTTAACGGGGAATAAATAGGGACGGAGGAATTGTTGAAAGACAGTTTTTTTTTGCATCTGTGGTCGAGTGTTTATTTAATTTTCCTCCCGAATAACTCAAACTTCCCAAATATCTCAATCTTTCTTTGTTTCCAGGGCAAACTCTCAAACTCTTAGTTCAGATTCTTCAAGGGACTGGGAGCTAAGGATATTATTAGCATCCTCACAACAGACATTCGCATAGCGCCTTCCAAAAACCAGTATTGTTTGGGAGTATTCCTTGACATTGCTTCTGCTTATGACAACGTACTGCTTTCTGTACTCAGGCAGAAACTGCTAGAGCTGAGTGTACCAGACAAGATAGTCAATTTTATATATAATTTTCTCATAGGTAGACCAATTCAAATCAGCTCGACTTATTTGGAAAGGCCTACCCCAAGGCTCTGTCTTAAGCCATCTACTGTACAGTGTCTACACAAGTAACCTGAAACTTTCTGTAAATTCCTTCTGCAATTTGCTATAGTCAATTGAACTTTTATATTATGATTTAAAAAGCTTTACTGGAGCTTAAGACTTACCTACCACTGCAATCTAAGGAATAATTAGCAATTACATAATCTACGTCATCACTATCACTGCTCAGACTGTCCATTCTCGTACTATATTTGTCTTCTAGGTTGTGTAGTGATACATTTCTCAACAACAAGGATACATCCTTTTTAAATGACCATCACGGTTGCATACCTTGCAGACATTCAACCTAAATTTGCAACCATTTTTCTCATGGTTACCACCGCATATATTACACTTTTCATTTACGTGATCAGTGACTCTACGAAACTTCCCATTGCCCCTCGATGCGCTACTGGTCAATACATCACGCACAGCCCCAAAGCCATGGCTGCCGTCAGCTTTCTCGGTTTGACCACCGTCTGTTCCTTTTTTGTAACGCCTCACGAAGTTTACTGCAGCATCTGCACTTGGCATACTGTCACCACTGCTCCTGCCTCTGGTACAGACTTCTATCAATGCCACGTTCGTCTCCGCCGCCTTCATGGATATCGCAATTGTATACGCTCTATCGAATGTGACGGAGTCGTCCTCCGTGAATAATTTTGACGGATATCATCGTTCCTCAACCCACATATAAACTGGTCCCCTAAGTTCTCTACCAACGAATCCATAAACCTACAATTTCTTAATCATTTTTTTTATCGCAGCAACGTATGCCGACAGCTTTTCGCTCTTATTTTGTTTCCGCTGCCGGAATTGAAACCTCTCCGCCAACTGACGCTCTCCGCCAGAGAAAGAATGTCATGTTTTGTGAGCATTCTGAATTCCATATCAAAAATAGAGATGTTTTATACGAAAATATTAGAAAAATCGCTGTTATTACCTCGGCCACTCGGACCCCCGGGGGTCCCTGAATTTCGTCTTTTTTTATTTTTAAGTTTACGAAATATCTAATCGGAGTAATACAAATGAAATGAGTGATAAGTCTATAGATATGTATGTTATCTGTAATAGTAACAACAGTTTCCAGCCACAAGAATGTTTTTTTTTTATGTTCAAAATGGCGGCCAATTTACGATAAAATGTAAAATTTGTATCCAAATCTTTATTTGAGACGTTGTGTTTGTTTTAAAAAGTGTTTATGACTTATCTTTCGATGTTTTTATCACAGTATAACACTAAAACAGCACAGTTTCACACTGACAACACCCTTCACAAACAACACAACAACACACAAAACCATGTATAAAAGCGCGCCAACGGCAACTAAATACAGACGAAATAAACAGGTTTAATATGAAATTATGGTGTAACTGTGGTATTATTATGCATCTTTATCCAACGATCTAACATTCTGCCAAGTTTGAAAAGGATAGGTGTAGGTTTAGTAGGTTTGTTTGAACTTTAAAATATGAATAGTCGTACCGCGACCTCCAGGAGGTCGCGGACAGTCATGGGTATTTTAGTCGCGACCTCCTGGAGGTCGCGGACAGTCAAGGGATCGCAATAATCTTGTCTTCCTGTACGATGATTTGATGAGAGGGGTAATTTATAAGGAAGTGTTGCGGTTGCGCGTTATAATATTATGATGCACTAGACATATATTAAAGGTGTATACCTATAATATAAAAATAACCACTTAACATTACTGGCACAAACATATACTATATATAAAAAATATAAACTTACGTATCCTACATAAAATATATACCTACATTTAAAAAAACTACCTAAATTATTATTCTGTTTACAAACAGACAAACTTAACCGTCATCGATAAAATGATCCGGGGATCATTTTATCCATGACGGATAAAATGATCCCCGGATCATTTTAAAATTTATTTTATTGGGGTGATAAAAAAATACAAATAACTTTTATTATAATAGAATAATAAACCAACGGAAAAGGATTTTTAGACCCCAAATACACCATAAAAAAATCTTGTTGGAAATTAAACTCAAACCGTTTCTCAATAATAATCAAACCAATCTTAAAATTTTAAAGACTAACAGTTGAAACCGTCACAAAAATGCACATTTACAAATATAGTATCAAAAGGCACCAAAATAACATTGCATTTAGACTTACTTTAAGGGGCGTCTAAACGGGCCATTTGTACGCCAATTTGTGGCGGCACTATTGGCGCATGACTTACCCCCGTATTTATAAACGAGTAATAGCAGTTACTTAAGTAAAAGTAATTACTTAAGTAACAGTTTCTATTTTATAGTCAAGAAAATGAGTGAAGTAAGAAACGTCAAACGTTAGAATACTTAGCCAAGCAATAGTCACCGATATCGTTACTTGAGTAATAGCTTTAATTAAGAATTTTATGGAGAGGTTATTTTTCTTAACAGATATTTTAAAAATATGTAAGGTTTGGAAAATAAAAACAATTTATTTGGCGCTATGCCAGCCAGTGGGTAAATAATACAATAATAATAATAATATAACATTTATTTTAGTCATCTTTGGCCCACAGAAATCTATACCTTGCCGACTAACATACTTGTCAGTATAATACAATAGTGAAGTGCTAGTAAAAGTAAATACAACTTAAACCCACTTTATATTAAAACTATATCAGTAGGTACGCTTCACTCCCTCATAAGTACCATGCGTCGCGACTCCAGAATCTGCACCCTCGTCTTGTAGCGGAACTTCTGGTACGTGCCGGCGCGAGATATACACCGGCGTGTTCACAGAGTTCCCTTAGCTTAGCCGCAGCGGTTCTTGATGGTTGGCTGTCGGCGCTTCTTTCCTTGCACCGTTACAAAACCATCTTTTGTATCTTCTTTATCTCTGTTCGTTGTACTATCCGGGTAATGCTTGAAAGGGGGCTTCTAGCTACACTGACAAAATCTATTGATTGTGGTACTTGAGATTTCACCGGGACAAGCAATGCAGTCGACACAACGGGGTGGCTGACCCCGGCCTTAGGCTTGCGGGCTTTCAACCATTATAAAATACACCGGTGCCCGTATTTAACCAACAAAACTTCCTTTAAATAAAACAGTAAAACACAGGTGATGTCTTCAGTGATTAACATTTCATTTCAAATAAATTATTTAAAATATTGTTATAACAATAACTTTTATAATTAATCTCTCTTAAATTCGAGAATCTATAAATCAATAAATAATAATTAATATTAGTGACATTTCTAGGGCGACGTCAAGCGAGTTTTATGACGCTAAATTAAAAATAAGTTCTTCAAAAATACTTTATATACGTGTGACGGACAATTTCATTTGGTAGCATTACTATTCTATTATGTTGCATTTCGTTACATTCAGAAAACTAAAATTGAAGAATATCGATAAAATCTAAATTTGGTCTGATTAATTTCTGTATTATTAATTTTTAAAGTTTTAAAATTTTTAGCTATTTTAGTTTGTCGTAATATATTTTTGGCTCTCTATTTTGCAACTTTAATAAAATCTTGTTTATGTAAAGGAACGTTTTTCGCGGCTCACCGGTTACTAAGCAATAAGTAATACTTGGTTACTTTGCTCAAGTAAGTAACGAATATTTCTCGTCTATAAAATAGGTTTTTCTAAGTAATTACTTTAAGAACTAGCCGTGTCTCAATGAAGTAATGGCTAAGTAATAAGTAATTACTCGTTTATAAATACGGGTGTTAGTCTCTTAAACAGGCTACACAACCCGACTGAAACAACAACAAAATTGTCCGGGCAACATTGCGGAATATCGATCGCTCAGCGATCGTCTGGCAAACATCATATCAATATTGGTGACTATTGCTATGTTGCCGGCCACAGCATTGCCGCCACAAATTGCCGTAAAAAATGGCTCGTTTAGACCCCCCTTTATATCAAACACAATATCGATAAACAGTGCAGAGTCTTTATGCCACCATGACACTTCGCCGGACACAGTGGGTTGTGAGAAAGTTGTTACATAGTGAAAGGATTAGATGGCACTAGTATTTTGTTTGTTGTAAAACTATAGGGAATCGTTTTACCTCAAGGGATCGTTTTGTACACATCTCCCCTACCGTTATCAAGGTACCCACCTTGATAACAGTAGGTACTTACAATTCCGCTTCTACCGCATTATCTAAAAAATATTGTTCTAATCGGTCGACATACAATTCCCAACTGTCGTAAGATCAAATGGTGTGATTTTATCAATAGCCATTTCGTACTTTTTTGAACAAATTTACAAACTATATGCATACGCACGTCCTTTTAAGTCTCGTCGCCACTGAAATATATGTAATACTAGCTGACCCGCGCAACTTCGTCTGCGTAAATTTTCCCTTTTTTTTTTTTTACAACATTTTTCATTGCTGCTCCGCTCCTATTGGTCGTAGCGTGATGTTATAACCTATAGCCTTCCTCGATAAATGGGCTATCCAACAATAAAATATTTTTTCAATGCGGCCCAGTAGTTCCTGAGATTATCGCGTTCAAACAAACAAACAAACTCTTAGGGGGATGAAAAATAGATGTTATCCGATTCTCAGACCTACCCAGTATGCACACAAAATTTCATCAAAATCGGTCGAGCCGTTTCGGAGGAGTTCGATTACGCACCCCGTGACAGGAGAATTTTATATAATAGATAAACAGGTTTAATGATAATTACAGACGTATCGGAACCAAGTTGCGCCGTAGACAAAAACTAGCATCCAGCCATCGACCGATGTCACTAGAGAAGTGCCCATTGCGAAAACCAACATAACTTATAAACCAAAATAACTTTGGCTGCCAGTCATTCTTCAGAACTGGTTCTGGTTGGTAGTCGATGTAGTGTAAACCACTGTCCAATATATATGTACTATATTACAATTAGGTAGTCCATTTAAACAATTCTGAAAACTTAGCTTAAATCGTAGTTATTATCAGTGAGTGGTATTTGACCCATTAAGCAATTAATTCATATTGGTTAGGTACACAAGTAATAAATATATCAATCGCTTCACCGGCACGCTGAAATCTTTGACGTCATACATTTGACCCAATTGATCTTAAGACAAAATTACCCTAAATAACAAGTAATGACTTTTTTTCTGGCAACACCAAATGTGGAAGCGAGAAAAACATACGTGGGCAAAACACGTAGACAGAGGAAAATATAGACGGCTGGATATATCCCTTTCATTCACACAAGATAGAGAAATTATATAGCACCGTTACAAGTGTAAAAGCGAGAAAGAAATATTTTTTTTCTGTCCCTTACTTCGTGCCGGCTCGGCACATTAATGTGCACAACAAACCGATGCTTTTAAGGAGGTTGCAAGTGTCATGTTAATAATAAATTTTATTATTACACCAACATACAAATACCAAACAAGTCAATTTTGTGCTCAATTTGATAATAATATATTTGTGCGACTGTGCAAAATGGTGAGATGCAGTGTAATTACCTGTAAAAATAATAGTATGATGAAGATTGAGGGATTGTCTTTTCACTCGTAAGTATTATTTTTGTCTTATTCTGAGCGGTACGGGCAATAACTGTTAGTTTTTTTTTATCAATCTCAGTGCAGTGATGTATTAACTAATTACTTTTATGTAATTAATAGCTATTTTCGAATGTTTATTTATTTTATAACCTCAATATTCAGTGTTGTTAAATTTTGATGGGAAATTTTCCCATAATTTGGGGATCCCTATCTGTAACGATAATTAAATTTAGCTTCTTCAAACGAGACCTCATTATGACATGGCGGCCGCCCGCGCGTATTGCTTTTAAAAATACAGGTATTGTGTAAAAAAATGTACTACATCATGTAATGTTTTAATTGATTTTATTTAAAATATATTAATGTGTAAATAAAATATAAGGTGCAAATATTGTCCTTTTTCTCAGATATAGAGAAATTATGAGTAAAATATAGGTACCCCCACATTAAATTCATATTTCCCTACAACAAAAAAATAAAAATAACAAAAATATTTAAAAAATAATTTATTTAATTAAGAATTATGTACCAAATTAGAAATGACATAAATTCCAATTAAAATCCGAGTAATTCGAATAAAATAAAAGAATGTACCACAAAATACCCCGTCTGTGTAGCATACTGGCTTCCGGTACACTGACAAGGGTTTATGTATGTTTTCGATCTTACACAGTTGAGAGGTAATTATCTAATTAGTCTAAGAAAGTTGACTCAAAGATAACAAACCACTATGATTTAATTTGCCGATTTCCAAATAAACCTGAAATTAGAAAGATGTGGATTATTGCAACGGGTAGGATTAATTGGACACCAAAAACAAGTTCAAGGATTTGCCACCAACATTTTGATGAAAATGTTATAATAAAGAAAAGTTTATTATCGTATATAGTATAGTTTATTATATTATAGTATATATTTAGTTTAAGTTGATTAATAAATATATCAATGTCATTTTTGCGTTTATTTTTGTCCTAAAACCTTATATACCTACCTATAATAGGTTCGATGCCATAACGAAGTGTAAGTATACTAATATCATTTGTATTGCATTGTATTAACGTTTCATGACCTTTCAAACAAATTTACAAAATTAAATGTTTATATTTAGGTACGTATGTTTGTTCAACTTCGAAACTATTGATGAGAACATGACCAATCTTAAAAAAAAATCATTAGAATATGTTTGATTCATTATTGGAATAGATGATTTTTGATTGGAAATTATTTAAGAAGTAATAGTTTTAAAGAAAAGAAGAAATAAATAATTATTTTCTCATAGAAATATATAACGCATAGGGCTGCACTCTGCTGCTGTACATGTCAATAAACTTTAAAGTGACATGTAGACGATTAAATTGTTTGTAACATTTTACGTGTTTGTCAAATAATTTGATACCCTACCGCTTTGTTTGATTATATTATTAGATATTTTTAGATGAGAGATATTTTTTTGTGGCTAATATTAAATAAAAAAAAAACTAACGACTTTTTCAAAATTATGGGTAAAATTTTCCCGACTTGGCAGCACTGTAAAATGTATGTACTTTATTTTGCATCCTTTTCAGCGACATGAAAGCTAGGCGTCTATATAATACTAAGTCAATGGCAAAACACGCTAGGTAATAATAATAATTGATCTGAGTTGTGGACATTCTGTCAAAAGCCGCACGAGTTTTTTCTCTCTTTCACGCTTTGCAGTCAATTTTTACTTTTATTTACATAGTGGCATTAGGACAATAAATAAGATCTAATACAATTTACATTAAAACTAGATTAGTATAAATAAATGATTTAAAATAAAACAAATTTGCTAATTATTTACAACTTACCAGAAAAAACTACAAAAAAAGGGTTACATAAAAAGGTGATGCACAAACAGTATAAGCGTCGAAGAATTCTTCCCCATCGATGTCAACCGGTATAGTGCCCAGAAGGTTGGCAGCATTGCCACGTTGTATGGCATGTGCAAAGAAAAGGCCAGCCTTCTGGTCACGAGATGCACTGACGAGCCGCTGGGAAATATCTTTATATAAGAGGCGAGCACTTGGACCCCATGGCCCTGGCGTCTCGACACCAAACGGCTCAAATATTTAATCTCCTACTAGATTACTATATTTGAGCCGTTTGATAGTCTCAGCAGAGGCCGCAGCAGTGCAGACACAGCTTGCTGTGTTTGGTAGATGGGAAGGCGCAAGGGTGTCGACACAGGTTACACCAAAGGTCTGCCCATCTTCCAAGGTAGTAAAGACATACCATCCGGTCTCTTGCCATCGCTGCGTGCCAAACCATTAGGTTCAGCAACCGCTGGCACACCAGCGCTGACAAGAGCCCGACGGATGATATCATTAATACTAGCGTGTGGCGATATGCGGCCTGCACTCGTGCTGCATGATAGGCCATGATGCCCAAGGCTGTTTACGGCTTTCCTCACAGTGACATTGATGAGGAGAGACACATGGGGCACCCAAACGCAAGCAAGCAGCAATGCGGAACGTGGTATCGTCCAACATAGTGCTTAAATTGGACGATGGAACAGCCTGAAGCCAGATACCTAATTCCCTATCGCCCACAGCCAGCAGTCGAGCTCGCTCTGAAAGATTTGAAACGCTATATAAAAGATGTTGTCTTACTAAACTGCGGAGCGGACCGTCCCACTGTCTCTGGGCGGATAGGTTGGTGGGCAAATCAACGTTTGGGCAAGCCATTTTCCAGGCGTTCAAGGCCTCAGACTTACACCGCACTTCAGAAATAACCAGTGTAGGTTCTACAATTTTCCTGGTCAGATCAGACCTGATTTTTTCTTTTCAATTTTAACCTCTCAACTGTGTAAGTTCGAAAACATGCATGGGATGGCGCAGTCCTGGTCTATACGTCAATGATAAAGACAATACATCTGTGATAATAGTGTTGGATAATGAACATGATGTGTACATTATGTGCGATTCTCCATCTCGCCAGCTGCCGCCACTTGAATAATAAAATTAATCTAAGCTAAAAACACTTTCAAACCGCTTTATTAAAAACACCACGGAAAAAACTCGAATCAATAAAAAAAGTGGAGTGACCCAAAATGCAGTGTTTTGTAAAATAAATTATGACGTGGCATATAGGCGGTAGGTAGGTCCAAGCGACCAAGTCATTAAAATAAAAAAAAAAAAACAATACACTGTGAACATCAGTGCTGCAAGCACCTTTGCACCTTAAATCAGCTCAAATCTACCACCTACCGTCAGAGCACTACAACGGTGAAAAAAACTACCGTAATCTGTGAGGTAAAAAATATCCCACTAAAAACATTCTGTAAAAAACTAGAGTCTCGATGGAGCTGCTTGTTTATCTCTAAAAAGTAATGAAATCTAGACAAAGTCGAGCCAAGTCTAAGGTTAATGTTGTGTGACTTGGCCGTTGAACATTCTTTAAACGTCAGTGGGTACAAGCCAATTTTATTTACACAAAATGTTATATCTGTTGTAACTACCTAAGTTTGATAAGCGAGATAATAGCCCATACTGGTATTGGTAATTGGACGCTAGTGTCTCATTTTGTGACTGACTGGTTATTGAATCAACGTTTTCCAAGTGGCATTTTTCCATCGTCAATGGGTAGCGGTTCTGGGGACAGGATGGTGCAATGGTATCATGGAGCACCTGGTTTTGTACCCTTGTGTACCCTTCAACGGCCAAGTCACACAACAATAACTATATTGATAAAGAAATCGCAGTAAGGAACCTTAGACTTGGCACGACTTTGTCTAAATTACTTTTTAGAGATAAACAAGCCCTTTCGGCGTTTTAGGACCACAATGAGAAATGACCAGTTCTTGAAATGACCACTTCTTTAAATGCCTACTTCTAGAAATGACCACTTCTTAAAATCCCCACTTCTTGAAATGACCACTTCTTAAAATGACCACTCTTTTAAATGACCGTTTCTTGAAATGACCACTTCTTGATTTTTTCTGTTATTTCTGGGAATATAAGAACAGACATGAAACCGCCTTTTCTTTAGATTTTGACTTCATAACTGGCCACTTGTGGGGCTAGCATACCTACTAGAGTTTAATAATGACATTACTGTCATTTATGTCTTCAATAATGTGTGTGAAAATCTAGTAAACAGGCTTACGATGTTTGCATTTAAGACATGATAAATCCCTATTTATGTTTGTTTTTATAAGAAAGTTAAAAGCATCAATACGGCTTGCAAGTGCAAGTCGGACTCGCCCACCGAGCGTTTTCCGTACACAAATTTGTAGGTACAGATTATAAATAGTTCAGAAATCGAGTCTCGGGTTTTATTTATGATTAAATTAAAAATGTATAGATTTTACATCTTTTCCTAATACTTGTAGTGCAAGACAGTATTAGTTGCCAAATTTCACATTTCTAAGTGAACGGACAATACCCTATAAATTTTGATTCCCTAGAGAGCGTGGAAATGTGCGTTTTTTTGAGGCATAAACGGCCTATCTTTTTTTTACGTTAACTTAGAAGTTTGAATGTTTTCACAGCTTCAAGGGGTTGGGGACCTGAGTTATGGGGACAATAACTTTCAATTGAATGACATTAGAATACTCAGATCTTCTTTCTAATCATAGTTTTTAAGTGGCCTGATCTTTAAAAAGTATGATATGTATCATATAAAACGTTTTTATTATTAGAATACAAGTGGCTGGGCTTATTATATAAATTGTGATTGTGATAAACATAAATAATTGTCAGGTAAAGATCCTAAATTAATGAAAGCGTCTAAATATACTAGAAAATGCTTATTTATATATAAATGGTCATTTCAAGAAGTGGTCTTTTCCGGAAGTGGTCATTTCAAGAAGTGGACATTTCAAGAAGTGGTCTTTTCAAGAATTGGTCATTTCAAGAAGTGGTCATTTCGGGAAGTGGTCATTTTTAATTGTGGTCATTTCTCATTGTGGTCCTAAAACGCCGAAAGGAAACAAGCAGCTCCATCGAGACTTGGCTAGTTTTTTACAGAATGTTTTTGGTGGGATTTCACTTCTTTTTGTAGAAACGTCGGCATATTGATTTATTTTATTAGATTTTCTTATTTTACACATTTTTTTCTTTTTAGGAGTAGTTTTTTTATTAATTAGAAAACTAAGAGTACTAATTAACTAACAATTAAATAAAGTATGACAAGCTGAGGGTTCTTCATCAGATACTTCAGACCTTCGATTTTGACATCAAATGAAGAGGCAAACAAAGTTGAATATTTTTGTAAAGGCAGTATGTTGATCTTTAATAATTTGGTTGGGCTCTTGTGTTTCCCAACCAAACTATTTGTTGGGCTCTTATATGCGAAACTTTGCTTTCGCTTAACTTCGGAACTAAATGACCTACAGACTTGATTTTTTTTATTTTAAGTGTGATTTTATAGCTTACTGGATAAATGAAAATTTCTGTGTTCTGGTCTTATCCAAAGGTTCTCAAATAAGGGCCTGAAAATGCGGCGAAATGGTTCTAGTAAAGGATGGTACGGCAGTGTTTGCTTAGCGCTCGTCTTGGCGGGGGCACTGCCGTGCCTCCCGATTCCTGCTCTTCACTTTCTAACATTTTCAATTTCTGAGAACAGTTAATTTTAAGTTCTCGTTTTTATGTAGGTACCTCCAACAAAGTGAACTTTATAAAAAAATGTAACAAAGTAATAACTCGCTCTGTAAAAAAGAGAATCTTCTATGACAAAAGTCTATCTAATGGCATGGACAAAGCTGCATCGACTTAAGGCCTGTTAAGCTCTTAAACTTAACATTTACGGAATTTATGTGTTCACTTTTTAGGATGCCGTAGCCAAAATGCCAAAATGGAGCCCTTATAGTTCCGCCATGTCCGTCAGTCCGTCCGACCGCAGCTTAGCTCAGAGACTGTTAGTGCCACACTGTCTTTTTTTTAAATTGCATGGATTCACAATTTACTTACGCCGACAAAATGAAAGATTAAAATCTAGAATTTTTTTTTACGTTAAAAAATCACATCCTAACTTTAAATTTATGGGGAGGCCCATTTAATATCATTAGATAGGTCTTATAAAAACACAGGGGTTGTAAAGACCATTTTTCGATTTAGGGATTCGTTTTAATAAGTTTTAAAGTGCAAATTTTTGCTATAGTCAAATGTACCCAGCTAAATGGTTTATGTTGGATAAGTGAAAAAATTAACGGTAGTGGTATATAAAGTGAAATTAAAAAGAAAACGATCACAGCTAAGTAGGCTTTACAACTTAACGAGTAACAGCAGATCAAGTGAGAAGTTAACAACATTTTTGTACAGTACATTCCATTGGAAAATACTTATATAACGTTAATAGTATGAAACAATAACAACAGAAAACCCACTTCTCAAGACGTATTATTCTGATGTGGAAATACAGAACCCTACATAGTGCTAGGCCCGACATGCACTTGCCCGGTTTTTTAGTAATTTGTGTACTAAAATGGGTGTTTCATTGTAAGTAGTTCCGACGTTTTTTCAGGGCTAAGCTAAACTAAAGTCGATTTAGATGTGAAATGTTCAACAACAAATTTGCTTAACAACCATTTAATCTTTATCTATACTAATATTAAAAAGAGGAAAGATTTGATTGTTTGTTTGTATTGAAGAGGCTCCGAAACTATTGGTCGGATTTGCAAAATTCTTTCATCGTTGTGAAACTACACTAACCCCGGGTGACAGGCAATTTTTTATCCCTGTATTCCCACGCGAACGGGAATTACGCGGGTGAAACCCCGAGGCGTCCGCTAGTCTTTAATGCTTTTATCAATAGTTGCCTTGTTTTGTATAGTCACCGTAATTTTTAGGAATCTACCAGAATCTACCATATTTTTAGGGCGAAATCACCGTAAATCAAATTTAGGTCATGGCAACACTGGTGAACATTGAATTACTTTGTTTTTAAATTTGCTAGAGGTATGTGGTGCATATAAATTGTGTTAAAATCATCAAGTCATCATGATAATAACACCGTAAACTGTAAGTATATAACATATTCCGTGATACAAAATATTGTTCACGTTACATACAACATTGTAGTACACAATCACAGTTTGTCTTGGTACACAAATTTAATACACAATTGACTAACAGCTGGTCTCATTTAATCTAACTATAGATGGATTTGGTACTATATATTTGACATATTTTCCATACAAATATGTCTAAATTCTACCTCTAGCAGCCAAATCCATTGTTAGATAGATTATTGAGACCGGGCATTATAAACATATGCTCCATACAAAATATGTCTAAATTCTACCTCTAGTAGCTAAATCCATCGTTATATAGATTATTGAGACCGGGCGTTATAAACATATGGTCCATACAAAATATGTCTAAATTCTACCTCTAGTAGCTAAATCCATCGTTATATAGATTATTGAGACCGGGCGTTATAAACATATGGTCCATACAAAATATTTCATAATTCTACCTCTAGCAGCCAAATCCATTGTTAGATAGATTATTGAGACCGGGCGTTATAAACATATGCTTCATACACAATATGTCTAAATTCTACCTCTAGTAGCTAAATCCATCGCTAGATAGATTATTGAGACCGGGCGTTGTAAACATATGCTACATACAAAATATTTTAAAATTCTTTTGTAGTAGCCAAATCCATTGTTAGATAGACCGGGCGTTATAAACATATGCTCCATACAAAATATGTCTAAATTCTACCTCTAGTAGCTAAATCCATCGTTATATAGATTATTGAGACCGGGCGTTATAAACATATGGTCCATACAAAATATTTCATAATTCTACCTCTAGCAGCCAAATCCATTGTTAGATAGATTATTGAGACCGGGCGTTATAAACATATGCTTCATACACAATATGTCTAAATTCTACCTCTAGTAGCTAAATCCATCGCTAGATAGATTATTGAGACCGGGCGTTGTAAACATATGCTACATACAAAATATTTTAAAATTCTTTTGTAGTAGCCAAATCCATTGTTAGATAGACCGGGCGTTATAAACATATGCTCCATACAAAATATGTCTAAATTCTACCTCTAGTAGCTAAACCCATCGTTAGATAGATTATTGAGACAGGGCGTTGTAAACATATGCTACATACAAAATATTTTAAAATTCTACCTGTAGTAGCCAAATCCATTGTTAGATAGACCGGGCGTTATAAACATATGCTCCATACAAAATATGTCTAAATTCTACCTCTAGTAGCTAAATCCATCGCTAGATAGATTATTGAGACCGGGCGTTGTAAACATATGCTACATACAAAATATTTTAAAATTCTACCTGTAGTAGCCAAATCCATTGTTAGATAGACCGGGCGTTATAAACATATGCTCCATACAAAATATATCTAAATTCTACCTCTAGCAGCTAAATCCATCGTTAGATAGATTATTGAGACCGGGCGTTGTAAACATATGCTACATACAAAATATTTTAAAATTCTACCTGTAGTAGCCAAATCCATTGTTAGATAGACCGGGCGTTATAAACATATGCTCCATACAAAATATGTCTAAATTCTACCTCTAGTAGCTAAATCCATCGCTAGATAGATTATTGAGACAGGGCGTTGTAAACATATGCTACATACAAAATATTTTAAAATTCTACCTGTAGTAGCCAAATCCATTGTTAGATAGACCGGGCGTTATAAACATATGCTCCATACAAAATATATCTAAATTCTACCTCTAGCAGCTAAATCCATCGTTAGATAGATTATTGAGACCGGGCGTTGTAAACATATGCTACATACAAAATATTTTAAAATTCTACCTGTAGCAGCCAAATCCATTGTTAGATAGACCGGGTGTTATAAACATATGCTCCATACAAAATATGTCAAACTTCTACCTCTAGTAGCTAAATCCATCGTTAGATAGATTATTGAGACCGGGCGCTGTAAACATATGCTCCATACAAAATATGTCTAAATTCTACCTCTAGTAGCTAAATCCATAGTTAGATAGATTATTGAGACCGGGCGTTGTAAACATATGCTACATACAAAATATTTTAAAATTCTACCTGTAGTAGCCAAATCCATTGTTAGATAGACCGGGCGTTATAAACATATGCTCCATACAAAATATGTCTCAATTCTACCTCTAGTAGCTAAATCCATTGTTAGATAGATTATTGAGACCGGGCGTTGTAAACATATGCTCCATACAAAATATGTCTCAATTCTACCTCTAGTAGCTAAATCCATCGTTAGATAGATTATTGAGACCGGGCGTTGTAAACATATGCTACATACAAAATATTTTGAAATTCTACCTGTAGTAGCCAAATCCATTGTTAGATAGATTATTGAAACTGGGCGTTATAAACATATGCTCCATACAAAATATTTCATAATTCTACCTCTAGCAGCCAAATCCATTGTTAGATAGATTATTGAGACCGGGCATTATAAACATATGCTCCATACAAAATATGTCTAAATTCTACCTCTAGTAGCTAAATCCATCGCTAGATAGATTATTGAGACCGGGCGTTGTAAACATATGCGACATACAAAATATTTTAAAATTCTACCTGTAGTAGCCAAATCCATTGTTAGATAGACCGGGCGTTATAAACATATGCTCCATACAAAATATGTCTCAATTCTACCTCTAGTAGCTAAATCCATTGTTAGATAGATTATTGAGACCGGGCGTTGTAAACATATGCTACATACAAAATATTTTGAAATTCTACCTGTAGTAGCCAAATCCATCGCTAGATAGATTATTGAGACCGGGCGTTGTAAACATATGCGACATACAAAATATTTTAAAATTCTACCTGTAGTAGCCAAATCCATTGTTAGATAGACCGGGCGTTATAAACATATGCTCCATACAAAATATGTCTCAATTCTACCTCTAGTAGCTAAATCCATTGTTAGATAGATTATTGAGACCGGGCGTTGTAAACATATGCTACATACAAAATATGTCTAAATTCTACCTCTAGTAGCTAAATCCATCGCTAGATAGATTATTGAGACCGGGCGTTGTAAACATATGCGACATACAAAATATTTTAAAATTCTACCTGTAGTAGCCAAATCCATTGTTAGATAGATTATTGAAACTGGGCGTTATAAACATATGCTCCATACAAAATATTTCATAATTCTACCTCTAGCAGCCAAATCCATTGTTAGATAGATTATTGAGACCGGGCGTTATAAACATATGCTCCATACAAAATATGTCTAAATTCTACCTCTAGTAGCTAAATCCATCGCTAGATAGATTATTGAGACCGGGCGTTGTAGACATATGCGACATACAAAATATTTTAAAATTCTACCTGTAGTAGCCAAATCCATTGTTAGATAGACCGGGCGTTATAAACATATGCTCCATACAAAATATGTCTCAATTCTACCTCTAGTAGCTAAATCCATTGTTAGATAGATTATTGAGACCGGGCGTTGTAAACATATGCGACATACAAAATATTTTAAAATTCTACCTGTAGTAGCCAAATCCATTGTTAGATAGACCGGGCGTTATAAACATATGCTCCATACAAAATATGTCTCAATTCTACCTCTAGTAGCTAAATCCATTGTTAGATAGATTATTGAGACAGGGCGTTGTAAACATATGCTACATACAAAATATTTTGAAATTCTACCTGTAGTAGCCAAATCCATTGTTAGATAGATTATTGAAACTGGGCGTTATAAACATATGCTCCATACAAAATATTTCATAATTCTACCTCTAGCAGCCAAATCCATTGTTAGATAGATTATTGAGACCGGGCGTTATAAACATATGCTCCATACAAAATATGTCTAAATTCTACCTCTAGTAGCTAAATCCATCGCTAGATAGATTATTGAGACCGGGCGTTGTAAACATATGCGACATACAAAATATTTTAAAATTCTACCTGTAGTAGCCAAATCCATTGTTAGATAGACCGGGCGTTATAAACATATGCTCCATACAAAATATGTCTCAATTCTACCTCTAGTAGCTAAATCCATTGTTAGATAGATTATTGAGACCGGGCGTTGTAAACATATGCTACATACAAAATATGTCTAAATTCTACCTCTAGTAGCTAAATCCATCGCTAGATAGATTATTGAGACCGGGCGTTGTAAACATATGCGACATACAAAATATTTTAAAATTCTACCTGTAGTAGCCAAATCCATTGTTAGATAGACCGGGCGTTATAAACATATGCTCCATACAAAATATGTCTAAATTCTACCTCTAGTAGCTAAATCCATCGTTAGATAGATTATTGAGACCGGGCGTTGTAAACATATGCGACATACAAAATATTTTAAAATTCTACCTGTAGTAGCCAAATCCATTGTTAGATAGACCGGGCGTTATAAACATATGCTCCATACAAAATATGTCTAAATTCTACCTCTAGTAGCTAAATCCATCGTTAGATAGATTATTGAGACCGGGCGTTGTAAACATATGCTACATACAAAATATTTTAAAATTCTACCTGTAGTAGCCAAATCCATTGTTAGATAGACCGGGCGTTATAAACATATGCTCCATACAAAATATGTCTAAATTCTACCTCTAGTAGCTAAATCCATCGTTAGATAGATTATTGAGACCGGGCGTTGTAAACATATGCTACATACAAAATATTTTAAAATTCTACCTGTAGTAGCCAAATCCATTGTTAGATAGACCGGGCGTTATAAACATATGCTCCATACAAAATATGTCTAAATTCTACCTCTAGTAGCTAAATCCATCGTTAGATAGATTATTGAGACCGGGCGTTGTAAACATATGCTACATACAAAATATTTTAAAATTCTACCTGTAGTAGCCAAATCCATTGTTAGATAGACCGGGCGTTATAAACATATGCTCCATACAAAATATGTCTAAATTCTACCTCTAGTAGCTAAATCCATCGTTAGATAGATTATTGAGACCGGGCGTTGTAAACATATGCTACATACAAAATATTTTAAAATTCTTTTGTAGTAGCCAAATCCATTGTTAGATAGACCGGGCGTTATAAACATATGCTCCATACAAAATATGTCTAAATTCTACCTCTAGTAGCTAAATACATTGTTAGATAGATTATTGAGACCAGGCGTTATAAACATATGCTCCATACAAAATATTTCATAATTCTACCTCTAGTAGCTAAATCCATCGTTAGATAGATTATTGAAATCGGGCGTTAGAGAGATGGCTACTTGTACATTTTAAAATATAAACATTATGCTCGATATAAAATATTTCAAAATTCTACCTCTCATAGCCAAATCCATTGTTAAATAGATTATTGAGACTGGGTGTTAGAGACATGGCTACTTGCACATTTTAAAATATAAACATATGCTCCATACAAAATATGACAAAATTCTACCTCTAGTAGCCAAATCCATCATTAGATAGATTATTGAGACTGGGTGTTAGAGACATAGCTACTTGTACATTTTAAAATATAAACAAACTGTACCTAATTACCTTCTCCTTTAATATCAATTTACTCTGTCACAATGTGTTCTGTTATTCTAATGTTTATATACTGTCACATATTTTCTATTTTTAACAACATATGGTTTAGGAATTTTCATCAAAGTGGTCAATAAGTCAATATTGACAAGCTAAACTTAATCATTAGACATATTCATCCTGTACTGTGTCAATGAAGAACACATCCTGACCATTTTGTAAGACAGTCGGTGTAGAGATCAGATGTGAGTTATTGTTTTTTATTATGTTTATCGGAATGGCTCCTAACCTTTAGACGGATGGACTTTAAGGATGTGTATGGACGTTACATGAAAACGTGCTGACAATGCCATTGATGGTAAGATATGCCAAAAATATTATTAGTATTCTGTATTATTTATTAAACACCAAGCAGAAATAAGTAAATATGCAAAATATAAGAATTTTCTATACTTTTGAGGTCTTTCTTCCGGAAACATATCATTAATAATAAATAGTAGAATACAGTGCTTATGTACAGTTCATTAGTGTAGGTAGGTACTTCTGTGTAATACTAATCCTTTTTACGAATAGTTTTATTGCTCACCTTACGACATACAATTAAGTTGCAGTCGTGCGAATCAAAATGTCATCATGACAGTTATCAACTCATTTGAAACGCATATTACTTACTAGCTGTCCCGCGCAACTTCGTATGCGTAAATTTTCCCCGTTTTTGAAACATTTCACGTCGCAACTCCGCTCCTATTAGTCGTAGCGCATGTTATATAGCCTATAGCCTTCCTCAATAAATGGGCTATCCAACAAAAAAAGAATTTTTCAAATCGAACCTGAGTAATAGTAATTCCTGAGATTAGCGCGTTTAAACAAACAAACAAAGCAAACAAACAAACTCTTCCGCTTGTTACGCGAATTACGTTAACTGGAGCCGGAGGTTGCAGAGAAAGTCTATACATCTTAAATAAATTTAATTATAAATTACATTAAACTAAAATCTAAAACTAGTGATAAATGGTCGATGTATGTACCAAGAATGAATCGTTCTTTATTAAAATCTAAAACTACAACTATGGAAAGACGGTTGCGAAATCGAAGTGGCGAGATGTGGAAATCACGTAGCGCTGACTCGACGCCTCGTGCCGGTCCGCAACTGCACTGCTTCGATAAATGGTGTCAACGGTCCGCCTCTTACACCAAAGCGTAGATAAATGGTGTCGACGGTCCGTCTATAACACCGACGCGTAACACCTCCCCCCGAAGAACAGCAACTATTTGTCAAGCGGAGTGGCAAATATTGCTGCCAGACCACTGGTGTTCATCTTACTTCTTCTGGTCGGATGTTCCGTCTGGGTTCAATAAGTGTATAGTTGGCCCCTCTGCAGTATCGATGTCTGGATACGCCTCTGGCTTCAGCTTCCGAAGATCCGGATATTCGTTGAAGGTGCTTGGAAACCACCCGGGTGACTCGCGAACGCGGATATCGATTTGAGATATTCCTAATTATCGCGAACCGGCCCGCGAATATCCTACCGACTGCGCCAATTACGTTAACTGGAGCCGGAGGTTGCAGAGAAAGTCTATACATCTTAAATAAATTTAATTATAAATTAAATTAAACTAAAATCTAAAACTAGTGATAAATGGTCGATGTATGTACCAAGAATGAATCGTTCTTTATTAAAATCTAAAACTACAACTATGGAAAGACGGTTGCGAAATCGAAGTGGCGAGATGTGGAAATCACGTAGCGCTGACTCGACGCCTCGTGCCGGTCCGCAACTGCACTGCTTCGATAAATGGTGTCAACGGTCCGCCTCTTACACCAAAGCGTAGATAAATGGTGTCGACGGTCCGTCTATAACACCGACGCGTAACACGCGTCGGTGTTAGAGGCGGACCGTTGACACCATTTATCGAAGCAGTGCAGTTGCGGACCGGCACGAGGCGTCGAGTCAGCGCTACGTGATTTCCACATCTCGCCACTTCGATTTCGCAACCGTCTTTCCATAGTTGTAGTTTTAGATTTTAATAAAGAACGATTCATTCTTGGTACATACATCGACCATTTATCACTAGTTTTAGATTTTAGTTTAATGTAATTTATAATTAAATTTATTTAAGATGTATAGACTTTCTCTGCAACCTCCGGCTCCAGTTAACGTAATTGGCGCAGTCGGTAGGATATTCGCGGGCCGGTTCGCGATAATTAGGAATATCTCAAATCGATATCCGCGTTCGCGAGTCACCCGGGTGGTTTCCAAGCACCTTCAACGAATATCCGGATCTTCGGAAGCTGAAGCCAGAGGCGTATCCAGACATCGATACTGCAGAGGGGCCAACTATACACTTATTGAACCCAGACGGAACATCCGACCAGAAGAAGTAAGATGAACACCAGTGGTCTGGCAGCAATATTTGCCACTCCGCTTGACAAATAGTTGCTGTTCTTCGGGGGGAGGTGTTACGCGTCGGTGTTAGAGGCGGACCGTTGACACCATTTATCGAAGCAGTGCAGTTGCGGACCGGCACGAGGCGTCGAGTCAGCGCTACGTGATTTCCACATCTCGCCACTTCGATTTCGCAACCGTCTTTCCATAGTTGTAGTTTTAGATTTTAATAAAGAACGATTCATTCTTGGTACATACATCGACCATTTATCACTAGTTTTAGATTTTAGTTTAATGTAATTTATAATTAAATTTATTTAAGATGTATAGACTTTCTCTGCAACCTCCGGCTCCAGTTAACGTAATTCGCTTTATAATATTAGTATAGATAAACACTCAGTGAATGTTCACATTTGTCCATACTTTTCTGGAACACATTGTTTACCTTTAAAGTTGGAGTACCCTAAATTCTTTAGTATTGACTTATTACTGGATAAATAATAATAGTAATAATAATATCTTGGGACAACTCACACATTGCTATCTGATCCCAAACTAAGCAGAGCTTGTGCTATGGAAACCAGACAACTGATAAAAATACTTATATATTTTTAAATACATACATATTATACATAAATAACACCCAGACACAGAATAAACCATCATGCTCATCACACAAAGTTTTATCCTGGGTGGGGATCGAACCCACAACCTCTTGCATAGCAGTCGGATACACACCCACCGCGCCACAGTGGCAGTCGTATAAACAAATGATATGAATTTATCGATGAAAGCATTTCCTATGGGCTTTGCCTATTCTTATGTATAAACCATAAAAGTGTCAGATGTTATCAAAATCCATGCAGTAGTTTTTAAATGAAGATGTATCAAAATTTTTGCATTTTTAATATTGGTTGGAAGGAAAGGAAGGTATTGATTAATGAATCTAGAAATAGACTATTGAGGTGGGCTGAACTGGTATGAAGTAAGCTCCTCCCATTGTTGTTGCTATGTCTTAGAATTTTAATATCAACAAATAAGAAATATGTTGGGAATCTAACATTTATTTTAGGGTTTGATACTTTTTATTCTCTTGATTTTTCAATCAAATTGCAAAGAGTGTGGGATCATGGAAGACAACTTTGTGTCTAATGTTAAGTAAACATAGCTCAAATTTAAAAACAATTGGTGTTTAGGTAGTAACATTTTAAAATTATCAGTAAAGTAACAAATAAATTGTGGCCATATAGGTACTGAGTACAGAAAGTAACCATCATAAAAAGGTCAGTATTTTTCATTCAGTGTTTTCTGAAAAATACTGCGATGCAAATACAGTTTCCATTTTATCAATCACCTATATATGTCATTTGTTTTTCACCAACCCACACCATAGCAACTATGTGTAAATAGAACTTGGACGACTTGAAACAGTAATCAAATGTTTATAAAATCTACATCCATATACGTGAAAGACCATAAAATTATTCATACTGCCTCAGTGGCACGGCAGGGTGTGTCCGACTGCTACGCAAGAGGTTGTGGGTCCCACACGGGACACAACAACATTTGTGTGATCCACAAATTGTTGCTCTGAATCGGGGTGTACTTTGTGTCCATGACTTGTATCTTTGTAAAGTCCCCCGTGACACAGGGCTTATACCCTACTGATAAAAAAATTTTTAGTCCACTTTAGCTGCAGTGATTGCTAGTGGCAGAGGGTCTTCAGGGCACAATTAATTTTGCCATATTCTTGAATTCTAGAAACATAATACTAGCTTCCGCTTGCGGTTCCGCCCCTGTAGATGTTGGTTATCCCGATAGAAACTATCCAATGTCTTTTACCAGGACTCAAACTATCTCCATACAACATTTTATCTAAATCGGCTCTAGCAGTTTAAGTATAAAAATGTAACAGACAGGCAGAGTTATTGTCACAAACATACACAGAAGGTAAATAGTACTTCAGAAAAATGTTGATGCTGTCAATGATTTCATCTTTGCACATGTTTCAAAATTTGAGTTGAGCTTGTAAAAAAGATAATTGTCTTTCTCTTCTTGTATGTCAAGGTAGTATTGATGACTGGCCTGTTGGTCTGGTGTTTAGTGACCCTTACTGCTAAGACGGGGGTTGAGGGTTCAATCCCCACCCGGGATAAAATTTCGTGTGATGAGCACAATGGTTTATTCTGTGTCTGGGTGTAATTTATCCATAATATGTATGTATTTAGAAATATATAAGTATGTATACCAGTTGTCTCGTTGCCATAGTACAAGCTCTGCTTTGTTTGGGATCAGATGACGTTGTGTGAGTTGTCCCAAGATATTTAGTTATTATTTTTGAATCAGTTTATTTTGACTGTTTCAAGTAATATTACCTTTCTGTGAATGCCAAGGTTTCATGAGACTGTTAAATATGTTGATACAGCTGGTAGGGCTCATTTGTTCTATGGAACATGACATCATAGACAAACATCATAGAACATGACCATAGAATTTCATACTAACTCTTCACCCGAGTTAACCGCCATAGAACAAAGTGGGATTGATCATGACGACTTTTTTGGGAAATATGAATAAATTAATGTTATTTGCAACAGAAAAAGGATTTTAATGCGGCATTACATTTTTAAAATCGGCATTATTATTTAATGAACTTTCTTGCAACTGAACGTAGAAGACACTTTCTTGGAACTGACAAGTCTCGTACTCTAATTGACATAAAAACGATACGACAAGGCGCAGGATTGACGCTCTCGCAGCCTCCAGTCATACCTCTGTTATCACTTCGGCGGCAACATCATGCTGTCTTTGAAAACCAATATTCTCATGTCATTAACACGTAACGTACGTAAATTTCTACAAGTAATTTGTTTAAGTTAAAGCAGGTGGTGGCCAGTATTCAACAAAATAGGGTAGTGTGACTTGGACACTCGCCAAACTTTCTCTTCCCCTTTCAGTATAGTAGCGGTGAGCTTTAGTGCTCCCTGGTTGATTTTCGGTCTAAGATAGTCTCGTTAGTCTATTTTACTTGATGTAAATTTCTATTTATTTAGTGCATTTTTAAGATTATGAATTTGTCTAAGGTTTCGTTGGTAGTCTCTATATATGTAGTCGCTTAGGAATATGTGTCATTTTTAGCAAGAAATTATAACATTTTTAAACAAAGGAACTGCTACTGGGGTGCCTCGGCTAAAAATAGTATCTCGATATTGATTGATATCAGTTAAATTCGTAGGAATTGTTAGAGGCCGATCAGAGGTCATCGTCGCGGACATGCGCTTAAGTGCATTGCGAGCTCTGCCCGGGAAGGCGGAAGGGGGAAACGGGTGGGGGTGGTGCATCGATCGGCCGAATTGCAGTGAATGCGCCGGCCCGTTAGTCCTAGCGAGCGAGAGAGGACCGGGGCTGAGCTTTAAAATCTAGATTCAGGTAACTAGTTCCCGCGTAACCGTCATTATGCCCGTCGGTCGTCCTGGTCGTCGTATTACCGTTACAAGGAACACCGGCAACCGTCGTGGACCTGAATATGTAATAATGGAGGTAAGTGGTGATCTATACAGTGTTTTGCGATTATAATATTTTAATATTAGCTTTGCGATAATTCGTTTTTTAAGGTGTGGTGATTATTCTATTGTGTGGTGATATTTTATTTATAGTGGTGGTATTATGTTACTTGTGTTCGCTGGTGTGTTTAGTTCTTTTAAGCAATATTTCGTGTTATTTTGTGCGCGTTTTAATATAACTTTGTTTGCAATTTGTGACTTGTTGTGTGTTTCTTTGTGACTTGTTGTGTGTTTCTTTGTGACTTCATTTATGTGTGCTGTGCGTGGGTTTCGTTTTAAAGTTATTTCTTGCGGTAAGCGAACAATCAACATGTAAGAATTTATTTGTGGTGGTAGGTTCTTATACATTCGAATATTGCGTAGTTTATGGCAGATGGGGAGTGGAAGTGTTAAAACACATAGGTTACCCTTCGCTACTGGGTATTTAGGATTGGGTAACAGGTAGGGCCAGGCTTAGCCACGCCTTGGGAAATTCGGATAGGGCAATACTGGCAAAGTTCGAGTCACTCGCATAGAGGGGGGGGGGGGGGTCTCACGAGTGATCATGCCTTGCCCCTACATCTTGGTATAGGTACCTACGAAGTAAGTAGAGACCGACTTCTTTATGATTCTTGAAGGTGCGGCAACATCAAGTTTTTACCCTACTTTGAAATATTCGTAGATCCGACGTTGAATGTATGATAATTGTCTGAAGGCTAATAAAGCAGATTTCAGGCGGCCCTTTTGACCTAGTTGGATTTTGTCAGGATAGAGGGGCATCAATCGAGTCCCCGCTCTTGTAGCCGCCGGGGCTCCCAAAAATCTTAGCATTGCATAAGCTTACTAAAGGTTGTTAAATTAATGAGGTGACTTCGCCACTGCTGTGATCCCCCGGGCCACGACGCCCCTCTCGCCTCGGGCCAGACGCGTGACCCCCTAAAGCCGGCACTGGTAACAGGGAAACATTTGTACGGGAATTGCCTACTTATAAGTCTATTTTTAACTTATTAAGCGCCTTACTCTGGCGTTGCTAGGCAAGTCAGGGTGGAGCCGGAGGAAATAGGTAATCTGGACCGGGGGAGGGGAAGTAGGCGTGGGAGGTGGTAGGAGGACAGAAATAGGAGGGGCGGGGGAATGAGATTCAAGGGACGTCATCCCCGTCGCCATTTTGCCCGAGCAGAGCTCTGTTGTTACTAGGCAACGCGCCGCTCTTTGTTTGCGTTTACAGGCACGTGACATTATTCTGTTTACCTAGAGTATTTAAGTACTTATGTTTTTGAGAGTTATGGTTGTTTGCGGGAATTCTGTTTTCTATTTATAGCCGGAGCTTTTTACTCAGGTCCTTTGTTTGTTCTGTGACGGTCCATCCTTGTTCCTGCGCAGGATGATGTCCTTTGTTTGAATGCGCGGACACATAGCTTACCAATCGACAATGACCAATTTTTGGATATTTATTCGTTTGAAGAGGTTTAGATTCTTTTGCTGACTGAAGGCACAAAGGCGTTTACTCGAAACTCATAAGTTTTGTGTTGTTGGGCAAAACAGGGTCGCTCTAGAAATAATGGTGAAGTAGGTACTTATTAGTCTATTTACTTTTTGGTGGTTATCTGAAAAAGGGAAACGTACTGGTACCTGAACAATATAGGTAGGTTTTCGGAAAACTCCCGATTTCATTCATTTTTCTTTTTTAGTTTTCTAATACTCACTAGAAGGTTTTTACGTAATAAAACATTAGAAAATAGCAAAAAAATATAACGGGTTTTTACGAAGTTCGCCGGGACAACTAGTAGAAATATAAACATGGACTTTTATAACTTTTTGAAGTCTGTAACGATGAGTGTGGATAAAGGACAGCCCGCAATTGGCATGTTCAGGTATATGTCTAAAGCATTTGACGACGTAAGATATGAGTGACATTCTTCTTGATAAAGTTTTCATAAAGTAAATGCAAACATTCATGATCTTATAAAATCCTACTTATCCAACAGAGAACAAGTTACCGAAATCTCGAGCATTTGTTTTAAGACAAAAGCTAAACAATTTTAATATCAGATATAAGAACTGTCAAATTTAGCGTCCCACAAGGCAGTGTATTAGAACCTTTACTATTTATTATATATTTAATAACTAATACTTGTAATATTACATTATTGGCTGATGATTGACACATTGCTTGTTTACAAATGAATCATTGACATCTTTTGAATTGATATATATATATATATATAATATATATATATATATATATATACAACGTTATTCTTGGTATGGTGCAAACCTGAAAGTAGTTTGCTCAGAATCAGAACACAATCCAATGAGATAGTTTTTGGACCATGTTATATTTTACAAGTAATTAGTTACTCAATCATTAATTAATTAATTAATCATTCTAACAGACAAAACCTTGTTCACAGTGTGTTGAGAAATGTAATCGTTTACTTATTTTTAAAAATAACCACGGATACTTACTACGCGACGCAAATAGCATGGTACTGCTTTTATAGGTTATAACTCTGCAAGTTTTTTATTTATTTTAATTTTCTTTTTTTAATGATATCTTGAAGTGAAACTTCTTGAGGTGTCTGAGATTTGAGCTATACGAAAAACACCCTTGTATATATTACGATATGGAATTATATTCTGGGGCAACTCCACTGACTGGCATTTAGCATTTAAGGACCAGAAGTGGTGCATTAGCACTATATTTATAATAATAAATTGTCGAACAGCTGTAAACCTCTTTATATGGCGAACTTTATTATCTATATTAACGAGTGTGCCATGTTTGTAAAGCAAAATAGTGAATTGTTTAAAAAAAATTTTCAAGAGCTCGACATGCGGACAAGGTATGTGTGGTATAAAGTAAAACAACTTTGATGTATAAAAGTTAATTTTGTATTGCACCACATGTCTATAATAAATTATCAAAAACATAATAATTACTTATAATTAATAGGTATATTTATTTAGAATAGTAGCCAAACATCGTGAACCAAAGAAACTCTTATTCAATTGACTTACGATTCTGACAAGCCGAAAGCTCGTAGCGGCTTTTTAAAAATAAAAACAAAAACATCGTCAGAGTAAGAAAACCCTTCCACATAATCTTTGAATCTCTATTGATCATTCTTTTGCTAAATATTTTAATCGGCTGCCCAAGACGCGTGTCGCTATATAAAGAGCAAATATTCAGTAGGGGTACTCAACAGGGTACGGGGTCTCCCTCTTATGTTCTTCTGCCTCTGTTCTTCTGTTGACATGGCATTCAAAATTTGCTATGAATAAAAGTAATAAGTCTATGTACTTGCTTACAAATATATTTACTAATGGTATTTTTTGTAAAACATTTTTTTTTTAGTATACTTGTAACCTATCTCTTACATGCCTAATGGTTGAATATGGTCGAACGGCACCGTGTGTTAGTTTATAAGATCTGCAAAAATGAATAAATAAATGGAACGCTTCAGAGGTGCTTGTTGCTAGGCAAGTCAGGTTGTACCCAAGGAAAGGGAGTTGGGCAGGGCGATTATGGTATTTACTTGCTGAGATGAAGTCTTAAAATGTTGTGATTTAAGATCTGATAATTCTATACTAAGGATGACAGTTTTAGCTACGCAATGAGGCTTATACCTACTTTGTCCGAATATATATTTTTCGCGTTATAGGAGTAATCTACAAATCAGAGTTTGAGGTGGTTGTTACACGTGCCGTTTATGATAGACGTTGTTGCTGGTCGAAGGGGGGAGGGAGGGGAGAGGGTGAGGACGAAAAAGACGTGAAGTGGAAAAAGGACACATGGTAAGAGGGGCGGGGTAGTGTGAGCACGTCATTATCGTAGCACACGCTCGCCCGACCGAAGCTACTTGTTGCTAAGGTAGCCAGTATCCTTTGTTTGCAAAATGTATACACTTTTTTTTTTGGTTTCGTTACTGGGTTACGTCGGATTGTTCTGTTTCTTTACGGAGGTTATTGCGAATTTATTTTATGAGATTTACGTAATTGTTTTGCATGACTGACTGAGTATTGATATCTGTAATTGAATAGATTTGGCAAACACTATACCTAGTCCGGCCATAAGTTCTGTTACAAATTAAAATTCATTTTTTTTAATGAGGACTAGAGGTGTAATATTACTTGTATGTACATATTTATTAAAGTTTCAGCAAAAAATAAAAACAATATTCTATTCAAAATGGCCACCTTTGGCTTTTATACAGGCCTTTTATCTATCTGGCTCGTGGCCAGACAGATTATAGATCAAATCTATGGATTTACGCACTGTTTCCATGGGAAATTTCGCCACTGCTTGCTCCAGAGATTTTTTAAGAGACTGAGGTCAGGGTTAGGTGAAGGCCAGTCTTCAGCTCTTATAAAGTCCGGAACGTTGGTTTCAAGCCAGGTTTTTTTTTTTCATTAAAAGATAACTAGAAATCTTGTTAACCCCTTGCTTATTGTGGTGCTCTTCAATAGCGAACATTTTTTCATCGGTAAAGAGGATATTTCTGTGCCCTTCACCTGCGTGTCGACAGGAGGCGTTTTGATCGATCCGCTCTCTTTAATTGTAAAGATTGATTTAGGGCATGTCCTATATGTCGACGATGAGCACCAAGATTCAGGTCTTGTTTTATAATACGCGACAAAGTCCTAACGGGAATCTTCATTTCTCGCGATAAGATTTTTTGCTTCCTAATGAGATTTCGAAGAATTCTGGCTTTAACAGCACTAACAGCCTTTGTAGCCCTAAAAGCACGCGGCCGCCCCGATCTTTTATGGTCTTCGACAGAGGAAGTATTGTTGTATCTGTTGATAGTACGATATACGAACATACGACTGATACCAAGCTATTGAAGTGTCAGGACTATGACGGAAGGCTCCATACCCACTTTGTGCAAGGCGATCACCGCAATCCTATTTTCTAAATGCCTGCCAGAGTGGGTAAATGCTCACCAGAATATATATTACCCAAAAATAGTCAAAAATATACATATATTATCGCTAAATAGATGTTACCAATATTTAATTTTTGCTGAGGCAAAACAGCTAACGGCCGATCGCACAAGTTTTTTTAATACCAAATATAATATTGTATATCCTAAACACATGTTTCTTGTAACTTTTATTGAACAGACAAATAACTATTTCACTCTCAGTATAAATAATGAAAATTAAAATTAAGTTCTGTTTTATTATATTTAAAAGTGCTTATAAAATAAATTTGTACTTCAGATTTATCTTTACACTTTAATAACACAAAAGATATAATCAGTCAAAAAATATTAAACCCACAGAGCTTTTTTAGATATAGCTGGCCAGATTCTTGTCTTCAGAAGGTGGTTCCACGTACTTCAGCCTAATTTCTAACTCCAGAAATGTTTACAGATATACTATTTGAACAATGTAGTTATATCTACCGGTTAGCCAATCATTACTGTTGATATTTGCCATTCACTGAAAAACTGTTGCTTAAAATCATTAAATCGATCGCCTGTACGTCACGTACCGGTGGCGACCGTGTGGACACGGGGTGAATATATAAAGAGAAACGACTGTAATTTTACAATAATATATTTTGGGTTTAGATTGGATAATTTGATAACACTAAATCTATTTACATATCATGTACATATCAACCCATATGATGTCCCACTGCTGGGCACGGGTCTCCCCAGTAGAACCTGCTTATGTAGATCCTGGGGGTAATTGGCGCTTGGCGATCGCAGTAAGGCTTTTAAGTACGCAGAGGACGCTGCTGTCCGTCTCCCGGTGTGAAATCCCTTAGTTCCCCTAGACGAAACACTCGGGAAGAGATGGGTTAGTACCTACTATTCTTAAGCCGGTACTTCTAAATCTATTTAGAACTGTAATTTTTGATATTAATATTACTCTAAATAAAACGATATTTGATGAGCATTTATCTATTTTGGTAAGTAAAAAGAATTTAAGTACAAAACGTACAATAATTCTTATACACTTACAGTGTATATTTGTTTTGGAACTTGAGACGTTGTAATTCGAGCACCTCGGTATGAATTGGGTTTAATTTATATGATGTTAAATTTATTTTACTTAGTACTTAGTAGGGGTCTAAAAATTATTTTGGTGAGAATTTAAGTTGTAGCCTTTCTTTTGGCTAGCTGAGGGACGCTCATAACTTTAAATGTTGATAAACTTTCGCGATTTAGGCACATTACAATTACATATATAATACGGGCATTAATTGCGTGAATATTTTAAGTTAAATACCTCTTGAAAAGTGGAAGCACACGACATACGAAGAAGAGATACCCCCGACCGTGGATTCCCAGGGCTCAAGCTTTTCTACCGTCCGTGAAAGTAGTCACGGAAAAAGTTGGATCAGGGTTCGCTCTTTTAATACCGATTCTATAATCCTCACAAGTGTGTGTGTTTCATAGCTGTTGCTCTTGGGGTTGATTTGCCTAAAACACAACCCTTATTTTGCCCACGTAGGGGACAAATTTCCACACATTCTTTCTTAGAAAATACCTACAACATGCGAGTTAGAAAATGCCTACCTGAAATAATAAAACGCAAAATACCACCGGCTTAGGCTCAGCGTTGACGAATCAGTCAGTTAGTCAGGACAAGTGATTCTATATGTGTGTCACAAGGATTTAAAACAAATCTATACCAACATAAATACCAAAATATTACAAGAAATAATGGTTAGCTGGATCACTCAAAATCAATCTATGAAGCTCAGTTCAATAGCGAGTAGGGCAGACTTAAGACGAAGCTTTCGCTCACTCATGAGTATCTGAAGTCTACACAGTAACTTATACGTTACTACCACATTTTTACGTAACAGACAGATTTACCTTCAGATTTATAATATTATGTATGGATGATGATGACGTATGGATTAAAACGACATTGTGTACGCACGTTCAAGCTGAAACCTAAAAATCTTAACAGCTAATTATGTACTAAATACTCGCTGAATACTAAACATAAATACTCAAAACAGACTGAATTTTTGATTATGATATCTTAAAGTTAAAAACTTAGAATAAAACCGACATTATTTGTTCTATTTTAGATCGCCGATTTTGCCCCTCAACTTGCCTATTACCGATCGAACACTGGTCCGCCTTATGTCATTGACCCAAATTTGAATAGGCAAAAGAAGCCACCTGACGAGATGGACGAACCGAATGAAGATGTACCACCGAACAATAATATGGCTTTGGAACTCTACGTTCCTAACAAGAGTCAACGGAAAAAAAGGGTAATAATTTATTGAAATCATATTGCTTTTGATTGCTATTGATTTTGCTCGGAGCACTTTTGAATCTAAAGTCTAAAGTCTGAATTCCTTTAAACTGTGTTGCCATTAGGTTTTCGCGAATATTCCGGCTTAAGCTTCTGCAAAATGCAAATGTCTATTGTATTTCTTTCAGCAGTAATGGATATAAATTAATATTATTTGTTTGAGTTGTAAGCCTAAATGGGTAATAAAAATTTCTATAAGTATTTCCTGTTTCAGGCTGTCACTAAATTGACACCTGAAGAAATCCAAGATCCGAAGTATTTACCCCGATTGGATTTAATATACGCCGACACCAATCTATTAAAGAAAAAAAAGATTCTCATATCAGCGGATGCTTACCAGGAGTTGTACTCCAAACTAAACACCGCACTATGTACTAATGGGCCTGAACTGACTGAAACTCGTGTTCTCCCAAAACTCGTATACCTTGGAAGCGAAGGCGAACAAGCTGCAGCAAGAACTCCACAGAGCATGCCGAGTAAGTCAAAAGTCAGTGACCATAATCACTTAACATATCCAACTTTCACTATGCTAAGACACAACGTGAAAACGTCTGTATGTCTATGAAATTTAAACAAGTGCTGTTTGACTTTCGACTCTTTAACTCGAAGGCAGGTTCGCGCTTGTTTGCACCAGAGACCCAAAAATTTTCTGTATATCTTTATTGTAAAAATAAAAATGCCAACGGAATTATATCGACGATATTAATCGCTCGTAGATCAGTAGGACCTGGAAAGTATGGAATTATAAAAACATTGCGCCGACCATAAATAATTTGGGATAAGGGCAGGGGCATGATGAAAATGAGTTCCGTAGGACCACGAGCATACAGGTTGTTCCAAAACTATGCCACATGGAGGAGAAAGTACTTTAAATATAGTAGATAGAAGAAGACTTAATTTTGATTTTAAAAATAAAACCAACTGCATTCAAAGATTTTTTAAATAATCGCCTGTCTGAACCGGGATTCGAACCCGCCTAATGTGAAAAAGCACCAGAGTCAGTCATAGGGATTATTTTTTCTAATTAACGTAGTATCTTATATTGGGGATTTCACTGTTGATTTTATCAAAAAAAAAAAAATATCTAAACCATGCAATAATAAATCATAAAATGTTCTGAAAAAATATGTTCAACTATAATTTTAACTTATTTATTAATTTTTAATCATAATAAGTAATACTAAAAGTAAATGTTTTGACCATAGAAAACGTGACATCAGATGCTTGCATTTCAACTTGTACGGGGCGAGTAGTTTATGTCGTTTCTTATTAGAAATATGCTGATTAGACTTCAGTCAAATACCCTAGTATGGAAAGTAATAAAAAAAAAATTAATAAAAAACTATTCGTATAGAAAATCACGCTAAATTTGTTGTAAGTCGCAGTTCGGTGTAATTATTTTAACGTAAATGTAAAATTTTATGATTTTTCTTCCATTTTATATGTTACGTTATTTAGAAAATAATAATCCTAATGATTGACGCTTTTATATTTGCGGGTTCGATTGCCGGTTCAGTCACGCTATTATTTAAAAATGTTTGAATGCAGTTCGAATTATTATCAAAATCAAAATGAAGTCTTTCTTTTTCTTTGTCCACAATATTTAAGGTATTTTACCTCCGTGTATAAGCATAGTTTTGGGACATTTTGTATAGTGATATTGGCTTCTAATCTTTGTAGTAGTTTATTACCTACCTCAATACATTTGCGCGAAAAGGATATGTTAAGTGGTTGCTGTTGTTATCATCACCATTTGTTTCCGTCTTTGTGTTTTTGAACTCATGTAACATTTTGTTTTTAGCCACCTCTGCTGGTCAGGAGAACCTGGGGACACTTGACTTGATGGAGTATAATGGTACCGAAAGCGTGGACGCATCAAACGCGGTATGATTTTTTCGTGATACTAAGTATACTTAAATCTTGTAATATACAGCTTGTTTCCTTATGTTGAGCGGTTACTAGGAAATAAAGTTATGGATGCATAATACATACACCCAGGATCATTTATCGAAGTAGGGGAGGGGGGGGGGGATTCGGTCGCTAGTGTAAAAGAAAAGGGTTGAGTGTAATTTCTATCTATTAGGGTTTCTTGGATATGAATCCTCAAATCCACTTCGTAATCCGTACGTGAGTGTCAAATGGTACAATGTCAACCTAGTTCTATTTGAACCTAGGGTGGGAAAGTACCTTAAATATTGTAGAGAGAACATTTTCATAAAAGAATAAGTGTTACGGCTGATAGCATCCACAGATGTCATCCAGATGTCACTGCTGTAATACTCTTCTCAACATCACACAATGATAGTTGACTAAAGACAATTATAGGATAATCAGGCCTTAAACGAAATGACAGATAGTTTATTGTACTACTTTTAGTTAGTCCATCAAAGTTAGACGAAACTGAGAAATGCTGATTAAGCTAATTTAAGTGTAAATCTTTGGATGTAGTTTGCGTAAGACGCTGTTTTCCAACCCCTAACGATTTTAGAAATTTTCATATTTTTGCTGGCTTCATTGTTAACGAAGTTATGAATATTGTTGTTGGCGTTGTGCATTCATACACACCTTGTTGCAGTGGTGACATTATAAGTGTGCTAATTTGCGTATTACAGAATAAGACCCTTTGAGCATTTGTTAGTTGTAAGTCGCACTTCGGCGTAATTATATTAACTTTAATGTGATATTTTATGGTTGTCCTATCATTTTTAGAAACTCTGTTATTTTAAACAAACTAATCCTAATATAATAGATCCTTTGTTATCGTGAAAATATGGTTTCTTTTTTAATATTTTACGGGTTCGATTCCCGATCCAGTCCAGACAGGTGATTATTTCAAAAACTTTATACGCAATTCGATTTTTTTTTTTAAATAAAATGATGTCATCTTTCTGTAAAATGTTCTATCTACAATATACACTTTCCTTCCGTTTGGTATAGTTTTAGGACATCCTGTACATATGATTGAATTGCGAAATAGTTAACTTAAATGTATTTTCATTTCTGTCAACGATGTATCACAAGTGCATCTTATGTTTCTGAAGTGATTAAATTTGAATATGGTTAATCAACACACATTTCTTGTTATAGGTTGATATGATTAAGTTTAATCATAGTCACATGCTCGAAATGGCGCCATTGAAAAAATCATCCGCGGATGACATTAAACCGAATTACGTCGTCGCTGATTTGTACTCCTTATTTAACGAATTTTTGCATTTATCTACTTTGACTCAATCTGGTAAGTCAGTGTTTTTTTTACCTTTTAATATATTACTGTAGTCCGCGGCAGGTCGACATAGCGGTCCTCATTAAGGTTAGACGGGGAAAACCAAGGTGGTACGCGTCTTAGGGTGTAAGACGCCCACCATTTTGATTTTACCTGTCTAGCCCGCGCAGCGCACGTCATTAAAAAATAATAAAATATTGATATGTCGGCCTGTCACAGACACCTCATTATAAAGTGTATTAAAAACCGGGCTAGTGCTTGTCAGACCATGCTCAGTGTAGGGTTCCGCAGCCTTAAATAATTGCATCAGCAGAAGAGCGTATGTTCATGGCACTTCCCTTTTGTTGAGAAACGTAGTTTTTCAGCAATATCTCAATGACGGTATATCCGATCATCCGAAATACTTATTAAGCGCTTTTTTAAATATTTTTTGGCTACACGGTTCAAAAGTTAAGGGGGGGAGGGGGGGACACACTTATGCAACTTTCGGAGCCATTATTTCTAAAAATGTTTACTGAATCAAAAAAGTGTATTAGATACCTTATAATGTTTTTAAAAGACTTGTCGGGAATGATGTGCAACACGTTTGCTAAAAAAAAATATTTTCGGCTTCTGTTACATGTATGGAGTGCCCCCTTTAAAAATATAACAGCAAACTAAGTAGCGGCTACTACAAGACACTTATTCACCAAATTTCATCAATATTCATGTCTTTGAGTAAAATGCCTGTGACATACGGACGGACGGACTGACAGACAGACAGACAGAACGAAACTATAAGGGTTTCGTTTTTGCCATTTTCGCTACGGAACCCTAATAAGGGAGTGATTAAATTCAAGGATCGATATACACGCATGATACGGAGTGGTTTGAGTACAAGCACTTTTATCAAAATTTGAGTACCATAAAATGTAGCATTTAGTTTGTTTTCAATGCAATATGTCCACAGAGCTATGTCGACTTTACATGCCGGACAACTATCTCCGTAGTAGGAAACATGAACTGTTCGCTGTCCCTTCCAGTCGCACAGTTTCGCGTGCTCAATCTCCTCTACCTCGCACTTTTACTTTTGGATCCCAACTAAAAATATTGTTAGCATGTTTGGCGTATTGTAAAAATGATTCATGATTATGGTGTCTAAATATAATTAATTTTAATTGTTGTGTAATGTATTTACCTTTCTTTAATTATTGTCATTGGTGTAAACCGTTATAGGTAAATAAATAAATAAATGGAGGCGAAATTTTGAACCTTTTCTTCTTCTATAAACTATGCGTTTTTGACAATTAACATTCACTTCATATAAAGTATTAAATTTGCGTCAATTTCAGCCGCAACTACAGCCCCAACTACAGCTCTCTAAACCTTAAAAGGACCAAGCTATGGCCCTACAAAGATGTTCCATTTTTGTTGATTATATTTTAGTTTTGCTCCCGTTTGAAGCAAAATTCTACTACATTACTACTTTTAATTTTCTTTCATTAAAGCACAGAATAAAGTCCAATGAGACCAATATTTTAACTTAGCTCACAATGTATAATAATCGGCCTAATGCGGATCGGAGTCGCACTCGAATGATACTATACCTACACGTTTCTTTTAGGGGGGTTTGGGGACTTAGCATGTGTTAGTGGATGGGAGATATCTCCTACATACTCTCACCTGGCATCGAAACTCATCTATACAGGTTTGATAGTGGCTACCTACGTCAGGTACGCGTTAAACCACTTTGGCAGGAACGTATCAGTGGTGCAGTGGTGTTCGACGGGTTCCTACCGGAGGGTGCCAATCGGAGTACAAAATCTGCAGAGCGGTTAAGACGAAGAAGTGAAGTTATTTTTGACTCCTCAACGATCAGGAGAAGATGTTGTCGAATGCCCGAAACAAAGAACGCCTCTGAGAGAGAATGACTCTGTAGAAGGGATAGAAACGAAGACAACGAAGAAAGAAGCAAACCGCGATATCATTCTGATCGCCTTTTTACTCTTGGACCAACTAAGTATGCGATGGCATTGGAGAAAACCGCGAACTATGATCATGTGATACGATACACACACACCCGCTTTCAAAAACGTGGACGTGGCAGAACTGAGGAGGTTGCTTTCAGTATACCACCAGTGCAGTTCAACCAAGGGGAAGTTGAAATCCCCAGTGGATTTAAACTGTTCTTCAAGCCTTTGCTGGATTCACATCCAGCAAAGGCTTGAAGAACAGTGCAGATGTGGTGTCACCACCACATCTGCACTTTTCTGTCAGGGAAAAATAAAATTGTGGGGACAATTTCGGAAAAGGCAGGACCTAGTTGACCTGGCTGCCATCATCCTTCTAACAGATGCAACACATCTCCTAACAGATACACGTATTGCTGAAGCTGGCGAAAAGTGTCTGGTGGCTCTTTACTGGATACAGAGAGACTGCACGACCTGAGGTTTAAGCTTTTCGTGAAGACAGCGGAAAATGTAAGAGTTAATCTTGCGCGTTTGCCCCAACCACCGAGACTTATTTTTGTGTACCGCACCTACTACCAAGGGCAAAAGTGGCTGGGGGTAGAGATGGACCACATCGAATGAAGTTGGGAAATGAGCTCTTGCGGCTTTATTCCATTAACAACGCACAAAGAAGCAGCCCCATCACAGTTTCTCAAAATCATAGTCTGCTAATGTAAGAAGAGATGCAGGGGGGCATGCACTTGCCGGAAAGCTGGGCTCAAATGCTCGGCTCTATGCTTAAACTGCTAAAACAGGGGAGTCATGCAATAACGTCGCCGTGATTTTGATAGATGGAGACGAGAACGATCCCGAGGAAGCTGAGGAAGAACACGAACCCGAAGAACTTGACGACCTCAACCTAAAAGAACGAAACGCCAAATGTAAAATAAAAAAATGTAAAACAAAAATATAAAATGTTAATATGTGTATGTGTAAATGTATAATGTGTGTATAATAATATGAAATGTATAAACCTAATTTTTGTTAATTAACCTAGCCTGCAAATTAAAAAGTATGATATTTTTTATGCCTTATGTCTCAATTCTTTAAAAATCTATATCTGGTTTCTTTACCTTTTTTAGATATTCTGAGTGAACTATTGGTCTCACAGACTTTGTTCTATGTTCTAATAAAAGAAAAGTAAATGCACTACTACTTTATTCATATGACGTTCTAACTAACGAGCGATTTTGTCAATATTTTGCTTCAAACAGAAGCAAAACTAAAAATGTACAATTCTCGGAAATTATGGACTATCTTTGAAGGGCCATAGTTTGCTCAAAAATTTTACGTACGTTTCGCGGTAAAATCATAAATCGCTATGACGTACGTCAAGAGACGCATCACAGGCAAAAAAAAAGTAGGAGCGCCCCCTAGCTAGAGAAATTTTAAGACACAGTGGGTAAGTTATTTGGGGAATTCTACGTTTGGACGTGAAATCTGCTTTTTCACATACACGCTGTCTTTTTTGAAGGCATATAAAAAAATCGGTGATTGAAATCGGAAGTGAGGAGAAGTAAAAAGGTATAAGGAAAGAGGTGTAATAAGGAAAAAGGACGTAGGACGTAATAAGGAAAAAGGTGGTGGTTTTAATTAGCGTGGTTCTTTAATGTTCAATCTTGTTTCAGGCAAGAATCCACAGCTCGCAAAGTATCACGCCTACGTCTCCTCGATCATAAAAACATGCTTACAGTTGTTGCAACAAAATTACCAATATGTAAGTACCAATTATTAATGGACGGTATTTTTTAAGGAAAAGTAATATATAAGTATGCGTTTAAATTAGTTTAAGAATACGTCTCATCGGTGCTTTCAATTTAGACGGTTGATGGATGGCAGACTGCCGCCGCACGGTTGTTGCAAAACGACCGTGAGCCGTACTGCGGCCGTACCGTAGCAGTACGACGCGAATCGTCTTATTTGAATCGTTTGATTTGAAAAACATACAGACGAATTGAGAACCTCCTCCTTTTGAAGTCGGTTGAAAAGGTACGCGGCTGCAGTCCGATCGAATGTTAGTGATTTCTGACGGTCGGTGACAGTCGGTGCCGTTAACTCTGATGAAGTACCTAGTGTTATTGTTAGTTCTTTTGCTATGGAAGTGTAATTTTATCGCTCAAGAAATGTACAAATTTATGTAGAACCCGTGTAAACAAATGGGATGCAGATATTAATAGTTGATCGCTGAGAAACTCGTTCTCTCGCTGCGATGAAAGCTATCAAAGATTAACAACACTCAGCTACGCGGTCAGAACACTCGCAATACCCTTCGAGGGTTGTTGACATGTTCTACGTTAACGAAACGAAATGTTTACTAAAAAACACGCTTTTGTAATTAGCTGAACCAAAAATTCGAAAAAAAAAGTTAAAAAAATTAAGTTATACTTCATATTTTCGATTTTTTAAGTAATGTAAATATAATAATAAATAAATAAGTTCAAAGCAGAACATCATTATATTGACAAATATTGGTAAAAGTAAAGTCATTATAATTAAATTGTAAACTTCTAAAAATCAATAACTTTTTTATTTTAACTAAATAATTACCATTTATTTATCACAATTTGAATAATAACCGTTACAAGACGAGTTGTGATCATCAATGCCCTCAATGACGTCTGAAAAAATTGCATTCATTATACATTTACCGTGTGTTCGGAGATTACGAACGAACACGAATAGTGGTTTTAGCTGTAAATTTCAGTATGCTAAAAGTCGTAGGAGCTTGAAGCACAACATTTTGTACTGTCCGTTACACCGTTGCACTTTTTTTAAACCTTATCAACGATGTCCTCTATGGCCTAAAAGTATGGAGCTGTAAGTAATTTTTTTTCTCACTTACCACATAGTGTGGGGTGTCGTTGGATAGATCTTTTAAAAATATTAAGGGGTTGTGAATATCCATTTTCGATTTATTTATTGAGTAAGGTTCGTCCACTCGCGCTTAGCTTCGTGCTTATACTGAACCGTGAGTATCTCGACTCGCGCATAGCGCGTACTACGCGCGAATAGCGCTATTCGCCCGAATCTCGACTCGCCCAGTCGAGATTTCAGCGAATAACACGCGATTACGCGCGAGTGAAATCTCTTGCGCGAATTATGTGAACGCAATGATTATATGTCGTGTACCTCGCCTATGCGCGTACTTATACGTTTCCCCGTATGCTTTCGCGCGTGATTCGCCTCATTTCAATCACGAATGACGCTCTCGCACGATCTTGCTTTGAGTTATTTGCCCGTATGCAGTACAATATACAGATTGCAGCAGTCCGACACCATCTAAATTGAAAGCGCCCTAATCGTGCGCCAAACACATTAAAAGTGTGGGGTGTGTGGTGTGGCCAAATTATAAATAAATTATAACATTATACGCCTGTTGCCACACGCCGTGAGAAACGAATACGGCGAGGCTACGGCACGGCGCCGCGCGCCGTTGCGTTGCTGTGGACTAGCTAAGTCTGGTTATCGACTTACGCTGATCGTCGGTGTTGATGCACACTATGTACGAGGTACACTGATCGGTCAGCTCACTCAGGAACGTTACATTTTATTATAATACAGCGTCAGTTAGCGCCGACGATCCTCGTGAGAAGAAAACCAGCCTTACATAGTGGCCGTTACAACACTGACGATCGTGTCTATACACGGCGAATATACTGTGGTTATCCACGGCGTGTGGACAACAGGCCTTAGTGTGTATATAATAGCGTCTCGGCCAATTTTTGTGAGGTGATGTCACGCGATACAATTAAACCAATCATATGGCTTTTCACCGGACTTCCTCGCCGAAGGCGGCTCAATGTTTTAGATATGACATGAGTTGTCAAATGTCGTGTGACATTTGACAACACTGGCGTAACGTCTACCGCCCGCTCGATATAATGGTTTTAAGGGAAGTGCTAAAGCCAAACATAATGATGTTTATGTTTTCATTATCATTTTGAGGTTTTCTCTAAAAAGTTTATAATTTTTTTTAACTTAAATAACGAGTCCAAACGTTGTCAAATTTCTGGGACGTACGGAGTATGAAAATTAACTGTAAAAATTTTAACCAATGGTACCTTGGTGTACAAAGAGTTTATATATATATATATATATATATATATATATATATATATATATATATATATATAGCCACGATGCGGTGCAGATCGGAGCGTAAGCGAAGCGTACAGTGTTCATAATTATGCTGTATTTATTTTATTACGTGGAAAGGAAAAATCGGACACTAGTTTTCTGACGTTGATCAAATACACGAAATTCTTGCAGTTAATTTTTTTAACACCTGATATACACATGATACTGAGTGCTACATATAACCTAGCAAAATGTAACAATTATATTATGTTTTCCCTCATTTATTTAAGATAGGCATTTCATAGGAATTTTGCAATACTCATCCCATCACTGCCAAGAAAAAACAAAAGGCATCATATAGGCCCTACGCGCGGTGTAATAGTTATGTATGAGTTATGATGTCTCTATTGTTATAATACAAAGTGTAACAGGTAATTTGACCACAATTTTCTGTTACACTTTGTATTTGTGAAAAATAGAGAAAACTTGTTAGGTACCCAGGGCGAGATGCATTGTTATTGTAGTAATGTAGTTATTAAAAATATATGATATACTTCATTTTTTTTAGATATTAATAACACACGATGAAGAAATCCTGAGTCAAAAAGGATTAAAATATGTCAACCAATTCTCTACAGAAGAAATCAAATGTATAATAAACTGGTCGCAGGACTTTCGCTGCAGATCAAAAATGCTTGAAAACCCTCAACCTAATATGTCGATTTTAGAAACTGATCAAGTAAATACAGAAGCTAAAACTAATACGGTAGCTCGTATTTATCCAATGGTGGGAGATGATGTTGCTTGCCGTGCGATAACAGCCACTAGTGACACAATATCAAAAAGACCAGCACAAGATATTCACAACAATAAAAGAATAATATCAAAAAGACCAGCACAAGATATTCACAACAGTAAAAGAATAATATCAAAAAGACCAGCACAAGATATTCACAACAGTAAAAGAATAAATGCTGAAACCTCTGCAAGTGCTAATAAAGGTGCTATCAAAAAAATTGTTCCTAAAAGATCTGTACATAACAAAGCTGTTAAAAAATCCAGTCCGAAGTGGGAAGTGGCACCTCTACCTAAATTTACATCAGAACAGTTTGATAACATGATTAGTGGCACAACATATCTGGAAGACATGGACCTTAACCTTCTTAAAGAATTATATAATATTTCTGCCGGGGATAATACAATAAAAAGAATATATAGTAAGGACAAAACAATCCATTTAAACCAAAAAATAGCAGCCGCTGCAGATTGTGACGTAAACAATTCAAAATATAATGGTAATGATGGCGAGGTTGTGACGATCTCCTTCGGCGATGAATCATTTGATAGTGAGGATGTTGTTCACGAACGCAAAAGTGACTCTAGCGCGCTTGCAACCAACGAAAGTTTCGACATACAGATGCCTGAAGGGTATTTGGACGGGGTCGATACTCACGAAGCTAGGATTAAAGTAATTAGTCAATTGGAATCACACGTTGAGAGATCTATAGATACTTATCGATCTGAAGGCGTAGACGGAAGCGTAGTCGAAGACATGGCTACGAAATTAGCTAAATTCAAGGAAACTATTATTGAAAAGCCTTGTGATGAAAGTACAATGTTGATAGAAATTAAGAAAAGATTAGAATTGTTGTTCTCCATTTCGAATATTAAGGCATCTTGACCAAAGAATAACCAAGATCCTTTTAAGATTTCGCCATTCAACGTACTTTCCTTGGAGTCGGCGAGGATAATACAATATGTTACGATAGCCACCTGCATAATAAAATATATACCTGAGGCTTGCAATAAGCGTTTGTCTAGTCGACGTTCAAGCGACGGAGGAGCAGCTAGCTTCAACTTTTTGTCAAACTTTATCCGACTTGCAAACTACATCGAGTTTCCAATCGACAAAAAAAAAAGGCTCACAATGGATAAAATATTTAATATATTTTTTGACATGCAACTCCCTGAGCTGCATACATACCACGCTGAACTGCGCGAAATGTCTTTACAATTCAGCCACCTTGACATCGAGTATGCTTTTCGGCAAATATCCAGTATTCTTACCATCAAAGAGGATTATAAAGGTGAGTCCGGTAGGTTAGGTATATTGTTTTTATATTATTACCAACTTTACCTCCCTTGCAATTATGTCGTTAAATATAAATGAAAATACATATTTTTACGATTATAATTTATTATATAATAAATGACTATATTTTTTTTATAGACATCTCCCGTAGTAGGGTACAAGCCCTGTGCTATGGGGACTTTACAAACACACAAGTCACGGACACAAAGTACACCCAGACCCGGAACAACAATTTTTAACCTATTTTTTTTTAGCATTGTTAAGAGAATACCTACACACATTTTTCGAGTCAGACAGGGATTAATTGATTCCATGTATAATACTAGCCTTCGTCCGCAGCTCCAACCGCGTGAAAAAGAATTATATTTTCCTTTCCGGGACTTAAACTATCTCAGTAACTGACAAACAGATATTTACTTTGATAAGGCAAACATTCACTAGCTAAAATACTGATATGTCCCTATACTAATAAACAATCTTTCAGTTTGTGTACTTATAATAATTTATCTTTGTTTCTCAGATAAACTGCGCAATTTGTCATTGTTCCAGCTGAAGTTTTTAAGTGCTTTTGGCGTATTCGTTGTCGAAATTATTAAGGCATGTATAACAACCTACTATATAAAAATAATAGCGAAATTAGTATAAAAATCTGATTTTAATTTTTGTCTATACTTGTTCCTCCCTCAGCAACGATGGCTGGCTGGATTAGATACAAAAAAGGAAGACACCCAGACGGTATGTATTTGCATTTACTGTTTCTAACATAGCTTACGTTTTATATCTTAGGTTCAATGCAACATTTTTTTTTATTTGTTATGCGAAAACAGTGTGTTTACAAAAAAATATTACATGACTGGCCCCAAAAAAGGGTGGTTACAAAAGTTATTACATGACTGTCCCCAAAAAGGGTGGTTACATAAAGTTATTACATGACTGGCTCCAGTTATTATATGACTGGCATCAATAAGCATTTCTTGCCAATTACTTTATAAATACAGCAATTGCATTTTCGAAAGATAGAAAAATCCAGACCCAGGAATTGAATTCGAGACTTCCGTATGCCCAACCGGGGCCGGAATCGTAACATCTAACCAGGACTATGTTACTTAACCTCAAATAACTTAACGTAAAAGTTGTTATGTTGGCACTCTAAGTATCACCGTTCTAAGGTTGGCAATGCTAACTCGCTCAAACTCCCGTTCAAACGTTTTTTTGTTAGGGAGCCCCGACACTTATTTTACTTTACATGCTCGTTGCTAAATGCTTACCGTCAGATATGATTAATATAATTAATAAATAATACATTTATCGGTTTTGGAAATGTGATATATTAACGATTTTTAAAATTTCACCTTAATTTTTAGGGTTCCGTAGCCAAAATGGCAAAACGGAATCCTTATAGTTTCGCCATATCTGTCCGTCCGTCCGCACCTTTGCTCAGAGACTATTAGTGGTAGGAGGCTGTGATTTTGCATAGATACACATATCACTTACGCCAACAAATTGAAAGAATAAAATCTTGAAAACAAACATTTTCTAGGGTATTTCCCCTCTATGTAAATTGGGGGTGTGATTTTTTTGTAACCTACCCCATCATGTGGGGTATCATTAGGAAAACCATTTTTAAATTTAGGGATCCGTTTGTAAAATATTAAGCTTTAAAGTACAATTTTTTGTTAGAGTCAAGTGAGACCCCCCCCCCCCCTGCCTGCTCAATAGTAGTAGTATATATAGTATAGTGTAATAAAAAGGAAAACTATCACAGCTAAGTAGGCTTTACAAGTTTACGAGTAACAGGTGATCAAATGAGAAATAACAACATTTTCGTACAAATTCCATTGAAAAATATTCGGGGGGGGGGGGGACTACGGAACTCTATAGAGTGCGTGACCCGACATGCAACTTGCCCGGTTTTATTATTGGTTACTACACTTGATTTTTTTTCATCTGATAGCATCAAGGAATTATAATAAAGGTCAAGATCACGAAGGCTGTTGTGTTGTTTAATTTTCTAATGATAAATAACAATAATTTCTTATTGTTTTGGGTGTGGCTCGCTGTCGCCTATATCCGCTTTAGTGCTCATTGTCGGGGTCACCAGTGTAGTATAAAGAGTAGGTTTTGTACTTAGGGTTATGTATGGAGAGCAAATAAAAATGTTCGACTCACAGTACCGACGTATATTGTTCAATCAGTTCAAATTCGGCGTCCATACACTCAACACTATATTATCACTACAATAGCTCGTTTAGCAAGTACATAGAAGGCACAATAGGGAAAGGCGCAAGCTTAAGCACAGCGTATAAAGCAATATAAAATTACTAGTAATAATGTCCATCAAGCGATACAGAGAAGCGCGTGGCTGCGACACGACAACGTGTTCACGGCGTCGAGGTTAGCTAACGACTCCTGACATCAGTTCCGCCAGGCGGCGCGTGCGTCGCCGGCCAGTACATAAGCCTGCGTTATATGCATTGAAGTGGTAGTGATGAGGCGTTGTCGATAACTGATATCGATAAATTTCTTACGACAAGCCGATGATCATACTGATGTTAAATATTTATTGCTAAGTGTAAATAGATATATATATAGTGTATGTATGTGTGTGGATAAGTATCCCTACATATATTTCACATATATACTAATAATTAGTGGTTCTTGTCACAGGGTAATATTACATTGGAAGCGAGCTATGTCCAAGAAGCGCTCGAGGGATGGTTTGAAAGCCTCGTGCATGACAACGCCGACTTTGGTAAGTACTTCTTTAATTTTTTATGAATTAGTGGCGTGGTATTCATATCTTGTTTTTACCTCGCTGAGCAATAATGCAGAAAATAAAGACACCATATACTTCTACTACCACCATAAACTTAAACTAGTATTATATATAAATTAATAAAGCTTGTTGTTTTGACATTTCTTGAAGAAGATTCACTTTGACTTTACTTTTTTAGGATTCCGTGGCCAAAAGGGCAAAAACGGAACCCTTATAGTTTCGTCATGTCTGTCTGTCTGGCCGTCCGTATGTCGCATTTTACTCAAAGACTACTCAATGAATATTGATGTTTTTTGATAAAAAGGTGTCCTGTAGTAGCCGCTATATAATTTGATAGCTTAATAATAAAAATAAATATTTGTTGGGGGGCACTCCATACATGTAACAGAAGCTGATTTTTTCAGCATACGTCAGCGTGTGCTACATCATTCGACAGGTCTTTCAAAAACATTTTAAGGTTTCTAATAAACTTTATTGATTGAGTGAATATTTTGGAAAATAATCGCTCTGAAAGTAGCATAAATTGTCCCACCCCTTTAACTTTTGAACCGTGTGGGCAAAAAATATGAAAAAAATCACGCTTAATAAAAGACGAAACGAAAAAAAATCATGATGGTAGCGCTTAATAAAAGACGAAAAACTGCATTTCTCAACAAAAGGGCGTATGTGCCATGAACATACGCTCTTCTGCCGATGCAATTATTTAAGGCTGCGGAACCCTACACTGAGCATGGTCCGACATGCTCTTGCCTGTTTTTTTATGTTTATTTTTAAATACAACTTACAACTTTAGTCAATAAAACTATTATTATTATAAATGTAAATGTAAAATGTAAAAAATACGTGGGTGGTTTGAAAAGTTTCCGAACTAACAAAGTTACAAGCCATATATTTTTTAAATTAACTTTTATTTTTCTATACTGTCTCCTTGTAACTCTACACACTTCTCTCGGCAATTCTCCCATCTCTCTAACCCGTCCAAGTAGTACTCGGCGATTTTCTCTGCAAAATATAGGTGTTCGCCTCCTCATTTGACGAAAATCTCTGTCCTCCGACCGCAATTTTCAGATGAGGGGAACAAAAAGATGTCGCTTGGTGCTAGTTCTGGTGAGTAAAGCGGATGGTCAAGTAGTTCAAACCGTAATTTGTGGATTTCCATCATGGCAACCGCTGAAGGGTTGCCATGACCACCACTTGGTGAACTTTACCATCACCATTTGGTGAACTTTACCATCAGTAGTTGCAGTTTTTGGACCTCCCGAACGTTCATCATCTCCCAACCTCTCGTGGCCACGTTTAAATTCAGCTGCCTAAGATGTATCTGTATTGAATGATGGCGCTGAGTCCCCATACACAGAATCTGTGTATGATCGCAGATGAGTTGAACTCAGTGTTGCAAAAACAAAAAAATTATGACACTCGATACTCATTTTTTCCATTTTCACAAAAACACTCACATCGACTCACTCAAACGACTGTCGATTAACAACTACGAGTCCAAAACGGCGGAAATTTTGCTAAGTAACTGTAAAAATATGCACAACTAGCCTTTATTGACGAGTGCTACTATCTTCATACTGCGGTCGAAAACTTTTCAGACCACCCAGGTAATTTGTGCTTTTATAAACAGCATTTATTTTTTAAATCTCCTTTATGATGTCACAGTGGTGCATACAGATTAATGTGCAATTTGTGTTGCAGTTTACGTACTGGCTGCTCGAGGCATGATCCTGAGGTTTTCACAGGATCATGCTAGCGTGCAGTCAGCAGCGATAGCCCTTCTGGTAAGTACCTTGGAGTGATCCTGCTAATATGACAATTATGACCGAATACTCAAACGCTTACAGTTTGTAGACGTCGCGCCGGCGTGTGCGCCGTTAACTATATTAGTCACGTAAAAGATATTAGTAAGAGACAGTAATCATTTTGAAAACGACTCAAAGCTGTGTATCGTATTTGGAGAGTATTCGGCGGTTAGCTCGATTTTCTCCATACCCACTTTCACTAACTAAAGTTTAATAAATAATTTTCTTTCACACTCACTCGGTGAACGCTAAGCCGACTATACGTACTACAATATAACCGGTTTCGGCGCAAAATCGCATTAGTTTCTCAAAGTTTTATTTGTGCTGCTTTATAATTAATTTCATCGCGATGTTCGAGGCCAGAGATGGCGTGCAATGCACCATGTGCTCTAACTGGTACGACTTCCTTTGTGCTGCCATCACCGAAGCTGGTTATCGCAGGCCCAGAGACAGAAAATCAACATGGCAATGTTATGCATGGCCTGTAAGAATGGAATAGCAAGTCCATCCAACCCAGCGTCAGGCACATTGACAGCGGGTAAAGCTGCGGCTTACAATGAGTTAGAGAATATTCATCAGCAGTTAAAGAAATTAACAGTGCAAATGTCTGTACTACCTCAGCTGATAGACAATGTCTATTAGCTGAGGTAGTACATACAGGATATCGCGGATCTTAGGTCCATGAAAACCGAGATGTTGGAGTTTAAAAACTCTTTGACTTTCATCCACGGTTGGTCAACTTTCCGATAAACAAATGGAGATCGAGCGTGAAATCCAGTATCTTAAGAAAACAAAAGAAGATATCATACGTTCGGAGTCACGCATTGAACGGATTGACGTCACCCTACGTGATAGTGAGCAGAGATCACGTCGTGTACCATCGACCCCATCAGAAAATTTGTTCACCATATTAGCCAAGATCGACGAAAAAATCAACTATGAAGTCGCCAAAGACCAAATTAACTATATTGCCAGAGTCCTTCAAAGAAATAGCAAAGACATTAAGAACATCATAGTGTCACTGCACAGCCGATACCTACTTAGGGGACGATTTTATCACCGCTGCCCGAAAATGTAGAATACTTAGGGCTACCGATCTGGGACTAAAAGGAGACAATAAGATTTTCGTTAATGATCATCTTACACTCGAAAATAAGCAGTTACTCAACAAGGCGAAGACACTGATGAAGAAGAAGAATGTTTCCTATGTCTGGGTAAAAAATTGAAAATTTTGGTGAAAAAGATTACAACCTCCCCTACACTTACCATACAATCGGAATTGGACATGAAATCATAAAAATAAATCATAAATTATATTCATTGTTATTGTAGCCGCAAGGTTGAGAAACGCTGGTAAGCTCATTTGTTTCTACTCATTCGTTTGCAAAGTCTATCGCTACCCCCCAATATATCGTGCCGTGGCCGAACCGTTCCGTGCTACCGGCACTAATCGCTCTTAAAATAGCCTTATGAAATTGCTCTTAAAGTTATATGTTGCATAATCAGCCAAACATATTGGTATTTTATTAGTTTTGCTACTTCACATTAATGACATTGTTTTGCTATAGCTTTGGATAAGCTTTGTTTATGTTTTACAAGTATTATTTACATGATTTTGATCGCTTTCGTATGTTATTACCAAATCTAGCTAGTTCGACGCTCGATTGGTACATATTGCTATTAATTATAAGGCTTAATAATTTTTCTGTGTCAAGCTTTTACCTAAGCTTAAGCTTTTACCTCCGCTAGCATGTCTCCACATATTCTACTTTACATTATATTCGCAAATACATCACCGCTTCCTCGCACTGTGCTTTATCTACTTAATTTTATCGCACTACCCACCTTTTATTAAAATTATTCATTTTATATTTTTCATTCTTATATTTCTAATTCTTATATTATTTATATTATACAATTGACTAACTACCTCAATCTGTATAATGGTGATTAAAATATATTATCAAAACGTGCAAGGTTTAAGAACAAAAACGTTTTACGTCATACATTGAAAACCGCTGTCAGACTGTGGTCTTAAACGGCCATAGATCGTTACAGGTTGCCCATCTGAAATACCACAAGGCTCGCTCATCGGCCCTTTGTTTTTTATCGTCTTCATTAATTACATAGGCTCGTGCTTCGGCATTTTCAAAATTATTCTCTATGCTGATGACATGAAAATCCTACACGCTGTCTCTAGCATTGAAGATTGTCTGGGACTGCAGCAGGACCTATTAAACCTGCAAAATTACTGTTTCCAATCGCTTAGACCTTAATGTTTCCAAGTTTGTGTTTATTTGCTCTTTCACTCGATACACTCGTACAAATTATATGACATCGTCTTAAATCGAGTAACAGAAGTTAGAGATCTAGGAATCACTTTCGACTCTAAGTTATTATTTGATGCACATGTTGAAAACATAGTTAATAATGTCACGAAGGCACTTGGGTTTATGTTGAGATTGGCTACGGATTTTAAGAATATAAAAAAAAACATTGCAGCTTCGTACGAAGTCACTTAGAATACGCCTCACAGATTTGGAAGCCTAACTATAATAAATACATCGATAGAATCGAGCGTATCCAAAAGCGTTTCCTTCGATTTCTCCAGTATACGAATCGCGGATATCCCGGATATCCCGGATTACTACACGCCTTGTAAGAAATTTCTCATTCTTCCACTACAACAAAGAAGGCTCATAGCGGACTATCTGTAGGTGGACTATCTTCACAAATTTGTTTCGCAGAATACAACGCAAACCAATCCTCCTTCACATTCCTTTTGCTACTTACCTACCGTCAAAACTGTTTTTTGCTACGCGTATGCAAATCTTTAATATTCTCACACGTCAAAGCAATTTGGATTTAAACATATTTAGTATCAGCGTTCCTCAACTCAGGCTTACTCTAACCGAGCGGTTATTCAACTTAGATTAAGTGAGTTTGCCATCTTTTCTTGTATTTATTCACTTTATTTTTTAATATGATTCTCTAATATTAATTATCTATTTTATTATTCTACTACTAATAGCTATTGTTATGCTTATAGTTATTATTATTATTTTTGTATTTTATTGTATTACCGTATCGTTCACTTTGCAATCCTTAGTATTCTAACAGCGAAAACTTTTAAATGGCCTTCAATTTATGTTCCACGCTGTCATGATCTGTAAGTGCTAGCTGTAAGTTTTCCTAATAAATAAAAAATAAAATGATAAGAAAAATGTGTTTGTATACATTGGATTGTTACGTATCTAAAAGACAAATTTCTAAAAATTTGTGTCAGATCCTATTAGTCTTACAATTGTTGGGGAAAATTTGATAGTAGGTAGTATTAACTTTATAAAGTTTATCCTGAGCATTTTAACGGAATAATTGGTGTCTTCGTTCAGAGCCAAGCGTGAAGGAATGCACCGCCTTCTCGAGCTCTATTAAATCTTTCCGCATTGTACCTTTCTTCAATACACTCCCGTTTTATTGTAAATTAGATCGTTCTATTTTGTAACCAGTGTAACGCCTATCCGTCAGACGCTCCTCTGTAAATACCTTTAATTGCAGGATTCTGCTAATCAACTAACTTCCTATTCTACTTGAACTCGTTATAACTTACTAAATGTGTTTACTTTTAGACGGCTGTGAATCCCGATCTTCTACCGATATATTTAATGTCTATATCCGAAATAGACAAGGAAACTCTATCTAAATCTAAAAAGAAACATAAAAGGAAGAAGGATAAGATGAACGCGGCGGCGGCTGCGATACTTAAAGCTGAACAAACAAAAAGCGAGGTCGAACAAGTTGCACAACCAGTTGTAGTACCTGAAGTCAAAGTTGAAGAACCTAACGTTGAAACATTGCAAGTGGCATGCATTGGTCCAAGTGCTCCGATCCAAACAGAGGAGAAACAACTGCAAGAAACAAATAATAATACTGTTGAGCAAGAAAATGTGATCAAAAAAGAGAAAAAACGAAAATATAAATTGGACTGCGAACCCACTAATAACACAAATAAGAAAACTGTTAAGTCACAAGCTCCGAAACCAAAACCAGTGGCAACAAAAACGAATAATAATAAAAAAAAGAATCAAAATCAAAAGCAGGGGAAGAAGGGGAATGTTAAGGAGATTAAAAAGTATACAGACACGTGGTCTAATAAAGCGTGTGAGCCAAGAGCCGAGTGCTCTAAGAGAGTTGACAGCTCCAAGAAGAACAGGCCTAATGTACTGGTGAAACCTGTCAGATGCACCAGGGACAAAGCTCTGATGTTAGCGGTCGAAGACAGTATTTCCGGCTTTAACTTTATGATGGATATGCATTTAAAGAATCTTCGGACGCTCTTGAATCGAGTCAAGAGTTTTTGGTAAGTTTACTATAATTATGTTTCTTTTTCATTGCGTCCAAATAAGTAATGCTTTATTGCTTTAAAATTGTGTCTATGTCAATTTTATTTTTATGAAAATGCGAAAGCTTGGATGGATGGTTGTTACTCAAGACAGACTGCACGGGTCGCGATGAAATTTGAAAAAAAAAAAAAAAAAATTTGGACAAAGATAGATTATAACCTGGAATAAGTGACTTTGGTTCTTTTACGTAATATGTATCTTTTCAGTGCCAAAGCCAAGAGAGAAGTTATATCAGCGGAAGATAAAGTAGTTGCGAAGAATCAAGGACAGGCCTTCCGTAAGGAGATGATCAAACAATGCAGTGAATTGGAAAGGTAATTTATTATTATGTTTGTGTGTAATAGGATTCATATTGTTATGGTATGGTCGACTGATTCATCCTTGTGAGCTCTTTACACCAATCAGGGGTTGGGTTTAATAAAAATATTAGTTCCATTCCTACATTATAATAATGTTTGAGTATAATAATGTTTGTTTGCAGCGTTATCAACCAAAATAACTCTGCAGACAACAGCGTGCGAGCGGGTCTGGTCGGCAGCGGAGTAACACTCGCTCATATTGATTCCAAACTGTACCAAAACTACAGGTAAAATAGCAAAAATCAAACTATATAAATAGGCGTTGGTAAACACATTAAAGTATAGGTGGCAAATAAAAACCATTAAGTTAAAAGACCGTCTAAGTCACTTTGGAGGTAAAGACCCAGTTACAACACTTGTGATAACGTCATGATTCTACATGTACATGTAAAGACAAGTTCGCAATCAATAGGGAAAGCCGGAGAAATGAACAAGGCAATAAAACCCGCGGCCACTAATACTTTATATGGGGGGAGGGGCATAATATTTATAGTAGACTTAACTTTTATTTTAAATATTTAATTACAAATTATTGTTACAGGAAACCAATTATCAGCTGTAAAAAACATGCAGCAGAGTTGGACGACCAGCTAGCCACTCTTATTGCTAAACTCTAAATATATTTATAATTATACGTATGTTGATGTTATGTGTACGATAATAAGTGTATTAATGATAACAACTATTAAAAAATTAAAATATTGTTTTACAAAAAATAACAGATGAACGATGATGTATTTCGATTAATAGATGTCACACGCCGCAATTCAAAAAGTTGCGGCGTGACGTCACACTTGTTGATAGATTATATCGACAAATGTCACGTCACATTTTAACCCACACCGCAAAATATTTGATGTTAGTTAAAATAAATATATATATAAGAAATACATAAAAATCCGTTCTGATGTTATTTTTTGACGTGATAACGTCTTATAATTCGATGACGGGGTGCACGAACACGCACGAAAAGTGTCCACCACCACAGCCACGGTCACGTTATTGATTGGTTGCTAAGCAGTCACGTTATTTACTGGTTGCTAAGCAACGCGAATGGCGATCCCGCTTGCTGATAGGCTGAAGTATTGTGGCCGTCGGGCGCATGCGCCCGGGGCCCACTAAAGCTGTCACAGGCATGGTTGTTTATTATAATATCATCAATGTTTTGGCGATTACAGCGACATGCTATACAATTGGAAATAAAATAAAATTGTCACAGGCATTATTGTTTATTACAATGACAACAATGTTTTCATAAGACGTTATCACGCAAAATTATCATTCAACGAGAGAACAATCAATTTAACTTTCGACTTCAAAGCTAAAATATTATCTATCAATTGGGCAGTTGACTTCAACGACATTCAAATAATTCACACTAATCAGGCAATTCTCAAAATAAATGTTCGTTCACAATTAAACCATAACGTTTTACTTCATACAAATTTCTACGGTTTTGATTTAGCAGCTGGGTAGCAGGGTAATCATAACGGTAGAAATTATATTAGATTAAAGTATTAAAAAAATACAGTTAATTATTGACAAATATGTCTGGGTGTTTATATGTGAATTATGGGTAAGTACGCCAGCCGGGAGATAAAAGAAACCAGAGTATAAGTAATACTAGATTTAATTAATTTCGATATTAGAAATTACAATTATTTAAAAGGTATGTCTAGACTCGGACGATGGTGGTACCGAAGTGCCCTATGCTAAAAGATCTAGAATCTATGTCATCTCGGCGTGGTGTGTTCGGCAACGACACGAGGCGCCGAGTCAGCAACTCCGTGGTATGTAAGATCTAGAATCTATGTCATCTCGGCGTGGCGTGATCGGGGACGACACGAGGCGCCGAGTCTGCAGCTCCGTCGTATGTAGGTCGTTGCTAGTTGAGAGTGCAGGCATGGCTCGTAATTCCTCCCCTCTTAGAACAGCAACTATTTGAGAACTTTGAGCGAGAATGTTGCTGCCGGATCCTTCTCTGGTTTGAGTGCCGTTGGTGTAGAGTATCTGGCATCTTCAGGTGATGGTTGCACTGTTACTACGTTAGTGCGTAGTACCTTCTCGGGTGGTGATTGCACTGTTACTACCTTAGTGCGTAGTACATGGCGACGGATTGCGACGACGGTTACGAGTATGACTGCACCGACTAATATTCCATAGAAAGGTATGGTCGTATGGTACAATGTTTCTGTTTGCTCGACAGGTTGCAACTCTATTGGATGCTGGAGTAGTATCTTATCCTCGATACTGTGCAGATTTTTCAGATTGATGGTGTTCAACTTGAAGTGCGGGATTGCTATAGACTGGTTGTCGCCGTAGGTTGCGTAGGGTATTTCAGTTATCTTGAGCGGCTGTCCTTTTACTACGTCATTCGTGTTGACGATTGTAAGTTCCTCCGTTCTAAGGTGACATGTTTTTGGTATAGTTGCCAAATAGCTTCCATTGAGAATTACATACTCGTGCCGGTCACATTGTAGCTCTACTTTTGCCGGTTTCGGGAACACTACAGTATAATGTTGGTCGTCCAGTTGTTCTAGGGCTTGTTTGCTCAGGGTTATCCTAGTTGGTGAACAGGTCTTGTCGATGACTTGGTCCACAATCAGGCTCTGCATGCAGTCTCGTTGTTCTCTCGGTCGATTGTTGATAGTTTCCTCACAGATGTGAAATTCATTGAACTTCGGGCATTCAGCCTCTATGTACATGAATGCTTTCCCATCGGTTGCTATATAAGGATATGGTGGAATAGGACTTTGAGAATACTTATTAGGGACGATTGCTAATTTATACAATTTGGATGTGCCAGGAGAAATGACCGGGACTTTAAAGACAAAAACTATTCTGTTATCTGCGTAGAAGTAACTTGGCTTTATAATTCTATAGTATTCCCTTAAATCTATATTTAGTACCTGCTCTTCATTATATAAAGATTTTAATTGGTTGACCATACCTTTTAAAATATCATATTTAATCATACTATGATGTGTGCTGGAAGCACGGATAAAAGCTAAACTATCCTCTATTCTAACTAATGCTGACGTTAAATCTTGCACATTTTCGCTTATTATAGTTAAAAGTTGATTAAACCTAACAAACTTTAATAAGTTTTGGTCATAAGTTTTACTGTGGATGACAGACTCCAAAGTACTATTGATTTTTTGTTGGTTATCGGTTATTTGCGACAGTAGTACATCGTTTTGTGTCATCCATTCCTTATTGAGACTTATATGTTGTTTTAGTTCGGAAGAAAGTGTATTTTCATTATTTTCTAATATTTTAATGGCGGAATTATATTTTTGAGCGTCTTTGTAGTCCAAATTTCCAGTGATTTCTTTTATTACTGTACCCAAGCCATCGAAGAGACTTCTTTTGGTGCGATGTGATTCCAGACTGTCTATCTGCTCGTGAATCTTTACCAATTTATTAGAAATATAATTAATTTGAGCTTCATACAATGGAAATTTTTCGCTATCCAGTTTAGACTCAAATAAGTTTAGTTGCGATTCTACTGCACTAAGTCTACTTTCGATGTCAGTCAGGTTTAGGTAATGTAAAAATGGATGGTAATGGGTTATAAATTTAGTTGGACCAAGGTCAAAGGGAAGCAACCCGGGGCCGTCACCCAAGTAATCAAGTCTTATCTCGAGCGTCATTGTCAGGTGGGCGGTCGTTGTTAGCAGTAATCTGTAACAATTTTGATGATTTAGGAACACGCTTCAGACGATTTTTGGCAATGGGACCTTTCTTTTTTGATGTATAGATGTGTATTGGTAGGTTGGCTAGTACGATATCCTCCGTATAACGAGCTGCGGTCTTTTGCCGACTCGCTTGGGGGTTAGTAACAAAAACTTGTTGATTTAGTTCATAGTTTACTTCCGGTTCACGAGACTTATTACAATTTTCTATTAGGCTGGTACGATTTTCTAACGACGATTCATTAATTAGATTATATGCTATTTTCATTCGCTCCCGGTGATTTAATATATATTGTTGCATGAAGTGCTCTGATACGTTTATATTTAGGGGATCGCGTGGGTCAAAATGACCTCGAATTATATCATGGGGCCTACATTTTGTAAAGCTATGTATTGAGCTGTTATATGCTAATAACGCATAGGGAATTAGATTAGCGATAGTTTCAGTTTTGTGTTGTAATTGTAGTATGCGCAAATGCTCTAACAATGTTGAATGATATCTTTCAATTATTCCATTATCATTTGGTGAGTGTGCTAACGTTTTATGGTGTATTATTCCGTGAAGTCTTACGAACTCAGCAAAGAGTTGGTTCGCAAACTCTGTCCCGTTATCTGTGACAATAGTTAGAGGCAATCCGTGGTGGGTACAATAAGTTATTACAGCTTGTAAAACACTTAGGGCTGTTCCATCTCTCAAGTGGTAAGCTTGCCCGTACTTGGAAAAAACGTCCATGAATGTTAAATATTTTTCATTCTGTACCGTAAAAATATCTAGGTGTACTCTTTCTAAGGGTTTAGTTGCTGGCGGGACGATATTCAATTGGGGCCTAATCGGGTTACGGTCATACTTCGATTGTCCGCATATAGCGCAAGCATTAATATATTTAGTTATCTCTTCTTTCATTTTAGGCCAAAAATAAACGCGAGATAGTGCTAGGTAACATTCGGTTATGCCGCGATGATTAGTTTTACCCTCGTGATAATTTCTAATAATTCCTTGCTGCCTTAAATACTCTTTTACATTCTCTAATTCGTGTTTAGTAAGGGATAGGTTCATGCTTGAATTTTTAAAATTATTCTGTATAATAGGGACTATAGAGTACATTCCTAGTGGTGGTGTAATTTTAAGGCCGGTTCTAATTTTTGGATTGACATGTTCTTTAATTGCATTGACTACATCCTGCTCGAGGTTCGATTCGGACACTTGTATAGAGGTGTGCGTATGCGTGTCAAAAGGTCTTGTAGTGATTGGACGTCTTTTAATATTGCCTACTATAGTAAAACTTATCTGTTTGTGAAATTTATTCAAGGGTTCTTCGGTTATGGGAACCTCAAGGATGGGGTTTTCATTACTTGTGTGGGCGGTAGCTGTAGTAGAGTCCGATATAGATGAAGGTTTTTCAGTGTGATGAACTATCAAGGACTCTGTTTCCTGATTATTAATTTGAATTCGTGATAGAGCGTCTGCGTTGGTATTAGATTTGCCTTTTTTATATACTATTGTATAGTCGTATTCACTAAGTTTAAGGCGCCACCTAGTCAGTCTTGAATTAGGTTCCTTGACGTTCATTATCCACTGAAGTGGTTGATGATCGGTAATTATTTTGAACTTACGACCGAAAAGATAGGGCCTGAAGTATTGAGTTGCCCATACTATAGCCAAAAGCTCCTTCTCTATAGTACTGTAATTAACTTCACTATCATTTAGAGTCCTAGATGCGTAGCAGATAGGTTTGTCCGCTCCTACAGTCCCTTGAGATAGGACTGCACCAATTGCGACGTTTGATGCATCCGTCGTCAGTATAAAGTCTTTTGAGAAGTCAGGGTATTGTAGTATGGGGTCGTTAGTCAGTAGGGATTTACATTTTTCAAAACATTCGATGTAGTCGGAATCTAAAACTATTTTCTTTGATTTTTTTAAGCATTTCGTCATAGGTTTTGTAATACGAGCAAAGTCGGGTATGAATTTACGATAATATCCCATGAGTCCTAGAAATTGTTTAATTTCTTTGGGGGTCTTTGGAAGTGGATATTTTTGAATAGCTAAAACTTTATCGGGGTTAGGTTTTATACCTTCCCCACTAATGATATGACCTAAATATGGTGTTTCCAACCTCAAAAATTCAGACTTGTCCAACTGTATTTTAAAGTTGGAGTCACGCAATCTATTAAATACTTTCTCTAGATTTACCATCATTTCTTGAAGACTGGTCCCGAATACGACAATATCGTCGAGATATACCAGGCAGATCTCGTTTTGGAGTCCGCGGAGTACCTCGTCCATCACCCTTTGAAACGTTGATGGGGAATTTTTGAGTCCCATCGGCATACGCAAGAATTCGTAGTGCCCGTGCTCTACAGAGAACGCTGTTTTAGAAATATCGTCTGGATGTGTCTGTATTTGGTAGAAGCCCGAAAATAGGTCCAAGGTCGTGAAGTATTGACACCTTCCTAGCTTGTCAAGGACGTCAGTAATGTTAGGGATAGGATATTTGTCATTAATAGTTTTGTCATTTAATTTTCGGTAGTCCACAACGAGTCTCCATTTTTGTTCCCCAGTCGCGTCGATTTTCTTCGGCACTACCCATATAGGGGAGCTCCATGCGGAGTCTGAGGGTCTTATGATGCCTTGACGTAGCATTTTAGCGATTTGTTCCTTAACTTCTTTCCGGTGCACAAAGGGGTAACGATAACTTTTGGTATAAATCGGTATTTCGTCTATAGTTCTAATGCGGTGTTTTATTTTATTAGTAAAACTAAGAGGTTCGTCATCTAAATAAAATATGTCTGCATAACGACTGCATAAAGTTTCTAAATTAGTTTTTTCTTCGGCGTTTAAATGACCGGTACGTAAGCGCGACAACACTCGGCTTACGCGTTGAGGATCTTGTTCAGTGCTATTGCACTCGGTATTGAATGCATACGCTTCGAAAGGATGGTTTAAGCGTTCGTTCGGGATAATTATATCGGTGTCGGTTGGGTTCTCTAACTCTAATATGGCTATTTCGTCGCTAACGTTTGTAATACATTCGTGCACGATGCAATTGCACAAGATCTGTTCGGTTACGTATACGTCGCCGTCATAGTTATACATCTGTATTTTTACTAGTTTACTAGAGCGCGCGGGTATTGTTTCTTGAGAGTTTAAGTTTCTACAAGTGTAAGGTAGCATGGGTATACTAGCATTTTCCGTAATTAAAAGGTTATGCTTAAGATCTATTTGACAATTATTCAAGATATCCAACCCTAATAGCCCATCGAAATCATTATGGAATCTATAGATGAATAGTTTAATTAATTTGCTTTTGTAAAACTCTGGAAAGTTCTGTAACGTAATAGAATAATTATGTATACTACTCATACGAGAATTAGTTACTTCGAAGGGGTCAAAGTTCAAAGGTATATGTGAAAAATAATTCTCGACGGCTTCGGGGCTTATAAAGGATTGATTTGCCCCAGTATCGACAAGTAATTTTAATGGAGGGTTAGCTATCTGTACATAACGAAGTTCCCTTTTTGATTGTAAATTTAATTCTATTTTGGTTCGGTATTCGGGATAGCCTCGCGAAAATTTGAGTCATCGTTTTCGGTCTCATAAGTAAACTCCTGCTGGCCTTCATTGCAATTATAGTCATTATAATGGTCGGTATAGTTAACGTCATACGCAGTGCATTCGGCCCCGTGCTCGTTATCGTAGTCACAATAGTAATATGAGTCATTAGGGTCAGCTGTCACGTTGAAGTTTACCTGTCGCGATTTAAAATAATTGTTAGATGGCGGGTTCCCTGATCTTTGCCAATCATGTCCTGTCATTGTCGGTGGAAGGGATTTGGGTACAAAGTGACTGACACCGCTCATTGGCTTATGCCCTGAGGAGAATGGTTGATCATTCCTAGGTGGTATCTTAAATACCTTACTACGCGGGTTATAGTTCGGTGGCGGTGCGCGAAACATCTGTTGGGTACGGCTAGGCCCAGAAACTGGGGCAAGCTGCGGTTGCGAGTGCCCCTGCTGGTGAGCTTGTTTCTGGTCAAACCTGAACGCGGGTTTCCACTGCGAGGTTTGCGGGGGGATATGTATATGCGTGGGCGTATGCCCGTTTGAACCTAAATATGGTAAATTACCTCTAAGTGAAGTAGATGCAACCTCACCTGCAAACTTTGCACCATTTAATTGCGGCGTGTAATTCGCGCTGTATGCGGTGTGCCTATCGTTTACTGGGTCACCTCTTCGCTGTAGGTAAATTACATTTTGTTCGTCGTTGACAAATTCCAGAGCCTTTTCTATTGAATCGGGTCTCATACATCTAATACGAGAGCCCAAAGGTTCTCTTAGACCTCTTATATAAGATTTTAATGTTAATTTTTTATACAACTCGCGTTTAGCTTGTACGGTGGTAGCCACGTTATCGTGTAACGTAACATACGTCATTACCATGCTAAAAAGGTTCTGGCATCTGTCGTAAAATTCCTGCGGTGTGCTGTTACCTTGGAATGACATAGCAATATCGTTATAGAGGGCAGTTTCATCCCTCTGATCGGCAAAATTATTTACGAGTAATTTACGTATCTCTGCCCAACTACTAGGAATGCCGTTCGAGTTTATCGTCGCGGCGGCTGGGCCAGTAATTTTATTTAAAATACTATTAATTAAGCAAATATTAGTTAACCTAAAATTTGGGTCATCTTTTATGTAAGCCTCTATCAAGGTCTCACATATTGCAATAAATCTAGTTAAGACGTTAGGGTTGCCGTCAAATTCTGGCACCGCTCTAACAGCCTTATAAATTTCATCTACGGTGAATGACATTTTTTGTTCACTGAAGAATACGTCTAACTCTAAATCACTAAAATCTAAGTGTCTATGTTTGTCTAAATCCCTATTTCTAAGTTCCTGCCGGTTCGAGACAGGTGTCTCTCCGGTTTTCCGTAGGTGGAAAATTTTGAAGGAGGGACAAGGAAGCAACACTAAGAAAAACTTTCAAAGTACTTACATATAAAAAATCTGCATGTCTGGTTCTCGTATTGATTTTCGAATACGCCCTCGGCCGGTGTAGATTCGTAGGTTGATAGATTCTTGTCTTCGGAGCGAACGCGGGTGGCGACTATGCGAAGTCAAGCCAAATCCGATTTCTAGGAATATACGCGCCGCGAATTTGTCCCGAAGAAGTACCGACTGCGCCAATTATGGGTAAGTACGCCAGCCGGGAGATAAAAGAAACCAGAGTATAAGTAATACTAGATTTAATTAATTTCGATATTAGAAATTACAATTATTTAAAAGGTATGTCTAGACTCGGACGATGGTGGTACCGAAGTGCCCTATGCTAAAAGATCTAGAATCTATGTCATCTCGGCGTGGTGTGTTCGGCAACGACACGAGGCGCCGAGTCAGCAACTCCGTGGTATGTAAGATCTAGAATCTATGTCATCTCGGCGTGGCGTGATCGGGGACGACACGAGGCGCCGAGTCTGCAGCTCCGTCGTATGTAGGTCGTTGCTAGTTGAGAGTGCAGGCATGGCTCGTAATTTGTGTGTATTTCGGTGTGTATGTGTTTTAATAGATGTAATATGACATTTTGCAACTTCACTTTGTAACCTTAGCGAGTTTTTAAGCAACGTCGTTTTCGTTTTGGCTTACAGAGTATTTTTATATTTCGTTTTATCTTAAAAAGTGATAAAGTTTTGGTCCATATTAGTCTACGACATATTGACATGGCAAACGTTATATGTGTTTAGACGGGGAACCTACACCCGCGCAGTAAACACCAGATTACCTATAATCCGCGATGTTTCCCGTCGGACGTGTTTATTAAATTTAAACTCGCTCAGATTTATGTTTAAAATTAATATGAAAATTGTCATGTCGCGTCGTAGCTATATTTTAAGGAAAATATTTTTCATGTGAACTGTTACAATAAGTAAGTGTATTTAGTATGTAAGTTCCCAAGTATTATCATGTAAAATTCCCGAAATTGACATTTATTTATAGTCACACCATCATATAAAGGTAAGGCACGAGATGATAGACATCGGTGACACTGACTATAGAATTCCCAATAGTATGTCTGTAATTTCTGACATACCTTTACTGGTGGTCGCGATAGGACACCTACTGGGTTGTATTCACACGTCTCCCTTCTCTTTCTGAGCATGATGCCCAGGATGTTGCTAAGATGGAATTTAATGAATTTCTATTGTCTGAAGTTTTTCACTACATCCTTCACTTCTGATTAGATTTTTTTGCTGATGTGACAGAATTCCCAATGATAGGTGTTTGTTATTTGTTACATACCTATGCTGGTGGTCTGGAATGTCTGGATAGAACACCGACTGGGAAATAATTCCCTTTTTCCTCTGGACTCTTTATGTGTAGTGCTCCAAAGGACAAGTGCCTGATCTCATTTCTGAGATTGGAGAGAATAATAATATAAGTTCATTTGTTCCAACAAATAAACACATGACAAACACAATTTTTTATTTTTATTTATTTATTATTATTGTATGGTTTACTGTTTGGACCCCATCTGGGTAAAAGCCTCCTCCATTTTCTTCCATTGTTGTCTGTCTTTTGCAGTATCCATCCAGTTCTTACCAGCCAGTGAACTAATATCATCCACCCATCGTTTTCTAGGTCTGCCTACATGTCTCTTTCCGAGTGGACCTGTCTATTCTGTAGTTCGTACCGCCCACCTTTTGTCTTTGCATCTAGCAACATGTTCTGCCCATTGCCATTTAATTTTTAATGCATGTTTTAAAACATCAGTGAGTTTTTTTTGGAGAGAATACCCACTTGGAAACAGTTTTGTAACTTCCCACCTTGACCATCCGTCTCGTTAAGCGCACAAAGAGCCCGACGAGAGTAGAATAGGAGATGTGGTTCCTCCATTATTTATTTTGTCACAATTTATCGACAGTTGGATGCTTTATTGACTCCTTCTGTCAAGTTCATGAAACTAGATGTCGCTGTCGTAATAAAAAAGTTGTGGGAACGTGGTCCTGAGCACTCTTATAAGGCCACAACAATGTTCTCAATTGACTAAGTCCATATCTAAGCTTTCGACGATGTACCATAAAATCGGATTCGAATTTAAATATATGTCAAAATATTTTTGCTATGATCCAAACATCAAGTTAGAGTGAATCTTTTCTCGCTTTATTTCGTGTCTATATCTTGTAAAAAAACGTAAGTTTCGTAGGTAAATCAAACTCCTGTATTCGACAAACATATTTTATGTTCCACGGCTTCTAAACACATATTATGTTTTTTTGTATTTTTAATCAGATTTCGGGAATTTTACCACTGTGCAAATATGATGTTGTTTATGTGTTAAGAATATAAATGTACTTTTAACTAAAGAATGTATTTAAAAAGTTTAATATTGAGAACAGAAACAACCAAATAAGATCTACAGTAGGTTGAGATAGAGAAAACTGAGAATTATAGTAGGGCCAATATAATAGATCACATTTAAGATTTGTCACACCGGCTCTACACGTTGGCCCTAACATCGGCCCCAAAGCCAACGTCCAACGTGTGGATCTAGAAAATAGCTTAATATTTTTTATTTAACTTTATTAAAAACCCTATCAAACAAGGATATTTTCAAATCAGTCGAGCACCGATTTTTTTTTATACTAAATGTTGAACCCGAATGGCGTGGCATGACTTGACAGTCAACATCCCCATTGTTCAGTAAACGTGTGTCCGCCGCTACGAAGTCAAATTTTTATTAACTGTCAAATGTGATCTTTCATATTAGCCCTGGGATATGGTTGGTTGTAAATGGCTTATACTAACATCTGAACAAGCATTGTTACTTTAAGTATCGATGTTTATTGATTATTACTTGACTTCATTTGTGTCCTAATTGTCATAATTGTCTAAGTAGTAGATAGGTATATGTGTAGATTCAACTCAATTCATGTATTAACAAGTTCTTCTTAGTTAATACTTTAGGGTAACTAACAGAGATAGGCGGCCTCATCCGACGACAAATAGCGAATAATTCGTTTATTCACCTCACGATATTCTAGGCAAAATCGCAAAAGACACAGAAGAAGCAGGTTATAAGATATTCATGGCAGATATTCGAATAATTAAAAGCACTATTCGTATTAAACCCTGTCAAACGTTGGAGTTTAAAACTTACAACGGTTTATTACACCCTTTTGTAAAAACTGGCATTTTTTCATTTGGCTTTCTTGGTTGCAATATTACATAAAGTACTCAATGGAGGAGAGGTTTTTTTTTCTTTTTTTTTTCAACACTTGAATGGTTTTTATTTTTATAATGTTTGTATTCCTATTTTGGCATTTTAATGGTGAACGACTACGGGTACTGTTACAAAAGTCTAATTAAATTACAAAAAAATTTTTTAATATTTTGTTTAGTCAAAAATCTACAAAAAGGATATCAACAAACATTCTGGAACCATAGATATATATAAAAAATTAAACATATTAACTACTCATTTCCATACCAGCACAAAGCACCGGCAGTCTTAATAACAAATGAAAAATGCGTTGTTTTTTACATAAGGGTAAATTTGGTGTTGCTTGCAGGTGTGGTTGTCCCCAATGTATTTACACAGAATACCGAGAGTGCCAACAGAACACAACCTACATAGAAGACGCTCTTGACGCACGCTCACATATACATTGCAGATGGACGCGCGATGTCGTGTTCGATTCATGTATGTGAAATATGTCTGTGTACGCGTTGTTAGAGTGAAGTACGTGTGAAGGTTGTCTTACAGTACTAGAGGTATTCTGGGGTATTTAAATGTATGTACTTTGTGCTTTTGTGTGAATTGTAAGGTTACGACTGAGTATCCTTGATATTAGTCTAAATACTCTGGAAAATTTATTAAAGTATATTTGTATGTATTTTTATGTATATGAGTATATGTATATTTTATTTTTTATGATCAAAAGTCCGCCTTTACAGAACATAAACTCAATAAATAAATAAAATACGAGCATTACAGCACAAGTGAAAAAACTTTAAAATAACTTCAAAGTTTGTAGATTTTTTACAATAAAATTTATCATCATCGCTATGTCACGTGAGTTCCCTCATGTGATCAGCATTTTATCTCTATCTTATATTTTTGAAGTCTTTTGTTTCTTATTATATGGAAAAGAATAACGTAATCTGATTGTACAGGATTTTTTTACACACTGTATAAGGCTAATAAATGGGATATCTACTCCAGTCCTACCAACTTCGGCAATCTTGGACGCGTAGGTATGAGTATATTGTTATAGAGTAAAATCTAAAACGTGTCGGTGTACCAAACACGTCCACTTCAGACAATGTACAAGTACATACACATTATTATAAGATTATAGATTAAGTACATAGACCATAATATTACAGATATGGTATTTTTCAGTCTAGGCTGCCCGTTGTTGGCCAAGGGCCTTCCTCGACCGTTTCGACTGCTGCTGACTAAATCGTAGACCGCTATTACTAGACCCATTTGGATCCGTCTGCGGATTTCTTCTTTCTGCTGATTTCACCAGTCGATACGGTCTTAATGTTGCATTTCATCATACGGTCGGTCGGTCATAACGGTTTAGGTTTTTAAGGAGGTTCATATTGTTGTCGGATGGGGCACATCAGTGTCAAATAGTTTCACATATTTATGTTAGATGTAATCAATTCTGAATGTTACCCGTAGAACTTTTATTATCGCTTGGCCAAACCGTTAAATATCACTTAATTTTTAAATAATAACAAAAAGCGCAATGAAAAAATTGAATATAATTTCAAGCTCATAAAATGTGGCGTTCTTACTTCTAGGAAGGTAACTTAAAAAGTTTAAATTATTTTACTTTCTCAAAATATCTGTTCTTTTTTAACTCTTATAGTTTTGTAACAGAACTGTTATCAATTAATTTGTTGATACTTCCGAAAAGTAGCTAATATTGTGTATTAAATATCAAAGCCGGTAAGTCACACCTGATGAATGGGGCCAAATTTGAAATTTTAAATGTTCATATTTCTTTTTTTTTTTAATCAAGATATATTATTAAACTCACAACGTAAATAACGATCAAAACCGATGGTTTCTTTCATATCCCGGTATGTCATAGTTATGGGTTAATCAAACTCAAGCACGTCCGCGACGACCAATGAGGAAAAAGTATGGTGTCCAAGATGGTTGCCATTTCCATGTGTTATCGGGAGTGAAGCAGGTTGCCGTCGTTGTTTTTATTAAATTTAATTAATGGAAATAGTTCAAATCTATGTGTGACCCGGCTATAGCACGAAAGAAATCCGTGTGTCAAAAAGTGATACAAATATTTCTTTAATTTTACAGCAGTTTTAACATTTATTATTTTCGTTTTTTCTTAATTTAATCAAGCATTATGAATAATTATTTATTGCTCTTCATTATTATTTGTTATTTTTTTTGTTTTTTATAAAATATCATTAAGTAAGTAGCTACCCTAAGTATGTTCCCTAATACTGGGATTTGGCAAAGCCAGATAAGTTTATTTTCACTACTTTTCAAAACTAGGCAAGACCACAATGTTTTTTTTTCGAACTTCGGTACATTGCGCTAGTGTAAGTACATCAAACACCGGTATGTCCATATTTTAAACTGATTTTCTAACTTAACCCTTTATTTTTATTCTAATATACTTAACAATTCCTAGTTGAGTTATCGTTCCATATTAAAACGCATAATTCAGAAAAGTATAGCCAACATATTTCTTTCATTTCCCAATTTTCACTTGTGAGTGGACGTACCGGGTTTTGATATTAGACTACACGTTGATGTTTAAGTAGTAATTAAATTGATTGATGTGTACGGCCTTATTTTGTTTAGGTGTACCAGAATCTCACCTTCATCACATCTTTTTTAAGTTAAGAATTTTATATACCAGTGTGACTGACAAAGTACGAGTTCGACTGATTCCTACTGCGATTTAGACCATTGATACTTTTTCTTTTAATTATTAAAAATGCGGCAGTATGTAATATTATTTGTTATGCTTGTATTAGTTTATGATAAGTATAATCATTAAAATGTGTATTATTAAGTGTAGAATAGGGAGCTACGTCTGCCAACAAACTGTGTTGCAGTTTGGCAGAAGTACTCGTATGTGTTTGTTATACTTGATTTTCTTATTCTTTTAACACTTTTTCTTTTCTTAATATCGAGTTGATTTCTAATCGCCAGTCGTGGAGAGGAACGGAAAGAAAAAGTATATTTGGATGTTTATGTCTTTCATTTTTTATTATTCAATGCGAAAACTGACATTCACGCGTTTGGAGCGGCTGTACCAAAATATATACTTTGTTCAAGGAATGGGGATTTCTTAGTCCTATTGAGACATATATTGGTAATGAGCTTGTGAATTCACAGTAATTCAATAAGAAAAAATACGATCAAAACTTTTAGACTTTTTCGAATAACGATCAAGACTTTTTCGTCCGAGTAAGTAGGTCTTGGACCTACTTGCCTAAATTTCTAAATTTAACTTCCCCATTTTTCATCAGATTCTGGTACACCTTTATGCATTGTTTCGTTTTCATCGACTTTATATAATAAATGTCTTATTAAATGTGTAAATGTTTTTTACTTGGCGACTGTCACCGAAAATACCACCTTAACCTGTCTGTGTGTAACCTTTACAAACAGATCATATCCTTTACAGGCCACTTACCACAATACCTACGGGGAGGACACGTAGATAATAATATCTTGGGACAACTCACACAACGCTATCCGATTACAAACTAAGCAAAGCTTGTACTATGGAAACCAGACAACTGATAAACACACTTATATATTTCTAAATACATACATATTATAGATAAATAACACCAAGACACAATAAACCATCGTGCTCATCACACAAAGTTTTATCCTGGGTGGGGCATCGAACCCACGACCTCTTGCGTAGCAGTCGGATACACTCCCACCGCGCCACAGAGGCGATCAATAGAGTCAGTGGATAGATTTACTTATAACTTCGGCCACTACTACATTCAGCGCCTGGTTTTCCTCATCACGACCTCATTTTTCTATAATCTTTCCTCATTTCCTCAAAGCCTCGACACTTAAGCCTAAAATATTGCTAAGGCGTTCTTTTGTGCGCATGGACATCAGTATACTGCAAGGACATGCTTCAAATATCGACTGAAAGCCTCTTGAGGAAGCCACCACAATGGATAAAGTTGCGGTCTTCAACAATTTAATTCTTACCTATGTTCCAGTGAAAATAATTCAACTAACACGTCTAACAGCGCCCTGGTTGCCAAACGGTGTACAGATAGCGATGATATGTATAGACGAGGCATTTCCTAAATATAAAAAAGATCGTTCTGACGAATTATTTTCAACTAACACGTCTACCTGTTCCAAATTGCCAGGGCATACCCAGGGGGGTCAGGGGGCATATTAAGCGTAAGTGTCTCGGTCGCAGCCTGGGCTCTTAAAGCTAGTTTCTCTATCTCTTTTATGTTTTTGTTCTGCCTATTCGCACAGTGGTTACAGTTGCAATTTACTCTGTGTCGCTCGTTCGTGTACATTCGCCGAAGTGTACGCTGTGTCCCTCCCCTCAGCTCACGCGAGTGACATCTAAGTTAACGTTGCGGTCCTCTGTTCGTGCGGGTAATTTGAAGATCGCGCTGCTGCCCTCTGCTTGCACAGCGGCTTCCCTGACTGGGCTGGAACTTGTTGTCCACGCAGTGACTTATTTTTCAGTCAGATTTGTGGGTTTTATATTCACTCTGTGCTCCTCTCCTCACGCAGTGAGTTTTTGGAATGCGCTCTGGTCCAGCGGCCCCTGCTCGCTCATCTGCTTCAAAGTTCAAACTGTGTTCACCATCTCTTGCTTGGCCCCTGCTCCTGATCGCGCCGGGGCTTTTACTATTGTGTCTGTTTGCACTGTGACTTAAAAGGTTGCGCTGGGCCTTCTACTCGCACAGTGGCTTCTAAGCTCACAATATGAGCGTCAACACTGTGCCGCCAGATTTTTTTTCCTCACGCAGTGTCACTTAAAATTGCTCTCAATGTTTCGAAAGTTTTCGCTACACTCGCCAGCGGGCGTAGTGACTTTTAAGTTTGGGTTGGGCCGTGTTTGCGCAGTGACTTTTAAACGTTGTTGTTTCCACCAACTCACGTAGAAAATAGATTCACGCTGCGCTTCTCTTCGCTTGCAGTGACTTAAGATCGCGCTGCAGGATCCAGCTTGTTTGGTTGCTAATAAATTAACGCTGAGCTCGTCGTTGGTCAGTGAATTCCATTTTCACGCTACGCTTCTCCGCTTGTAAAGTGACTATTAAGATCGCGCTCCGGTCTACAGCTCGTTTGCGCTGTGCAAGCTACGGAGCGCAGCCCCAGGAGTTCTAAATTCGCGTTGCATCTCTTTGCATGATTAAAAGTTGGTTCCCTAGGTCAATGTTAGAAGCCGCCTGGCTCGCCTTGGAGCACCAACTTGTACTGTTACTTTTCAATTCGTTCGTTCACGAGAAAATTTGAATTGTTACAGCCCCCAGAACATGCCAGCTTTCGAAAAGGCTAGAGCTGTGCCGAGTTGTAAAACAGGGGGATGTCATATCCCGAAACTCTTCACCAATGCTCTTGAGGACGTATTTAAGAGACTGGACTGTACTGGACAGGGTGTATAAATGCCATTTATACACCCTGTCCAGTACAGTCCAGTCAGATGTACACACCATTTATTAAATGGTGTGTACATCTCGCACCTTTCGGTGTCGGAGGAGTCGCTGGAGCAGCTTATCGAGATCCTGCACTGCTTAAGTAGAGCCTCTAGACGTGTTGGTCTCGGAAATTAGGAAAAAACCAAAATCATACTTAAATGAACATATTATGCCGAGACCAATTTTATGTCATAGAAAATATCTACCTATGGCAGAAACTACTTCGAGAAACAAGTCGATAGATGGATCCGATTGAGTTGGGTAGCGTTCAGCAAACTTCGTCGAGTCTTCTCTTGGTCTCTATCGCAATGTTTGAAGACTAAAGTATTCAATCAGTGCGTCCTACGTGTGATCACATACCTACGGGCCGAGATGTGGACGCTTACGGTTGGGCTAGTCAAGAAAAGTTACCGATATAGCACGCAGGTTAAGCACGCTGAAGTGCCAATGGGCTGGCCATATTTGCAAAGGACCGATGGCTGCTAAAGCTGTGTGGAAACAGCGACTTGGTAAACGTAAGGTAGGATGACCGAAGCCAGTTAAAGACCGACGACCTGAAGAAGGTCGCTGGGATGAATTGGATGCGGAAGGCAGAAGACCGGGTATTATGGCGTAAAATTAGGAGACGCTTATGTCCAGCAGTGGCTGATACAGGCTGACTGATTGAATTTAATTTGGTTCTGAGGCCCCTATTCGTGTTATGAAATACACGCGGCGTACTTCTCCTCGTAGTCTGACTTTTGAGATCACACTGCGACTCCAACTCGCTTACTGGCTTATAACTGAACAGCTCATGCAATACCTTTTACCTAAGCGCTGCTTACGCTGTGACTTTTAAGTTCAAGCAGTTCTCCTCTACTTACGCAATAGCTTTGACGAATGCGCTGGGCCCCCTTATTCGTGCAGTGACTTTTAGATCACGCTTATATATATAGCTTTTTAGTTCACGTAAATTCATCAGCTAGCGCTGTAACTTCTGCCTTCACGGTGCACCCCTCTGTTTGTGTGAGTGATTTGTGAGACCACGCTGAGTTCCCCATCGCGCTGCTGACACTCCGTAGCGTGTTCAATGGCTTCTAAGGTCGCGCTGTGCTCGCCAGCTCGACTGGCGTAGTGACTTTTTATGATGCGTGCTGGCGAGCGTAAATGTCACTTTTCAAATGCTATCTTCTCTGGATCGGACTCAGCTCATCTCAACTCTCTTCTCCCTCCGCCCTCCCACTCCTGTCGAGCTGTGACTGATGTAATTAATGTAAAAAAACAGTTCTAAAAATTGTAACTCTAGTCCTGAATCCTTTGCGCTTGGCGCGCAAATTGAAAATGGGGACGCCCCCCCCCCTGGGTCAAAAGCTGGGTACGCAAATGGATGCAATCAGGTGATACGTAATGCTAAACGCCGCTGTATCCTCGATATATTATTAAATAAATAATTTATTTTGTTTTCTTTTAACCTTGTGAAGCTTCTGTGCGTACCGACTCATAAACCACCTAATTCTACTTAATGTCACAAGGTGTGACATATGTTCAGATGTTCCTGGGTGGTTATCCAGAAACTGTTGAAGTAAATGACAATTTATTTTTTAGGGGGGGGGGGGCAGTAGCCCTCCTGGAACCCGAATGCCAAGTACACACCAAATATTGTCGATATAGTATGTATACGTAAGTGCCGATACAACTAAGTTAAGGTCAGGTAAAATATTGTTATTAGCTTTATGCGGGTATAACATTCAGAAAAACAAGGGCGCTGTAGTCCCGATTCTTCATTTTTTTTAATTGGCCCAAAAACTTGCCTCCTATTAAAAATACACCGCGTGAGTGGGAGATACGAGTTTTAGAAAAAGGTATCTATGCCTCTGGGGATCGCCTCTGCTAGCGCAACATTGATGACAATGAATAAAAAATAAATTTAAAAAATAAAAACCCGCCTGCACAAAAAAGATGGAAACATGATCCCCTATAGAATTATATAATTTCATGCAGTCGGAGGCATTAATCAATCTCGATGAACTTAGTAAAGGGCCTCCGACTGCATGAAATTGGCTAACATTAACTATCACATTGCTAGTTAAAACTAGCAATGATATGTCATAGTTAGTGCTAGCCAGTCATCTCGGAGTTACCTACAAAGTGGCTGAAGTGAGTAAACCGGCTTTTTAGGGTTACGTGGTAAACGAGGAACCCTTATAGTTTCGCTATATCCTCAGGTTAGCTCAGATACCCTTAGTACAAGTAAGGTGTTACTTGCCATGGATATACATATCTACTAATTACGCCGACATCGAGGTAGAATAAAAGTTTTGGCACAAGAAAAAACAAGATGAAAGAAGAAATATTTATTCTAGGTACATTTTTCATTCTTCATTTTCTATGCAATGTTCTAAGCTAATATGATTATAACCAGGGCTAGGCAAAATACATGCTTTGCTTTAATTAAAATACAAATTACAAAATACTGTCTCGCACGTTTTTAAAATACAAATTACAAAATATTTTTAAGTCGTTTATTTGAAATATAAAATACAAAATACAGTCAGGTGTAGGTTATTAGCGGACTGGTTATGTGTTTGACGCAAACGTGTAGGTATCCGTTCAATGTTCGTTTGTCCGGAAACTCATCAAGGGTGAGCCTGTGATTAGATTCATTTTGAAGTCGCGAGTGTCACTGGATACATAAAATTCTGGAAATTTCGAAATGGCGAATATTACGCGCTTTATATGTGGGCGCTTTTATTTTTATTTATATGTATGCTGTAAAATCATTATTTTTTTAAGAACTTACAGTCAATAGTTTATCAAATTATAGGGCTATACAAGGCGACTATTTAAATATCGATACGTTTACAATTACAAAATACAGTCAGGTGCTGTATTCGGCATTGCGTGCTTTAAAGATTGACATATTTAGCAGTCCCTATTTTGATTTTGCTTTCGAAAGCTATTTTCTGCAGAATACACTTATTCATAAGATCGCTAAATGTATTTATGTTCAAATGTATTTTGGAGCCATCCCATCATCAGCCTATCGCAGTCCACTGCTGGACATAGGCCTCTCCAATTGCACGTCCCTTTGTTCTATCCTCGGCTTTTCGCATCCAGCTCCTGCCAGCCGTGTTGCGTTGGAGCCATAAGCCATAAGTATAAAAAATACCTCAGCGTTAGGTATTTGATTACAAATTACATTTCTAAGAAGTAATTAAATTACAAATACCAAATACGTATTTTAATTACAAGTAATATAAGTATATAAGTATACTGCCCAACCCATTAGGTATAACGATAGCAATGCGACGCGCAGTCGTAATTCGTTCGCTCGTTTGCTACTATCGTGATTTTTTAAAGTTAGTAAACCATGTTTTTTTGTGACAATTTTTGTTTTTTTTTTAAATTTTGGATCACGTTGTTGGATATTTGCAACAGACTGACACTTTATTCAAAGAAAATGGTACATTCTTGAGTTAGTGATAATCTTACTAACTAGATGGCGGTAGTCGTAGTTTAAGCAGAGATGTAACGGAGAATAATTGATTTTGATAGAAAATACTGAGGAGAATACTGAAATCCCTACTTATTAAAATAAACAAATTATTATGCAGTTACTATACCCAACATATTCATGAACTTACTATGTTTTAAATGACACAAACCCTTAGTCAGAATGTCAGCAGGCATTTCTTTAGTACCTACATACTTATTTAATTTTCTTATACACGTATTGATGGTTACATATTTAATTTAACTTCCACGTTTTTGCAACATTTTTTATTGCTGCTCTGCTTCTATTGGTCGTACCGTGATGTTTAGGTATATAGCCTTCCTCGATAAATGGCCTCTACTATAGTTTAATAATTTTTCAATCAAATCAAACAAACTATTCAGCTTTGTTTGTTTGAACGCGGTTATCTCAGAAACTACTGATCCGAATTGAAAAATGATTTTACTGTTAGATAGCCCATTTATCGAGGAAGGCTATAGGCTATACAACACCTACAACATCACGCTACGACCAATAGAAGCGGAGCAGCAATGAGAAATGTTGCAAAAACGGGAAAAATGCGTAAATTACGCAGACGAAGTTGCCCGGGACAGCAAGTTTCTAATATTATGTTAACGCACATCTAGGTATATGTTTTGACCTGAGGGGTTAGATAAGGTACATTCGTTCCGAGGCGAATTCGATAATACCGTACTAATAATTCGCAAAAAAAAATTAAAAATGTCGATGGTCTCCGCAAACGTCAAATTCTATATTATAATTATTTTCCAATAGCGACATCGCTTTTCGAATGTGACTTGTCTAGACCCCCTTCTGTGATACTGTGTTACTACAAGCCAATTTTATGGCGCTTTGATTATCCCAATGTAAATTAATTACATATATATTCCCAGTAATCTCATGAATTAAATTGCTTAAACAAACAACCTCTCTAGAAGCTTCAGTCAAAGCTATATACTCAGATTCAGTACTAGACAGACTAACAGACTTCTATTTACGGCTTTGCCAGGAAACTGCTGAACCTGACATCATAAAACAAAATCCTGTGTAGAATTTCCTGTATAAGTCCCAAACACTGTCTACAAAACATAGCATTGCATAGCTTTTATCGCGGGCTTTGAGCGCGGCGACCAAATCAAGAAATTCCGTAACGAAAATAAAACCTACCATCCCCTACTCCGCCTACCATGTAGCTCGGCCGAGTGTTCGCTTAACGTATATGTATATGGTACTACTGTAAGAAGCTCGCACAGATCGAGGCGAGCTGCTCCGAAATGTAATGAAAAGAAAATATATTATTTATACAGTACCTATATATATATATATATTTATATATATATATATATATATATACTGCATAAATATAAAATAAATAAATAATTATAATTGCATAAGTTGATATAAAATGCTATGCAATAGCTTTATCGCGGCAGTCCCCGAGTGACACACATTTCTTTATTTTTTTTTAAAAGATATCTACAACGTGGGACTCAATCCCACATTACTAGTAATTTATAACAAGTACCTATTACCTATAAGAGATAGCTTACAGCTTAGGCAATGTCTGGCCTTGTTAATACTGCCAGATACATTATGCTCTCAATGAGTTTATGTTATGGAACATAAGGAAGCATTCTGTAGATTTTTCTATATTCAATTTTGATTCGATAGGAGTACTTTGAGCCAGACAGAAGGCATTAATGAATCTCGATGATCCTAGTAAAGTAAAGTGCCTCCGACTGCATGAAATTATATAATTATGTAGGGTTGTTGTTTCCACCTTTTTTGTGCAGGCGGGTTTTTTTATTTTTATATTTTATTTATTGTTTGTTCTTATTTATAAATTAAGACTTTTGTTCTGAACATTTACAATTTTTTCCTTACTGTTTGAGTTAGGTACATATTTTAAAATAATTCATAAAATATTCGTTGCATCAATTTGCCTTACGGCATAGGCTTCCTTCAACGACTTCCACTGTTTTTCATATTGCGCCCTATTTGTGCAGTGAATTTCAAAACCTATCTGCGGCCACCCGCTCTCATAGTGGCTTAAGCTCGCGCTGCGGGATCCAGCTCGTTCATCACGCTGTGCTCGTCGACTCGTTCAGTGACTGCTAAATTCGCGTTGCATCTCTTTGTCTGTGGAGCGGCTTTTAAGATTGACATGGGGTACCAACTTGTATAGTTACTTTTAAATTCGCGATAAGCTTCCTCGCTCGTGTTATTATAAGTAGTACCCACTGCGCCCTACTCCTTGTGCTGTGACTTTTGAGATCGTGCTGCAGCTCTAACTTGCTCATTGACATCTAACCGAACGCTATGCTGCGCTCGCCAGCTCAACTCGCGCAATGGCTTGATATGCTGTGAGCTGGTAAGCGTCACTTTTTAAATTCTCTTCTCTTTCGGACCGGACTTAGCTCATCGGTAAGGGGTCTGTTCTCTCACCCCCATCCACCTCCTGTCGAATTATCACAGGTGTACTTAGGTAATTGTAAAAAACAGTTCTAAAAGTCGTAGCGTCCTGACTTGGATAGACCACCCACGCTTCATCTTCTGGTTTGTGGTCGCCACTCAAAAACGCTTCTAAGTTCTACCCTATCGGCCATCGGTCCTCCGTCCGTCTGTCCGCTTGCTGCCACCTAAGAAGGCTAAATCGGTGATCTTGGTACTCCTCGTTCAATTGAGGCTCATTGTAAAGGGCCATGTCTTAGTGCCGTACCTAAGTCTCTGGAACTGGCAACATACATTACTCAAATACTAGCGTTTTCACGCATTGCGGTATATGGAATGTGATTTTTTTTTCGCTTTAACGCCAAGCCGAGTTGGATTTGTCGGCTGACCTTTATTTCGAAATTGGACTTCTTCGAGCGTAGGATCTCCAACTTTTACGGGAGAGGTTTGACAGTTGTTCCGAGTTCTGGTGTCATTGGGCTTACATGTTGTGGCGTTTTGATTTAAACACTTCAGTACTTTAGTAGTCAAATTGACACATCTATGGTAGGCCGAAGGCTTTCTCAGGCTACTATCTGTTTTTTTTAATGATAGCTAGCAATGTGGGATTTTGGTCCCACATTACTAGCAATCCTGTTAACCCCGTCCAGCTAAGCTCAATGGCTTGTGTTAGGAGTGGGTTCGCGTCAGTTCTCAAATCTGCGATGCTCTTTTTGTGTTATTTAAAAAAAAAATGTATTTTTCTAAATGTATCCATACTAATATTATAAATGTGAAAGTAACTCTGTCTGTCTGTCTGTTACGCTTTCACGCTCAAACAGCTGAACCGATTTAGATGAAATTTGGTATGGAGATAGTTTGAGACCCGGGGAAGGACATAGGATAGTTTTTATCGCGATAACCGACATCCACGCGGGCGAAAGCTAGTACTTAATAAACCAGCTTTTATTTTCGACTATAGTATGTTTACTTTGGTTAACAAATTTTCATATCAATAGGCACCTTTGTCATTGTTTTGCATGAATCGTGATCATGTTAAAAACAATATTATTACAAATAAAATGAAAAATTAAGTCCGTGTTATATCTAAATAAAACATGTGGCGCCATCTGTGAAACCAATCACCACTAGCTGACCCGCGCAACTTCGTATGCGTCAATTTTACTCGTATAAGCAACATTTTTTATTTCTGCTCCGCTCCTATTGGTCGTGGTGTGATGTTATTCAGCCTATAGCCTTACTCGATAAATGGGCTACTCAACAGAAAAAATTTAATTCAATTCGGACCAGTAGTTCCTGAGATAACTCTTCAGCTTTTTAATATTAGTATAGATATCAAATAACATTATTAAAAAACGGTTATTATTTAAGCTTGGGACCACGGATGCGTTATCTTCTGTGTGCCAAAATTGTTTACGTTAAATATGCATGATAGTTTATGTTTAATCATCAAGTATTAAAAGAAACTTATCCAGTTTTGAAAATAGATGGAGCTTAAATACAAATTAAAACGAATCAGGAAAGTTGATTTTGATAAATATCTTTCTGAAATTCCAAGTCCAACGTTGAGGGTTATAAATACATATATGTATGATGATCTTAGTCTGCGACATGTTGACATGTCTATTTTATAATACACCAATGTAGACATAATTTATTTTAATTTATTAGCAAAATTTAAAATAATATTTAAATCTTATGAAGATCACTTCAGTCTAACATCACAGTTTTAGTCTAACCCTAACCAAACATAATCGATTTAGTGCAATAGGTACATAAATTTTCAAAATCCGGTTTAACCCGTAAGACGCGACTGCGCTCGGCGTGTGGCGTCGGCGACAAGTATGAACTCGTATAATTACCTAGCGCATTTAGTCATTTCATCTTTAATTATGTATGATGCATATTGATTGGCGTTGTGTTATGTAGGGCATTTATCAACCGAATAGTTGTAGAAGACCAAGTTTTTCAATTATTAGTTTAAAAAAACCCTTTTTTTTCGGGGTCGAAATGTAAAAATAATAAATATATTCTTTCATAAAATCTGAAATAATATAAATAATTTAAACGTGTATAGGTGAAAAGGGGTGTCTAAACGGACCATTTTTACGGAAATTTGTGGCGGCACTATTAGGCTATTAGTTGCTAAGCGAGCAATTAGTTGCTAATAGTGTTAGCAACTAATTGCTCGGCCAAAAATAGCAATATGTCTGCAATTGTATGGCGCATGATCCAGTCTCCTAAACGGGTTACACAACCCAACGGGTTACACAACCCGGCAACAATAAAATAGACAGCGAATGAAACAACAACAAAATTGGCCGGGCCACATTGCGAATCATCCGGCAACCATCAAATCAATGTTGGAGAGTACTGGCTACAGCATTGCCGTCACAAATTGCCGTAAAAATGGCCAGTTAAGACGCCCCTTAAAGCTTTCGATTTTCGAAAGCTTTACACCTATACACATCACGGATTGCTAAACTCACCACAGACCACAGATCACCACTTACGCACCAATATACCTATAGAGGACATATCAGATGTTGACCAGGGCCGAGCCACCTTTAAGGCAGCTAAATAACAACCATGCACCGGGTGATGACGGAATTACTCTACAGAGTTTTTAAAACCAGGCGAGACCCCAGTCTTTTATTTCCGTGTAAGCAACAAAACTACTAGTTGTTTTTGAGAGTGATTACCTACCGCCTCACTAAAAAACTCGACGAGTTCCAGCTCCCAGCCATGCAACACAAAGGATTCGAAAAGGCTTCAGCATCGTAGACCACGTGCATACTCTACGGCAATTCGATCAGAAAACCGTAGAGTGCAATCAGCCACTGTGTATAACTTTTGTGGACTACTATCGAGAGTCTGTAATGAGGCCGATTGCCTGGTTGATATATAGAGGTGCTGAGGTGCCTGTATGACACCGCCGAGGTGTAAGACGGCGATGTCATATCTGGTAAACTATTCACCAACTCCATTAAGGACTCTGGACTGGACTGAACAAGGTATAAATGTAAGTGAGTACATCTCGCACCCTCAGTTTGCCGACGACATCGTCACAGTAGCAGCTTAGCGGATGGCGAACTTCAACATGATTTTGGAAACAAAATGATGTTTAATGAAGCAAAGACAAGTATTCAGAGCCAAAAAAGGCCTCAGATCAATGTGTAAATTACGTAAAAAAAAAAAAAAAACCGCCTGCACAAAAAATATAGAGACAAGATTCCCTACAGAATTATATAATTTCATGCAGTCGGAGGCACTTTACTAAGTTCATCGAGATTCATTAATGCATTTTTTGTGCAGGCGGGTTTTTTTTATTTTTATAATTTATTTTTTTATTTATTACTTTTTAGTAGTTGTAGTATGTAACCGATGTAACAACTTACTTTTATCACAGCTATTGTCAAATATTGAACATTGAACAAAGAATGGTTGCTAACTAACTTTTTTAGTATTACAGTCATAATCATGTTATACCTTTTTGAAATGCTTAAGATGAGCCCTTTAATTTGATACCCATATTGCAGTATTCAAAACAACTTTTTTTTTCACATCTCTTTATTTTGACATCTCACAGCCGCCATGTTTGTTTTTTTCAAACGTCACATATCTAAGAACACTTGGCCGATCAAGACGAATCTAACGACGTTTGAATTGTATAAATCCGTTCAGTGGAGTGTGAGATATCAGGTAATAAAGAATATTACATACATACATACATACAAGATACGCGCGAAAAACATAACCCTTCTTTACAGTCGGGTAAAAAGACAGCTAAACTTTGAATCTCCCTTTGCTATACATCTACCATAGTAGAGTGCTTGTTAAGGGCCGCCTAAGGAAAATGATAAATTCTCATCCAGGCGACATATTTAAAGGCTTAGAGAATAAATAGCAAAAGTGTATTCTGCATGGTTCCAAAAATTTACAATAATAAATAAACATTAATGTTCTTAAAAATCAGTTTAAATTTAACTTAACGAAAAATGCTACTATAGGTAATATTGAAAATTACCTATTAGACTTGCATTGATTTGCAGTGACATATTATTGGATTATTTCATCCCCATTGACTTATAATGTAATATAATTGTCCTGTACAATTTCATTTGACCTTGTTATTCATCTACAAAATTTGTACACCTAATACATAAAGTTGTTTATCCTAACTGACTAAACTGCAGATCGTAGAGACGTGAAATTTCGAGAACGTATTTATTTTATAGTGTAGGCATCTGACAAGAGGTATGTTTGAAAATTCATCCTCTAATGTTAAAATAGTGGTTGTTAGTTTGTATGAAACTCCGTCAGTTTGACGAAGAAACAAATCGGTACTAATTTAAGACGAACCCGTTATAACACAAAAAAAAATTAACTAAATATATATTTTAGAAACGTTTGGATGTTGTCTGTTTGTTTGAACACGCAACACAACACTGCTCGCAGCAGTGCAATGTTTTAAAAACTATAGGTTAAGCCTTACGGGCCTGACATGTTCCTAGAATAAAAGCCCCAAAAATAAAACATTATAAAAAAAAAGGTTTTAAAAACAGGATATGGCAAATCCTTACCTACATATTTTTTTAAAGACAAAACTCATGCGAGTCCTATGTCGCGGGGGACTTTACAAACACGGACACAAAGTGGGTGTACTTTAGTTCCTAGAATAAAAGCACCAAAAATAAAACATTATAAAAAAAAAGGTTTTAAAAACAGGATAGGGCAAATCCTTACCTACATATTTTTTTAAAGACAAAACTCATGCTAGTCCTATGTCGCGGGGGACTTTACAAACACGGACACAAAGTGGGTGTACTTTAGACTCCGAACAACAATTTGTAAAGGATTTGGTTAACTCAAAGTGATGTCCATTGCCGTGTGGGTCGATACCACGACATCTTGCGCAGTAGTCGGTACTGAGGCAACCCATTATGAAATTTATTCTATAATTCATTAACTTAGGTCAAAAGTAATTGTAAGTAGTTTGAATAAAATCGTGCCTGAGTTCGGTTGTTATAAGTGAGATATATAAAATAATAAGTAATAAATACATCTAAATCTTAGTAGGTAAATAAAAAAATAATATTAAAACACAATCACAGTAGGTAAATAAAAAATAATATATATATATGAAGATATGGTATTTGGTACTTATTTATCATTAAAAACGTTTGGGTCACTGTATCGTGAATTGTAAGAGAATAAAGCCAGGGGCCGTTCTCGCCATTTAGCCGCTCAGGGCAAAATAAACATACATGTTGAAATAAGGCAAAAAGAAAAATTATACAGTTATTCATGTATTAAAATATGTGAAGGAAAAAATCGCTCGGGCAGGAATCGAACCCGCGATCATAGGGAATCTGCGAGAATTTTTCATACCTATAAGTATAAATTAGCTTGAAGGAGCGGCTGCCGCACACTAGGGACCTCCGATTTTAAAGTATCGGTGCCGAAGTCGTAGTCAGAGGTGTAAAATCAATCAAAAGTTTCGACCATTCGGAGTCGGAGTCGAAGCTCCGTAACACCCCTGGTAAACAGTGCCGGCCAGATTTAATTTAAGTTGGAGCGCAAGACCAAATTCGTCACATTTAACCTGAAATTGCCCAAGTACTCGCGCAACGGGAGCGGGCGGTTTTATTTTGTAATATTATTAATATTTGATGTGATGCAAATCATTTTGGTAAAATACTTTTTTGTCGAGGTGCTAAGCATGGTAATTTTTATAATTTGTCTTCTTACCGTCTCGCGCCATTAACTTTGCCGCCCTACATTTTTGCTGCACTGGGCATTTGCTTGGCTTACCCTGCCACAGGTCGGGCCCTGATTGAAGCTAAGCCCTCACAGATGCCACAGAGCATTGCGGAGCATGTTTCCAATATGTTTTACACAGAAGTTATATTGTAACATAAACTAAGTACCATAATATAAACCCGGCTTCCACGTTAATGAAGTCGCGGGCACAGCTAGTATTATAAATAAGTAATAAATTACGAATAGATATAGATGAATCCCTATTTCGCCTGGGCACGGACTCTACCGATTTCAATAATTATTTTTTTGTTTTGTTTGGCTTCATTCAGGGAAGGTTTAAAAAAAATAGAAAAACCTAAGAAATAGCTAAAAGTTAAAAAAATCGACATTGATAATTTTGTATGGAAATAAAAAGTTCAAATTTTAAATATTAAACATGTTCTTAATATTATGAACTAGTTACGGCCTGCGGTTTCGCCCGCGTTCATTTTGGACTGCCATTTCACCCCTTTAAAATTTATTTAGGCTTTGTATTGGATGCCTACATCATAACAACTGCATTCTTCTTCTTCAACCCAATCCATTCAAACATAGCGTGATGTTATATAGCCCATAGCCTTCATGGGCTATCCAACAGTAATATACATTTTTCATTTGGACCAGTAGTTTCTTAGACCATCGCGTTCAAACAAACAAACTCTTCAGTTTTTTAATAGAAGTATAGATTATGATTTAGTTAACCTCGCGAATATCAAGACCTGCTCGGTTGCCACTGAGTTAGGAACGCCTCATTTTGGTACTGATTTATGGTAGTCATATCATTTTTAGCCCACGGGAAAACCATAAATTAATATATTATATTATTCTGTATTCATTTTAAGTACTAAGTAAATAATAACAGTTTTCGTAAAAACTATTACATTGTAAAAATAAATAAATTAAAATTGACATAATTGTATTTATGTACAAATAAATGTAACTTGATCAATTCAATTGTGATTTCCATTTACCTCCTTCTTTAAAACCATACAAAATATCTATCAGACAAATAAAATTAAAATTTTCTTTTGATAAATGAAACCATTCCATCAGTATTTTCTTATGCCGTTGTCACGTTCAACTATTGTTAGTAAACCGACTTTACAGACAACCCATTTTTGGTTATAATCGCACCGAAAACTGCACAAATTGTGTCCCCCTGCCTTATCTTTTGTAAATGCATGCTTTTAGACTAAAAAAATAAAAATGACATAGAGAACTTTACTGATAGGGTGTTCAGTCTTGAGGTTGCAAAATAAAACTCACGTGTGATGTATAAGTAAAAGGTGAAAGAGGTATATTAAATAAAAGTGGCACGTTATATTTACAAAATAAGGTTCGCAAGTTGTATTGCATGTAGCAAGTCAGTGCATCGCGACCGACCAATCACGACGACTGCGGTGCACTCTCGGCGCCATATATAAACGTGTGGCACAGCGCGCGGCTTAGTGCATAAATAGTTATTGCGTTGGGATGTCGTCTTTTTCAGCACGCGCGCTACGGTGTCGGCGTCGCGATGTCGGGCGCTATCGGCGGCTTGGCATGTAGGACGCCACATCACTCCCCCTCAAGCGAAGCGTACGTTGTGTTTCACCGTGCGGCCGGATCTTGTGACGTAGGCGCTGCTCGGTGAAGACGATGACGTTGCGTTGTCGCTAGGGGTCATGATCGAAGATGCAGTGTCGCTCGATGCGTGGATCCGTGGCACTGCGCCGCATGATGCTGTGTTGCAGATATAGGCCGGCTTTAATCTGTCGACAGAAATAACAGCGGTGCGAAGCGGTAACCGCAGTGTAAAGTGTTTCCCGTCTGGGCTGCGCTGTAAAACTTCGTACGGGCCATCATATGGAGGTGTGAGAGGTTTGCGTACGGTATCGTTGCGCACAAACACATGTGAGCAGGTTGCGAGATCCTTGTAGACGAAAGTGTTCATCGTTGATGCTCGAGCTCTCGGAGAAGGTGTTAGTGACGTCATCGTTTCAGTCAGCTGACGGACGAAATCCGCGTCTTCAATGTTCGACGTTGTAGGTACGAAGAAATCAGACGGAATGCGAAGAGTCGAGCCGTATGTCATTAATGCCGGGCTGACAGATGAGTCGTCACGTAGTGCATTTCTAAGCCCTAGTAGTACCGTAGGAAGTTCGTTGACCCACCTCCCGTCGTTCGTTCTCGCCATCAGTGCCGCTTTGAGGGAACGATGCCATCGCTCGATTTGTCCGTTCGCTTGGGGATGAAAAGCCGTAGTCCGTATTCGAGTTACGCCGAGTTTCTTCATGAGTGAGGTAAACAGTGACGACTCGAATTGTCTCCCTTGGTCCGTAGTAATCCGCAGAGGACAGCCGAATCGTGCTATCCACCCGTCGTACACAGCCTTCGCGACGGTCTCAGCTGTGACGTCACGTGTGGGAATTGCTTCAGGCCATTTGGTACAGCGATCTATCATCGTCACGAGGTATCTATAATCTTCCGATGGAGGTAAGGGCCCGACTATATCGACGTGCACATGTTCGAAACGCGACGACCGTTGAAACTCGCCGAGTGGACTCACGACGTGTCGTTGAACTTTAGCGCGTTGACAGCTGATACATGATTTCGCCCAAGTACCTACGTCCTTGTTGATCGACGGCCAGAAGAACTTTGTAGTCATAATTCTTCGCGATAGTCGTACTCCCGGGTGACTAAGTTCGTGCTGCGCTTTGAAAGCTGGGACGCGATACGGCGGTGGTAGGTATGGACGAGCGTTCGCTGTTGATGTTTCGCACCATATCGGTCGTTGAACTCCCGGTAGGTTGACGCGCGTAAACTTGAGATTCGGATTTTTCATAGATTCGCGTAGTTCGGAGTCCTCTTGTACCTCCGCGAGTCTATTATAGTCGACGGTTGCGTTGAGTACTTCGACTTCAGCGATACGTGACAACGCGTCAGCTGCTTCGTTCTTATCACCGTGAATGTACTTGATGTTAGTGCAAAATTGACTGATGAAGTGTAGTTGTCGCTCTCGTCTTGGTGTGTCGCTGCTACTCGGCGTTCTTGTTAGCGCGTACGTCAGTGGCTTGTGGTCGGTACATATTGTGAGGTCATTGCCCTCTACGAGTCGGCGTAAGCTCTTAACAGCAGTATACATTGCTAATAATTCGCGATCGTATACACTGTACTTACGTTGCGTCTCGCTCATCGTTTTGGAGTAGAAAGCGAGTGGTTTCCACGTATTGTCGATCTTCTGTTGTAGAACGGCACCAATACTGCTGTCAGATGCGTCGGTGAGAAGACATAGTGGAGCGTTAGGTATGGGATGCGATAAGACGGTGGCCTCGAGTATGCTTTGTCGGCATTGCTCAAAGGCTTGTTCGGCTTCGGGTGTCCATAATATTGGTGATTTATCGTTTTTCTTACTATTGTGTAGGTATTTGTTTAACAGATGTTGATGTTCGGCTTGGTGGGGTAGGCAGCTACGGTAGAAGTTTATCATACCTAGGAATCTTCTTAATTCTTGAACTGTGCTTGGTTTTGGAAACTTGAGTATGGCTTGTATGCGATCTTCAGTGGGTTTGATACCGGCCGATGAAACTTCGTAGCCGAGGAATTGTATCTTGTCCTTGCCGAACTCACACTTGTCGACGTTAAGTGAGACACCGTAGTTGTTCAGTCGTTCGAGTACCTGATGTAAGTGACGCTCGTGTTCCTCTTCTGTTTTCGAGTGGACCAACACGTCGTCGACGAAACAGAATACATTGTCGTCGAGTCCTCGCAGTACTTCATGCATAAAACGTTGAAATGTCTGACCTGAGTTACGAAGACCGAATGTCATGCAGTTAAACTGAAAGAGGCCAAATGGGGTTATTATGGCCGTCTTCGCAGCATCTTCTTTCTCCATTGGTATCCAAAAGTACGCCATTTTTAAATCGATTTTTGAAAATATTTTCTTTCCGTGCAGTTGGTACGTGAAATCTTGAATTCGCGGAATGGGGTACCGATCGGGGGTTGTCACGGCGTTGAGACGGCGATAGTCGCCGCATACGCGAAGTGAACCGTCCTTCTTCTTAACGACGTGTAGTGGACTAGCCCATGGACTATTCGACGGCTTGCAGATACCCATCTCCATCATCTTCTCGAACTCTAACTTCGCTGCTTTGTACTTATCTGGTGGCAGGGGGCGTGGCCTCGAGTAGATCGGTTGTCCTGTTGTCTCGATGCGATGTGTTACTTCGTGTTTCGTCGGTACTTTGAGTGACATGGGTCGCAGAACGTCTGGGTATTGTTTCAGCAGGTCGTGATAGGCGTGGTTGCGGTTGATGACGTAAACGGCTTCGGTACTTTGCACTGTGATGGTGTTTACACTGAGGTCGGTGATGCGGTCGATGAGTTTGCGGTGATGTAAATCGACTAGCAATTCGTGCCTCGCTAGAAAATCTGCGCCTAGAATTGATGTTTTCACCTCAGCGACCGTGAACGTCCACTTGTAGGCTCTACGTAAACCCAGGTTGAGCTCGAGTGTACGCTCTCCGTAGGTACGTATCTCCGTTCCGTTAGCGGCGAACAATCTGTAGGTATTTTCTGTCGGCTTCGTGGGTTTCTTATTTCTAGCGGCTAACACAGATATGTCGGCTCCGGTATCGACGAGAAACTTCTCTCTGCTGTTAACATCGACGACACATAGGCGGTAACTTGGTTTGTTAACATCGACGCCCGCCAACGTGGATGAACGTTCTAGTTTTCCGACTTCTGCTTCTGTTTAGCACACGGCGGTTCACATTTTCGGGCTTCGTCACCAAATTGAAAATGATAATAACATACCCAATCTGGATCTCCGGGCTTACGGTTCGTGTAGGCACGTACTCGCGAGTTCGACCGCGATCGATTTTGGCGGTAACGGGAATGATGCGTCGAATTTTGTTGTCTCGTGCGAAGTTCGGCGATTTCTAGCGATAATTTCTCGATCTGTTTAGATAGTAGGTCAAACTGCAGGTTTTCGTTTGGTACGTGTTTTCTTTCGAGCGTATGCGCGGAGTTTAACGATGTTGATGGCGACGGACACGTGGGACGCACGGCGACCGCGGCAACCGTCGCAGGTTCGAAGTGTTCCACCATTTTGTCAGCCATCGCAGCTAGGCCTTCGAGCGACGATTCGTTCACGGCGAGCACGGCGCGCACTTGCGTAGGTAATTGATTGAGCCACATTACCTTTAACGCCTCTTGGGTCAGCAATTTCCCGCCTAAATCAGTCATCTTGCGCAGTAACTGGCTAGGCTTCATGTCGCCGAGTTCTAAGCCGCTGAGCAGCTTCTGCAACTGGCGATGGTCGGACTCTTGAAACGTGGAAATCAGCCTATTTTTCAGTGTAGCGTATTTGTTGCTCGCGGGCGGGCTCAGCACGATGTCGGCGATCTGCTCCAGGTCGTTGCAGCCGAGCAACGGGACGACGAGATTGAACTTCTGATCTTCTCCAATTCTGCTAGCCGCAACGGCGGCTTCAAACTGCGCGAACCATAGGCGTGGGTTTTGGCGCCAAAATGGCGGCAGACGCGCAGGCAGCGAGATTGTGGCGACGTCACACGTAACGGTCGTTACCTGTTCTTTCACGTCTTCTACTTCTTGTGGGCTGGTTTCCTCTGTAGACATCTTGGAGTTGCTCCTTGATCACGTCGGGGTCACCAATTTACTGATAGGGTGTTCAGTCTTGAGGTTGCAAAATAAAACTCACGTGTGATGTATAAGTAAAAGGTGAAAGAGGTATATTAAATAAAAGTGGCACGTTATATTTACAAAATAAGGTTCGCAAGTTGTATTGCATGTAGCAAGTCAGTGCATCGCGACCGACCAATCACGACGACTGCGGTGCACTCTCGGCGCCATATATAAACGTGTGGCACAGCGCGCGGCTTAGTGCATAAATAGTTATTGCGTTGGGATGTCGTCTTTTTCAGCACGCGCGCTACGGTGTCGGCGTCGCGATGTCGGGCGCTATCGGCGGCTTGGCATGTAGGACGCCACAGAACTAAATATAACTTTTCCATTTGGTTTCGCCAGAGTCGGGTAGAAAATGAGAAAGTTATAAGAATAGAGATTTTGACCAATGTATAGTTTAAACAAATAATATTTATATTGCTTTTTTTGCGGCAAAAGCAAAACTGACGACCTATTGTACTATCACGAAATAGGGGCCTATTACTTTTGAGGGTGAAATATTTACTTGGCTATGATATTTTAATCAAATTCATAAAACAATAGACAAGAAACATGTGTTTAGGGTATACAATATTATTAATGGTATCTATTAAAATGTACGATCGGCCGTTAGCTTTTTTGCCTCAGCAAAATTAATAAGTAAATTGAAATTCGTGTGTGTGTTTAAATATTTTTCCTGGCATACAATAAAAAAATAAATATCTTTATTTCTACAACAATTTAAGAAACACATTCTGGTGGGCATTTATCCACTCTGGCAGGCATTTCGAATTTATTGGTAGTAAAATAGGTGCATTTCTGGTAGACGTACGACACAAGCCTGTAGTAATAGGGTTATCTACCTATAACCCTATTACTAGTAGTACCTACCTATTCAAATCGTTATTTTTAGGGGAGAAGTATTTTCACAAAAAATAATACGTACTTATTACCGACTTTTAAATTAAAATATAACTAAGTATGTGTTTTTATTATTTGTTGTTGTAGGTAAGTACCTAACCATATTATTTTTTTATGTAAAATAACAAGAAATTAATTTCGTAATATGTAATATTTTAATAAGTAGGTATTTAAAGTAATATTTTTAATTGTTATTAAAAAATTAAGTGCCTAAAAGGTGTTTATATATTATGTCAGTTTTTTAATGGGTCGGTTTGCAGTTATTTATGGGTAGGTACAAAAACAAAATCTAATATATAAAATTCTCGTGTCACAGTTTTCGTTGCCATACTCCTCCGAAACGGCTTGACCGATTTTGATGAAATTTTTTGTGCTTATCCGGTATCTATGAGAATCGGCCAACATCTATTTTTCATCCCCCTAAGAGTTTGTTTGTTTGTTTGAATGCGATAATCTCAGGAACTACTGGGCTGCACTGAAAAAATATTTTATTGTTGCATAGCCTATTTATCGAGGAAGGCTATAGGTTATAACATCACGCTACGACCAATAGGAGCGGAGCAGCAATGAAAAATGTTGTAAAAAAAAAAGGAAGAAAAAAGAAAAAAGGGAAAATTTACGCAGACGAAGTTGCGCGGGTCAGCTAGTGTTCTATAAAATCATGCTTTCCCGATGCAGAGTCATTAATTGTTACAGACTTCACCTCTTCATTATTCTTCTATTACAATGATGTTTTTTTATAGACTCCCGCAGTTGGGTACAAGCCCTGTGTCGCGGGGGACTTTACAAACAAACAAGTCACGGACACAATGTACACCCAGACTCGAAGAGCACTTTGTGGACCACACAAAGTGGTGTCCCGTGTGGGAATAGCGTAGCAGTCAAACACACTCCCACCGCGCCACAGAGGCAGTGTGCATTGTAACTAGCATAAACTGCTTAGCAAAACCCCAGTCTATGGCAAAACCATATTATAGTACCTAATCGAATAGCAACCCATGAAATATTTATTATTGGATTGTTCCTGCGGTCATCTGTGGTCATCATCGGCAGACCCGCTTTACCAAATGGTGATTTTTATTTATTTATAACACATTTGCTCGTAAAGGGTCTCTTATTTTACCAATTTCAATATCGTAATGTGCGTTATTGTATTATAAAACGCACGGTTTATCAAGATGCTCCGTCTGAAACGAACGGTACTTTTTTAAATCATATCAAAGAGATTTTATGTCAGAAAAGTGGTCAACATTTTATGAATAAAATTAACTTTGGGAGATAAAATATAATAAATAAACATTTAATTCTTTATTTTAATACATTTTGGCCATAAATTATAACCATTTATCTGTAACAAAACACAAAAATATTAATTTACTTTATTAGGAATACTGGCTGTTTTTGTGCCTTTGTCTTTAAAAAAAGCGCTGATGCGCGCGCATTGCTAATTTGTGAACAAGTAAAAATTAATACGCGCGCTTTTTTTTTCCGCTGTATTGTTTTTAATTTATTCCTCGCAAATATGTTATAAAGCTTCGTATGTCATACGTGCGCTTTGATAATGATAGCCTCTGCTTTCTTGTAGCCATATCGCCTCGGCTGTAATTTTCAACTTACCGCACTTATATCATAATGTACTATTAATTAACACTTAAGGCAAAACAGTGCAAAAGGCTTAATGCCACAGGCATTCTCTACCAGCGAACCTTTGAGTGGTGAAGAGAGAAGGGTGGCAGGTGCATATTTATTAGATACTTATGTAGTAGGTACATTAAAACGAAATAGAAACTGCAAATTTAATAATCACAACAAATGAAATACACAAGTTACTAATAATATTTGAAGATTTCCCCAGTATCCCATCATCAGCTCCTGACCTGATGACAATGGCATCACCTGGAAAGTATAACATAAGTAGGGTATACATTTTCTAACAAAACAAGAGTTTTCTAAATTTGTGCAGCATTCTTCGAGTAATCTTGTAAAATATTAAATAAAAAAAATGTGATGTACTTAATGATGGTTCCGTTAAAAATAAAAATACAACAAACAAATAACAATAAACCTATTCAAAGTATTTAGGTTAGACACACTTTTAATACTCTCCAAACTAGTTCATAGCGCCGAGGATAGATGGCGCTTCATTCAATAAAATGAATGTGTTCGTGAATCACTCTCACAAACAACCGGTTCTATGGACACAATTTTGTAAAATGAAAGTCTGTACCTACGTAACAGCTTCAGACACCGCTCACCGGTTCGCAGTCATTATCGCGGTACAGCAATATGTACGATGCATAAACAACAGTACTTAGGTAAATCTGTTACGGTATTTTCGTAGTTCTACATTTTAATACTGAATCACCTCTATTTTGTCTATTACCCTACTGATCATTGATCATCATTAATAAGCTTACAAACTTTGTAGCGTTATATAATTCTACATCTAAGTATGTTTATGAAAACATTAATATGGATTGTTTTATCTTCAACTAGCTGACCCGCGCAACTTAGTCTGCGTAAATTTTCCCAGTTTTTGCAACATTTCTTATTGCTGCTCCGCTCCTTATTTCTCCACTATTTAATGGATGTTATTATACATATAAACCTACCTCTTCAATCACTCTATAAAAAAATCCGCATCAAAATCCGTTGCGTAGTTTTAAAGATTTAAGCATACATAGGGATATAAGGACAGAGAAAGCGACTTTGTTTTATACTATGTAGTGAGTTTCGTAAAGGTGTTATTCGTTTTGAAGATAATTCAGTTTTTGTCTAACGTGTGTAAATTGTATGATGTTTTAATGGCTAATATCTACTTACCCAGCATAGAATGATTGACCTATAATTTATTGGTACCTAGGTATATTTATAATTTTAAACGTACCAAATTATATTATATCCAAATAGGTGTGTGGATCGAGGATACAATCACCTCGCATGAAACCTCATTAATATTTGTGAAACTCGTTTGATTTTATAGAAATAAATTACAGTCTTGTGACTGTGAGTTTCACTGCCGACCTTTCAGTTCGTAATGCTATGATATATCTATACTAATATTATAAAGCTGAAGAGTTTGTTTGTTCGTTTGTTTAAACGCGGTAATCTCAGGAACTACTGATCCGAATTAAAAAATTCTTTCACTGTTGGATAGCCCATTTATCAAGGAAGGCTATAGGCTATATAACATCACGCTACGATCAATAGGAGCCCTGCAGCAATGAGAAATGTTGCAAAAACGGGGAAAATTTACGCAGACGGAGTTGCGCGGGACAGCGGGTAAGCCTTGGCCTACTTAAAACTTAAATTTTATTGTAGTGATAGAAATTACCGCTAAAGTGCAATAGGGATAATTTATTTAATATTTTCCACGATTTTTTTTTTCTGTTCCCGCCAATATTACTCGTTACATTCTATGCATTCACCAGTTTCAAATTTATTTCCTATCAGTTTTAAGTTTAAATTATTTCAAGTTTTCTTCTTTGAGTCACGAAGTCTCGATGTCAGTTCCCAGTAGGGTTGCAATTTTTATTAAAAGAAATATCGCACTGAAAAAAAAAGAGTATAATTATATTTTAAAATTTTGTTGCGTTTTTATAGCTTTTTAAAAGAATTGCACGACACCAAACATTCTAAAGAGCACAGTTCACTTCGTCAAAACGTTATCTGTTTCTAAAAATACTTTTAATATAAGCGGCTCTACCCTAAAGTAATATCCCATAAGACATAACGCTATGAAAATAGCTAATTATACAAGTCTGGCTGTGTCAACGTCTGTCAGTTCACGTACCTTTCTAACAGCGTAAGCAGCCGAGCTGAATTTACCAGCGAGACCAGATATATGTACACCCCATTGCAATAAAATAGGTACAGTCTCGGTAGCAGATTCCAAGATTTCCTTATTCAATGCAATGTTTGGTCCAAGATTCTTTACATTACGAAGTGAAAATTTTATACATTTAGTCTTCTTGGCATTTAAAACTAAGTTATTTACCGTAAACCATTCCGTTACCTGAGAGAGAGCACCGTTTACTTCGTCAAAATGTTCCCTGTTTCTATCTACTTTGAAAATATGATCCGCAAACAGTACAACATTACAAACATTTTCTAAATAGGGTGGTAAATCGTTAATATATTTAAAAACAAAAATGGGCCTCAAATCGAACCTTGCGGCACGCCCAACTGAACCGGTAAGACTTAAGACTCGGTAGACTTCATGCCGTTAACATCGACACATAGAATCCTATTACTTAATGTAAAACTTATGTGATAACAGGTAATGCATCGTCCCGCACGCATTAAATTCTATTTTTTTTATATGCGTGTCATGGCAACACAATCGAACGCCTTCGAAAGATCGCAGAACACACTGTGGAGTTCTATTACTCACCCTCACCTAATCTGTGACCCTAAATTATTATTCATAGCTTTAAGTTCTGATTGTATTTATTGTCTGTGGTCGACGCGCATCACTTCGATCCTCATCACCTCACTTCAAGAAGCGAACGATAGGGACCACAGGGCGCTTCGACGATATACCTGGAGGCCTACTCTATTTCAATGAAAACGAAGTTTCGATCAAAAATAAGGTGGTGATATATAGAGTCAGCAACACCAATTAAATCCACTCGTGTCTGAAAATCGTCCATGGGTTCAAACATGTTGTGCTTATCCAAAAATTAATAAGAATAGTCCCCGTAAACTTAAGAAATATAATCAAACGGAAATTCATGAATTTCGTTATAAAGAAAGAGAGTAGGCCTACTGGTCCTAAAACACCAATGGCATTTTTCGACTCTTTCCAGGTACCTACTCCAGATGTGTTTTAACAAACTCCTGCATCTCTTGCGACCTTTAGTAAAACCATACTGATCATGATATCATAAGAGGCTATTTAATAAGAATATTTTTTTCAAAGATTTTACTAAATGCAGCACTGCGATTGGTCGAAAATTACCAGCATCAGTTTTGCTACCCGACATAAACAGCCCGTACTAACCCGGAGAACAAATTTTAAAATGTACATATGGCTTTTACTACAAGCTACATGGTACCTACTTAGCACAAGTACCATAATCGTTGTATTATAAAAGTCATTCTATAATAACAATTTTATTTGCGGTTGGTAAACTATCTGCGGCCTATGTTGATGTATGGGGATAATAGTTATCCAACGGCAAAGTTAAGTTTGTAATATTTAACACACAACAAACTTAACTTTGCCGTTGGAAAACTATACTAAACTAGGCCGCAGTTAGTTTACCAACCGCAAATAAAATTGTTATTAAAAATTACTTTTATAATGCAACGATTATGGCTTTTACTTGTGCTTAGTACCATGTAGCTTGTAGTAAAAGCCTTATCCGTTGCATCGCAAAAAATATTTTTTTATTACAAATTTATTTGCGGTTGGTAACAGTTTTCCAACGGCAAAGTTAAGTTTGTATTATTTAACATCTGTTTTTTTTACTAACGTATCACTATATAAAGTTGTATCCATAAAATTGGGCGTCTCGTCAAAACGAAGCTACCATGGCAATTCCAGCTTGATATGTACATTTTAAAATTTGTTTTAGGGAACCCGTACTATTAAATATACATATTTTCGTGAGCTTTTCTATGAAAAGTATGGCTATGATCAATATTTCCTGGTATCTCAAGAGAATCGGTATTTTAATACCAATTTAAAATATATTACAAGTATTTAGGAAAAGTTGTGTAGAACAGAGTATTGGTTTCTAAAATCAGTAGGTAAGTAAATAAAACAAATATTGTATGTACTTTAGGGTGTATTTGTCTCAACTTCATTTAAAACACAATTAAATTACTTTAAAAAAAAACAATGAAATAAACCAACACATGAGATTGAGATCAGCCTAGCAAAACTGTGATAGGGTATTTGACTAAAGTCAAATCAGCCTCTTTTTAAGAAACGTCAAAAATGAGCCGCTTTGTACAAATTTGTATGGAATGCTAGCATATGACGTCACGTTTTCTATGGTCAAATTATTTACTTTCAGTGTTTCTCTTAATGATTATAAATTAAGTAACACATTAAATTAATAAATTAACATATTTTTTAGAACACTTTATGACATATTTTTACCTGGTTATTTTAAAATATTTTATTTTGATAGTAGTCAAATACCCAATTGTAACACTTTGTTTACTGCATACTCATATTGAATTAATGTTCGTACATTGCTAAAAATCTACTTTTTTTAACTGATATAGGCATGTGCTAATCAGATCAGTTCAAGCTTTGCTAGGCTGTCTCTCACACAAGATTGGGACTGTGGCGGTAGACAAGACAGATGATCTATCTCTTTTCCCCCCTAGAGCATGCTTCAAGCCTAGCGAGTTTATGACTGGGCTTAGGTAACCATTGGATGAGCCTTATGCACAGAATAACTTATAGTAGTATTAGTGATTCTAATTCTAATAATGCAGGATTCAAATGTCATAAAATATTGTTTCCAAAACAACAACTGTTTTTTTCATAAAGACCTAACTGTTGTCTTTTGAGTATATTGTAAGTAGAGTGAAGAAATCTTTAAATCAAATGATTTAAAAAGGTTTATAAATCTGTCAGTAATAGATGGTCAGCAACAGTCTAATATATTGATGTTAAAGTCGTCACAAACTATTATGGCTTTCTTGCTAGATTTTATTCTTCTGAGAGCATCTTCTATCACCGACTCAAATAAACTTAGGTTTTCTAAAGGGGGTTACAAATAACAATATACTGTTCAAGCTCATCACACGACAATTCACCAGTATGCTCTATAGATAAACTTGTAAGGTCTTTAGGTTCAACAAGTATTATTGACCCTCAATGCATGACTTCTTTTGTCACAAAAGAGCAACATACAAAATAAGTTTATTGTATGTGCTTATTTTGTTTATAATTAAATCTATTAGATATTTGCAAAGCACAAGTAATGAACCTACATCCTAAGTGATAACATCACTTCAGTCAAGTTAATTATGTCTTTTTTTGTCACTAACAAACTGTTTCCATATAAAATTATAACTGTGAACTTGTTGTTTTTAAACTGTCAATAAGATCATTTAACTTAGTACCTGGTGATTTATTTAACTACTTATTAAATTACCAAACCTACCCCTATTTTATCAGAGAAGATATATACCTTACCTTTGTCATTAGATGGCTTCCCTAATACAATAGTACTATGAATACTGTTTAGAGATGGTACAGACTCTAATTAACATGTAGGGGACTGAGTTTCATTGCATTTATAACACATGGTGTAGTTGAGAAGAGACATCTGTTGTTCAGTGTTCTCTTTGGCAACTCTAGCTACCTCATCATACTTTGAAATGTACTCCTGGGTTTGTAGTTCATATTTGTGAGTTATACTTGTCAACCTAGAGTGTAAATTAGAGACTTAAGCTTCAAGATTTGCAATATTCTGGTTATACAGTACATTATTTATTTATTGACTTTATGCACAAAATTTTGTACAAAGGCGGACTTAATGCTAAAAGCATTCTCTACCAGCCAACATTACTAGAACATCTGTTCATTACACTTGTAAAACGGAGTATTTTTATAATTTATCATACTTTTTCAAGTCATGTGTCAGTTTCATAACTAACCTACTGAATTTTTAATACCTCCTCGATTTCCTATGACTATCAATATAAACAATGGATTTCTTAGTATTATTTTTACCTAGGAGCTCAGAATACAAAATCGGTGGCACTACTGTTGAATGCCTGAATAGTATTGTAAAATGTAATTATTGTGGTACTGAAATTACTAAAAGAGTCAACATCTTTCTGCAGCCTATCATGCTGGTCTAACAAGTCCTGTTCACATGTAGTTTACAATATTGAGAACCTTTCATTAACTCTTTTGATTTCCTTTCCTATTAGTAGCCACTCATTCTCCTCTTTGTATTTTTTAAATTCTAGTAAGGCTACTTTCAATTTACTTTCGTTTACCTTTGCTGTTGCCTTGTTGCTGTGTCATGATTATTGACCTTGTTGCCATTATAAATGTTATAAGAAGACTGGAAAGAAAGAAAGAAAAAAATATGTAATTAATTTAAATTGACCGAAAAGATTAAGATAAAACAATGAAGGAATAAAAAATAAGTTCAAAATGGAAAGTTCCATGACTAAAGATATGATTTAAATTAAATATGTGTTTTTATTTTTTAAATTAAATATGTGTTTAACAATCGTTAAAAGTTGAAATAAAATATGTTTATTTGGGGAATTTGCTAAAGATTCAAATGTCACACTGGTTTTACAATCATATAATATTTGTAATTAGGTATTTATCAAAGTAAATTAAAGTACATAAATTTGCTAAGCTAAAGGAGCGAGTTTGAATAGTTAATTATATTAAACTTCTCTGCCGATGGTTTTGAAATTTACCTCCGTTAGTGCCGGCCGGCAAATTGTTAGAACATTTTTATTTGTTTATATTTCAAGCCATAAACATTTATCCATGTGTATTATGTGGAATAATAAGCTTAAACATTGGTTATTTAATATTCTCTAAACTTTAATCAATTATTTCTAAACAACGGCACCAGTAGTTTTCAATGTCACTAGGCCGGTGTTGCTAGACCAAAAATCAGCAAATATACGTAGGGGAGGGGCGTACAAAATAGTCTTTTTCTCCGAAACCACTGACTTACTTCTTACAAATTCCTGTAGACACTGACCTATACTTAAAAACTACAAGTAGGTACGCTGGACAGGCTATCGATCGCCGACAACAAAATGCTTCCATTAGATTTTGACATTACAGACGGAACATTGTCAAGAGACATTGACGTATACAATGCTATATAGTGCTTCTTTTATCGCGGGCTTTGAGCGCGGCTTACTCTATCTCCATGGCGGCGACCGAATCAAGAAATTCCGTAACGAAAATAAAACCTAACACCCCCCACTCCGCCTACCATGTAGCTCGGCCTAGCGTTCGCCTAACCTAAATGTTTATGGTATGGCACGGATCGAGACGAGCTGCTCCGAAAATCCGAAATGGAATGAAAAGAAAAAAAAAAAAATTTTTTAAATATTTTTTTTTAGTTTAAAGTTGTTTTTTCATTTGATAAAAAATGTTAAGCAATAGCTTTACCGAGGCAGTCCCCGAGTGCCACACATTTTTTCATTTTTTTTTAATGTGTCACAAAGACATATAGGGCGGGAGACGTTTTTATTTGTTTTCTTTTTATTTTAAAATTTAATATTATTCGTACAATATTATTAATCAAGAATAGTGCGTGTTTGCATAGTGCAAGATTGCAAGAGTGAATGGTGCCCAGAATGTGTTTTAATATTAATGAACTGTAATTTATCGAAAGTATGGAAATAGAGTTACACATTGTAACTCGATTTTCACACTTTTGATAAATTTACAGTTAAGTAGGTATTGAAATAAATAGATAAATTTCATATTAGTAAGTAAGTCGATATTTAGCCTTTTTTTATAAAGTAGGCGGCTCCGTTGCTCGACATTTTTAAGAATGTCTAGAAGTATAGAAAACATGGTCACTAATAAAAAATAAATGTTAAATTAGTATAATTCTAAAAATCTAATATCTAATAAAAAAAAGTATCGATGTTGGTATGTTTCATTCCTGCCTGCGGTACCATCCGCGTTACACGTGCCGGCCCGGCCGGCGGCCGGCGGAATCCCCGATTGGGTTTGTCATCGGGAGTGCATTACTCAAGGCATTACTCAAAACACCGATAGTACAGAAGGTAACCTTCATATGTAGCCACACACACATACACATCGCTTCACATGGAACAGACGCGAGATTTCGTGTCGTGAACGGTGTTTAAGTGTCCGTTGTTATTGCGCGTGATGTTTGAACGTTACCTTCTGTACTTTCTTTATTTCCTCTTTAAGACCAATGACCCTTTGAATGAACTACGTGTTTACGAAAATAAGATCATATGATTTTTATAGCGCGTCGTACTATTTTGAAACTTTGATCATTTTATTTATTTGTTTAAGTTTTAGATATATGGAAATATGATAATGTACTGATTCTTTTAGTTTACAAAACCATAACAGATTTGTCACAAACGTTTTAAACAATAAAAGCAGAAGTTTTTTTTTAACTTAAATTCGCAATTTGTTAATGCTTAATGTAATACTAGTTACTAACGGTGCTGATACTCCCCTATCAATTTGTCATCCTGTATATTTATAACTAGCTGTCCCGCGCAACTTCGTATGCGTAAATTTTCCCCGTTTTTGCAACATTTCACGTCGCTACTCCGCTCCAATTAGTCGTAGCGCGATGTTATATAGCCTTCCTCGATAAATGGGCTATCCAACAAAAAAAGATTTTTTCAAATCGGACCAGTAGTTCCTGAGATTAGCGCGTTTAAACAAACAAACAAACAAACAAAGCAAACAAACAAACTCTTCCGCTTTATAATATTAGTATAGATACACTGTCTGACTGACTAATTACATCTGGTCCGTTGTAAAAAGCAAAATCTTGATAATGATGAAGCCTTTGATAATTGTAAAAAGTGAAAAAGAAATCATAGTAGGAAGCCCATTGGAAAAGTCGATCTAAGGTCGGGAAGTGAGTTTTTAAATTTAAAAACGGTTTATCTCGATTTCCGACAAAACTACAAGTTCTTTGAAAAAAAGTTTTATGGTGAAGTTGTAGGTAATAAAAAGATCTACAACTTTTGTATTCAAACTTTTTTCACTTAATTTCAAAATTTATGTGAAAAATTCAAATAACTAAGTTTTTGGTTTTTTATTTTTATCTTTTATAAAAACAAAAAATGTTTTTGCACAACATTTGGTGAAAACTCACCTTTTTATGTCCCAAACACACTGTAGTTTTTTTCACCTTATTTTGACTTATATCTAATAAAACAACCGTATGATATCAAAAAACCACCTTAATTCTTAATCGACATTTCTCACTTCGAAATATCTGCTTTTTTTAAAAAGTCGGTGGGGTTTTTTGTTCGTCTAAATCTCAAATTTCTGATGGTGTAAAAAAAATATTCATTGCCATAGTACATTTTCTCAAAAAATGCAAAAAACTAAAAATACCTTTTGATGGGCTAAAATTATAGTAGGTCACTCAGGTATCTAAGATCTTAAAATAGCAATAATTATGCATCTAATGCGTTTTAAATTCACTCTCGATAACTTCAGTTCAGTTAACAGCACTTACTAAAATTGTATTGCTAGCAACATAAAATCCCAAGTCGGGTAAAGTACGATAAGTGTATGGTAATACGAACGGACGAAATATTTATTTTCTTTGAAATATGCACCTAATATTTTTCTATATAATATTAATAGTATTCTTTATATTCAATAAATACCAAAAACAGAAATAGATAATTATACAAAATATACGATTAATCTATACTTTTGTGGTCTTCCAGTCAAAGTATTTATTTTGCTACCTTTGACAAATTAAAAAATATTGTAACACAGAGAAAACATAAATTCAAAATTATTTGGTGCTCTAATCACACTACATGTCAAGCGGGCTATGTGAAAATTAATCTTTTTGAAAAAATAAAATACCAAAAACTTGGTTATTTGAATTTTTACATAAAGTTGGAGGATATGTGAAAAAAGTGTAAATACAAAAGTTGTAGATCTTTTTATTACCTAATTTCCGGTTTTGCCGGAAATTGAGATAGACCGTTTTTTACCCTTAAAACGGTCGATCGAAAAACGGCCGATCCGAGGTCTAGAAGTGGAAGGGAGTGCCCTTCCACTTCCAGACCTCGGATCGACCGTAAATTATTTTTCCTTTTATTTTTGTTAAAATCTCTTCCTTTTTCAATGGGTTTCATCATACCATGATTTTTTTTTGTTTAAAAAATTATCTAGTTTGGTAAAGTCAAAGCATGCTCTTATAAACTAAGTAATAAATAAAATAAAATGACAGAAAATTACAAAGCTAAATTGAATTTATTTTCAGCCTTGGGTGAGTAAAAATGCAACGTGATGGCAAACGACCATAACTTTTGGAGCATACATAATGCGTATTTTTACCATTCTTTTTAAAGTTGGAGTTTAAAATCATTATATTGATTTAACATGTTTATGCAATCCTCGGACACATTAACTTCATATGTATTTATTAATATTGTTTTTAAATTTGACACTCTAGTTTTTAATATTTTTACTTTTTGAAATGAAATTTTGACATTTTAAAGATTTTTGTACCCTTTCTAACTCCTTTTTCACTGATTTCGGAGATCTTTTATTTAATTCTTTTATAATTTATAAATAATAAGTATGGTCAAATTTCCCATTGGCACAGGTTTCTGCGAGACTTGGTGTAGTTGCAGGTAGCTTGCGGCATCGGCATGTTGAAGATGCAACATCTGGAAAAAAAATTACTGAATTTATTTATTATTTTATCTAATTTATAAAAAAAAATATTTTTAGTTTATATGTTTCTGTCTGTGTTTCTGTCAAAATAATGAATATAATTTAATTAAGTTAATCAATATCTCAGGTAGCCCTTTGCTTATTTATTTACACTTACCAAGAAATACACATTGTGGTACACATTGATAAAATTTTATACTGGCACAGGTATAGGCGAGACTTAGTGTAGTTGCAGGTAGAAAACGGAGTGATTACTTACTCTGTGGCAGGTGGGTAGCTGCATCGGCTGGTTGAAGCTGCAACATCTGAAAAAAAAGTTAAAGGATTTATTTTTTCATTTAAAATAATTTACTTTTTTAAAAATTTACGTCTCGCCTATTTATTATATTTTATTAAATTTGTTAGTTAAAGATTATGTTGAAATTATCGAACCCGATGTAAAAAAATATGTATTTTTTTAAATGGCAAGCAGACAAAAATGGTTGTCTGTAAAGTCGGTTTACGCACGTTTATGTTTACGTGCTAAGGTCCTAAGAAAACATTGGTGACATTGATTAAACAATAAAGCTGACGGCCACGATACTTCAGTTCAGCCTATCAGCAGGCGGAACGGCACCGAAACGTGAGCGGTGACGTCTCACTTCTTGACGTCACTGGAACGTGACTGCGGACGTCACACTTTTTGTGAGGACGTCACACATCAATGTTTGACGCGGACGAGAGATAGGTATTAATTAAGACATTTGCATCTCAGTATATATTTGCAAATATTATGTTTGTTGAACAAAATATACATTTATATCACAAACATAGTGACGTTGACACGTTGAACACGAGAAATAAGCACAAATTAGTAGGTCAATAGCATAGGCTACATAAAACTCATAATTTATTTATGGGTCTTTCTGTGAGAGTATTTAAAACGATACCTGCTAGTATTATGAGTGTATTAGTGATTATGTTCAAAAATGTTGTCAAAAATCATCTTATACGTAGAGGTTGTTAAAAAGTGAATGAATTTAAAAATGATAAAGAAAAATGGATCTAGTTGCTTGCTCCTTGTTACTTTATTATGCTTGGGTGAATTTTGTTGTCACTTTGTTTTAATTGTCACATAGATTATGAGCATGATTTGACTTTTGTAAGTAAAGATTCTGCGTGACGAATTATGGCCATCCTTTTCTCCCTTTTGATATCAGAATTAATATTTTAAATTTAATCGTTCGTTTCAAGTACTTTGGCCAAAATGTATGCACATATAGTTTTTACCTTTGTTGTAAGTAGATGTTCCTACTATATTGTACCCAATAAGGCTGATTTTAGTTTAACTCATGTTTCAACTTTTTGATAGTGATATGGTGTATAATATATTAGTCGCAGCACCTTACCTCTTATATTTATAAACTATACACCGTAAGTTTATAATCATTCAAACATTGCAAAATTGGCAATTTGAAAAGAGTAGCCTCGAGTTTTTATTGCCAGATTCTTTTCTCCGGCTTTACCTATTTTTGCGAACTTGGCATTACAAGAGTTGTTTTGCATCTTAAGTGACTAAAGAATTTTTAATTTTAATTTTGACGTTATTTCGTGATCACGTCAAAAAATAATATTGTAAAGTCAACTTCAACTTTATTTCTATGGCTTCTGCGGTTTTCCATGGGTTTTCCCCAGTTTTCCCAATATTGTAAAGTCACCGAGCGCATCGAGAATGTCATGTCAATGTCAAACATAATCGATCGAATCCAACTTTGATTAGAGTTACACAAAAGTTTATTTTTATTCAAAGTACTTAGGTACTAAGGAAAATTTAAACATACAGTTCGAGCCGAGCCGAGCGTTAATCTATCCACACGTTAACGAGTGGCGTTTTGACCGACGTTGGGGCCAAGTAAAGTAGGTACTTGTCTATGGTCGTCGCACATCTTCTACCTGTAAAAATTAATATGAAATTTTTATTTAATTTATTGATGTTGTATTTGGTAAATAAAAGCGGGTGCTTTTATTTACCAAATATTTTTTGACTCCTTTTGCTAAAAGTCAAGTAGCTCTTTGTTGAGACTACATAAATTAATTGTCAATAAGTAGTAAGTGGACAAGTCACAAGTTTTTTTTTTTTATTAACGATAATGTAAAAACAGTTAGCGAATACAAACTAGATGCTGCGTTGAGAAACACAAATCTTTCTTTTTTTTAATAACTAAAACAATATTTCCAATAAATTATTGATTTTAAAGAATAGCAACATTACAATTTTTTTATACGATAGCGCCAACTGGTGTCTAAACTCTGTAACTTCTTATTGATATCTCTCGCTCTATGTTCATGTTGTAATTTATTCTTGATAATTTGTGCTACTTGCTGACAAATCCGATGTTTATTGAATATGTGTTCGTGTTTGATTTGTTCTCGGCTTTGATGAATTAAAAATCTTGCCTCCATGTATATGTTATGCGGCAAGTTACTTTCAAAACCAATGACATATGAACTCGATGTGCGTTTTGGCCATTTTACTTGGCTTGCGTTGGTGATTCGTACATAGTCACGTGACCTAAGTGGTTTTTGGATCAATGGCGCCAAATGTCTGTTATAGAAAATGTATGTAAAATATGAGGTATTTCATTATAGTACTTAGTTCAAATGAATATACAGTCGTCTGATTGTATACATATTAATATACACTCATAGCGAAATGAGGGAGAAAATGATGCGTAGGACTCACGTCAATCTGGCAACAAAACAGTGCTGCTATCTATGTTGTCAACTTTGTTATGTAGCCTACAATGGAGACTATTCGTGAGATAAATATTTACGGTTAATTAATAAAGAATGAAATAATTGGGATCCCGGGTGTTGCATTGTGAGTGTATTTTGTCAATTAGTGCAGCGAGTTGCCAAGATGGTTTGAAACCAGCTGTTGTGAATGTAGACCCGCTATTTACAATCTCCGCTAGCCCGACTGGCCCGCCATACATATTACTCGTGCGATAAAGTGAAACGTCAAACGATATTGTTATTCAATTTTCTTTAGATACGCGAAAAAAACGTATATTTCAGTGTTTATTTAGCGTATGCAGTACAATGTGGAGGTAAACCATAGCTTTGTTGCGAATAACACCTGTACATCTAACATTGTCGAAACCTGAATTGTCATTTTTGTTCTTTACGTCAAAATGCTTTTTTGTACAAAATAGTAACATAGATTCGGCTGCATAACGTTTTTGTGTGTAAAAATACGTTTGTTTCGCGTAAATATCGCGTGTGCCCCTTGTTTTGTTGCCTTGATGATGGTGCATATTGTTTTTGATTTGTCAAATGTGAGTAAGCTTGTGGAGTTAACAGTTTGGTGCTCTTGAGAGAACACTATATTGAGAATAGTGAGTGTGCATGTGTTTAATACAGCTATATGTTGTTTCCAGGTTTACAGAACGCAAACTGAAGTGCCATGTAGTGAATGATGTGACATTCTACACGATGTTGCTCCCGCGTTCCAAGTGTAAAGCAGTAGAAGGATCGTGAACATGTAGGTTTTGGACAAATTAGCGAGATGTCGTTGAGAGGCACAAAGCGGGCGTCTGGGATGCGCGGTGAGGAAGCCGGCGCATCCAAACGCCGCAGGACGGAGCCCGAGGACGCTCTGTGGCAGCTCCGACCTGTCAGCGACCTCAAGATGTCATCAATATATAACAGAAGTGCCTCCGAGGCACCTGCTGAACTATTCAGGTTTGTGTGCACCATTTGCTCCGGATGTTGTTATATTAACATAGTCTGTAATGTATTAAATAATATTAGTTGTGCTCATCTTAGTATGGTGAAACTAATGTGAAGCTGTGCACACGATTATGTTAAGTAAGCCAAATGTATTAGTAAACATACACATTGGTTTGTACATCGCTGGTGTTTCTAAATCTCTGCCTATGCCAAATTATGTAAGTGAATGTGTAGATAAGGTTTTTAATAACTTAGTTGACATTGTACGAAAATATTGATCGCTGCATCAGTCTGTACTAATTTTGTACTAATATGTTATGCAAACTGGGCGGCAAACCGTAGCTGCACACTACATGCATTAAAAATGCAGTAGGCTGGTCTGTTTCACAAATAGTTAGGGTTGTGGAAATATTAAAGTTTAATTGAGGTTAGTTCTTGTCAATGCTAGAGTATATTTATAAATTCTTTTCATGAAACTTTTATTAAAGTTTGAAAAGCATTGCGATGTGTTTTGTTTGGTGTACTGTGTATGCAATAATAAGTATTTAAGTTTAGTCTAGCTGTGCGTAACTTAAAGTTAATTAATGATTAAAAATAATTTTAACAGATAATAATAATTTTGACTTCTTACACATCAATGGAATATTATTCAAGAAAGAAATTAATTTCTGAAAGTTTGTAGTTTGCAGTAATAATTACATATTTTCTAAGATCAATATTACATTGCTAAGCGACCTGTTTAAATGTGTATAATGCTCAAGGTTTCAAAATAACCTTTATTAATGTCAAATTATTGTTTTAGTATAATTTAAACTAAGTACTTAGTTAATTAATATTCTAATTGCTATCTATATATAAATGTTAATAGTTAGGTGAGAAGAGAATGTTATTAATATCTTTCTTTTGTTTAAAAAAATATCACATAATGGAGTTGATGATCAATTTAAACAAGCTATTTTCACATATTTTGGATTTAGCTCATAAACAGTAGAAAAACAGTATGTGCACATGATTGTAGTAAGTAGCGCCAGTGAAATGTTACTAAATGATCACTTGTTTACAAACATTGCAGTGTTGCCAACTGCTAGTGAATAATGAAAGAAATTTTTGTTGTAATAATAACTTCTAGGTTATTTGACTTATTTGTAAGTAGCATATTGTATCATATAGTAATATCTTAAAAACCAGATTCTTTTTGACATGGGTTATGTCTATTCAACTTTATTGCCACGTTTTTTTTTCATTGCATTGCAAACTTGGCACTAAAGGCTAAACACAACAGTAGGGTCAATTGTAAATTTGGGTTAGTATGATCTAATTAAAGTGTTTGTTTGTAATTTTAATTTTGTTACAACAAAAAAGAATTTAGTGCATAATATAACTAATAGAATTTGGTACCACAGTGTGTAATATTAGTTAAGCTATTTGCGAAAAATGCGTTTTTTTTTTTCATTAAATTGTATTTGCTAGATAAGAAAATTAAGTTGTATGAAATAGAAAATGAGACTGTGATTTTATAGTTTAGATATGTCTTGTGTCATTGAGAATTATATCATTTGTTTGTATATCCATATCAGGCAAAGTTGGTGGCAGTTCAAGTAAGCCTGAAGGCACAGTGTCCTATTATGATATTTATGTGTTTGTGTAAAGTTCTTAACCCTACCACAATGATGGCTACTATCTAGCATGGATTATATAGGACGACTCGATCTCTCTCTCATAGAAGCTTGTATATTGGAATCATATTAGAGTGAAACTAAATGCCTACAAGAAGCCTATACTAATTAAAGGACTTGACTGGCCTGTTGGTTTAGTGGTTAGTGTGATAATCATGATGGTTTATTCTGTGTCTGGGTGTAATTTATCTATAATGTGTATGTATTTAGAAATATCAGTTAGTTAGAAGTATCAGTTGTCTGGTTACCATAGTACAAGCTCTGCTTAGTTTGGGATCAGATAATCTGATTTGGTCCAATCTGACTGTTGGAATCCTCCTAGTATTCGCTAGTCTCAGGCAGTTACAAGACCAAATTTTAGTCTACTAGCTGTCCTGTGCAACTTCGTCTGCCTAAATTTTCCCCGTTTTTGCAACATTTCCCATTGCTGCTCCGCTCCTAATGGTCGTAGCGTGCTATAATATGTCCTATAGCCTTACTCCAACAGTAAAAGAATTTTTCAATTCGGATCAGTAGTTCCTGAGATAAACAAACCCTTCAGCTTTATAATATTAGTATAGATTAGAAAAATTAAAAAAAAAAAATTCTTAAAAGTCAGATATGGACACTGGAGATAACTGTTGCTTTTAAACTTTCGCGATTTTTACATAGTTAGTGAATTATTTAAAGCTACGAACATATCTTTTATTTACCCAACGTTTCACTTACAATTTTTCTATAATATTTCAAGTGATTAAGTCCTGACATATATCCAATATGGAGTTAACTGGTTGGCATGTTCATGGATAACATTCAAAACAATATCCCTACTGACATGTACTGACATGCTGTCGTACTTGATCAGAAAGTATTTTTTAATTCCATGTCCAAGTTCAGAATCAATATGAAATTCAAATATCTGTTCTAGAGAAATTGAAAAAAAAAATTGCTCTCTAAAAATCTTTTTTATTCCCTAAAAGTTAAAATTAGCTAAAATAAAGTGAAAGTAAAATAGCATAAAAAAAATCATTAAAACTAAACTGCTGTACATAGCCTTCTTATAAGCAGATTGCTCTAAACACTCAACCATAAATGGCTAACATAAAAATATCATGCATAATCATGTACCTTTTTTATTTGGAGCCTGTTGAGAGCAGATTAGGATTTCCAGCCGCCAGCTTCAGGAGTGGCAGGGCAAAAGTTAGCTGTTCTCTGTTCTGAAATAGTAAAATAATAGATTTTGTTAGTCTTTCATCCCACCATGCGTAGATAGCAACAAAAAATCTCTATCAAGTTTTGATCACAAGTCAAACGAGGCTACATAGAATTACACCTGGTAATGTATGTTATAGATATGATATTTATGTTGTGGCTTTCAGGGCACCTTGATCTAACATTGCAAGTCTCATTCGACCATAGTTGCTATGCTGGCCTTTAGTTATCCATTGGTAAAATGAAATATGGATGTAGACACAAAGCTTGCAACAGAGAACTATCAAATAATAAATCAATGAAATAAGACATATTCTTAAATAATAATTTCTTAAATTCATGCTATAAAGGCGAAATTAGATTATATTATGTCGAAATAATATTACTCAACAATGCCTGAACGAATTGGAACTTGCATTAATTTGTATTATAAATGCGTTTGCTGAATGCTCATCTGTTGCCTCTCCATATCTTGTCTTAGGTTGTCATCAGTTTAACAATGACTGCAATAACATGAGATATAGATCTGAGACAAGGCTTGGTTGAGGAGCTGAGTGCGAAATCTTATCAATCTAATTAAAAAAAAATAGTCAATAAATAAATACCTACTTAAAGGTGCGTTTTCACCATGAGCAAGAAAAAAGTTAAAAAAAGTGACCCTAGAAAATAGCAATGAATTTAATTTTTGCAAATGAATGCTTATCTTACAAAAAATATTTACAACTATCTGTCTCGGCAAACTTCGTACCGCCCTGTAAAAACGTTATCTTGTGACCAAGGGAAATTGGGAATAATTTTTATATATTTCTACCATACATTTACATCAGAATTTATTTCTCAATTCCTTTGATAAGCATGTGAAGATGATTAATGATGAATATGCACCTATAAGTGACATTCAGTTCTTGATGATATTGCACCTATAGTGACATTCAGTTCTTGATGAATATGCCCCAATAGTGACATTCAGTTATTGAATGTTATTCAAGTTATAAAATTTTTGTATGCATCCAAAACAAGAACAGTCTCTCTTGTCTCAAATCAATTAAAATGCAGTGTATTAGAGTTGCTACTCAGATATGCGGGCCGGCATTATTCGGCACAGCTGGGCCGTAAAATGAATGATGTGCCGGCCCGAATGAACTACCCGATCGGCACATGTTAATAAAGCCGAACATGTATAGTAGTTGCTTTAGGTCGTCTTTGTTGTTCGACGAATACTGCCGAACCCAATGTGCCTACCCGCTTATTTGTGTAGCCTCCCTAAGACATGTATCTTAAATTATAAGGAAGTTTTTGTGGCTGTGTAATTTTTGTGTGAATTGTATATTATAAGATTGTAAAGCCGAAATTAGAAACAATGCCACTTTTGTTTCAAACATACAGATGCTAGAAGCATTGACACAGACACTTTATAGTGTTTTGCCCTCTTTTATCTTTATGGGTGTTGTAAGAAAGAAAAGTGACAAAACACTTTGCTAAAATAATGGTATTGAACGTTTGTAATTATTCAAGTGGAAAAATTATATAAATGTCCATAAGTACATAAAGCGCATATTTGACATAGATATGTACTAGACGTATATTTGTAGGAATTGAAGGCCTCACAAATAATATGAGAGTAATGTGTTTATTAAAATATGATTTGAATTAACTTTTTAATTAACCTATGTATTAAATATACTTCTGAACTCCTGAATTGTAAAATTATTCCTAAATCGTGAAGTAATCCAACTATATTTTTTCTGTTTTTATGAAGTTGTCTAAAAGTTATAGTATAACACTTTCAGTGTTATAAAATTTGTATTCATCCAAAAATGAGACAAGAATTATTGAAAATTATTGATACTATGTCAGCATTATCACTTATACTATATCAATAATAATTAAAATAAATAAATGCGAATGGCTCAATTTAGGTGTTCAGAAATGTATTAATGAGTATCATTAGAATGTAACAAAGTTGACATACACATTAACAGAATTGATTGAATTCATCTATAATTCGTGCATAACAATCTATACTAATTTTGTTACAATTCTACTGCAAACTCCATCACTGTGTGTGTTTCGTTGATTCACTTATTAATCTTAAATATGATTTATTTATTTTTATATTATAAATTGACATAATTCTAAATTCAATGAATCAAATGAGTAGATATTAATATTTTTTGTAAGCTATGATCAAATATAGCACGGGAAACATGAATATATATATTGAATATTTTACTATGGTTAACACATCTTACCAAATGAACTTATCTCTATCAATTTATGGATAATGAAATACTTTGCTTGCACAACAAATTAATTTTTCTCTAAGTAGTGCTAGATTACTAACAATAGTACTAATATATTTGAAATGGCACAACGGGCTTCAAAACTGACCTGTTGCTGTTGTGAATTCCAGAAAGGACCTTATCAGCGCTATGAAGCTGCCGGACAATGAACCACTGACGCCGTCTTCTTACTGGATTATCACCGACACATGGAAACAGGACTGGGAGCGAGGCGTTCAGGTCCCTGTCAATCCTGATTCACTGCCGGCGCCCAAAGTCGAGATAATCGAGAACCCGCCACCACCCAACTTTCAGGAATTCAAATTGTGAGTTTTTTTTTACTTTATTCTACGGCTGTGGTCTTACACTATTCAATCAATCAATCATTCTTTAATAACTTAGGAAGCAAAATACTGCACTTGTGAAAGTCGATTCTACATGTACATGTAATGCCTGTTCGCAAAGAATAGGTAAAGCCGGTGAAAAGAACGAGGCAATGAATACTTGGCCGCGAGTTTTTATAGCCTTGTTCTTGTTTTATTTTTTCAAATTGCCAATGTTTACAATGTTTCATTGTTTATAAACTGTAGGTATGTATGTGAGGTGTTGTCACTATTACATTTAACACCATATTAGAGGGATGATGCAAAAACAAGAGATAAAATATATTAAAAGAAGACTTGAAATTAAATAATAGTTAGGGGCAAAACTATTTTCGTATTTTGAATGTATTGTATTGTTAGTAATCAAACCTTTTTGGTTGTAATTAAATGTTGACATTCTAAAGATGCCATAAATTAAAAAAAAAAATGTTCTCGCCATTTTTTAATTGTTTTTCAAGCAAGCAAAATAAACGTATGTGACGAAGAAATTCGGTAAATTTTAAAATTTTATTACAAAAAAGGTAAAAATGCGACGAACACTGCTAATTAAATTTGTGCGGTTTAAATCTAATACGGTATCAATACGAGTAGCACAAATGTGGTTCAAGTGTTTCAAGACTGGAAGTTTTAGTGTGAAGGATGGATAAAACCAGTACCATCTTTGAAACAGTAAAGCAAGATCGACATATTAGTAGTTACGATATTGCTGAAGAACTGGATGTTGATCACAAAACAGTATTACGTCATTTACAAAAGTCTGGGTATTTGAATAACTTGATATTTGGGTACCTACCACATGATCTCAATGAATGCAACTTAATGCGACATGTTTCTATTTGCAATTCTTTGTTGAAACGTAACAATTGCGACCCATTTCTTTGACGGTTGATTACGGGTGATGAAAAATGGGTCATTGACGATAAGAATGTTCGAAAAAGATCGTGGTCGAAGCATGGACAAGCTCCACAGACCGTGGCAAAGCCTGGCCTGATTTGGAACAAACTGATGCTGTGTGTATGGTGGGATGAGCTTTAGCCGCCGGGTAAAACTATCGATTCTGACCTCTACTGTCAACAACTGATGAGGTTAAAAGAAACCATTGAGAAAAACCGACTGGAGCTGGTGAACAGGAAGGGTGTAGTGTTCCATCATGACAACGTCAGACTGCACTCATCTATAGCCACTCAGCAAAAATTGAGAGAGCTTGGCTGGGATTGATGCATCCTCCGTATAACCCTGATCTTGCTCCTTCAGATTTCCACCTGTTTCGGTCACTTCAGAACTCTTTTGGAAGCATAATGTTAACCACTGACAAAACACAAAAACACTGAAAACTAGCTGTCACATTTTTTTAGTAATTTGATCATGGTTCACCCACAAGATGGCAACAAGGCAAATGCATATTATAAATAAATAAAAAAAAATACCTAAAAACTTTTATTCTTTGTATAAAAAATACGAAAATACTTTTGCCCCGACCTTATATATCAACCTCAATGGGTACAACATAGTAGGAGCATCCACTAACAATGTAAAAACTATATGTGCTTAAATATTGGCCAAAGTACTGCTAATTAATGAATACATATAAATGTTTTGCAAAAGAAAGAAAGTGTGTGATGTGGCGTTCCTGAACAACTGCGCATTATTTTGTCTTTTCTCTTCAAGGGCATCACCCTTATTGTAAGGAAGATTACCAGCTTAACATGGATAAGCACCTTTCTCTGCCCATACGTTAGCATGTCAATCACTCTCACAATACATTTAGACACACTTTATGAAATTAAATAAAAAAAACTATTTTACCTGTTGATTTGTGGAACACTTCTATAACACTATTTCGGTATCTGTCACTCTGTAGAGGTTGTATACAAATGTTTTTAAATTCTAGATCTATTAATAACAACAAGTACCCATAATCTCTGGGTTCCCAAACTTTGGGTATTTACCCCCGTGGGGGTCTACCATCTTCATCAACTGAAATTCATTTGTACCCAGTCGTGCGAGTTACTCACACTTATGTTGATAATTCATTTACACCCCCTCCCCCCTCCCTTTCTTGCTCGTCGAGCGAGATACTCACACTTGGCACCAAGCGCGGATTCAGTCCCAAATAAATATTTTATAAGAAACTTTTACAGTTTTAATACATATTTTGTCTATGTAGTATGTTCCAATTCATCCACGTCCCCTTGGCATTTGGTAAAATGTCTTAAAAGAGTAACGAGATCTCAAAGTTTGGGAACTACTGCCGTGTTCCGTGAAGACAACGCATTTTCCGATCAGATAAGAGATCGTAGGGGTCAAAACATTTGTTAGTACTTATAAATATCAATGGGAGAACCTTCTATTCGAGCTATTTTCTTTTGTTTAGGAAATTGCTCGAAAACGTTTGAGATATATGTAGCTGCTTAGGTATTATAAATAGGTTGAAATATAAATTTTAAAGATTCATTTACGTGACTGCCAACATTGTCACTTCTACTTGTGTGTTACGGCGAGACTCCGTACATAGCTATATTATATACTGTAACAAATCCCAACGGCCTACGTCACTAGTCAATGTTCAAGACATTTTAACATCACATTTGTGCCCGCGTGGATGTTACTTATTACAATAAAAACTATCGTATGTCCTTTTCCGAGATTCAAATTATCTCCATACTGAATTTCATCTAAATCACTTAGTAGTTTAGGAGTGAAAACGTAGCATTTACTTTCACATTTATAATGTTAGTTTGGATGATATTATAACAGTAGTGTAATTGTTCACAGGCCTAAAGACAAATATGTGCATTTGGCCCGCGATGCGCACTACACTGCGGACAAGCACATATTGAGCTCGACGCCGGCGCGGGCCGAGGCCGCCTGTAGCTATGATTTGGACGCTACAGACACGGCCTGGTTGAGACTGCTCAACGCCGAGCGTGCCCGGGCCGGCGCCGCGCCTGTCACCGAGGATCAGCTAGAGAAAGTTATCGAAGATCTCGAGGTTAGTACTCTAAAAGAATCCAAATACAATGTGATATAACTTACTTTGGGTTCTTTTGTATTTTGTAAAATATAGCTAGAGTCATATGACAGCTTTCACTGAAGTCACGTCTATCAAATTCAGTAGTATGACTGTAAAATGAATACTAGATAATATCAGTCAGTTAGTCAATTTAACATTCCAAAGCCCAAGTTATATCACCTGGGATCAATAGAGGAATTAATTTATTTTCAAATGTACTAAACATTGGGTGTAGTTTCTGCGTTAGACAAATTATTTAGGGCTGTTACAAAACTCTAGCTATATAAAACATATGACAGGACAGTGTGGTCAAATTCAAGGGGTTGTTATGTGCATAGATTAAATTTTTATAAAAAAAATACTTCACATAAATGTTATACATTTATCAGTTGAAACAAGGGCGCCGTTCGCAATAGAAATTTGATAACTATGCCTATATGGCACTAGGGGCAATGGAATACTTATCAATTCCATATACAAGGTAATTTTTGGTATACTGCGAAGCTCGGACACCCCAACAAGATTTTTACTTCAAGAAATTACAAAATAAAGAGAAAATGAAAATATTGTAAACTTGCGTAGTTTTAAACCATTATAGTTGTCTTGTGTTCGTCGCCCTATTGTGCTCGTAGCTTGTGTTAGGAGTGGGTTCACGTCGGTAGTATAATGGGTAGGATTCGAACCCGCGACCTTACGATTGCGGGTCCGATGCCTTAGCCATTAGGCTACCGCCGCTTATAAATTAATTAATTGAAAAATATAACATGGTACAAAAACTACCTCATTGGATTGCATTACTGATTCTGACCAAACTACTTTCAAATTTGCACTATACCAAGAATAATGTTGTATATGCCAATTTTACTGATGTACTCTGGTCACTTATAGTACCAATGTTCCATTAAGCACCAATATTCACATACCTGATAAACTTGTAACACAAACCAAAGCAAGGTAAAACTACCTTAATTTCCTCTTGTACAATCTGGTTCCGCTTTAAATTGTGTTGTCTGTTGTCTTGCGATATTATATTGGACTGTGTCTACAAGTGATTTGGGCCAGCACAGTGAGTATGATTCCTTGCAGTGAAGTTACATAAATACATTGTTTCATATGTAATTCTGGACTTAAGTATGCTGTTTTTGACATGTCTGCGTAATAACACGAGTCAATCCAAACGAGTGGACGAATTTTTTTAAATCCTTAATCAGGATGTTTGCTTTGTGTAGTGTTTACTTTACTGCAATTAATCAAAAACTGTGACATTCTTTGTGACATTTTTAGGACTCGTTTAAGCGTTGTACGTGCCACCAAAGTTTTTATACGCAACATTCGTACAGTTTTTTTTTAAATCGAAATTTATTTATATACGTTTTATCACCATAATTACGAAAATAGATTCGGAAGCTTTTAATAAATTTGTGTCTATCCGGGGAGGAGACGTTTTACGCAGATTTTATTGATAGAGGTAGATATTATATAGATATTGAATTATATTTTATAGATATTGAAATGTTTTATTGGTAATTGTCTTACTAAAAGAGGTAAAAAAAATACGTAAACAGGCGGAACCTAGTAGCTAAGTATTAAAAGTTTAACGCGTGTATTCTGTATCTGTGTGGATGTGTATGTGTAAGGATCACATTGAAATGTGAGTTTGTAATTAGATAGTTGATGTGGTTGTTTTAAAAATATAAAAACAATAGTTTTCCACAGGGTAAAGGCACCAAGTAGCTCCCGGTGGTCAGGGCTCGTAAGAATGTTATTATTATTCATATTGGTTCCGTTTTCCGTTTACATGTATTTATGTAAAGTTCTCGACGATTGAACGCCCTTACGTAACAAGAGTTCGTTTCGTTAACAGTACGTAATTTTATATTCAACATGGAGATCACAGTTGACACATTTGATCATAGTTGTTCCAAATTTCGCTTCGGAGTGTTGTTTGTAATGGCAAATAAACAATTGCCGTCAGAAAGCCGACTGATGATTGCTAAAGTGTGAGTAAAATATATACTTTATTTCTATAGTATCAGTGATTATTTTTACGTAACAGAGTAAAATATTTGAAAGGACAATGATAGGTTTTTTTTAAAAAACAGAGTAAAAAATAAGACAGGATAGAAATGTCTCCGGGGAATTTACAAACATACAATTAACAATGTACATTCATTGATATTGAGGGTAGGTGCTAAAAACGCAAACATTTGTCTCTGATTTTATGATTAAATAATAAATAGAAATATTATAATTATTGAATTTTAGAATAGTGAAACAAGTTTATAATTTTTCGTTTACATATTTTTCGTGAAACACGTTTCGTTTGAACGGAACGTTATAAAAAACGTTATGGAAAAGGAACAAAATTTAATTCGTTTTTGGTTCATAAACCGTTTTTAACCGTTTTTTACCGTTCCTTTTGTTCGGTAGGAAACTACGAGTAATCATTTCATTTATTTTATGTCTGCGGCTTATTTGTTATTCATGAGAATGTTAAATATATACGAGTACGATTAGGTGAATCTGCCTGTGGTTGGCAGTTGGCAGTAGGGCATGCAACCCGGTTAACCGGATAACCAAAACTGACGAAACCTAGTTTTTGGTTTAATTAAAAACAGTGTTAGTCAGTTTAGTCAAAAAAAAGTCTCTGTGGCGCGGTGGGAGTGCGTCCGACTGCTACGCAAGAGGTCGTGGGTTCGATTCTCACACGGGACACCACTTTGTATGATCCACAAATTGTTGTTCAGAGTCTAGGTTTACTTTGTGATCGTGACTTGTATGTTTGTAAAGTCCCCCGCGACACAGGGCTTGTACCATAATGCGGGAGCCGTTTAAAAAAAAAACTCTGCCTAAAAAAAATGTCTGCCTAAACGAGTCGGCACTGTCAATTCAACAGTATTTGCCGAACAACGAACCCGGTTTCATCAACAAGTGCTATCGGTTAGTTCATTCGGGTTGGTAAATTATTCGATTCGGTATTTGTCGCTGGCAATGTAGTATAATATTGGTAAAAGATTTTTTTAAAGGGGTTTCGTGATTTAGGCGTGAAAGTATAACAAAAAAACACACTCACTTTCAATTTTATATTAGTTAGCATTAGGATTTATCTTTACAACTGACAAAGTTACAAACTGGCAACCTCTATTTTACCCCTTAAGGGGTTGATTTTTAAAAACGCTGTTGCACATGTTTCTTTATTTTAAACCAAAAGGCCAAATAAGCAATTTCATAGATCTTACTTTAAAACTGACTAAGTTTCATACAAATTTGCCTCCTCTATTTCATTCCCTTACGGAATGATTTATTATGAACTAACTGACCTGTGCAACTTCGTCTGCGTAAATTTTCCCCGTTTTTGCAACATGTCTTATTGCTGCCCCGCTCCTTATTTCTCCACTATTTAATGGATGTTATTATACATATAAACCTTCCTCTTCAATCACTCTATACATTAAAAAAAAACCGCATCAAAATCCGTTGCGTAGTTTTAAAGATTTAAGCATAAATAGGGAAATAGGGACAGAGAAAGCGACTTTGTTTTATACTATGTAGTGATAAGGGTAATAAACCAATTAATTAGCAGATGTTTTAAGAGCATTTAAACTATCGAGCTTCTATTTAATTATGAATAAGGGGATAGACTTATCAAAAATGGTGTTCTAAACACAGACACGGCGCAGCCCTTTCTCCATAATATGGTCAATTAACACTGCCAGTAATTATTGAAGATTCCATTTACTCACTAGAAGCACCGACCTATATTCAATAGAGTATCACCTGGCACTTAAAAGCTTAAGAAATATATAACCTACCTACTAAGTACAGTAATATAGTTCAAGCAAACGAAAAATCTTAGGTTAAGTTTGAAATAAAAAAAAATATTCCTAAAATATGCCTGGACCTCGACGCTGTAGTTGCCACGAAACTGGAACAAAAAAGGACTGGCGTTTTAGTAGGTTTTTGAATAATAAATAATTTTACTTGAGTGTCGAAAGTCTCGTTATTCCCGGGACTGGAGGATAGCAGTCTGAAGTCTCGAAAATACGAAAGAATCGTCGAGTCTCTTGAAAATTTTCGAGACCGAGACTCCTGGGATGAAAGCCCTAATGCCTACATTAAATAAGAAAAAATACGTCTTCGAAATTTCACGTCTCTACGATCAGCGGTTGAGGCTGTGCGTTGATCTTATCAGTCAGTCAGGACAAAGAATTTTATATATGTCCTGCACAACTAGGTGTACAAATTTCGTTATATTTTTTAGTTATATTCATAATGTCAATGGGGATGGAATAATCCAATATTATAGTACCATTTTTCTTTAAGGTATATTTAAACTGATTTTTAAAAACATTTTTTTTTTATTTATTATAGTAATTTTTTGGAGCCATGCAGAACACACTTTTGCTATATAAGGTTGTATAGTGTCTAATTTCTCTAAGCCTATTATTATATCGTCTAGATGACAATAAATCATTTTTCTTAGGTCGCTCTTAGTAGTATTGTACCTACTATGGTGGACCACTGTACGACGGGAGAGTCAAAATTGTTAGTTTCCTGTAGTAAGGCTTACTTACAACTGTCTTTATTACGTAATCTACACATAGATCTGAGGCATTTTTTTTGGGCTCTGAATAGTGTAATGAGTTCTCTTTCCTTCATTAAAGATAATTTTATTTTTTTCTTAATTCATGTTTAGGCTTGCAATCCGCTAAGCTGCTCCAGTGACACCGCTGTGACGATGTCGTCAGCAAACTGAAGGTGGCAAGATGTACTCACTTACATGCACACTTAATGCCTTGTTAAGTCCAGTCCAGAGTACCCAAGAGAGTTGGTTACGGGATATGACATCCCTGTCTTACACCTCGGCGGTGTCATACAGGTACCTCAGCACCTCGATATATCGACTAGTCAATACGGCATCATTACAGAGTTTCGTTAGTAGTCCACAAAAGTTATACACAGTGGCTAATTGTACTCTTCGGTTTTTTATTAATCTGCCGTATGATCTACGGTGCTGAAACCTTCACGAAACCAAATTAAAAAATGCTGTGTCGAAACCCTTCGTGTTGCATGACCGGGAACTGAAAGTCGTCCAGTTTTTTAGTGAGGCGGTTGGCAATGACTCTCAAGAACAACTAATAGTTTTATCACCTTTTTCGAAAGATATAATCACCTGTCTCTTACTCCACGCTTGTGATGTTGCCTACACGGAAATAAAAGACTAGAGCTCTTTCAAGACTGGAGTCTCACCTGGTCTTAAAACTCTGTAGAGTAATTCCGTCATCACCCGGTGCATGTTTGTTCTTAAGCTGCTTTAAAGGTGGCTCGGCCCTGGTTAACATCCGAGATGTTCTCTATAGGTTTATTGGTGCGTGACTTGTGATCTGTGGTCATCAACGCATCAGGTGTAAAGCTTTCGATTTCTATCGAACCGTTTTGACTACCGCAGTGTTTAGATTCATCAAATAGGGTCCAGCTAATGCGCAAAATTTCATCCCGACAATCTACATTTAAAAACTAAAATATGAGAGAATATCAACAATTTGTATTATTTTTAGCATTTCAAAACCTAAAAACAAAACGATTTTTAAAACTAATAACCGAAAAACATGTTTTTTTTTTAAATATCCCGTTATTAAATGCCCTACGTAACACAACGCCAATCAATGTGCATCAGAATTAAAGATGAAATGAAATGAGTAAATGTGGTGCGGTCGCGTCTTGCGGATTAAACCAATTTTTGAAAATATTCTCGTTTCATTTTCGTTCCGAACGAAATGTTGAACACATATTGTCAAAGAACTGTTCGAAACATTTTAAAAACGGTATTTTAAATAACCTTTACGAGCTCTGGTCGAGAATGAGAGCTGTGCAAACATTATCCTAGCGGATCATCTAACTCAAGCTATCTCTCACACAATTGCAATATACAAAACAAAACACTTGCTATAAACTTGGAGCGCCCAAAAAAGATAGTCATCGACCCATACTTGTCCGATTCATTGACGTGGACCTTGGATTAGCAGTTTGGAGGACCAAGCTAAAAGGCTCATCTGTGACTATTAAAGAATGTTTAACCAAATCCCGGCAATTAGTGTTCTCTAAGGCTCGACTACACTTTGACTTGCGAGGCTGCTGGACCCAAGACGGCGTCGTTGTAGTTAAGACCTTCGATGGTAGTCGAATCAAGATTACGACTATGCAAGAGTTGAACCCCTTGATGTCGAGACACCCTAAAGCGTCAGAGGATGTTTCATCTTCTGGTAGAAGGGGTAGGCGAGAGTGCTGGTTCTTCGAGCATCGACAATAATAACACAGCCCCTAGAAACTAATGTTTAAGTGTTTCTAGGAAGTTAGTAACGGGACCTCATTGAAGAGCGCAACTTATCTCTTTAAGCACCCTAATATTAGAGTCGTCTTATGTACCCGCATATGTATAACTTTTTATATTTATTGCTTAATTTTTAATCACCGACATTAACTTCATAAAATTTAAGGTTAGAGTTTGACAACTTTAAAAATACGTCAATATGAAAGTCAATAGCATTTGACTTTTGGTTGCGTTTCAAAATAGTTAGTTGATCTTTAATTTCGTCATTATTAACATCTCTCTTTTCATTTTAAAGTTTTTTAACTATTTATATTATATTTATTATTTTTATTATATATTTTTTATCGTTAATGTTTTACTAGTATATTATTATTTTAACTCTTTAGATATAATGAACGTTTAATGTCATATTAACACCCTAAGTGTGCCCAGTCACTATAGCGACCTAATTGAAACTTTCAATGACTCAAACGTTAATGCTATCCTGAACTCAGAAAGCTGTTTTAAACCACTATTGCTGTCAATTTCATAATCTCTTTCTGGTTTTGTTTTGATCCGTAACGATCAGTTTGAAAAAAGAGGTGGTGGGGCGGCTATTTACCTACGGAGTGAATTCACTTTTAAAATAGTTGTCTCCTCGTCCAATTTTTCTGGTTCTGCAGAGTATCTCTTTCTCGAGGTTGCGGTTAAAGGAGTTAAAACCATTCTTGGCGTAGTTTACTGTCTACCCACCGTCGAGTACTTCAACGAATTCGACGGTTTTAGGTTCATTAGGGTCTGAGTATATGCATCACATCATCACGGGCGACTTAAATACGGATCTACTTTCCCCTAGGTCTCTCGCTCTCGTAAACTTTACAATTTATTAATATTCAACTCTACATGCAACTCACCACAATACTGATGGGGAAGACACATAGATAGATTTGATTATAACTTCTACTCCTACTCTAGTTTCCTCTCATGGCCAACATCCTGCGCCAGGCTTTTCTCATCATGATCTCATTTTTCTTTCATAACCCCCCAAACTAACCACTCGAGCCACTCGAGCTAGCCACCACAATAGACTGTAAAGTCGCAGTGTTTAACAACTTCATTTATATAACTTCATTCAAGAGAATTAAAGTAAAACGTCCACCACGTGAACCAACATTTATGAATCTCATAAAGCTCTATCCCGTTTTAAAATCACACCCGCGACCTGTTACACAGCAGTCGTAGGCAATCCCATTGTGCCGTAATTTCCTTAATTTTGCCTTATGCAATTACTTTCCGAAGGCTAACTTTACTAGCAATGTGTGCCACAAGTGCACTCTCTATTCACGGGCAGCGCAGGCCCGACTCCGCTGTCTCGGGGTACAATTACATGCGTATTTTGAATTTCATTAAAACACGTAACGTACACGTATGTTTTTGAATTCTACTTGTACCACAGGAATATTTTTAGTTGTAGTCCGTATAGGGACGCTATAATCGGACATAACCGGTGAGATATGCGGTATCGGTGGGAGATGAAATTAGTGTTTTCTAGTTATTTATCAAGTAAAGTATAATTGTGTAATTATGTTCAATAATAAGCAGTGGCAACACAATTGCCATACTAGGCACAAGTTACGTGAACGTACATAATAGGTAGGGGCAAAAGTATTTTCGTTTTACGTTTATTAATACCCTTAAATGTTGACATTCTAAAGATGCAATAAAAAAAACTATTTCCCGCCATTTTTCAATTGTTTTTCAAGTAAGCAAAATGAACGTACGTGACGAAGAAATTCGGTTCATTTTATAGTTTTACTAGCAGTGCCCCGCTTTGTTACCATGCATTTTATTAGCCTATGCGTTAATCCAGGGTGTCAGCTAACTCCAAACCATTTTTTTTTAAATCACTCCAGCCGTTAGACGTGAAGAAGTAACAAACATACTCACTCACATACTCACAAACTTTCGCCTTTGTAATATTAATGTGATTAGTGTGATTACAAAAAAGGTAAAACAACGATGAACGCCGCAAATAAAATTTGTGCGGTTTACGGACCTAATGCGGTATTAATACGAGTAGCACAAATGTGGTTCAAGCGTTTCAAGTCCGGAAATTTTAGTGTAAACTCATCCTTCACACTAAAATTTCCGGACTTGGCTCGATCTAGACGCCCTGACACGGATAAAATCAGTGCCATCTTTGAAAAAGTGGAGCTAGATCGACATATTAGTAGTTACGAAATTGCTGAAAAACTGGATGTTGATCACAAAACAGTTTTACGTTATTTACAAAAGTCTGGTTACAAGAAAAAACTTGATATTTGGGTACCACATGATCTCACTGATATAAACTTAACGCAACGTGTTTCCATTTGCGATTCTTTGTTGATACGTAACAATTCCGACCCATTTCTTCGACGTTTGATTACGGGTGATGAAAAATGGGTCATTTACGATAAGAATGTTCGAAAAAGATCGTGGTCGAAGCATGGACAAGCCCCACAGACCGTGGCAAAGCCCGGCCTGACTCGGAACAAAGTGATGCTGTGTGTATGATGGGATTGGAAAGGAATCGTCCACTATGAGCTTTTGCTGCCGGGTAAAACTATATCGATTCTGACCTCTACTGTCAGCAACTAATGAGGTTAATAAAAGAAGCCATTGAGAAAAATCGGCCGGAGCTGGTGAACAGGAAGGGCGTGGTGGTGGCTAGATCGCATTCATCTATAGCCACTTAGCAAAAATTGAGAGGGCTTGGCTGGGATGTGTTGATGTGTCCTCCGTATAATAATAATAATGTCTTGGGACAACTCACACAACGCCATCTGATCCCAAACTAAGCAGAGCTTGTACTATGGAAACCAGACAACTGATAAACATACTTATATATTTCTAAATACATACATAATATAGATAAATAACACCCAGACACAGAATAAACCATCGTGCTCATCACACAAAGTTTTATCCTGGGTGGGGATCGAACCCACGATCTTGCGTAGCAGTCGGATACACTCCCACCGCGCCACAGAGGCAGTCAGTCAAGTATAGCCCTGATTGCCCCATCAGATTTCCACCTGTTTCCGTCACTTCAGAACTCTTTAGGAAGCAAAAAGGTAATCTCAAAAGGACACTTTAAAAAGTAACCTTAAAATATTTTTGATCAAAAATCTCAAAATTTTATAGCATTGGGATCATGGCACTGCCCACAAGATGGCAACAAGTCATCGATCAACATACATACATATTATAAAAAAGTAAAAAAAATATACGTAAAACGTACGACCTAGGTATATAATAAAGTTACTACGGCAAACTACATTTACAGAAATCCTATGAAATACAGTTTTAGTCCTTGAAAACCGTCTTTGAGATTTTGCTATTCCTCATAGTAACGGATAAAGCTATTCACGCCCACTTAATAATGTTATGCCATATTTGTCTGTTGTGTATACATCGATTGAAAAACATACAATAATAGAATCCCGTAGGAAGGTAAGGTTCTATTGATTGCCGCGCAGACGCGGTCTGTCAGTTTACCGGATCGTATGCCACAGGTGGTCGCGTTCCTACCCACCAGTGCCGCACGAACTTCCAACTTGTAATCTCTTGGACATAAGTTAGCATATGGCCAAAACCGGAGTTTTAAATAACAAAGTGCCCAAACCTATGAATGTTAGTGATATAATTCCGTAAATATTTCAGTTTAAGATACAATGGCCAAGTGTGTGATTTAGTGGTTTTTTTTAAGAAGGACACATATTTCAGATTCGGTGATGGTAATTACCAAAGTGATAATCTCCAAAAAAATTTGTGCTTGCCTATTTCATCATTACAATATAGTCTTTGTTTGTTTTTCTAAATCCGCACAAACTTTAGCCGCGTATTGAATCTTCCTACGAATCACATATGTTAGTAGAGGTATCTACGTTTTTAGGCTCACAGTAACTCTTAACAAAAAGCCATTTTTAGCCGTGCTTTGGACAGCCCTGTTCTAAATCATGCAACTGTTTTTAAGATAACGTTAAGTATATGTATAACTTGATTTCGCTGTTGGTTTCTCCGACGCTAAGTTGAATTTTCAATTTTAATTTTCTAAGCTATAACGCAAACTCTTAAACCTTTGAATTATAGGTCAATAATTAAAATGCTAAAAAGAATCTACAGATAGTTGCCGACAATGTCTATAAATAAATTTCTCTTGTAATATGAATCATGAAATACAAATAATACACTTCTTGTTAGCGATATTATTCTTTATCGAGATTCATAACATTGGTGATATCGTTTTCTCGCGTGGGCCGCCTCATAAGGAAGTAAGCTCATTAAAGGTAAAATGTATATATAATAAAGTATTCTATTACACAACTTAATAATTATAATTTCTTTACGGAAATTTTCCTCCCAGAATTTTGATCTACTTAATATTTTCCTGGTCATAGGTGTCTTGTTTTTTTTTTTCATAATGTGACTGTGAATGACTGATCTATAGCAAATCTATGTGTACTACTGTGCAAGCATTAGCTACTTGTAGGTGCTACTAATATTACCCTCTCTCGAAAATACTGACGAATTTTGATAAAACTAAGTTACACAATGTATAGCTCTTATATCAGAAAAAGCTATTAATAATCAAAGCACAGTAATTGCTATCAATTAATGTCTCTTTATCCACCTAGTTTATTTAAACTACACAACATATATTGACTGCCTCTGTGGCGCGGTGGGAGTGTACCCGACTGCTACGCAAGAGGTCGTAAGTTCGCTCCCCACCCAGGATAAGACTTTGTGTGATGAGCACGATGGTTTATTCGGTGTCTGGGTGTTATTTATCTATAATATGTATGTATTTAGAAATATATAAGTATGTTTATCGGTTGTCTGGTTTCCATAGTACAAGCTCTGCTTAGTTTGGGATCAGATAGCTTTGTGTGAGTTGTCCCAAGATATAATTATTATTCTCTTTATTTAGTTTTTTTCTTATAAATTACATTTTTAAATATATATATAAAAAATACATTTAAAAATATAAAAAATAGTGTCCCACCGGCATCGGGTACAGGGACCAAGCTACCGGTGGTTACGGCCCCAGAGAAAGGAACCTCCTCACAATGCGAGCCGTGTCCAGAAGTACTGCCTTCTGCATCAAGCGCTTGATCCAACCGTCTAACGCGAGCCTCTCAAGGTGTTGGTCGAGGCTCTTGGCAATCAAACCATTAACGGAGACGACTATCGGTACAATGATTGCCGAATCAACATCCCACATGTCGACAATCTCGTGCGCCAGATCCAGATATTTTATTTGTTTATCCTTTTCGGCTTTCACGAGATTTTCGTCATGGGGGATGGTGATGTCGACAATCATTGCACGGCGCTCAGATCGGTCTATCAGCACAATATCAGGCTTGTTAGCGACAACAGTCCTGTCTGTGATGATAGAGCGATCCCAGTACAACGTGATACGACTATTTTCAAGAACTGGCTCAGCAACGTACCTGTAGTACGGGACTTCAACGTCCACAAGGTGGTATTTCAGAGCAAGTTGCTGGTGGATTATCCTGGCTACTTGATTGTGTCTGTGCAAGTACTCGCCGTTAGCAAGACGTGAACAGCCGGAAACGATATGTCTGAGGGACTCACCAGGTCGGTGACATGCACGACAGATGTCAACAGTGCCATCCCTCAGTATATATTTCCGGTAGTTATTCGTCATGATAACTTCGTCAGCAATTGCACAGACAAAACCCTCGGTTTCCCCGAAGAGGTCACCGAACCGTAGCCAGGCTACAGATGCTTGTAGGTCCACATCGGGCCCATGAAGAGCCCGAAAGAACCTACCGTGAAGCTCCTTGCTCTGCCATACCTCCCTGCGTTCGTTGACTCCAAGTACTACAGGCGTGCGCCAGTTCTCTTTAGCCAAGGAGAGCGGGGTAAGCCCGGTGTCCACCGCGACAACATCCCGATGCACACCCACGTCCATATGGAGAAAATATTCTCTGAGATTGTATATCTCGCGGTTATGAAGGGACTTGAGGTTCAACAAACCCCGGCCCCCACACTTCCGCGGGATATACAATCTCATCACAGATGAACGCGGGTGATGCATTCGGTATGACGTCATGAGTGTACGGACTTTTCGATCCAGGGTGTCTAATTCTGTCTGAGTCCACTTGAGTACACCGAAGGAGTACATTAGAAGTGGCATGACCCAACTGTTGCAAGCCCGGATCTTATTGCCACCTGACAAAAGGCTATTAAGCACTTTTTTCAGGCGACCGAAGAAACGTTCTTGCAACAGTTGTTTCATGTCAGCCTCATTAATGCACAGTGCCTGCGATATACCCAAATACTTATAGGTCTCGGTTGCGAGAAGTGATCTTAAGTGAATGGAATCCGAGAGTTGAGTCCCTTCGGATTCCACTACCCGCCCTCGCTTTATATGAACGACTGCACATTTGTCAACACCAAACTCCATTCTAATAGAATTACTAAAGGTTTCAGTCACCTTCAGTAACGCTATTAGCTGTGAGCTGGTGGGGGCAAAGAGCTTCAAGTCATCCATATACAGCCAGTGGGATATGACCTGACCACCACGTCGCAACCTGCAACCTAGCCCTGAACTCTCTAGTAAGGTACTAAGTGGGTTCAGTGCTAGGCAGAACCAAAGGGGACTCAGAGTGTCACCCTGGAATATACCCCGCTCAATCCTTATAGGTACGCCGCCACTTCCTTGGATCCCTCGGCACCCTGGATAGGTAAGAACCGTATTCCATTGTCCCATACACGACTTCAAGAAGGTGCATAAAGTTGTATTAACTTTATACAACTTCAGCACCCTCAGAAGCCATGTATGTGGCACGGAGTCATACGCCTTCTTATAATCTATCCAACATGCCGATAGATCCTTTCGGTTGCGGCGAACCTGCTGGCTAATAGTCATATCAATGAGGAGAAGCTCTTTAGTACCGCGGGCCCCACTTCTACATCCATTCTGAGAGGTACACATGATGGAGTTTGTGTGTATATGTTTATTTATTTTAGCTCTCAGAATGGATGTAAGAAGTTTATAGATCGATGGTAAACAAGTTATCGGTCTATAATTTCTAGGGTCCGAGGTACTACCGGTCTTATAGAGCAGGTGGGTCACTCCTTTAGTCATAAAGGCTGGCAGCGACGCAGATTCTAGGGCGGACTGGAATTGCGATGCCAAACAAGCGTGCGAACTGCGTAGCCATTTCAGCCAAAAGTTGTGCAGTCCGTCTGGGCCTGGAGATTTCCAATTAGAAAAAGGACGGACTGCACTGGCTACGTCTGTGCTGTTAATGTTAATATCTTCCATTTCCGGAATAAGTTCGCACGCTCGTTCAACGTCACGCATCCATTCCCCCTCTGTGTGGGTGACAGGCACCGCCCAAATGTTACGCCAAAACGAGCTTGTCGCTTCAGCATTTGGTAGATGCCCGCCATCCACACCTTGATCCGTTCGCTGCCAGTCTCTATACACCCACCTTTGGTCCCTTTGGAACATGCAGTTCAATTATTATTATTATTATATTATTTCGGAGTTGTTATCACTAGTTAAGAAGGCTTTATATAGAAAGTGATATGTTTTGCTTAGAGAAAGTATTTGTGAAGCATATTATGCTAAAATATAAAGCTTTAAAATAAAAACTTAAGTACTTTAATTGAAGAGTATCGCAACAATACCGGGAACACAAGCCTTATAAATAAAGACTTAAGCACGGCACAAAATCTGCTAACGATTGAACTGTTTCTGTGTGTTTGTTGTTTGTTTTGAATCTATTATGTAATTTTACCATACATATATTTTTGGTTAAATAAGAAGCCCTTTGTTACTCCTATAATTCCCTTGTATTAAAAGGAGTGACGAGAGTATTTATAGAGTTATTTTTGTATTCGATGAAGTAACAGGACACTACGTAGGTAACTCGATAAGTTTTGGGACAAGAAAAAAAACTATACAACATATTAACAATATTTATTTTAGATTTTTTCGAAATACTTCTTTCATTCTCTATGCAAAGTTCCGTTCGCCTAAACCAACTATTAAAACACTTTTGCCAGTCTTGATCCGATAGGTCTGGGATTGCGACTTCGTAGGTGGCCACTGCCTCTTTTCAGCACACGAAAAAAAATCCCTTTTTTTTTTCCTTGACTATCGGGAACAAAAATAAATCACAGGAAGCTAAATCAGAACTGTGCAGTGGATGGGACAAGGTTTCAACACCGGGTTCCTCAAGAAACGCCCTTGTACTGAGGGACGCTATATGACGAAGCGTTATTGTGATGCAGCATGATTCTGCGAAGCCCAGTTTTTGGTCTCGTCTTCTCTCACAGAGCTTGGAAAACTTTAGCCAATGCTACTGTTGTATACCATTCCGAGTCGCACTGCGAGGAAAAAAAAACTAGCCACCTTTTTTTAACAACTTTACGAGGTCTTTGCAGTTTTGTCGGCAAATTTTCTTTCTGAAAAGACCCATACTGACGACTGTCTCTTATTTTCCGGATCATATTGATAAACATCCACGTTTCGTCTCCTGTAATGATTTCCAAAACATGTATTGACGTTCCGTTTTCAAATCGTAGACGCATTTCGCGGTACCAATCCACACTGACCCGTTTTTCAGTGCCTGAGAACAAACGCGGGATCCTACGACAACAAAGCTTCCTCAGTGGAAGATGCTGATGCAAAATAATGTTTACGATCCCCGAACTAACACCGAGTACCTTCTTGATATCAAAGTAAATATTGGTCTTCTCGTACCGCGCAGTAATCATTGCAGTAGTCCACACATTTTCTGCAGTTACCGTTTGTGGGCGACCACTTCTATTGTCATCTTCGAGGTTTGATTTACCCATTTGAATTTATTCACTGAACCATCTAAAAATAGACTCCCCTAACGCTGATTGTAATCGTTACCTACTAAGGCTGATTTTGCTTTATCTCATGTTTCAACTTTTTAATAATACAATTTGCATCAGTCCTTTAACATGGTGTATAGTATATTAGTCGTAGCACCTTACCCCCATATCAAGTTTATAAACATTCAAACATTGTAAAATTGGCAATTTGAAAAGAGTGGCCGCGAGTTTTTATTGCCAGGTTCTTTTCTCCGACTTTACCTATTGTTTGCGAACTTGGCATTACATGTATATGTAGAATCCCGACGTATCACAAGAGTTGTTTTGCATCTTAAGTGAATAAAGAATTTAGAATTTTGTTAACGGCTAAGTTTTGTAGTAAAACCAAATTTAAAATCATAAAATATCATAGCACGAAAATGTTCGCGGTTAAGTTCCATCGTTGCAAAGAATAACGTGGGAACTATCATAGTAAAATGGAAACTGGAATATCATTATTTTTTTAAAACCAGCAACCTATTTTTAAATAAATTTGCTTTTAAAAAGATATATTACAGATACGATGACACCATTTTTAAATTAAGAGCATCTTAAAACTTATCGAGTGATCTACGTATTACGTCTTGTATTTTGGGTAGGCGTATCCCTCGCATTTTTACATTGTCCATCTTGTTTACAGTCCGTTTTATTTTCCACTTCAATAGGTTTAGTGAATAGTTAACACTCACAATCGCGGTGATTCTCGGTTCGCACCCGGTGGCTCACAACTCCAATATATACGGAGTAGATCGTGGGTGCCGTTCTCGAAAACGGCGCCGTTTTCGAAGTAGTTCAAAAATTTGTGTCACTCGGGCAGTCATTGCAGTTAGGTAGAAAAAACATCGAGGACGTGAACAGGAGAATTCGGTTGGGAAGTTACGTCAAGTCTTCTCATCGTCGATCCCACAATGCCTTAAGACTAAAGTCTTCAATCAGTGCGTCCTACCCGTCATGACATACGGAGCCGAAACGTGGACACTGACGGTACGGCTGGTCCACGAGTTTAAACTCGCTCGGCGGAAAAGGCTATGCTCGGAGTTTCTCTTAGGAACAAAATCAGAAATGAGGTGATTCGGCAGAGAACCAAAGTTATTGAAATAGCCCACCGGATTAGCAAGCTGAAGTGGCAGTTGATGAGATCGTAGGTAGAAAGGACGTAGGCAGTCAAGCACGCACTTTGTGCGGTTCGTTGATATAGTACTGCTGAAAAGCAGATATAGTACTGCGGAAAGGAAGACATCGTGAAAAAGCCGCATGCTATAGAATTAAATACTCAAAGTGGTTTACGGCCTGTCTTTTTCTCAAAGAGGTGACCTGTCACTGTCACACCATTGTAAAAAAAAAGGTAGTAATCGTTGGCATAATTACAATAAAAGTAATTACAGAATAGTAAGGGAACATTGGTATATTGCCAATAACGACAAGTGAAATATCATCAGAATGTTGGTTTCATGATCTACAAGTTTTACTATGAGAGGTCTGAAATCGCTGTAGTAAAAACGTTATCGCTACTTAAAGGCAGCGCAAACGCCTAAGTTAGGTAGGGCAACTTAGACTTGTCATTAATAATGACAAATTATATGTCATTAGAAAGCTTTCCATGTTTTACAACTTTTATTACGGCTGAAAGTCTAAAATCTCTGCGGATAAATTGTTATAGCTATTTAAAGAAAGCGTGAACGGTTAATTAAGGTAGCAGTTAAGTAATTTTTCAGCTTTGTAATCAATAACGACATAATATGTCATCATAAAGGTTATTCATGTTCTACAACTTTTATTATGAAGATAAGTCTAAAATCGGTGTCGGAAAAAGTTATTACTACCTATGGGCTACGTGTTAGGTTAGCAATAACGACAATCGATGTTTAATTAAAAAGCTTTTTTGATGCTCTACAACTACTAATCTAACGGGCAGTTCGATATCTTTGTGGAATAAAAGTTAACACTACTTAAAAGCTAGTGGCTAGGTTGGGTATAGCTTCTCAGCTTAATCTATACTAATACTATAAAGCTGAAAAGTTTGTTTGTTTGAACGCGATAATCTCGGGAACTACGGGTCCAAATTGAAAAATATATTTTACTGTTAGGTAGCCCATTTATCGAGGAAGCCTATAGGCTATTTAACCTCACGCTGCGACCAATAGGAGCGGAGCAGCAATGAAAAATGTTGCAAAAACGAGGAACATTTACGCATACGAAGTTGCGCGGGTCAGCTAGTGACTAATAACTACAGCCAATATGCGGTAGGTGACTTTGTATTATACAATAAAATCACTATTTTTTATCTCACAATCACTAAAACCAACATAATCTTTAGTATACTTATTAGTATACAAGCTCTGCTTAGTTTGGAATCAGATGACGTTGTGTGAGTTGTCCCAAAAATATTAAAAAATATATATATATTATATAGCTGTGCCCGCGACTTCGTTCGCGTGAAAGTCGGGTTTAAATTAAGGTAGTTTAGGTAACGAAATAACTTCTGTGTAAATATGTTGGAAACAGTCCTGTTGACTAAATACTTACTAAATAAAAATCGATCTGTTCTATTCTTTTAGATAATTAGTTTGGTGTGCGGCTTAAGAAGTGGGTTTTCTGTTGTTTTTGTTTCATTCTTTCAACGTTATACCTACTTATTACCTAATAATTTTTAATAGAATTTCTACGAAAATTTTGTTACTTCTCATGTGATCGTAAACTTATAAAGCCTAAGTACTTAACTGTGATAGTTTTCCTTATAATTTTAGTATTTATACTACTACTCTGAATTTTTTCACATACCCAACATCAACCACTTGACTCTAACAAAAATGTTCACTATAAAGCCTAATATTATACACAAAGGAATCCTTAAATCTAAAAATAGTCTTCACAAACCCTAAACGCTTTTTAAAAGACCTATCTAATGATACCACACACGATGGGGTAGGTAGGTGAGAAAAAAATCACATCCCCACTTTACATATAAGAGAGGTACCCTTAAAAAAATAATGATTTTCAAGATTTTGTTCTTTCACTTTATCGGCGTTAGTAATTTATTCATGCAAAAGTTGCAACCTTCTAGCACTATCATTATCTGAGCTAAGCTGCGGACGGACGGACATAAGGGAACTATAAGGGTTCTGTTTTGCCATTTTGGCTAAAAATGGGGTGTATTTCATATAGTGTTACAACGCAATACTAATAATAAAACTGCTGTAACACTTTAGTAAGCAAACACAGAGCGTGTCATGTGTGTCATGCCCGCGAAAATGTCAGATATCCTTAAAGGTACGGTTGACAAACAACGACCCCCCTCCTCCCGTCACCCGAACTACTCACACTTGACCGATGTTGAGCTATTCATTATCGTTGAATTGATGAACACGTAATCTCCAACCATAACCCCAAAACATGATCCTCGATGCACATGTGTGATGCGTGGTCAAACAAACGGACAGACAGACAAACATTTCTAAAAATCATGGCAATGTGTTTCTTTTTAAAACTTCTTTTACTAAGTATAGAACGTTATTGAATACAACGCCATCTACTTTCAAGAATGTTGCCCCTCAGCATCTCAAGCACAATTTGATTTCATAGATGGCGCTACATGTTTTTTTTTTTACGTGTGTAATGTCTTTTTTTTAGACGAACACTTAATTTCTGGAAAATGTCGAATACTTTTTAATTATAATGTAATATTGTTTTTTCATTTCTACTACGATTAATTAATTACTCTCAGCAGTGCATGCAATACCTATAATTAACTAACCTACGTGCATAATTTACTTGATTTTTAATATAAAAAAATAATAACCAAAGTAAATAAGTTACTTACGGTCGAAAAAATAACTAAAACATTGAGAAAAATATAAAAAAAAAGGATAAAGACAATTTAAAAAAATACAAAAAGAACATAATCAAATATGGGATTCGAGCCCGGGACTTCGTCGTCAAAGTCCGCTAGCATAGCTTCGAGGCTATACTGTTCGCTACTTGCTACGTCAAAATAACTGTTCTTATGAAACTTAACAATGTTGTGTTTAGCTCCTTTTAGTTTTAGCGTGAAGTTATGTATTCCATGGGTTACAATTATAGATAATGTCTAATTCTGGAAAATTTTGTGATAAACCATTATGGTGCGACAAAAAATACGTTGCTACTCGTTCCCCATAAACGTTAGCGTAATGATTCATAGTGTAAATAATGTCCTGTAGTATTTACTATAAAACTGCAAATTTTCATAAAGATCCGTCTAGTAGTTACTGTTTTATAACGAAAAATAGCTACAGACATTATCCCTTACTGCTTAGCTCCTATGGGAAAAAGCGTGATAATTTATAGCCTAAATGTTAATCTGCATCTATTAGATTGCACGTGCAAAATTTCAACCGAATCTGTACGGTAGTTTTTGCGTGATGCGTGTTCAAACAAACAGACAGACAGACAGACAGACAGACAGACAGACAGACAGACATTTCTAAAAATGCAGCAAAGTGTTTGAATACTCTTTTCGAACATTTCCTAATATTTTTTTTCACTAAGTACGGCCATGTACAGACACGTGAAATTTACAGTTTTATTATATGTATAGATTTATATGATTGTAGGCATTGCTCTTACTCATGAAATCTGCCATAACTTTTTTCCTAATGGGATTCGAGAATACCTGCTATAGAAGTTGTAGTATATTAAAAGACCTTTCCAATGACATATCGCTTATTTTTATTCCTTACTAGCGGACGATTCGCGGTTACACCCGCGTAGTTCCCGTTCCCGTATACAGGGATAAAAAATAGCTATGTCACCCGGGGTTAGTGTAGCTTCACAACGATGAAAGAATTTTTCAAATCCGTCCAGTAGTTTCGGAGCCTATTCAGTACAAACAAACAATCAAATCTTTCCACTTTATAATATTAATTGGTTACAAGGCCAGAGTCTATACATTTTTCGTCCTCCTTTATTGAAGAACACAGCCTGCAAAGAAATTTTGTAGTACATAGTATTAGTACTTTATTTTAAAGCTACAATACTTTATTTTAGAATAATTAAATTAACCAAAATTCTTAAAAATATTAACAAATTGAGGTGCATTATACATTTTTTATTTAGAATAAGTAAAGAAGAGCCAGTTTTTTAATATAATATGTTAACTTGTTTTTTTATTTATTTTTTGTTGAAAATGTTTCAAAGTAGTACCAGCACAGCGTTTACAAGAAATGTCAAAAAGGGCCTATTATTTTGCGCCAACTATAAGTTTTTATTATCCTTTGTATCAAACTGGCAGCTTATGATAAGTTAAATTAAAAATTATTCTAACAGATCATATACTTCTTAAGTTCGTATATTGATTATATTATAATTGAGGGGTCCTTGGAGTCAGTAGCGACCGAGCAAATAAAACTATCTGCTAAGTTAAGCAACCTTACCACTGTCGGTCCATAGATGAGTTATCGTTTTCAAAAATGTCACACCCCTTCGTGCCTAGGAGATCGTTCAGCATCGATCCTGTGCCCAATCTCTCGCCGGTCGTGCCGGCAAGAGATTGATCGGGCGCGATATTGCGTTCCATCAGACTATGAGACTGCACTTTGTGTATTGACAGTGCACTTGTGTTTGCGCATATGTACACTGTATTATCTTCTGCTTAGTGCATTTTGTGTCTACTTTACGAACTGTTTTTAAAAACTGCGGAAGTGATAAAATCTGTTGTGTTGTTTAATTTTATAACATACCTGCCCTCTCTTGTCATCAAATGTTTTTTATGGTTAATGCTTTTTATTTTAAAAGTGAGATTCTTACAAAATTTGACCCTCAATTAGTCCAATTTTCGATAATCTGTTTTTAAGCTGATGTCTTGTATCGTTCTACCCAAACATACTATTGTTTTTAAACTTTCGTGAATAAAAGCTTCGTCGTGCCTTTAAATAATTCACGCGATTAAGGCCAGAAATATATCTAACATATACAATAATTACCGAATCTTAGCATCTTTCTTGTAGAAGTAGTAGGAGTAGTAATTCGTTCTTTTCGCACCTCATTTTACAAATTCGTTCTTTTCGCACCTCATTTTACAAATTCGTTCTTTTCGCACCTCATTTTACAAATTCGTTCTTTTCGCCCATATTAACAGTCGGAAAATTCTCTTAGGGTGGACCAGGCAAGCGTGCACTTTTTGTGAATTCATCGTTTAAAATCGATAAAGAAAAGAAAAACCAAAAATGAAAAGACAAGTGCCATCCACCAACCCTAATAGAAAGAAAATACATTTATTTGGTACCAACAACGAGACGAGAGATAGGGCCTCCGTTTCCGATTACCGCTCATCATACCCTCTCTGAGAGGGCTGGCCTTTGACCCAGTGGAAACGTTGTAAGGCTGATTAATATGCTGTAATTTAACTTGTTTCGTAACCAGATTTCAGCACTTTGATTTAATTATGTATGATAAAAAAATCTGAAGAACATAACATTTCAAAAATTGTCCTATTTCAAGTTAAGATTTTTTATACGTTACACACAGCTAGTTTGACATGGGTAAAATAAACACAACTATATAACACAACCTCCCCATTCTAGCTTTACATAACAGATTGTTGATCGATGTCAATATTTTTTTTGTCTAGAAAGGCAGTCCGCAAACAAAAACGTGCTTTTCCAAAAATCGGAACTCTTATGGCATCACTCGTGTTTTTGTCTGTCCTTCGATCATAGCCAATTTGCTCCGAATCTATTGTACCGATTGACTTGAAATTTGGTATAAACAAAAAAAAAGTTATGCTAACTGTATCGTGCAATATATCAAATGGCTTGTTATATATTTTTTTAATATTAACAGTTTTAAAGTTATTTGAGTATATTTACGAAAATGTACCTTTTCTTCTCATCTCCGAACTAACTGAGCCCACAATTTTGGAAAAACCTATAAGAAATCTATGGTCTGAACATAACGTGATAAATCATCCAAAATCGTTTCGTTAGAGAAATGGATTCCCTCAATGGGATGCTTTGTTATAATATCTAAGTTTGTACGGAACCCTCGGTGTGCGAGTCCGAAAAGTACTTGGCCGGTTTTTTAAAAACGATTTGATAATATATTAATTTCTTTTTTTAAAAAAAATAAAAATATCAATAGACCTCTATCGATTTTCTTTCCCACAGCAATCAATACTATATCGAATCAACTAAGGTCTATGACCTCGAAATAAAAGCTTTTCCCATCAATTTCGTATTTAAAATGCATGGAATCGTACTTCATAGCGAGCGCCGGGATAAAACTTTTTTTCAATAAATACACCTACTTTACTAGTATACTTGTTACAAAAATGTTAACATATAAATGTAAACTTTCGCGATTTGTACACTTTACCGTATTGCAATGTTGGCCACATTGTAATACGGCCGTTGCGATACGGTCGAAACGTCGGGCAATAAAATAAAAGTCTTTAGCCTTAAAATATTTAAACGATTAAGACACGTAGCTTATAAAATTCTATATAAATGTTAACATCTTTGAAAATTTCTTGTGAAACTTTCTACATAACTTGACTGAAAACATGCGACGCTACATCGTCAGTTGCGCGTCCTTTGCGAGTTCTCTGAAAGGCTTCATTCACCTACGTATATTACGTTACCTTATGATTAAAATCCTACACCTACATTTCTTGAATGGAATCTGTTTTTAGATTGCATAACAAGTACCTAGTATGTTCTATTTTGTAGAAAAATATTTATTTATCATTTTGAATTCCTAGAATTTTGGGCTGTTATTGATATCGGAGCTTTTTGTAAACCATCGTTTCTTATTACTTTGGCTATGTTTTATGTATTAATGCTGTCCACATTTAAAACCGATTAACATAATTATAATAATTATTATGTAATCTTATTTTGGTATCTACGGTTATGAAAGCGAGTACGTCAACAAACAAGAATGAGAATAAAAAGAAAATTATAATATCAAAGTACTTTATTCACTTAGGTTACAAAATGCAACGTTTATGAACTTCTGGCAAAATTTGTTATAGAATGCCAAGTTCGAAATAGTAAACTCATGGCCACTTTTTTTTTAAATGCCTATTTTTATGCTAGTAAGGTGCTGCAACCATTACACCATGAAACTCACGCAAGCAGTAATCGTAGTACGTATAATCAAGTAGGTATAATCAAGTTTTAAATGAATTAGCCTCCTATGGTATGGTGTGGATGGGAGTAATGCGATTTGATTATTGTAAGAAAAACTATTGATGTACAAGTATGTATTTATTCATGAACCATTCATAAAAAATAAACCTATAAAATGATAATGACATGGTCGACCAGTCACCCCAAGTAGCACCCTTTCACGAGTTTGAGGCATGGGTCAGCCATCATCCCCGTCGCCATATTGAAGGGAAGGCAGACGAAGCACGAGCAATGACATTTTAGTGAGTGTGAAGATTTTGACCCTGACATTACATATCATAAAAACGAAATCAACATTAAATAATTTTATGAAGTAGATAATTGAAATTGTTAGTAACGGCAAGTACGTTACTAACAATTTCAATTATCTAGGTACTCTGTGAATATATAAACGAAATTTTAATATTTAACAAATACATTATTCTGCATTTTTATATCTACGACCATGAATGTTACATCATTCAAGTCCCCGATACTTATCCGATCTTATTTAGATCTACGTTTATAAAAAAACTAAAGATTACTTAAGTTAATAATGCGATATATATTATTTACATCTAGGGTCGTGCATATTATGTAGAACTGTATTTGGCCCCCCGGCCCCGCCGCAAAATCGAAGGTTTCTTGATCCAAGTGGTTAGGTTGGGCGTTGATAAGTAAATGAATTAGTCAGGACTTAATTTTTTAGACTGAAAATAAAAAGTATTTATTAGAAAAAAAAAAAAAACAATTAAAACTAAAAAAAACTTGCAATATTGAAGTTGTTAGTGTCAGAATAAGAATCATCCAATTTTGTTGATTTTACATAGAGTAAAAAAATATTTTATCGTTGTGAATATTTGGCGCAATTTATATCTATGGTGGTGAAATATATTTTTTTTGGGCGTGTGTTGATAAAAAGCATTGAAAACTTAATTAGTTATTATAATAAACTTTAGTGGTACGTACACTCGTTCGAGAAATATTTCTGGTAACAATTTAATGAAGTGTTTTTATTTTAAAATACAGAATATTTGTATTTTAAAATTGTGATTTCATGCGAGCTTTTTTATAGGTTCGAACATGGGATAAAATCCAAGCAATCATGAAGTCCGAGGAGGGTTTGGGGATTGAGTACGACGAGAACGTCATTTGTGACGTTTGTCGGTCGCCTGATTCTGAAGATGGCAACGAAATGGTATTTTGCGACAAGTGCAACATTTGTGTGCACCAGGCATGCTATGGAATCACTGTAATACCCGATGGTGAGTTAATTCTTTAATTAACTTCATAGCTAGGCAAAGTTATTGCCAAAGTTGTTTGTAAACTGCTCAATAATAATACAATAATAATAAAGCTATGTTAAATAGATACCTTTCATTTCCCATACAATAAGATTTTCATAGCTAAGCCTTACTAGATCTAATAAATTCAGTATTACATTTTGATTTTATGGACGTATGTTTTAAAAAAGTTTTTCATGATTGTTTGCTATAAATCTATAGTCCGCTACTGGTCTTTCGTTAGAACAGAGAAACGCGGCTAATCAAGCAACTCGATCAATGTCGACTAATCCGTTCTACCATCGATCGATGCTGTCCATCGACGATCGATCGATTGGTCTGGTAGAAACTATCGATCGACTGTGATTAATCCATTCTATCATCGATCGATGCTGTCCATCGACGATCGATCGATTGGTCTGGTAGAAACTATCGATCGACTGTGATTAATCCATTCTACTATCGAACGATGCCGTCGATCGACTATCGATCGATTGGTCTGGTAGAAACTATCGATCGACTGTGATTAATCCATTCTACTATCGATCGATGCTGTCCATCGATGATCGATCGATTGGTCTGGTAGAAACTATCGATCGACTGTGATTAATCCATTCTACCATCGATCGATGCTGTCCATCGACGATCGATCGATTGGTCTGGTAGAAACTATCGATCGACTGTGATTAATCCATTCTACCATCGATCGATGCTGTCCATCGACGATCGATCGATTGGTCTGGTAGAAACTATCGATCGACTGTGATTAATCCATTCTACTATCGAACGATGCCGTCGATCGACTATCGATCGATTGGTCTGGTAGAAACTATCGATCGACTGTGATTAATCCATTCTACCATCGATCGATGCTGTCCATCGATGATCGATCGATTGGTCTGGTAGAAACTATCGATCGATTGGTCTGGTAGAAACTATCGATCGATTGGTCTGGTAGTAACTATCGATCGACTGTGATTAATCCATTCTACCATCGATCGATGCCACTGATCGACGATCGATCGATTGGCCATTAGAAGAAGAGATGGATCGGGTGGCTCATGAGAAGAAGCTGCCAAGTACCTCATGGGCCACTCTTTTAAAATTATCAAGTTTTCCTTTACTGAAATAATTTGAATGTGCGAACCAATGTGTTTGTTGAATGTAAACGTTTATAACTCAAGGATAACTAAATAATAATACTATAAGTAACTGTAAATACAAACATATTCAGCAAACACAGTAGTTCACTTCTTACATCTTCTTTATATATTTAATTCTACTGTACGTGTATGTCACTGAACTCCTCCTAAACGGCTGGACAGATTTGAATGTTTTTTTTTTTGCGCCCTGGTAGGTTTAGATTCACAAATCAGCCAGCTAGTAGTATATATAATCCTAAGGTACATTTGAATAGCCTGTAAGAGAAAGCAGTTCAATCTCAAGCGTTTTATGTCTTCCATATAATCAATTATTGAGTAGTAACTTTTCATAAACGTTTTCTTAATGGTAAATTTAAATTGATTACGACTTAATTTTTGAATATCGCTAGGGATTTTATAGTAGAAACGTATACATTGGCCTCGAAATGATTACGTACATATCATAACGAACATTCCAACTTGGTTTATCAAACGGATGGAATTGACTAATGCCTTCGTATATTGCTCACATTTATGTTACTGCGTAGATTTCAGTACACACACCACAGCAGCCATATCGAAGGTATTGACAAATCAGTATCTTTTAAAGAAACTCTAAAAAGTCATAAGCTGTTGTCGTGAAATCATTTTTTCTGGCGATGTATTTTTCTATGTTTTAATTATATTTGGAATTTTGTTTGGTAAATAAATCCAAATTTAATTTAAACATTAAGAAATTAATTAAAACATTGTACCGAAAGTGTCCTGTGGTAGCAACCTGGCAAGTGTCCGGTTGACAGCCGCGTGGTGTCCTGTGTCTTAAGGATCTATCTATGTTTCTAAGACGTGTGACCCCCCCCCCTCCGTTCAGACGAGTAGTTAGATATGTAGTTTCATGGTTATTACAATAGCTCGGCTAGAACGCTATTGGTCGATTACATCTGTTGGATATAAAGTTGGAGCGCAATTACATTTGTTTTTTCGTTTCTATTTAGCTCAGTAATTAAAAAACATTAACTAAACTGACCTTAACTTGAATCCATACCAATACGCTATTTTATAGAGTTGTATGTATACTTGCGAGCAGAGTTGTCCATTGCAAAGGTCTTTAAATGGCTTGACCTCACAAATAATACGAAATAAATTTATGACTGAGAAGCTTTTGTTTAAAAGCGTTACTTAGAACTACGGATATTAAAGTAATTTGAAATAAAAATCCTTCATTGCCATAACATATTATAAAATAAATGAACACGGTTGCCCCACCGTAGGCAAGCCTGCCCTGTGGGGTACCTGTTATGATTACAATATAATGTTTTGCATTGTTTGGTCGAACGACATCAAACATAGTAATTTTGACTTAAGTACAAAAGTAAATAGGAAACAATAAAAAAATGTCTCCTAGATCCTACAACAACTTTCATTATTACAAGCTTTTATTTAACTTGTAATGTTTGTGCGTTCGGCACGAATCATGACAGTTAAATTAGAACTATTTCCCAAAGTCTGTGGGCTTATCTTTAGTGACAATACAATAATATGGTATGCCATGCCATGGAGCTGTTCTGACCATGTAACCCGAAGACGGCCACAGGAGCTTCTTTACTACATAAGATAACCCATCGAGTTTAGCCTCTTTTTCTTTGTTTTAGTTAATAGTTTAGTGCCTCATAATATCTAGGGTCTGATAATGGAGTTTGAAAGTGGCATAAGAACTTCTGAAATAATGAAAATAAACATCCTGAGGAGTACATTTTTTAACACAAAATCTACACTTTAAAAGCTTGTTTTAAAAATATTTTAGAATAGGGTGGTTGTACCATGGACAAACCAGATGACCATTTGGTTTGTTTTGGTACGTCTACCTTATTCTATCAAGTTGTTAGTATATCTAAATGCAGTAATCATGTAAACTTAGTTGGCACCTACATTGATTACAGGTCAATGGTTATGCCGACCGTGCGGGGACGACGTCAGGCCCAGCTGCGTCCTGTGCCCCAATCACGGGGGTGCCATGAAATGTACCCCTTCAGGACATAAATGGGCCCACGTTAGTTGTGTGCTATGGATTCCCGAGGTATCGATAGGGTGCGCAGAAGTTATGGAACCTATTACTAAAATCTCCTCAATTCCTGCGTCGCGCTGGTCTCTTGTGTGCGTTCTTTGTCGCAATCGCAAGGGCGCTTGCATTCAGTGTTCGGTAAAGACTTGTAAAACAGCATACCACGTTACTTGTGCATTTAAACATGGACTTGAAATGCGCGCGATCATCGAGGACGAAAACGCCGATGATGGCGTGAAGCTACGATCTTACTGTCAGAAGCACAGTGTAAATCAGAAGAAAGAGAAGTGTCCGGGCTCGGGCTCGGAGGAGGAGGAAGTTAAGAGGAAGCGGAGAAAAGACATGACGTCGGAGGAGAAGACGCAAGCGCGAGCGGCTCGCTTGCAGGAAATCGAGAGGGAGTTCGACAGACATGTCAGTGTCAAGGATATCAGTACGCATCTCCTTGACGTCGATCAGGAAGCTATCAATTATATCTACAACTATTGGAAGCTAAAGAGACGGGCGGGGCACAATCGTCCCTTATTGCCGCCCAAGTCGGACGACACGGAGTTGCTCACTCACCGGCAGGAGCAGGCCGACCTTGACAAGATGAAGATGTTCGTGCAGCTCCGGCAGGACCTCGAAAGAGTTCGCAACCTGTGCTACATGGTCAGCAGAAGGGAAAAGCTCTCCCGCTCCTTCTTCCGTATGAGAGAGCAAACGTTTCACAAACAGGTCGCCGTGCTATCATCGGATGCCCCCATACCCGAACAGGAGCTGGCAGCCATCATTGAGGCTAATCACGGACCTTCAATATACGATAGATTATACTCACACCCGAACGCTCCAGACCACAAAAATGATTTCGACGATCTACTTGCTCGTATCGCGCCGACGGATTCTGGCGACGAGAAGAAGAAAGATCGCAACGGCCTAGTGAAAGGCTCTAAGAATGCTAACCCGTACAAGAAACATTACGTAAACGGCTCTCGGCGCAGCGGCAGCATGTACAGCGGGCTGTCCAGCGAAGAGAGCGCTCCAGAGATCACTCGACCTAGTCGGTTCAGGAAACCTATCGCTTCGAGTACCGACGACGAAGGAAAGAAAAGTGCCTCCTCGCCAAAGAAAAAGGTATCCCCTAAAGTAGCTAAAGGCAAGAGATCGCCTAAAAAGCCCGAGAGGAAAAAGAAGAAGGTGCCGCAGTCTAAAGCGCTAATTGAGAGCAGCAGTGAGGACGAAACTTTGAAATCAAAGATGAAAAAGGATCGATCGCGCAGCAGAACATTACAGCAGATGGAGAAGGAAATGACCGCAGCGGGCGTAAAGCTCGGCCAGTCCGGCACGGACAGCGACGACCTGATGCCGATCAGAACGACGAGAAACAACAAGTTCCCCATTGACATCTACTCAGACAGCAGCGAGGACCTCAAGTTGGACGTCAAACCTGACAAGGTGAAGGTCGAGAAGGTCAAGACTGAGAAGGATAAGAAATCTGAAAAACCCAGACCTGACAGATCACCTAGTGGCAACGATTCTCAACAGTCCCTACCTAGAACTAAAGCGGCTATGAAAGAGTTCATACCGTCACAACCTGAAAAGAAATCTGCAGCTCCTGAAGAGGAGAAACCCGCTCCAAAGAAGAGAGGAAGAAAACCTTCCAACAAGGATAAAAAGGTTACTCCAGTCAAGGTCGATAGACCGCCTGAGTCTGACGATGAAGCAAAGAACAAGGAAAACATCAAATTCTCCAAACAAAAGGACCATCCCACTGACTTGATCGTTCCTCAGCGACAGGCTGCTAAGAAAGCTTCAGAGAATATGCGCTCAACAACTGCCGCCAAGAAGGACGAACAGAACCCTGTGCCAGAGAAGCAAATGAGCGGGGACGATACCAAGTCCAAGACTCCCGTCAAAGTTAGCAGCAAATCGATAAAGGGCAAGGAGATAAAAGATGACCACGCTAAAGTCGGTAGGAAGAAGTCGAAAGAGTTGGAGAAAGAGCCGATCGCATATGTGCCTCAAAGACAGGCAGCTAAAAAGGCAGCCGCTCACATCAAGAGCGGTCTGGGGACTAAGTTACCGGCTACCGAGGCCGACGAGAAAAAGAAAGATGAGAAATCTGACCCGATCAAATCACCGCCGAGCAAGAAGGACGACACGAAGAGCTCCAAAGGTCCGCAGAAGGAGAGCTCGAGCTCGTCGTCGGGGTCGAGCAGCAGCAGCTACTCGTCGTCCTCCAGCTCCGAGGAAGAGCCGGAGAAGTCCAGCATGAAGCCGACTGCAAAGGCGCGCGAGATCAAGCCGGCCGTCGCGACGCGGCAGCCCTCCATGTTCTCACCGCCGGGCTCTAGGCCGACCGTGGACTTGCCCTTTCTCGACAAGGTGTCAAGACCGCTATCTTCGACTAGTGCCTCGAGTGATTCTGACAGCTCTAAGGAGTCCGACAGATCAAGATCAGGTAGTCCCTACCCTAAGCGGCCGCGACGACGGCGAAAGGTTAAGAGCATCTCCAGTGACGCGGCCCCACGCAAGGCCCCAGACAAGAAGCTTAAAACTTCCGAACGGCGGTCCGAGTGTAGGGTATCGCCGACTCTTGAGGGAGAGGAACCTAGCCGACCCAATGACGCGCGTGCTGCCACGCGTGCTCGGACCAGAAGCGTTACTTCAGGAGGAAATATGTCTAATAAGTCTGATGCCCGATCTAGAAAACCATCCAAAGACGACTCAGGTATTGGCGTTGGACCCAATAAAACTCCCAAAGAGGGCAGCCAGTCCGGTGAACTTTCAACTGCGGAGCGGAAAGCGGACGAGGAGGTAAGCGCCGAATCAAAACCTGAACCGGCCGTGATCGAAGCGCCCAAGAACGATATCAAGCCGAAGCCTGCAAAGGCTGCGAAGCGTCCTAGCGAGCTCATTGAAGAGAAAGATAAATCGTTGCCATCCGAGGTCGCTGCTCCTGCTCCGAATAAGGTCAGTCCGAGGAAGAGCACTGAAGCGAAGCAGAAGCCATTGAGCAATAGGCGCATGAGCGTCAAGGAGCCTGCGCCTAAGGAGCGTCCGCTCGCCGACGAAGTGCGGGAGCCTGTCAAGAAAGACCGCAGGCTCAGCAAGATAGACACTCACAACACTTCTAACGAAAAATCAAGTCTATCTCCGGTCAAGAAGCCCAAAGAGGTTTTCGTAGAGAAACCGACTATAGATTTGGTGGATAAGAAGAGTCCGATCGCAATCAATGCAGACTATCACGACAACGATAAGCATTGGCTGCCGAAGGCGCCGAGTCCCAACGCTATCCCGCCCCCGGTGGAGAAGCCCGGAGGCAACGAAAAATACATGACTGATGATAAATCTATGGATTCGGACTACGCTGACAAGAACAGCGTTAAAATGATCGCTAAAATACAAGCTAATCTGAACGAAAACACCATGATTAAATCACCAAAGACGCCGATGGACGCTAGGACGATCAGTATTGAACACTTAGAAGGCGATCCCATCTCGAGGAATATAAGGAAGCGTACAGCGGAAAAGAAGTTTATAACTCAGGACGCTAGTCACGTGCAAGGTGTCGAGATCTCTAAGAGTGCCAAAATACCTTCCACTGTGAACCCATATCCGAATAGAATATTCTCTCCTCAATCAAAAGACAACGATCTTTTTGATTTCGGTATAATGGCTGTTGATGATGACGACATCATCAAGCCATTCGGTACTTACCCTGAATTCTTTTTTAAGGAGGATTCCAAAGAACAAGGAGTGCAGGAGACGCTGAACCTGGTGGACAGATTGAGGATGCAGCTCAGTACTAAAAAGGTGGCCGTGGAAAGCACTGCGCAAGACGAGCCGATAGTGATCAATGACGACAGCGCCAAGGACCAAGATGACGTCAGCGCCGGTTCTAATACCGTCAAAACTGAAGTAGAACCGGAGCACGCGCCGGCCAAACCGGTTGCCGTTACTGACATACCTGTCCCACCGGTTGAATCGCCACCGAAGGAACTTCGCCAGACAGCCGTCAATCATGTAACGCGATCAGAATCCGTTGAAAGACACATTACGCCTAGAAATTTGGTCATGGACAAAGATTATCACCAACCTATACCCATGACAAGTAATGACATTTGGCCCAATGCGCCCGTATTGCATATCGACACGCATAGTCAATCTGCCAAGGACAGGAAATATGAGCATTCGTCGTATTCTGACGATGTCAAGGAACGTATCAATTTACATTCCAATGAGCAGTCCATTTCGGAAGTGGCCGATACGATTTCTATCTCGAAACAAAGCGACGACTCACAGTCGCACCTCTCCGTAGTCGACCACTCCGTGCAGGGCGACAATGATCAAGAACTGACACTAGATACTCGAAATTATGAAAATAACGACTCGATGATACACTCAGATTGTGCGACCATTTCATCACCGTACGTCAGCCAAGAGAAATGGCGAGGCGAGAGCAAGATAACAACTCGTCGCTCGTCCGCCTCGAGCACAAACTCTGACGCGTCCGTTTGCTCTCAGAAGGCCATACTAAAATCCCGTTTGAACACGATTGATTCACGTCCAGGTAATGTGATGCCAGAGATAGATACGTACCCGCCCATCCCCGCGTACTCGCGGCCGGTGGAGCCGTCGATGCCGCTGAACCAGTACAGCACGTACCCGCCGGACGCGTCGCCGTTCCTGGGCTCGCTGCCGATGTTCGCGGGCCCGTGCGGCTCTCAGCTGCCGCTGCCGTCGCCCGGGCCGCTCTACGTGCCGTACTCGGCGCCCCTCATGCAGCCCAAGCCGTTCCCCTTGTCGTTCACCACTTCCTCGCAGAATCTCGCTCTCACCACTGCTATGATCGCTCCGCCGACGCCCAAACCGATGGACTCGCCGCGGGACGAGATCGACGTCACAGGCAGCGATAAGTTCTCCATACACGTCGCGTCCAGCCCGAGTATAAGCGTCGACTCGTTCGAAGCTAACAGCAATAGACCTCCGACTAAGATGTCTAACGACAGCAACGAGACTATGACGAGTATGCATTTATCCGAATCTAAATCTCCGCCCAAATTGAGCAAACAATCGTCGAAGTTTCCGATCAGGTCGCCCGGTAAGAGTCCCGGCATATCGCCGAAACAGAGCGACGCTCCCAAGGGCACCAAGCGCCCCAGTAACAGAAGCAACAGGAGCCAACGAGGCAGAGGTCGTTCCAAGAGCCGCGGGCAAGGCTTCCCTCCCGTCGACTACCTCGGCAACTCCATACAAAGCAAGCTGGTCGGTACAGTTTACGACTTCGACGAAGAAATCGCTAACGATGGTGTCGATCTTAAAGCGCTCCGTGACAAACGAAAGTCTATCGACACGAGAGACGATAGGAAATCCGAACATTCGTACAAAGACGCTTCCCAATCTCCTCGCGTTATCAGTCCTCCTCAAAGTAATAAAAGACCCCCGACGGACGACATTAAAGACGTGAAACCGTGTACTCCCGAGCCGACCGATCCTAATTCTTCCCCTTCGAGTAAGTCCGGGCCAGGGTTCTCTCAGGTAGCCCCTGTGCTCCCCGGCCCGGTCGATATGCGCACCTATCAGCCTTTCGAGAATCCAACGCCCACAACAGCTGAGCCTTATACTGCTTCTAGTTTAATGGTATTCGCGAGCGGTACTGCTGATCAACATTTAGCAGATATTGATGAGGAAGTGGAAAAACAACTTCACACAGCCCTAATGGCTAGCAATCCACCCATCGGCTCGCCCGGCCACCCGCCGCAGGGTGTCAGCGAGCCGATAAAGGAGTGGCCGGTCACCCCGCAGCTACCTAAAGTATCGTTATCGGATTCGAGAAATCAACTTAAAGTGAAAATAAAAGGTCCGTTCCTGGACGCCAATTATTCGGCCAGCTGTTCGTCGCAGCCCGTGGCGCCCCCACCGCCGGCGCCCACGCACGACGCCAGCGCGCCGATACCGTCTGCCGCGTCCAGCATGGGCGGCTCCACCAACCTCAGACGTATGCGCAAGAAAGAGTTGTTGCGCCAGTACCAGACGCAGGACATGAACATGGACGACCCCTCGACGTCCGCGGCGATCGTGCCGCCGCCCGCCGCGCCCTCGCCTCTCACGCGAGCCGTCATCACGATCCCGAAGGCCGTCGCCTCCATGACCTGCATACCCACCAGAGAGGACTACAGGACAGCCGACTCGCCCGTCGAGAAAAAGAAACGCAAAACTACGAGCGGCCTCTCCCGCGAGCTGAGACACCTCGAGGTGAGCATGAACGACGATGTGGACCCGTCCGACGACGTCAAGTTGTCCAGTATAGCGGGCACGTCGGGTACGCAGGTGCACAAACGCCGGGGTCGCAACGCGACTAAGCCGACCCCTTCGACGAGTAGAGCGAACGCCACTTCGCCGGTGGCTCCTAAGCTGAAGATCAAGATCGGCGCGCACACGGCGGCGGTGCAGCAGGTGGCGCAGGCGCCGGTGCGCGAGCCGTCGCCGCCGGTGCGCGCGCCCACGCCCACGCCGCGCGCCCCGACCCCGCAGCCGGGACCCTCCTCCGAGGACCCCTCCGACGCCAACCGCCCGCCGAAGAAGCGCACCATCCCCAAACCGAGTCTCGAGGATCTGCGTCGTGAGAGCATGAAGTACCGCCGATTGGTGATGGCCGGCTTCGACGAGGAGGAGGAGAGTGCGAAGAAGACCAAGACAAAGAGTGAGAAGCGCAAGAAAAAGAAGGACAAGAAAGGGGACAAGTTACAAGTGGTAAATAGTGAAAGTGACAGTGCTACTAAATTGATAATTAAAATAAAGCGAACTGCCGACGTGTCGGAGACGAGGGCGTCGGGTGCTGCGCCGGGAGAACCCTTCGACCCGTTCGAGTACGATCCGACCGCGCCCGACCCGCTCGCGATCGACCCGCCCTCCTACTCGGAGAGCTCGTCGGCCCGTCGCTCGGTCCGCACAGACAAAGTGACGCCGATCCGGTTAAAACTGGCGCGAAGCTCCGAGGGCTCCGGGTACGTGATGAAGCAATCCAGTGAGGCGGCGCGGGCCGCCGACGCCGCCGAGCCGCCGGCCGGAGCCTCGACGTCGCCTCGGCCGCTGCCGGTTAGGTGACAGTTGCGGAACAACGCTAAGAAGTCACCTCAGCGTCAGACATTAGCTGCGACCGCGCCCAAAGGGAAGGGCAAAGGTAAAGGCAGGCCCAAGCGCCAGCCTATCGTCGACAGTAGCAGTGAGTCAGACAATTAAATTAACAGTGCTAGTGTTAAATCCCTTGTATAGTTAAACTAAACTTCTGATATTTTCTGTATATTTTAAAATGTAATATTTATTTCACATGTATGTATAAAAAGCTCAATGATTAACTTAAAGTTACTCTAAGGTATAGTTTTGTGCATGAAGCTGTGCACAAGTAAATTTTATAATAGTATAGCATATATTATATTTTTGTTATCCAAATTAAAAACCTTTGTTTTTGTGCCTCATATGGAATCTCATTAATTTTGCATATGTAACTATAAGTTATCTGAAAGCTTCAGTATCACAAAACACATCACATTAATTTCTTAATGTTTCAATAGCATTTAATAGTAATACAATGGGCCAGATCTCACGACATGGCGCCTGCTTGCGCGACACTCGTATCGGCCAATGACACCAAGACACGACACTGAGGGCGACACTGCACTCTACTGAACACAACTAGCATATATGCTACTTAGTACACCAAAGATTGATCGCTAGACAAACTTATTCTAAACGTATGGGCATTATGACACTTTGACTGCGTTCCACCAACACCATAGGGAACACATCGACATTACACTGCTAAACAACAGTACACTGCAAATTTTACTGGAACCGTCACAAATTAATTGTAAAATACAAGTGTAAACCACTTGATATAGCAGTATGTATACACGACACTTGTTAGAATGCTGCGTGCTATAACATAACAAATAATTTAATTAAAACAACCCTTAAAATAATCGCTTAATGTCGTAAGATATGTGTCCTTACTGTGGTAAGATAAATTATTGTGTATGAAATACCTAAATTAAAATATAAACTAAAATGGAATGTATTTTAATGAGCAGAGGCCGCACGCGATCGCTCGTTCATGGATTTAGGTAATAATCTGTGTTACAGTCTGTAGTATTCTATGCTAGTAGCTGTATGAGTATGGTATGTAGATAATATATGTATTACATTTCAAGTAAATAAGATAACAAAATATGGAAATTAGAATTATTAAAGTGTAATTTGTTGCATTCGTGTTGAACACCCAAGTCATCAACTTGATACGAGCTTGGTGTGGCAGAACATATTCTATGTTTTTCCTAATAGAAAGTAACAATTGTAAATATTTTCTTGGTCTTGTGACCTCTTGGGCGACTTTTGCGAGCGGTCTCACAGAAAAATGCTTATTTCCTATTATTCATATCATTTTGTCAACTATAAGTAATTAAAATTAAGGTATGTGTTGAAATTAGACTTCACTGAACTGATCGAGGTATTTATTTGGATGTGTATAACATACTTAGTATACGTCATTGCGTGGTCTCTACCTATTGGTTATATCAATAATAAAAAAATATAATAGTTGCTGTTATAGATATTTACATATAATACATATATAATCAAGTTATATATTAAGATGAAATATTACAATGGATTCAAATACATACGTTAAAGATAGTACAAGCACATACAATTAAATAAACTTGACATAATGTAAGACTAAAGGTTTATCTGCACTGTAATGCCGATTACAGTTCGTTCTCGGTCTTCCGATCTTCCTCTGGTAATGTCTAATTAAGAAAAAAATAGTTTAGTACTTGACCGAGATCGGACTGAGAATGAACTGTGATTGACTATATAGTGTAAATCCACAGTTATAAAGCATGGGATACAGTAAACGGTATAGTTTACATGGGGTGACGTATACTAGGTGTGTTTGTAAGGTAAAAGTGATGTACACATAATGATTTTATTTGATTGTGCAATATTCGGCAATACTCATCGTTTAGTCAATGATCAGTTGATCGTAGACCAGGTGTGTTAGTCTTAAGTGCATGTCCGTAAACATAAGCGTCTCATGTTGCGTTCCGATGTAAATATAGTCCTCTAAGGCCTAGTCCAGGTATAACGAATCTTAAATCGACTAAAACTATTCGGTTCGAAGATCATAAATCGATTTTCTCAAAAATAATGTTGTTAATAAGTTCGTTTTATTTTAATGTTATGGGTTTTTTATTTGATTGAGGTGTCGCATCTGATCCTATATATTTTTTTATACTTTATACATGTGTTATGAAGAGTAAGTAGTTGTGTTCCGAATTCCATTGTATTGTGCATGCGAGATCTGGACTTTGCCTTAGCTATAGGTGGTTAAATAAAGTAAGGGCCGCGTAGTCAGGTGAGCGCAGCGACGCGACTGAACCGTTAGAAGGCCAGTACGGCCGCGGCCTAACAATGAGCTTAGTATAAAATTAAAAATATTTAAAAAATCACCGTTCTCTTAATATAAAATTATAATCTTAGTACCAATCTGACATTAGTAATTTTGAATTAAAAATGGTTACTGTAAAAAGATTGTTCGATTCCGTGTTTAGTGAGTTCATGGGTCTTGAGCCGTGATGTCGTAGTTAGGTGTTAGCGCAGCGGAGGTTGTCATGTTTCTAAAATGGACGAAATGATTGTTCGTGCTATCACAAAACCGAAAGTGGTTTGTAGGCTGTGCTTAGTTTGCTTTATTTTGTATTTTGAAATCACTGAAAATCACCACAAATATTTTAAAATCATGAAATTGATGCGAGTATTGCAATTGTATGGATACATTCACAAACTTTAATACTTTTATATTATTTAATGTGAGACTAAATTCTATTTATTATACTATCGGTGTCGATTAAGCCGCACTTGATGAATCTACTAACACTATTAGTGATGCATTTAAATGAATGAATGGTGCCTGTACAAGATTATAAAAATATCAACTATGAATAATAAAAATTTAAAACAATTAAAATAACATTGATTTATAATTATTTTCACCTGAGAGCATATTGTATTATATCAGTCATCTCTAAATTAAAAAAAAATAGGTTTAATAGTGTCCATTGTGCAATAGGTACACTTGGTAAATTCAGTATGAGATACAGTTTGACAAACGACTGTTGGCAAAACTCGCGAGTCAACAACTTGTAAATAATGTATTTAAATAGCTTGGCGCTTTATATAGGATTCATGATACAAAACATCATATTTAAGGGACAAATTAAATTAGTTGTTTCGTGTCTATATAATCGATGTAGCGACAAATATAGAAATAATCTGTTATGATATAAAATAAAAGTTACCATAAATGTTATAATATTTATTTTTGTAAATATCACGCTTCAAATAATTATTTTTGGCTAAATTAAAATTAAATCAGTGTTGAAGTGAAATAATCAAACAAAATATTTAGTTGAGATTTCTGACAAGTTTTAAATAAGCCATATGCGTTTTATATATTTAAGAATCAAATGAATCTTATGTAAAATAGTTACGAACTGTTGCAGTTATTAATTATTGAAAAAATAGTATCCATCATTCAATAGCCTAATAGTAAAAATGTTTAAGTAGATGATAATTCAAATTAGAAGCGCTGTTAGTACATTGACACTTGTTTACCAAAACTATCAGATTCATGACAACAGAACATCAACAAAATAATCGATATTTTTATCAAACATAATCGATTTTTAATAGATCGATTACTTTTTTATTGGTTTGTGCTTGTGGTTTCCCTACAATACACAGAGTTCTATATAGTATTCGTTTATGACATATCACTGACTGCCACCTACGTCTAGGCTGTTGAAATACATAAATCATTTCTACTACTATCTTTTAGTTAGAGAACACCCATTTTTTATTACACTACAAATAAATTTATTAAAGGTTTATTGACCTTATTTAGACTTCGTAACTGTAATAATTAAAATGAATAAGTGAACAAGGTTGTTTTTTTAGTTCAATTTTCTTAAACCATGGCTTAAAGCGACGATTAGTTTAGACTCTAGAACGGCTTGGGTTTTTTTCTGAAGATATTTATATAACGTCCTTATCCAATACGGTATTGAAAATAAATTATTTGTATTTTTTGGAAGATATTTTTGAATGTATCGACCAGTGTTCCTACCAGAGAGAGAAATATCTAATCATCTCGGGCTTCTTCGAATATTTTTAATTCAAGGAGGTAATCTTAGTGTGGACTCCTTGTAGATACTAACTTTATGCTTTATCCGCTAAACCAGAAGTCGATTTTACGATTCTCTCCCAAATATATTTTTTTCAATGCATTATTGATAATAATACATTTAATTAATTTACCAGAAATAACAAAAAAACAGATTATAGGGTTGTAAATGTGCAGTCTTTTTGTAATTAATGGGGGGGTTATAAAATTAAAACTAAATGTTCTTGTTTTAGTCTTCACATTGCTTCTTTTAAAGGCGCTATTCCACTAAGCATTGCATACAAGTACTAGGTACTAGTTGCTTGCAGTGGAAACATCTTCATACCATCAAGAACAAAACCCTATTGATTTCAATCTTTTGTATAAGTTCGAATATCTCATACAAGTTGTAACTTGTATACAAGTGGTATGAAATTTGCAACTTGTATACAAGTAACGTGCCTAATGGAATAGCGCTTTAAATGGTAGCACCGGTTCTGCCTAGTTTGGGTTCGGGTGAGGGTGAGTTCTCCCAATATATTATATTTATGTATTTGTCTGAAATCAAAATAATTTCTTTTTACGTCAAGCTCTGTACAATTTTGAAATTGTAAGTGTAGACATTTACTTTTATGTTACAATACATTTAGTATTTCTTATGATGACTAAAAGTTAATAAACACGTTAAATTGTATACGAAGATATTTTTCCACACCGTTTATTAATCTTATTATATATTTTATTGTCATCTAATCAAATAACAAATTCGAATACAGTTTGTAAATAATATAACACACGCTGATATTTCTTGTCTCCAGTATTCTATTTACAACTGTCGACTCAGAATACTCAAACGATACTTTGAGCCGTGCTCAGAAGTATTTCTGTCGCTACTGTTCAGCGACGAGAGACAGTGACGGCATGAGTGTTAACGGCGACTCAAAACTGAGTGACGTTTAATTATTCGGACTTATTTGAATGGAATAAGGACGTTCATGTTTTTATCGTCAGAAAAAATTGAAAAGCAATTCTCCGTTTAGCCTAGACGCGATTGAATTGACGCTAAGTATAACTCTGAAGAGACACGGTCGTGTAGTTTATAAATAAATATATCGGTTATGCAAACGTAGTGGGGTAAATCACAACCTTATTTGCAATCGGTATTAAATTTAATAAAAAACTAGCTGTAGAGCGTTACCTTGACGGTAAATATACATTTATTTTTTAAGATTTTCCCCGCGAGTTTCTTCGCAGGGTTTTTGAAATCAGTTAGTACACAGTGTAAATTCTCAGAATTTAAGCTATACTTTAATAAGATTCATAGCTGTTTAGCAGTAAGGCGTAACAGACAGACAGACGGAGAGACATTTACTTTCTCGTTTGTAATATATGCATCAGATATAGTTTCCTAACGATTCCTTCAACTTTGAAATTGGTGTTTTTATATTTTTTTGATAAAGTAAATTACAAATAAAACATGCTTAGTGTATTCTAATGATGTAAAGTGATTGTTTTAGCAATGTTTAATTGGAAATATTTCGGCTTATTGATGTTTAATTCTATACTACGGGCAAACTCCGGGATAGACAGGGTGAAGCTCTTAAACGGACAAGGCACTTTCTATGTCTCAATATTTATTACTCTAGCTCATAGGTACTATTAAAATAGTTATAATAAAATTTTGAAAAATATTTATTAGTAGGTTAAACAAATTTAGCTTAAAATATAGATTGCCCCTTATCTAATTGTTCTCTATTCGGTGTCAACATAATCTATTTCTTTTTTATTACTTTGCATGAAACGCGTCGCACTTGAATTTAAAAGTATATTCTGCCCGGGATAAGCTGTCACTATTTAAAAATACGGATTTGCCCGTTACCTTTTCAAACACGTTATAATAGTATTGTGACATTTTCTATATCTAAAATATTAGTCTCAAACCCCGTGTAGAGCTTAAAAAAATCATTTTAAAAATTTTTGACTGATTTTTAAACTAATATATTGTGTGTAATAGATGCTCTATGGATGAACATACGAATATTTCTCTTGACATTCTAAATTGGAAAAATTAAGAAATATATGTAATATCTTTGTCACCGTTCTTAAGAACATTTTATACATTTTATCTAAATGGATAGGCTTAATTATCTACTTAACGAACTGGTCGCACGAGCCCACGATCAACTAGTTTAAATAACCCTTCATTTTGGAAATTGATTTTACTCCGAATTTATATTTATTTATTTAATTTTTATATTTTGTAAATTTTCATTATCTTAATCAAAGAATATTTCATTTAGATATAATATTGATTTTAAAAATCAGATTTAGATGCGTCTTCCTTTTGAAAAACTTTGCTATTATTTATTTTTTTGATGAAGGGCAGTATCGTGTCATGACTATTTCTAACGACAATGTACGACCGCAGGAAACTTAAACAAAATTGTAATGAGAAATTCATTATTTCATAATAATAATATACAGGGTGAGGATTTAGTCAGTCGAATCCTTGCAGGGAGGTGATCAGACCAAGTAACTGAACAAATTTATTTGAAAAAAAAAAGACCTAACTAACATTAAAAATCTGACAAATACATACTGTTACTTAGAAGTAAAGTGTTAAATAAGTAATATTATTATGACTATATTACTTAAAAATACGAAAGCCTTCACTATTCAAAATGCTTTTATTAATTTATTACAAATAAGGAGGTAAGCATATACGCGTTATGTATTATTTGATCCGAATCTGTTGTATTAAAATAATTTTGAATATATAAATTACTAGCTTTCGCCCGCGGCTCCGCCCGCGTGGATGTCGGTTATCGCGATAAAACTATCCTATGTCCTTCCCCGAGACTCAAACTATCTCCATACCAAATTTCATCTAAATCGGTTCAGTAGTTTGAGCGTGAAAGCGTAACAGACAGACAGACAGACAGACAGACAGACAGACAGAGTTACTTTCACATTTATAATATTAGATTGGATTGATGGAACGGGAACCGAACAATTTTGTTTAACTGCGTGACGTGAGTCGTTCGCACAAAACTATAGGGCACATGACACGTTAATTGACATCACATATATATATTTATGTATATATATATATATATTGTCGATTATTACCTTATTACTGTGATTTGTTTTAATTTATATTATAAAATCAAGTAGATGCTTAAGTTTTGTATCTTGAGATTCCGACTGCAGGGAATTAAAATAATCATTTTGATAATGTACATAATATGTTTGAATTTCCTCTGTTATAAAATATTTTTTATATAAATACTTGTATGTAATTTTTTTAAATATTTCGTCGGTGTAAAGAAAAAAGTAATGAATAATGAGTATGTAATGATTTTTTGGTACATTACTGTTAGATACGCGTTGTTTAGATTTCGTGCTTAAAGCGGATGATTTTATAATGAGTATTTTAGTTAACTGAGTGTTAAATACTTGAGGTTGTATGGAATTGTAATTTACTATGATGTATCTGTGTTGTTATGTATGTATGTGTGTATTAAGTGGATAAAGAGTATGGATTAGCGTGCGTTGTACGAAATCGGGCGGCAGAGTATGTCTGGTCGGTACGGCCGACTCGCCGCAGTTGCGAGTATACATGAAATGATTCGACGCTCTTAACAAATAATCTGAATACATATTACTTTTCTATTAGATGTAGAAGTAGGCGAGCAATGTTTGGGTAGGTGTTATAGCGGTGTTGGCGATATCGCGAGGCATCGCACACTCTCACAGAAAGTGTTAGATGGCTGACCGTCGCGTACCAGTCATTAGCTATAGTAAATTCAATACATATATTAATTATTTATATTATAGTCGTTATTAAGTATTAGTTTTAAGAGATTAAAATAAATTCTTATACCATTATCCGTATAAGTATTATGATCAACATTATTTCCATTGTTTTTAAATTAGTGTTGTTAGTATAAATTAGTTTTAAGTGCAACTTGTACAAACTACCTATGTACAGTGTGTAAATTAAGTTGATGGTTGATGCCGCGTTCCTCGCGGCATTGTGACGGACAGTGTCTGTGGACGTTTATGTATATAGTTAAATACTATCTTGTAAAATAAAATAACAAGTGTTTTCAATGTGCACATAGTCGCCTCATTCATTAATAAATTTTTTAGATCAATTAATCTTTCTTTTTGATTTTTTTTTCCTTCTTTCCTTGCTTTTTTTTTTGTGTTACTGATGTAGAGAGTTGCGCTGTACTGTCTTTGAAGGGGCTCTTTGATTACCTATTCTCTAGTGAGGGACAGATTATAATTGATGCGATGCAACTAATCAGGCTTGTAAGCCCGCTTCCTCCAAAACCAAAATTCTAGATCCGTTACTGGTATGATGAATCGTGAAATGAAGTCGTGACTCCCACGACCTCTTTGCTTACAGCAGCCATCTTAATCGGTGTGAACAACTCGCTAACACTACATTTGCTAATACAACTTTCTAAAAGTAATATTACCAAGTGGATACCTACATTTAGGAATCTGACCTGCAAACACTCAAACGATTTTTTGTAACTTGATCGACATGGTAATAGTACTTTAATCTTTGATCTTGTTTTTGTTTTTTATACTTAGTAGGTTTACCCCAATTATTTAATTTGTCCTGTAAATAATAAGTTTATGATTAAGCCGCGCTTCCTTATCCAAATCATGGAATTACCGAAGAATACTGAGGAAAATACCTAGCCGAATCATGGGCGTACTCCGGGGTGGAGATTTGCGGGATGGAACCCCCCCCCCCCCGAAATTTTAAAAGGTAGGTATGTACACAGTATACTGTTTGCCGGTGTGTAGTCAATTGGGTAGTTGACTACAATAAAACTAAATTATTTTATACTAATCAGGTAAGTACCTAATAGTAGATCTTGAAATTATCTGAAAATAACTGTTATTTAACTGTTACAAATTTAACATGTTTTTGAATTAAAAGCATGAAAACGATACTAAAAGTAATGATTTGATGATAGGAACTTATGACGTGATAGGTTGCTAATCAATACACATTTCTATAGATCTTGTCGTTTTGACATTTCATAAAAAGATACTGATTTGACTTGACAGTCAACATCCCTATTGTACCATCTTAATCCTTAAAAATGGGGTGTCCGTAAGGATTGAGGAGCCACTTATCGTAGATATATTAATTGTCTGGAGTCAACGTTACAGCAGGCAGGTATTTAAGAAAAGAGTCCTTTTAAGAATAGTTCATTACATGAATAAGGTATACGAATGAGTCTTTAGTATAATCGTATAATGAGATCAAGTCCTTTGAAGAATAAACCATTCCGAGAGTAGGGCTTTTTTATCATTAGCCTTTTTACGAATAGGTCTTATATCTACTAAACCTTCAAAAGTTATATGAACATAAAGGTGGCACCTCAATCTAAATATTTGAATTGAGGAGCCACCTCGAAGGCAGAAAGTATTTAATGTTTTAGACTGACTGCACAAATGTGACGTAATATAAAAAAATCAGCTTTTCTTCAATGTTTGCACATTTTGCCGCTCTCCTCCTGGTCTATATGTAAGTTTAGACATGAATCAATACTTGATATCATTTACATACATATACCTAAATTCCAACGATTGTCTGGAGTTAACGTTAAAGACTCATTCGTATATATTCTTAAAAGGACTCTTTTCTTAAATACCTGCCTATTTAAGAAAAGAGTCCTTTTAAGAATAGTTCATTACGTTCGACTATGTTATATGAATGAAACCAGGATGACTATTTTTTGAAGTGTATATTTTGACTAATTTAATATACCTATATACCTATACGTATATAAGTATGTAAGAGATGAGATTCTGATTTCATATGTTTTAGGTATTAAGTAGTCAATTTCGAATAGTATATATATATATATATAGTAAATAGTAGAATGCAATAGTATCCCCACAAGTCAACAATTATGACATAAGGTAGAATACACTTTAGAAATAGAACTGTAATAATACCTAATAAACGTATTTTTACATAAATGTTTGCGCAGACATGTGAGCTTCATCGCTGATGAATGTCAGGATTAAATAAATATTATGGGTCGGTAAGTAATAACATTAATTTACAGTTACCCCAAAAAATTGAATTGTTTTTTGAAAAGCCACGAACCAAAAAAATGGTATATATTTTATTTATGGACACAATAATTTGTTAGGAAATTAAAGAATAGCTGATAACATAATAGATTTGTACTTTTTTTAGGGCAGGATTATACGAACAATTAGTAGAAATTTAATAATATTATCAAATTTCGTCATAAGTTATAATGTGCAATATCTCCTAATTCATTAATTTTCAATTACGGACTCTTTTTCTACAAAGCTTATAAACTTACTACTAAATTATGAAGAACTTGCGCATGAATTGAACTTCTGCTTCTTTTAAAAATGACGAATAATATATGTTTGGTCTGAGGAGCCACTTAAAATGTATACTAACATTTTTAATTTTAATACTAACTAGCTAGGATTTCTCAAAGCTACAAAATCATACTAAATTATGATAAGTATTCATCCATGATGTTCCTAGTTCTGACGTTGCTCCTTAATCCAAACATTTAGATTAAGGTGCCACCTTTGTGCTCATATAACTTTTGAGCTACATTTTTTTTAAGCTTACTACTAAATAGGTAAGTATATTATTTTCATTAAGATACGAAAAGTGGCTCCTCAATCCAAATGGACGTAAAATGGGAAGGTACGCCCATTAGCCGAACAGTACAGATTACCTACAAGCTCAAAACAGCCGGAAGGAAAAAAATCATGGAATTACCGAAGAATACTGAGGAAAATACCTAGCCGAATCATGGGCGTACTCCGGGGTGGAGATTTGCGGGATGGAACCCCCCGAAATTTTAAAAGGTAGGTATGTACACAGTATACTGTGTGCCGGTGTGTAGTCAATTGGGTAGTTGACTACAATTAAACTAAATTATTTTATACTAATCAGGTAAGTAATAAGTAGTAGATCTTGAAATGATCTGAAAATAACTGTTTTTACAAAAATTTACATGTTTTTGAATTCAAAAGTAATAATTTGATGATAGGAACTTAAGTCGAGATAGAGCTTGTCGTTTTGACTTTTCATAAAAAGATACTGATTTGACTTGACAGTCAACATCCCTATTGTACCATCTAAATCCCCCTCCTTAAAAATGGGGTGTCCATATGGATTGTGGAGCCACTTATCGTATATTAATAAAAATAATATATTATTTAGTAGTAAGTTTAAAAAAAAAGGATAGGTCCTCGATTTTGTAGTATAATAGATACTTCAAAAGCGTTAAGTAGACATTGGACTTATTCGCGATATGCCTCATTCTGAAAATGCTCTACTCGTGAAGTAACCTATTACTCTTTGGGCTCATTTGCAGAAAGACTTACTCTTAAAAATACCTATTCTCGATATGCCCATTATTGATTTGATTCTAAATACGCATTAGTTTATAAGCATTTAGTTCATAAAATCAGTTATTCAGGTTATTACAGAAGGGTAAAAACTAATATTCATATTTATATAAAGCTATAAATATAAATAAGTAAAAAAACTTACTAGACTGACTGCACAAATGTGACGTAATATCAAAAAAACAGCTTTTCTTCAATGTTTGCACATTTTGCCGCTCTCCTCCTGGTATATATGTAAGTTTAGTCATGAATCAATACTTAATATCATTTACATACATATACCTAAATACCAACGATTGTCTGGAGTTAACGTTAAAGACTCATTCGTATACCTTAAGTAATGAACTATTCTTAAAAGGACTCTTTTCTTAAATACCTGCTTAATTAAGAAAAGAGTCGTTTTAAGAATAGTTCATTACATGAATAAGGTATAGTAGTAGTGGAGCATCGTTTAGTAGTAGTTGTGTGTAGTGTCTACTAAAAATCTAAGTTTAGTAGTGTTAATGTTCAAAATTAAATAATATTTTAAATGTAGCTCTTCAATCTGTACATAAAAGCGTGAATTTCCAAAACATTTAGGTAGTAGTGTGTTCGAATTTCTAGCATGTGGACAAAGAAGTAAAGCTGAGTGAATTTAGTTAATAAACGCATTTTATTTGGCTCCTCAAACCTGATGTTCTGTGCCCATAATAAATCATTAACTGTACCTACCTGAGATCACAACGGAATCAAAACTATAGACACTAACATTTAGTACAAATGTCTACTAAATATTATATGAACAGATCAACATTGTATATATCGCATTATATATGACGCCTCATATATCCGTAGTCTAAAAAATAAATCATTTTCCAATATTCCTTATGATTTCGCTATTAAGGGTCTTGACTCTTTTTTGAAGTTCATTTTCTGACTAATCCATTATACCTATATAAGTATGTAAGAGATGAGATTCTGGTTTAAGTAGTCAATTTCGAATAGTCTATAAATATAGTAAATAGTAGAATTCAATAGTATCCCCACAAGTCAATAGAATACACCTTAGGAATAGAACTGTAATAATACCTAATAGACGTATTTTTACATAAATGTTTGCGCAAATAAGTGAGCTTCATGGCTAATGAATGTCAGGTTATTAAATAAATAATATGGGTCGGTAAGTAACAACATTAATTTACAGTTACCCCAAAAAAATTGATTTGTTTTTTGTAAAGCACCGAACCGAAAAAAAAATATTGTAGCTATATATTTTATTTATGGACACAACAATTTGTTAGGAAATTAAAGAATAGCTGATAACATAATAGATTTGTACTTTTTTTAGGGTAGGATTATACGAACAATTAGTAGAAATTTATACAACATATAGATGATTTTTGTATCAAATTTCGTCATAAGTTTAAGTAGATTAGAGGCAAATCTATTTACCGAAGAAAGAAGTATCTCAATTGAAGAGCCAGTTATAATGTGCAATATCTCCTAATTCATTATTTTTTAATTACGGACTCTTGTTCTACAAAGCTTATATACTAACTATCTACTAAATTATAAAGAACTTGCGCATTAATTGAACTTCAGCTTCTTTTAAAAATGACGAATCGTATATGTTTGGTCTGAGGAGCCATAAATATATATAAACTAGCTGACCCCCGCAACTTCGTCTGCGTTAATTTTACCCGTTTTTGCAACATTTATCATTGCTGCTCAGCTCCTATATGTCGTAGCGTGATGTTATATAGCCTATAGCCTTTCTCAATAAATCGGCTCTATCCAACAGTAAAATATTTTTTCAGTGCAGCCCAGTAGTTCCTGAGATTATCGCGTTCAAACAAACAAACAAACTCTTAGGGATATGAAAAATAGATGTTGTCCGATTCTCAGACCTACCCAATATGCACACAAAATTTCATCAAAATCGGTCAAGCCGTTTCGGAGGAGTATGGCAACGAAAACTGTGACACGAGAATTTTATATATTAGATATCCTATCTGTGCCCAAAAGTGGCACAGATAGGATATTTTCAATTTTTGATCACTATTTAGTTTGCCTTCAGAAGAAATTGAGCATACCTACCTCGCTTAATTGCTGGTCAGTAGCCGACATTCACTTGGGATCAAATGGCGTTGTGTGAATTGTCCCAAGATATTATTATTTATTATATTATTAATGCTATTTAAATTAAAAAAAAAATACAAAATGCAAATTATTTATGCACTTAGTATGCAAAACACTACCCGCGGTATCACAAGAGGTGATACGTCAGGATTTTACATGTAGGTAGGTACATGTAATGCCAAGTTCGCAAACAATAGGTACAGCCAGAGAAAAGAACCTCGCAATAAAAACTCGCGGCCACTCTTTTCAAATGCCAATTTTACAATGTTTGTATGTTTATAAACTTGATATGGGGGTAAGTTGCTGCGACTAATATACTTTAATACACCATGTTATAGGACTGATGCAAATTGTATTATCAAAAAGTTGAAACATGAAATAAACTAAAATCAGCCTTAGTGGGTACATTAATAATAGTAAGAGCATCTACTTACAACAAAGGTAAAAACTATATGTGCTTAAATATTGGCCAAAGTACTTGTAACGAATAATTAAATTTAAAATATTAATTCTGATATCAAAAGGAAGAGAAGAATGGCCTTTATTCGTCACGCAGAATCTTTACTTACAAAGGGCAAATCATGCTCTAATCAATGTGACAATTAAAACAAAGTGACAACAATATTCACCCAAGCATAATAAATTAACAAGGAGCAAGCAACTAGATCTATTTTTCTTTATTATTTAATTATACAAACACAGACTTTTTTTAAAACAAGACTTGTACTGATATGTCTCATATTTGGCAAACTAAATTTAATACATTTGGTTTTATTAGAATTTAAAAGCAAGTTATTTGATGTAAACCAGTCAAGAACTAATGCGAGGGACCTGTTTACTTCGTCAGAGTGATCATTTTTACGATTATTTTTGAATATAAGAGAAGTGTCATCAGCAAATTTAAAGTAGGGAAAACAATTGGTTATTGCATGAGCCGACAAGCGCAGGGTTTAGTTTGAAATCAATGGACGAGTTGGAGCCGCAGAGTTGGAGGACTAGTGACAGCACGAGCAGGGGAGCGCAGCGGTTTAAAATTCATTACAGTAATTTTTAAAGGCGTTTTTTGCTCATTACTTTATTAATACAATAATTGCATTTCCGACATAGAAACATTTTAAGTTCAGACTCAGGAATCGAACCCGAGAATTCCGTATGCAATTGGGTAGACGACTACAATAACAATAAATTATTTTACACTATACAGGAAATAGCATTTGCAAAAATATTCTGGAAAACAATGTTTCTCTACAATTTTACGTTGTCGTGAATTTATAAACATCAAAACAAACATTGAAACTACATGATTTTACCATACAAAAGAAAGACGTCATTGATTTCTTCTTCTTCTTTGAGTTTATGGTAATCTAGCCGTTTTAACGGCTAATTTCTGCCAGTGTCGAGTATATAAACGCTCATTACATGCACAAAGTCTCGTTCTTAGTCAATTAACACGTATTCAAATCATTTTTTACAAGTTAAACTCGGAGCTGTAAAAATAATGGCCGTTTAGTTTGCCGCCATTTTTACAACTCGACGTCATTGATTTGTATTTCATAGAAATTAGTACACGTACTCGTACGTTTTCACGTTTCTTAAAAAGAAACGTGAAAACGTAAACCCTATTCCGAGGCCGCAATCAAACCATCTATCGGGATTATGTCTCTAAACCTTATTTTTTTTCTATCCTTCCTGCACGCGTTTTGGCCCTCGCTTGCGCCATCTAAGCCACAATAACAAAAGCCTAGCTAGTTCTAGTAAACAGTGGTTAGATGACGCAAGTTAGAGCCCAACTCGCGTAGATAAAAGAAATGATTCATGGGTCTGGATTTCAAATTTATCTATCTTTCAAAAATGCGATTATTTTAAAAAGAAGAAGGGCTTATCGCTAATTTAAAAGTAACTGCACAAGTTAGTGACCCAGGTCAATGTTAGAAGCCACTCCACAAGTAAAGAGATGCAACGGGAATTTAGAAGTACTGCGCGCAGCGTTTACTTAAACAACATCGAACGAACTGTGACTGAAGTGACTATTAAGACCGCAGCGCGATCTTAATAATCACTGCAAACAGTGGGGCGTAGCATGAAGGTGGAATTCACAGAATGAGTTGACGAGTAGGTACAGCGTGAGCTTATCTCTAGTTACCATTATTTTGACAGTTCACGCGGGCTTGCCGCGAGAACGAAAAAAAAAGAAAGTGAAATGCAGTGAAAAAGATTCGTTATGTAAACGTTACTTAATAGTTTATGTTTTCAGAATACCTTCGATTTTCGGGTAAGGTAAGTATTTTAATATTCGTTTTATTTAAGGTAAAATGCGGCTATTAACAAGATCAATTAAAGTCCTCTTCCTCCTCGCGTCGTCCATTATCAAAACTTCAATGCTAAAGGTCGTGGGCGCTTTAAACAACCAATCTTTGCAGCAATAATAAATTCAGAAGGTATTGTGAAAACATAAACTAATAAGTGACATACATATCGAATCGTGTTCAGCATGGGTAGATACGAAATTCGTTTCAATTATTTGGAACTAGCTGCGCCCCGCGGTTTCACCCGCGTAAGTCTACCACATAAGAGATATACAACAAGTTTTTGTTGGTAAGTACAGGTTGTATTTTAGTTGCATTATGATTAGCTAGCTGTACTGGTCGTATCTACTTGTTAAAGAATTTGTATATTTTTAACAACGATGTCTTTAAGTAAGCTAGGTTTCTTGAATAAGTCAAGCTGGTATGGGAGTGAATGTAGTCTGGGGTCCCCCACTGAGGAGACTGAAGCTCAATTCGCTAATAAATGCAAAAATAAAGCATTTATTCCAAGAATGCAAAATGCAAGAATTTCATCAAGTTCAAGTGCAAGAATTTCACAATCACTTAGTTTAGAACGTTTTTGATCCTCTAGTTTTGACATCACTACAATTAGACAATTAATCAATAACCTATTTAATCAAACATTGAAGTATTAGCTAGATTTGTCACAAATATAATTCAATAGCTTTGACCACATCTACTTTTGCAGTTGACTGTACCTTCCTAAAATAGTTTTTGACTACCTCTAGGTACCTAGTGGTCCTACCTGTACGTAAAGTGGGGATGTTTTTTTTTTATCGTCTACTTTATGGTGTGGACACCCACACCTCGTTGGATTGGTCTTTAAAATTATTAAACGGGTTTGTAAACAATTCTTCGACTAAGGGATCCGTTTGTGAAATAATGACTGACTGCCTCTGGCTTAAGGCGAAAACCTACGATGAAGTGGAAAGTTTGGTTCAGACGATTAAAACATAAATGAACTAACAAACCGTGAGGATCAAAAGAGGAGGTAAAGATTAGTGAAAGCTATGGAATGTACCATAGCTTCCGATCCCAAGACAATATCGCAGGGCTAATCCAAAAACACATCCACAAACACCTCGATACACAACCTCATTACTCACACTAAAAAGCTCATCTTCATCTTCATCTAAATAGTCCATCACATCCACAAACAACTGCACACACCATCACCATTATCTCTCAAACATACACTCACACACCTACCAACACACCCACACTCTCACACATACATACAATCGTCAATCAACCATAAATATGTTTGTACGCCCAGGTTCACTTGTAAATATGAAAGTTTGTCTGTGTATGTTACTTTTTATTTTATATTCCTTTTATCACTGCATGTTATTAGAAATTTAATAAAAATGTCTAGCTTCGAACACGTTAATCCTGTTAATGACTCGGAAGAGCGGAGTCTCCTTTCACAAGCATTATATGGCTTAAATGGAAACTCCAAATGTAATGTAATGTACCCAAATGTAGAAAAAGAAATAAACATTTTTATTTTATTTTTTTTTTCTCTGTGGCGCGGTGGGAGTGTATCCGACTGCTACGCAAGAGGTCGTGGGTTCGATTCCCACAAGGGACACCACTTTGTGTGATCCACAAATTGTTGTTCCGAGTCTGGGTGTAATTTGTGTCCGTGAATTGTATGTTTGTAAATCCCCCGCGACACACGGCTACTGCGGGAGTTGTCTTAAAATAAGCTTTAAAGTAATTATTTCTTCCCCTGCCAGCTAAACGGTTATTTTTGGATGTGTGAAAAAATCTACGTGAAATAACTACCTACGGAACCCTACACATTGCCAGAAGCGCACTTGGCTGATTTTTAGGGTAGTTATTGATATACCGTTTTTTAGTACTTTCAGGAAAACTGCGTTGCTCAACAAAAAGACGTACTTAAGTGTCATGAAGACACGCTCTTTTGCTGGTGCACTTTTTCACATCGTAATTTCTTTTCTTAGCAGCAACGGCTACGGAACCCTACACTGAGCATGGCCCGACATGCTCTTTACCAGTTTTTATCATCGCATTAATATTTTAAAAGTAGGTGGATATGGAAGTAGATTAGTAGGTACTATGAGGCTCGGCGACTGCCAGTCGGTTTATATTGATTTTCCTTACGAGAAAATAAACAATTTGTAACATAATAAACAATATGTACAATCAAAGATCTTATTCATTTACTGTTCCAATGAAGCCAATTTCTTCTTTCTGTATCTCAGTGGGAGACATTGAATTAACATCATTAGTTCATTTGTTGAAAAGATTACCTCGTTAACAATTTGACAAATCAATTGGAATTTTGTATAGAATTCGTTATCATCTTATTTTGGTTAGCTACTTCGGTTTATTATTTTTATAAGGTCGAGGCAAAAGTATTCTCGTATTTTTCATGCAAAGAAAAAACATTTTTAGGTATAGTTTTTTAGTTATTTATAATATGTATGTGCCGTTTTGATCGATGAATTGTTGCCATTTGATCCCATTGCTGTAAAAGTTATGCGATTTTTTAATCAAAAAAATCTGATAGTTTTCGAAGTGTTCTTTTGAGGTTAACTTTTTGCTTCCTAAAGAGTTCTGGTGTGACCGAAACAGGTGGAAATCTGATGTACCTGATACCTCACAATCCACTATTTATACAACTAAGACGTCGTTAGATTTGTCCTGCTCGCCCAAGTGTTCTTAGTTAAGTGACGTTTAAAAAAAACAAACATGGCGGCTGTGTGATGTCAAAATAAAGAAGTGTGAGGGAGTTGTAAAAATGGCGGCAAATTTAAGGCCATTATTTTTACAGCTCCGAGTTTAACTTGTAAAAAATGATTTGAATACGTGATAATTGACTATGAACGAGACTTTGTGCATGTATTATGCGCATAAATACTTGACACTGGCAGAAATTAGCCGTTAAAACGGCTAGATTGCCTTAACTCAAAAAAGAAGAAGAAAGAGGTGTGAAAAAAAAGTGGTTTTGACTACTGCAATATGGATATCAAATTAAAGGGCTTTACTTAAGCATTTCAAAAAGGTTTAACATGATTATGATTGTAATACTAAAAAAAGTTAGCAACCATTCTTTTTCAATCTTCAATACTTGATAATAGCTGTGATAAAAGTTAGTTGTTACATCGGTTATATCTTACAACCACTAAAAAGTATTAAATAAAAAACCTGCCTGCACAAAAAAGATGGAAACAAGATCCCCTACACAATTTTATAATTGCATGTTGCACTTATATAATTATGTTGGGGATCTTGTTCCATCTTTTTTGTGTAATTAGAAAACGTTACGTAAGGCCTTGTAGAGTTAGGAGCTTTGCTTTCCATAAGATCTGATAACTATTTTAGAGTGTAAATAATGTGCATTATGTGCCTACTCGTCTCGTGGGATTTGATACTGACCAGTTAGGTATATACCACCGTTACGTTAGTTAATGCTGTTTAATTTCAATGCAAAAATACTTGTACCTATGTAATAACTAGTAGTAATGGTGTATTTTTTTAAGTTTTTTGAGCCAATGTGTTCGCGGCTATGGCTCTCATTCCAATCGATTTTTGCTTTATTATTATTTAGACTATAAAAAAAACACCAGTTCAGCTCGACAGGAGAAGGGGGACGGGAGACACGAGTAAAACGGAACCCTTATAGTTTCGGCATGTCCGTCCGTCTATTATCTGTCCGTCCGTATGTCACAAGCATTTTACTCAAAAACTACACATCGTATATGGATGAAATTTAGAGTTTAGATGTCTTGTAGGAGCCGCTACTTAGTTCGATAGTTAAATAATAAAAAAAAGAGATGGAAACAAGATCCCCTACATAATTATATAATTTCATATCATAGCTAATGTTCCGAGTCTTAGTAGCAGCTCTCACTACAAAAAATGGGCCCCAGAGAAAAAACGTATCTTCATGACACTTACGTCCTTTAGTTGAGAAGTGCGTTTTTCGGGAATAACTCAAAGATGGTACCTATATCCGATCATGTTGAAAATATTTTTAGTTGGAAGTATTTATTAAGCCTTACCTTTGTAATTTTTTTACATGTTTTTTGGTTTAAACATAAAGGTGAGAACAATGGCAGGCACAATTTCTGCAACTTTCAGAGCGATTATTTCCGAAAATATTCACCTAATCAAAAAAGATATTTAGAAACCTTAAAATGTTTTTAAAATGCTAAAAATGAATATTTTTTTTGTTATTTAACTATCGAACTAAGTAGCGGCTCCTACAAGACATCTAAAATCTAAATTTCAATCATATACAATGTGTAGTTTTTGAGTAAAATGCTTGTGACATACGGACGAACAGACAGATAGACGGACGGACATACCGAAACTATAAGGGTTCCGTTTTACTATTAAAATCATATCCTCCGGAGGGTGTCTCCTCTCCCCTTCTCCTCTCGAGATGGACTGGTGTTTTTTTATCGTCTAAAGAATCATAAAGCAAAAATTGATTGGATTGGCGTATTGGCGCCTTTGCCGCAAACAAATTGGTTTAAAAAACTTAAAAAAATTAACTATTATTACTAGATATTAGTATTTTTATGTTTAAATTTACAGCAATAACTAATAATATAATATCTTGGGACAATTCACACAACGCTATCTGATCCCAAACTAAGCAGAGCTTGTACTATGGAAATCAGACAACTGATAAACATACTTATATATTTCTAAATACATACATATTATAGATAAAAATCACCCAGACACAGAATAAACCATCTTGCTCATCACACAAAGTTTTATCGAACGCACGAACTCCGGCTTTAGTTAGGATCACTAAGCACCAGACCAACAGGCCAGCCATAACTATCGTAATAACTGATCAGTATCAAATCTCACCAAAACATTTTCATGTTAATTAATGCTAAGACGAGTAGGCACATATTGCATTTTATTTACACTCTAAAAGCTATTAGATCATATGGAAAGCCAAGCTCCTAACTCTACAAGGCCTTACGTAATGTTCTCTAAAGGTTCATTTCCGTGCATCGCGGCCGATCGCGAGCCGCGCGCGGCTTACGACAAGCGGCTGACGCTCGCGGCCGATGTGACAATATTCAGAGTGCGCGCGCAGAGATCTATTATCTTTGGCGCGCAGCCTACGACAGTCGTCGGCCGAGCGCGTCTGTCGCTTACCTCGGCAACGGCACCATACATTCTCATACTCTGACTATTGTCGCATCGGCCGCGCGCGTCAGACGCTTGTCGTAAGCCGCGCACGACTCGCGATCGGCCGCGATGCACGGAAATGAACCTTAAATCTCGTCGTAAAGCTGAACACTATACGTTACTCGTCTTAGCATTCATTAACATGAAAATGTTTTGGTGAGATTTGATACTGATCAGTTATTACGATAGTTATGGCTGGCCTGTTGGTCTGGGGGTTAGTGATCCTAACTAAAGCCGGAGTTCGTGTGTTCGATCCCCACCAAGGATAAAACTTTGTGTGATGAGCAAGATGGTTTATTCTGTATCTTGGTGATTTTTATCTATAATATGTATGTATTTAGAAATATATAAGTATGTTTATCAGTTGTCTGATTTCCATAGTACAAGCTCTGCTTAGTTTGGGATCAGATAGCGTTGTGTGAATTATCCCAAGATATTATATAATTAGTTATTGCTGTTAATTTAAATACAAAAATACTAATATCTAGTAATAATAGTTAATTTTTTTAAGTTTTTTGAACCAATTTGTTTGCGGCAAAGGCGCCAATAGGTACGCCAATCCAATCGATTTTTGCTTTATGATTCTTTAGACTATAAAAAAACACCAGTCCAGCTCGATAGGAGAAGGGGGAGAGGAGACACGAGTAAAACGGAACCCTTATAGTTTCGGCATGTCCGTCCGTCTATTATCTGTCCGTCCGTATGCCACAAGAGGCGACATCTACGCTAATATTATAAAGGTAAAAGATTTATATTTTTGCTTGTGATTAATAAACTCGACAACTACTGAACCGAATTTAAAAGTTCTTTCACCAATAAAAAATACAATATCGTATACTAACATAGGCTATATTTAATTCAAAAGAAATGGAAATTCCTACTAAATCGAACCAAAGATGTTTTTTGCTGTTCGAAAATGCACTAGACAATATAATATTCATGCTGATTGCTGCTGTGTTGCACGCGAGGCGTCACCACATTGACAACCTAAGTGCACCTATTACAGGTTAGGTCAGACTACAGCCTTTATCCTCTAAATTATTAAATATGCGCGCTGTTAGTAATTTCTTGTGCATTTTTATTTTAAATTTTCCGACTTTATTCTGCTTTTGCGTTTTTATTTCTATTATGATTTTCATGAAATGGCTGCTCACTATATATGCAATACAAACAGGTAAATAGGTATAATATAATAGACTAGCTTTTACAACATCCCGCGCGGATGTTGGTTATCGCTATAAAAACTAGCTCATAGCATCATGTCCTTTCCCGAGACTTAAGCTTAAGGTTCAGCTCCTCAAGGGTGAAAACGTAATAGACAAACGGAATTATTTTCACATTTTTATTTAGTTTGGATTATTTTATCCCCGCGGCTTTCCCCCCGTTAAACTTAAGTTTGAAATATGAAGTTTTGTGTTTTCCCGATATTTTTGGAACGAAGTTCCTTATCGCGCGTTGTGAAAGGGGGCTAGAAAAAAATCTCACGAAAAGTTGTAACGACACTTTTTGACAAACCCAAGCCGTGCGGCGTGCGCGTAAGATATGTACATCTAATTTGACGAAGAAGTCACTTGTCGATTTGGTCTAGAGGCATAAATTCGGTCCACAGTATTAGTGACAATTGTGGGTTCGAGCCTTCGGTATACAATCGTCTTTTTGTAAGTTATTTTCGTTTCGTCTTTCTATTTCGCATTGAACATTGTGGTGTTGCGAAGATTATACAAAAAAAAAAAATAAGATAAGAACTTCGTTCCATCCGGGTGTCCCTTGACACCTCTCAAGTTTTTTTTCAATTAATCTTCGGACTTCAACGTAAAATGGACGAATTGGTTTAGTTCAAGTTTTGCGCTTAGCAACAGATTTGGCGCTATATCTAGATCGCTTGCGGCTTTGTCAGCGTGAATGATTTTACCCCGTTAAGGGTTGATTCGCTTTCAAACGCTGAAAGACCTGTTTCCTTATCCACAAAGCCAAATTTTCCCAGATTTAACTTTAAACTTGCAACCCCTATTTTACCCTCTTTGGGCGTGATTTTCCAAATACGTGGAAACACGTTTTTATTTATATTAAACCAAAAAGTCAAATTAGAAATATGACTGATCTAACTTTAAAACTGACGAAGTGTCATACAAACCTGCCACTCCTATTTTACTTCCTTAGGGGTTGATTTTCTAAGAACGCTGAATTATGTGTTGCTTTATTTTAAACCAAAAAGTCAAATACAAAATTTTAAAGGTCTAACCCGTAGTTTACCCCCTTTAGAAGCAGATTTTGCAAAAACGCTAAAAGGCGATTTCACAAATCTAACTTAAAAATTACTGAATTTAATTACAATAAAATAAATCAACAATTTTACCCCCATGGGGGATGAATTTCCAAAAATCCCTTCTTATCGGATGCCTAAATTATGTAAAGAATACGTTCGTGAGATTTCACGTCCCTACGATCAGCGGTTTAGGCTGTGCGTTGATCCATCAGTCAGTCAGTCAGGACAAAGAATTTTATATATTTAGAATATAATATTCACCCATTTGTGACTCTTAAATGCGTGTCTGTGTACACCCCTACGAGTATCTAATTTAAACTAATAAAAGGAGGGGACTCTTACTCATTATTTTATTTACAAAAATATTTAACAATATATTTTACATTTAAATTACATTATAATATGAATAAATGGTTATAATTAAATGAATATAATTATAATATACATAATTTATTTACTCGATTCTACATTGTGCAATACAACTTATAATAATAATACCTTATGGTTATAATAGGAGCATCTCTACGAGCGCTACGAATTCGGCTACGCACGCGTAGAGAGGGGGCTACGGGATGATTAGATCAATATAGTTAGTAAATCGACTACCTAACCACATTTGATTCCAGAAATTCATCAGAAATATAATCATTTAAAAATAAGATAAACAAAATTACGCACAAATTACAAATAAATTGTTTACTAAATATAATATTAATAAATGCGCAACTTCATAGCAGTCACGACTAAAAAAAAGAGGGTTTGTTTATGGTTTAGGGTAGCGGGGGCATGCGCGTCGCCCCATGGTACTCGGCATCGCGACAGTGGCCGAGGGCGGAGTAACAGGATTGAGTCGGCATCGATCTGCCGCTTGTGATAGACCCGTACGAAACCCGGCGACCGCTCGGCGCGGCGCTCCAACATGCAGCCGCCTCCGCGAAAGGTAAGAACCCTACAACTTCCACCTTTATCAGCACTTTAAAACACCTCCCCTCCCACCTCCTTCACAATCATCTCTTTTTTAAACTTCATGTAAACCTAACACTGACTAAAGTTTATTTAACCCTCGTGTCATTAAATTATATAAGAGCATGTCTATGTACTTTATAATTATTAACTTTAAGTTGATTTAAATATTACTTTTTCAATGTTTTGTGTGTATGCTTGCGGAACCGCAGTGAGGCTTTTTGATTAATAGAAGAACGCGTGACGGGTAAATCAATAAATGCCTAATCTCATATAAACAGGCCGCCGTAGTAAACATTCCTACTTTTAAATTAATTTCTTGTTAAAATGCTTTAAGGAATATGTAATGGAAGCATTTGTTGTTTCCAAATGTGTTTAGGTGTTATTTTAGACAGGTTTTATTTCGTTCGTTGTGGTACTTTAGTAGCTGTAGACGAAAACTGGTTGAAAGAAAATATGAGGGACATTTCGATGTCCAAAGCAAAAGCTGAAGCTCACAGCAGTCATACTATGCTGTAATGGTGATGTATTTTAGTCAAAAAGTGCACAAATTGATAATGTTTTTGTAGTAAATCGTTAAACAAAACCAAAAAAACCGTAATAATTTTGTAAGTAAAGGGTATGTTACCTTATTTTCGTAATAAATCGCAAGATTTCAGCATCTAAAATGCTCTATATGAGCCTTAAACACCATGTTATCATTTATTTACAAATAAGTCAAGGTATAGCGCTATTCATTATTAAGTTCTCGTGTATCACAGGGCCAATGTCGTCTCTATAAGACTATAAAGCCAGTCAATTAGTTAAGGAATTTAGTTATTTCGTCCTCGGCATGTAATTAAAAGTTTTTCTATAGTCTATGGGCTGTCAGTATCTATGAACAGATCCAAATATTTTGGGGGCAAAACTTGGAAAGTTTCTATTTTGGCAGAACTTTTTTTATTATTCTTTTGTGTAACGGGCTTTTTGCGTCTTTATATAGCCACGATAATTGGATTGCTACCGCGGTTATATTGTAATTATATATCTTTAAACAACGAAAACGGTTATGTTCTTGGGTTAATGGGCATTAATAGATAAAAACCGGTTTTTATAGGTTAGCAGGTAATCCGATGACAATAGTTTGCTACACACACACACGCACGCACGCACGCACGCACACGCACACACAAACACACACACACACACACACACACACACAAACACACACACACACACACACACACACACACACACACACACATACGACAAGTTAAATCTAACTTTGGGTACCAGTGGTCGCCAAAATTATATTGTTCGTCTTATATTGTTTTAAGTCATGTGTTGTTATTTCTTTGTAAGTATCATTATTATTATTATTATTACCGTTACGTAAATTTAACAATTACTTAAGCCGCAAAGATCTCTATACTACAATATTCTAGTCCATAACTATCGCTTGTATAAAGTCATCGATTCTTAACAAGTTTTGATAAATTATAACTGTTTTCGAGGCCTCTTACTCGCGTGGTTCAATAACCACTCGAGCAAGAGGCCAAGCAAGCAGACAAGGTCACTACCTTGACTTCTAGGCTTAAGGCCTTGGATTCGTGGATTCAATTCTCACCCAGTAATAAGCCTATAATCGGTAATAGCACATAGGAAAATCTACGCCATCCAAGTCGTCGTCAACACCTAACTTAAGAAGGCATTACGGCAGAGTACTTTAGAAGTGTAAATATACTGCCCTCTACAAAAGAAACGTTATTTTAATATTCAAAAGACAATGCAAATCTGAGTTTTAAACTGAGTTTTTATTTTTGCAAACAAATCTCTGCGGTGATAGCTTAATGGCTAAGGCATAGGATTCGCAATCGTGAGGTCGCGGGTTGGAATCCTACCCATTATACTACCGACGTGAACTCACTCCAAACGCAAGCCTTTGAGATTAGCTGAAGGGTTTAACAGGATTGCTAGTAATGTGGGACCGACAATCCCACATTACTTGTAATCTTTCTACTAAAAAAAAAAATAATCTTGCACCAAAACAGCCGCGTTGATAACTCATTCATTATTAAAGTGAAGTCATTATTAAGTACACGGCTGTTTTAAGGGAGCTGATATTCATGTACCTGCTTTTTTTTAAGAAAAGATAACTAGTAATGTGAGCCGCACATTACTAGCAATCTTGTTAACCTCTCCAGCTAAGCTACATTGCTTGTGATAGGAGTGGGTGTGCGTCGGTACCTAGTATTCGAAACCGTGACCTCTCGATTGCGAGTCCGATGCCTTAATCATTAGGCTACCGCCGCTTATGAAATCTATCTTAATCTCTAAACATTCCGAACTGATTGAGTTAAGTGGATATATGTTCCGGGTGACATCAGTTAAGTTTGAAATAGCAAGTTTATATTTTTTTATGATCGGGTTGAAAACACATTTGACGTGTGTGTTTTACCTTTGATTGACAAATTGGCAATCAAAATTTGATTGACTATATTGGTCTCACTACGGCCGCTCAAAGGCGCGCAATTTGTAGAACGAGGGCCGATCTCTATGTTCGCATTTGAAACTACGCGGTGAATCAAAGTTCGCGCTTTTTGATGTACGTCAAAACACGTACGTTGATTGGATTTGTAAATGTATCCGAATTCGGTCATCCGAAAGTATTGGATGAAATCGGCTAATGAGATTTTCGTATCGTTGAGGTAACACAACTATTGGTCAACCTGTCGCCAATTTTAGATCAGACAGAAAAATAAAAGCTTGTGTCCTGTAGAACTCACTTCATTTCAGCTACATATGAGCGTGCAGGGTAAATTTAAAAAAAAGCTTGACTCGGGCAAAAAGGTAGTCGGAGTTTTCCTGGACATAAAGAAGGCCTTTGACACGGTCTTTATTAGATACTATTGTCTTATCTAAACTCCATGCTTTAGGTATTAGAGGGCATGTACACCAATGGTTTCAGAATTACTTAATTAGACGGGAGCAGAGAGTGAGTCCCGCTCTTCCACTGATGATCACACAGTTATTTCACCCTGTAAACGATCCCACAAAGACACATACATGTTCCGTAGGCCAGGCAGCGTGCCTTCAAAGCAATGCCCGCTGCTGGCTGCCGCGATTGGGGGAGGCGGGCTATAATGTATCAGTATTCAATATTATAATGTCGTGGTCAGTTAAAAGTCTCTCGCTTAAGTTAAACAAACAAGAGTTGTTTACATTTTGCGGTACGTAGATACTCACGGCTCACACACACTAACACAGCTGCCTATCCGTAAACAAACGCGGGTTTTCGTTGGATTTCTTAAACGCTTCTCGAACATTCGCGATGCTTTCGTATGCTTTTGGATCAATCGCTTCTTTTCTTCGTAACAGTATCTTAGAGCAAATTTTCAAATGATAGATACCAAGCTGGAATTGTTATGGTAGCTTCGTTTTTCACATTCAATAAATCTTAGTGGGTAAATGTATTTTTTCAGTCTTTAAACAGTAGAATATTCTAATGTTATAGTTTTACCAATTTCAGTTGGTAAATATTGATTTCGGGAATAAAACAATGAGTACCTATTTATTTTCTAGTTATGGCAGTACCAAGGGACTGCTATAAATAGCAACAAATATGGATGTCCCAAAACTATGTCACACGGAGGGAAAGTATTTTAAATGTTGTAGATAAAATGTTACTTAAAGAAGGCTTCATATTCATTCTAAAACTATTTTGAGCTGCATTCAAAGATTTTTAAAAAATCGCTTGTCTCCAACCGGGAACCGGGAATCTAACCCGTCAGTATGTGAACAAGCTCCAAACAGTGTTTTTACGACTCCAATCGAAACTGTCTATCAAATTCATAAGGTTTTTTTTCTAAAGAACACGATATCTTATATAAAAGGAAGAATAGAAAATTTAAAATTGAATAAAGGACAATCTGTATAACTAAGCACAATGCTGCGCCCAACCAGAGCCGTAGCTTGCCTTAGACGGGTCGGGTATCAAAATTTGTTGCTATAATTGATACTATATACTATATCAGCCGTATCAGGAACGCCTGTGCCTAACTACTGTATAAATTTTTACCGTATTTCTGCTTTCTCTAACTTAAAGTTACAAACTCAATTTAAACGTACTATTATAAACATTTATCATACTAATATTAGCAAATCACCAACAGCAATTATTTGAGTGCGAATTTGTATACGACATACCTACTTTGAGAATTTTGTCAATCTCTCGATAAGCTTTTATCCGCCAGCGGCTTCGCCCGCGTTATGTTTGGACTGTCATTTCACCCCTTCAAAGATTTGCTTTAGGCTTTGTAGTGGCATAACATAACAACTATCTGTTTACTAAATTTCAAACCATTCCATTCAGGAGTGTGAGCTGTGTGTTGATATATCAGTCAATCACAGTTTCCTCATAGGACTCTTAAATACACTGACAGCTGATCCTCGCAACTTCGTCCGCGTTACATGACAGGACTAGAGAGAGTGGACACCTACAATACAATCCTAAAGGAGCTGAAACTTTGATATATCCACGAACACTTGAGAACAATTGAACAAAATATTATAAAATTTTGTACCTACAACGCTAATTTAAAATCACGCGGAAGAAACCATGGGAAACATTATTTGTATGTCTGTAATGGGTAATATTTTTTTATTATTAACGTTAATAGGATAACAAAGGCTATTTTAGAGTGCACCACACTATGATCGGTAAGAGTGGAACTATAGAGGAACGCTGGGTGGCTACGATATGATACATTTTTTTTATTTTTGATAAAGACGACGCCAGTATTAAGGTACGAAGGTGTCGCGGGGTACTTTTACAAACATACAAGACACGGACACAAAGTACACCCAGACTCGGAACAACAATTTGTGGATCACACAAAGTGGTGTCCCGTGTGGGAAACGAACCCACGACCTCTTGCGTAGCAGTCGAACCTGGCCTTTTAAAATTGTAATGAAGGCATTTAATAATATTATACAGGTATTTGTGTGGCGTAGTTTGTATTTTAAAGTAACTTATTCATACATATATATTTTTTAAATTAAATAAAAAACAAACTTATTAATTCAAGAAGAGATTATACTATATTGCAAAAAATCATTAAAAACAGTTTGGTGAACACAATCGTTCCATAGGGAGCATGCCGCGCAGGTTGCCTTGCAGAGCTACCGGCAGGCCCTGGTACGGTGCCACCACCTCGCACATCATTCCATAAAGGCTTATGGTACTTGACTCGCCTCCCGGAGATTCGATGGATGAAAATTTTGACACTGGACTGATGTGTTTTAACAGGCATATTCCTCCCCCGCCCTCTCTTCGGCGGTGGTGGTTGATGTACCGGTGTTGAATCTTATGCCCTCACCCCAGTGATGCGAACAACTCACACTTGGCCAGTTGAGCCAATAGTTGTCCCCCCTGAACAAAGTTCTGGATACGCGCTGATTTTGTTGCGTAATTATATTCATTGAAATCAATTAAAGTAGGAGCAGTTTTGTTCAAAATTAAATATTTGTGATGAATATCGTATTTATTTGGATAAGTGTTAATACCATGTTTATTAGAATAATTTCGCAAATAAATGCATTATTTTTGAATAAATTTGATTACCATAAAAAAGGTAATAGTGGGTTATCCTTAAAAGATAAGCATTTGCTGTCGCGGACTTTTTTTTTTAACTTTTTAAGAGGAACAAATCCGTCATACATTATTGTTGTGTAACTTTAACCGTTTACGCAGCGTACGCAACAGAAGCTCTCAAATAGTATAATTCTTTAGTTTTTGCAACATTTTTCATTGCTGCTCCGCTCCTATTGATCATAGCTTGATGTTATATAGCCTATAGCCTTCCTTGATATATGGGCTATCCAACACAAATTACACAATAATTGTTCAATTCGAACCAGTAGTTCTTGAGATCATCGCGTTCAAACAAACATACAAACAAACTCTTCAGCTTTATAATATAAGTTTAAATAAATTGCATATTTTAATAAATTAATACGTTTTGCTCAATTTTAAATTCTCTCTCTGTTCGAGCATTTGAAAATGATTTTAGTTTTTTTTTTATTTATTGTTTTGTTATCAGGCAAGCTTATTATGCTTAGTTATATAAATTCATGTAGGTACCTATATGTTAGAAAATGTACGTAGAATCTGTAGATATTGTAGCGAGTTTACGAGTTTCTAATATAGTATGATAATAAACTTTCAGTGTAAAACTGTACAAATATTTTAAAATTACATCTTAGGTCAGGATATATAACTACTTTAATATCTGGATATACAACCACTTCATTAGGATGTATATTAATCAGTTACTTGATCATCTGATATCTCAGAATGAAAATATGAACTTAAACTTCTTTATCAATTAGCTTCGTATTGAGAGGTAATTTAACACAACCAGGGTGGTAAATAATGCAAAGAAATAAATGGCAACTATCATATATTCTCAAACTTGTTGCTATGCTATACACAGCACTATAATAGTACAACAAGGTACTTTAAGAAACTCAGTAATATACCATATTACTGTAAAACACTTGATAAGAATCACACAATACAATATTCATCAAATCACATTGCAATACTCTGCCATCAGTAATATTATAACAATAGGTAGACTAAACACACAAACAGTAATATTATAATAATATGTAGGAGGGGCAAAAGTATTTTCGTATTTTAAAATTGAATTGTTAGTAATCAAACCTCTTTGGTTGTAACTATTTAATATACGGGAATTAACGCCCATCGTTTACCTTGCGACAGTCAGCTTGTGTCATAATAAAAATGATTTATTCACTTTTTTCACCAGTTTCATACTAATTTGCAACCCATGAATAAGTCCTCGAAATTTCACGTCTTTACGATCAACGGCTTAGGCTGTGTGTTGATCCGTCAATCAGTCAGGACCACAGAACGTCTAAATACGTCCGTTGGATAGCTATGGTAAAAATATTCTATATAAACCACGTCAGGATATACGACACGCAGTCGTATGGACGTTGGGATACATTAGATGTTGTTGGCGCAGGACCGGGTATCGTGGCGTAAACTAGGACAGGCCTACGTCCAGCAGTGGCCCGATACAGACTGATGATGATGATGAATGTTATCCTATAGTACTTACTACTATTACAGGTAGTATAATCGATAAACCCGGGCTATTAATCAGCTTGGAGCTAGGGCTCTTAGGGAACAGTTTAAGGAAATTGGTATATTAACAGCAGTTCACACTAGAAATAAACATAGGTAAGTTATGTGTTCCATAACACCGCTTGCCAAAAGTACATTAATTATTTTATGGAGTTGTCTGTCTGTCGATATGTTTTCTACATGCATCACTCAAAAACTACTGAATGAAATTGGATGTTATTTTCACAGCTGTATCTCAATACGCCTCCTGTCTGTAATTCGAGTTTCTCGTCTTCGAGATCAACCCCTACAAAGTCGCGGGCAAAAGCTACTATATTTTTATCCAAACTAATTTTGTAAATGTGAAAGTAAAAGTCTAAATTACTTTATACATTTAGGTTACAAATGCAACGCTGAACGTCAGACAAAATTTGGAATAGAATGATTCTACATTTAATGCCAAGTTCGAAAGAGTAAAGCCGTGAGAAAAGAACTTGGCAATAAAAACTAATGGCCACTTTTTTAAATGCCATTTTTTACAATATATTTGTATATATACAGTTAATGTGTAGGAATCTCAAGTAAAATAGTTAAAATAAAATAAGGTGTGCCTTGGTTAAAGAGACATGTAATAATGGCCTTAACATAGGGGTCGAATGGCGAATAACAATCACATTCTAACGTAGGTAGGATAAACTTATATCTATACTTAATAGTAGCACGCATTATTCCGCAAACAAGTTGCCATAACATTTTGTATAGGCGTTTCTGAACATGACCGCCGGGCGTTTGGAGCGTTGCTTCCAACTCAACATAATTAGGGATGGACGTCAGGCAGCGGACAAATCTTGCTGAAGTCTCTTCTTACAATACCGCTGCTTGTTTTTATATCTGCGACTTGATTGATCCCGTTTGAACCAGGATGAAAGGCGACAATGCGACCCAACCGCAATTTCAGTGGTGGTTAATTATCCTCCTATATAATGACAACAGAATTCAATTTAAGGGGTTCATTGACTGCCTGCTACTTGGTTCGCTGCTGCAATTCCACGACGTACTCCCCACTCCTCGTGTCCAAAAGTGCTCACGAAGGTGCTGGATGCGTTGGAAACGTTGGAGATGATTGTAAGAACAATCTGCGTAGCTTCGGTCTGGTAATGCGGTGAGCGGTCTCCCAATCAAAAAATGTCCGGGTGTGATAGCGGTCAAGTCGTCGGGGTCCGAGGAAATTGGAGTAAGCAGGCGAGAATTTAAAATAGCCTCGATTTGCACCAATGTAGAATTTAATTCCTCGTATGTGAGGTGACAATTTCCCAGCACTAGAACTAAATGGTATTTAGCTGACTTGACACCTCCTTTCCAGAGTTCTCCGAAATGTGGGGCCCAAGACGGGATAAAATGAAAGTTTATACCCTAATATGCTACACTTTCTGCCAATGAATTGCAACTAATTTTCGGAAATTTCGATAAATCATTATAGGCGCCTACAAAGGACGTGCCGTTATCCGAATAAATATTCTGCGGCTTACCTCGCCGCGAAATAAATCGACGTAACGCAGAAATATAATTATGACTCGTCAAATCACCAACCAGCTCCAGATGGATTGACTTTGTCGCGAAGCAAATAAACACGGCAATATAGACTTTAATGATACGACCCACGCGCTTGTCTACTAACAGCTGCGATAGGCCCTGCGTAGTCTACACCTACATTGATAAAGGGATAACCTGGTGAAAGGCGATCATGGGGTAAATTGCCAATTTGAGGTGCTTCGACTCGTCCTTTCATGCGATTGCAACGAACACATTTACGAAAGCAAGACTTTGCTAAATTGCGGCCTCCTATAGGCCAATAAATTTCACGAATAGTGGCCAACAATAATTGAGGACCCGCATGCATTAAATTTAAATGTTCAAAACTAAACAATAATTGGGTAAAACGATGTGCGGACTATATATAAGGTACTTTTTACTAAAACTAAATTCAGAATTTCATAATCGACCGCCACCTCGTAACAAATTATGTTCGTCTAAAAAGACATTAAATTTGAGTAGCGGGCTCTTTTTAGGCAAGGTTTGTTTATATTTATATTCAGGGAACGATTCTTCCTGAGATATTTTAACAATTAAGTTAAACGCGGTTTGTAACTCAAGAGACGTCAAATGACTATCGATTACCGATAAACCTTTGCATCGATTTATAAATCGTAATACATAAGCTACAGAGCGTTTCAGTAGCAGCGGTAGCGTAATGGCTAAGACATCGGTCTCGCAATCGTGAGGTCGCGGGTTCGAATCCTACCTAGTATACTACCGACGTGAACCCACTCCTAACACAAGCCATTGAGCTTAGCTGGAGGGGTTAACAGGATTGCTAGTAATGTGGGACCGAAATCCCACATTGCTAGTAATCTTTAAAAAAAAAAATCGCGATAAATTAGAAAAACGACTAAAATCTAAATCTGGACTCATCGTATGATCGGCTGGTTTAACATCTACCTTCAACAAAACGCGTCGCGGTTCTGGTAACGTTTCATTAATTGACAATCTTGCGGGTCAGTGAGACTGATCTTGTTTTAAAAACCCTGGCCCTGACCACCAAGAGACTGAAATAAATTAAAATCTAACCTGCGTTTTAAATAGTCAGCCGGGTTAACATCAGTTGCCTCCAAGAATAGTTGTGAGTTTTTTCTAATATTTCTGCGACTCGATTCCGTACAAACGGTTGTAACTTACTAGCTAACATTTGTAGCCAACCTAGTCATAGTACTACCGTCGAGTCGGTCCAGAATACAATGTCACTAATATGAAGCTGAAGAGAGTTAACAGCCTTCATAAAGCCGTACTCCAACTAATGCTCCACATAGCTCCAATCTTGGTATGGTGGTAGGCTTTATGGGAACTACGCGACTTTTTGCGAATAATAATTTTACTAAGATCCGTCTTCATTAATACTGCGTATGTACACACAACTGCCAAAAGCGCGCTCCGATGCATCAGTAAAAATATGCGATTCAATTAATTGACTATTATCACAAAGAACAAGACGTGGTACTCGGATACTATTTAATACCGGTAAACTGCTAACAATAACTGACCAAAGCTTACAAATATCCGGTGATGGTCCCAGGATATTTTCTCTAACCACAACCTTTGTAATATAATTTTCATACGTATGGCACAATAAAATCTTTAAATAATTTATCTAGTACCAGCTTAGATTTATTTCTGCGCTCCAAAGAAAGAAAACAATGCTAAGAGGGCACGTTGATAAGAATCACCTAGGACTTTATAACTTTCCTTTAACGGGATTCTAACGCAGAATCATCCATCTTTTAAACGAACGGTATTTTTTACAAAATGTTCTTCACATAATTGCTCTTCTTTAGAATAATGAGATGATGACTAACTTCTTCGAGCTGCCAAAACCGCGTAAGTTGGGTTTGAAGGTCATCATAATTGGAAGATTCAGGAGAACTATGTAACAAATTACATTTAATGCGATTAGACGGCTCTGACGAATAACTGTTAACAGGACCGGAAACTAGCCACCCTAGTTTAGTTTCAAATAATAATGGCTTACCATTGCCTAATCTAATTTATTGTGTCTTTAATAAGTCCCAGAATACATTTGCGCCTATGAGTATGTCGACCTTACCAGGAGCATAGAAAGTAGGCTCCGGTATCTAACGAAATGTTAATGTTTGACAAGTCTATACTCCCACTCGGAATATAATTCTTAATGGTAGGCAAAACAAAGCAACAAATATTATATGTTTGACATTTTAAGCACAAGCAGCAAGGCAAGTAAGGTGCTGCAACCATTACACCATGATAACCGTCATACACAAGAGTGAAGCCGCAGCCGAAAGCTAATATGATTATACTCGGTACTCTTACGAGTTCACTCAGGTTACCAGTAAATAATGTCAATTTTGACGTTAAGGTCATGTATGGTGTGGATAGCACGGATCAGGAGGCCCTTAGCGAGAAGTTAGTCCAGGTTAGCTGGTCACGAGGTGGAGGGCCATCCCCTCCACCGCACATGTAGTGCCGCACACCTATATGGACAGCGGTAACTCCACCATCATCCTCCAGACGAACCTCAACCACTCCGCCGGTGCCCAGGACCTTTTCCTGCAGACCATGGCGGAGTGGTCGATAGGTGTCTCCGGCCAAATTGGGTGGGTTACCGGGACGGCTCCGTCGCAATCGTCAGTTCCGCTGCGCTTCATTCCCAGCCCTTGTCAATCAGAGACAAGGGCTCGGGAAATGTTGCTGCAGACTGGCGGGGAGTCACGCTCTACGGAGTATATTTCTCCCTACATCGGAGTTTTGCCGATTTTGAGGTCTTCCTTTCCAACCTGGCCTTGATACGGTGGTTGGCACCTCGCCACGTGCTAGTAGGGGACTTTAACGCCAAATCTACGGCGTGGGGGTCATCCAGCACGGACGTCCGCGTTTCGGCGATTGAGGAGTGGGTGTGCGTCGGTGGGCCTCTGTCTCCTAAACAGAGGCGCCACCGACACGTGCGTTCGGCGGCAGGGAGGAGGGTCTAGATAGTGGACCTTTCGTACGCTTAGTAAGCGTGAATAAGGAATCCACCTTCGACTGAGGAGGTGGACGTCATGGCTGGCTGGCATTTCGCGATGCGTTTACCCAAACTGCGATGCGAACATGCCCCGCTCACGACTACGACCCCCGAGATAGGGGGTGTATTTGTCTCAGGAGCTTGCCTCCCTCCGCGCCGCTTACCTGAGGCAGAGTGCCCGCTTACATGAGGCAGCTAGTGGCAGACTACCTCGAAGGCTGAAGGATACGAGGATCAAGAGGATGAGGTAATCCGCAGGGACGTCTCGTGCGGTGTTCCACAGTGGTAGCCGATGTTCCACAAGAGGGGCCCCAAGACACAGCCCTGTCAAGCACGCCGCTTCTGCAGACACCGCTGGTAGTGTACCAGTGTCTGCAGAAGCGGCGTGCTTGCGGAAGTGTATCAGCGGGAGGTGGCGGTTCGGGCAAGGTTTTTCGGTGTGGGCAACGTCGAGTTCTCACCGCAGTTGTCGGAAGAGACCTCTCGTTTCCAAGCGTGGTTCTGTCCATGGTCCGGGATAGGAGTTGTGGAATGCGGTAGCATCCTTCTGCGAGGATGTCATCTCGCACAAGGAGGCGGCGGCGTTCGTCAGAGAAGTGAACTCCCTGGTGGATCCACTCCGTCGCCGGCGAAACTGGTGGCGTCGGCGCGCACAACTGCACCTGATGCCGCCTTAGGTGGGGAAGCTGGTGGGCGTACGCCCACGTTCTTCCGTGGAGCGCACATCGCGTCCGGGCATTGCCACTGGGCGGGCCGCGCGACGGTATAACAAATACACGCCGGGTTTTTTAGTGGGTGCAAACCCCACACTACCTCCACCATTTTCCCGAAAGGTAGGGTTGTTTGTCAGGATTTTTTCCCCGCCAAACCAAAAACAAAAACAGTTTTAGGTTTCACATTAGCATAGGTATCGCTACCTTTAACCTTGTACCTAACCTCAGCGGGTTTCAAGTAGGACAGGACATTAGAAACATAAAACCTAGCTTGAAAATTAATTACATTTTTGTTATATTTTTCCGCATAACACGTATTAATGATCATATTAATAAAACTCAAAAAAGGGCTCTTGACACATCAATTTCGACATTTTTATTTCAAAATTGAGGACGAACGTTGGAGATGGATCTTTAGGGTCGGAACAAAGTAACTAATAGATATTACTGTAATCCTTCATTTGTCACACCTAATTTACTTTGTTATGAAATGACTCGATCTTAATTTGGAGATATTTTTAACCTGTCCTTTTTATCATCCCTGCGTATCTACTTTACAAAGAACAGTACTGGGTTCAAACTTACCTGTAGCGGGCCTCTCTAAGATTTATGATCATAATAGCATGCAAATGTATTTGGTGCAACATTTCAATGTTATAGAATTTTATAAGCTACGGGTCTTAATCGCGTAAATATTTTATTTTAAGGCTGACCACGGCCGTTGCAATACGGTCGAAACGTCGGGTAATAAACAAAGGTATTTAGCCTTAAAATAAAATATTTACGCGATTAAGACCCGTAGCTTATAAAATTCTATAATGTGTACAAATCCCGAAAGTTTACGAACATATATTTCAATGTTTCAAGAACCGGGTTAGTCATCTTATCATAGACTAAGCAACTGCAACAATTATTATATAAATTTATCTTCCAAATATTCTAACCAATAGAGCATATGGTGTTTCCATAATTAAGTTATACGCTTAGATTTTTTAATGATACGGAGAAACTAGCAATGTGAGTTTGAATCCTACATTACTAGCAATCTTGTTAACCCCTCCAGCTAAGCTCAAGGGCTTGTGTTAAGAGAGGGTTCACGTCGGTAGTATAACGGATAGGATTTGAACCCGCAACCTCATTATTGCGACACCGATGCCTTAGTCATTAGGCTTCAAAATTTATTTCTGTCATTTATTGTAAATGTTTTACTGTAGTAACTACTGGTGAACCAATAAATAACTAAATAAATTTCCACACTTTTACATAAATAGTAAATCAAGTTATTGGTTTTTGATGATGATAACGAAATTAAAAAGTTGAAAAACGTCAAAAAACATTTATGGGTTTATGTTTTGGCCGTCCTACAAAAACACAATTTTTTGGATTACGGCACTTTTTTAAAACTTTACAACATGTATAATAGAAATTCATATTCTATCAAAAATATTATAATTATTATTTCAGTAGATATCTTGTATGTAACTTATTAAATTTAAGTTTGATACATCACACTAATATTATAAAGGCGAAAGTTTGTGAGTATGTGAGTGTGTATGTTTATTACTTGTTTACGTCTAAACGGCTGGAGCGATTTTAATAAAATTTGGTATGGAGTTAGCTGAAACCCTGGATTAACACAAAGGCTAATAAACCGCGGGGCACAGCTAGAAGAAGAATAAATATAGGTGATATTTTATGGCGATAACCAATATAAGTGCATAGACGGAGCTACGAGGAGTAGCTATCTTGGTCAGCGCACAATTAGAAGCACTCAATAGATTGGGTTGAAATTGGGCATACCTACAGTTATTACGACTTAGGTATCCGCTTCGAACGGATTTTACAAAATTCATTCCCTAAAGCAACGGGGATTCCAAATTTCATAATGCATGCTTTATAACAGTCGTCTGTGAAAGTTGGAAAAGTGAAGTAGTTACTTTTATTATTTAAGAGCCACCAGTTGCAAGGTGCAATCATTTTCGAAGCATGTTGCATTACACGGATGATTGAATAATAAATGCTAATTGGTCTACGAACGTCGACGACGACGGCGATCGTGGCAAATTACATGACGTGCATTTTATAATACCTACCTAATTGGTAGGGCGAAATGAATTAATATAATATAATAATATCTGGGGACAACATAACGCTATCTGATCCCAAACTAAGCAGAGCTTGTGCTATGGAAACCAGACAACTGATAAACATACTTATATATTTCTAAATATATACATATTATATATAAATAACACTTAGACACAGAATACACCATCGTGCTCATCACACAAAGTTTTATCCTGGGTGGGGATCGAACCCACGACCTCTTGCGTAGCAGTCGGATACATTCCCACCGCGTCACAGAAGCTTTCAGTCAGTGTGGTTTCAGTCGATTCCAATTACTCACTTTAATATTCTATATTTTATGCTTCGAAGGGAACGATTCCGCGCAATATAATTGTGTGGATTTGTCATCAATATGCAATTGCGCCGCTTTAATACGACTGTTAAGTAATGTTTTACGAGAACGATTAGGCTAAAGATTTACTAATCTACTAAAGAAGATATTACCTGTACTAAGATAGTATCTTCTTCTTTTTGAATTGATATTGACTGGCTCAAAAATCAGCTGGAATACCAGCTCCTTTTTGCCAGTATCGAGACATTATAAAAAAAAATTGTGTGGCACTCGGGGACTGGTGCGATAAAGCTATTATATATACATACATAGCATTTTTTATTAACTTGTGCAATTATAATTATTTATTTATGCAGTATTTTTTTTTCTTAGCATTACATTTCGGAGCAGCTCGTCTCGATCCGTGCGAGCTTCGTACAGTCGTACCATATACATATAGGTACGTTAAGCGAACGCTCGGCCGAGCTACATGGTAGGGGAGTGGGGGGGGGGGGTGTTAGGTTTTATTTTCAATACGGAATTTCTTGATTCGGTCGCCGCACTCAAAGCCCGCTATAAAAGCTATGCAATAGCTTAAAATCGGTCTTATCAATTTCACACATGTTTCTTGTATTTAAACACGTTAAACGAGCAGTTGTGAAAATGAGGAAGGCCTGTTTTGCCGCCATGTCCACAACTCTTATTAATTACTAGCTTTCGACCGCGTGGATGACGGTTATCGCGATAAAAACTATTCTATGTCCTTCCCCGGGACTCAAACTATCTCCATACCAAATTTAATCTAAATCGGTTTAGCTATTTGAGCGTGAGAGCGTAACAGACAGGCAGACAGAGTTTCACATTTATAATATTAAGTATGGATTTAAATAAATAAATCTAAAGCGCTCTCGAAGGCAATTAGTTACTAATTTCCTTCAATACCCACCCTATTGAGCACAATTGCACATTCGATGTTGTTCAGTGCTCTTAAGATACCGAACAAGTCTTTGAACCCGATAGCTTAATCAGAACCTGTGTTCTATTCCCCTTGACAATATCTTAAGTTTAAGCTATTGATATGGAGAATATAAATAATAAAATATTCGAATATTACGAGGTAGAAACGTCGCGCGTCGAACTAGTGAACTGGATTTAATGTATCGAAACATCTTTATGTCTCCTAGATATAGTCCTTTAAAAGGAATGTTGCAATCGGAAATATAACTGTAGGTGCTTACCTACAGTTATATTTCCGATTTGTTGGATTTAGAAACGGTTGGGAGGTATAACTGTGTTCGCAATAAGCTCATTTGACAGATGAAGGATGCACGGAATATGTTAGTAGTCAGGATAGATCAGATATATCAAGGCGATATTAAATCAAATACAACAGCACCTGCTACTGTGGTTGGTAACAAAATGAATAAATAATAATAATAATAAAAATGATTTATTCACAAGAAGCAAAATACTACACTTGTTAAGGTCGATTTTCATTTACTTGTAATGCCTGTTCGCAAACAATAGGTAAAGCCCGAGAAAAGAGCAGCCAATAAAAACTCGTGGCCACTCTTTTCAATTGCCAATGTTAACAATGTTTCTCTGTTTATAAATTGTATATGCAGGTAAGGTGCTGCCCATCACTTTTTATAGTATACACCATATTAGAGGTCTGATGCAAAAAAAGAGGTCAATAATATTATAAGAGTACACGAGATTGAATACATCAGCCTCAATGGGCACAACATAGTAGGAGCATCATAGGAATATTCGTGGCATTCCTACCACAGTTATTTTCAAATTTGAAGCGGTGGTAGCCTAATGGCTAAGGCATCGGTCTCGCAATCGTGAGGTCGCTACCGACGTTAACCCACTCCTAACACAAGTCTTTGAGCTTAGTTGGAGGGATTAACAAGATTGCTAGTAATGTGGGACCAAATCCCACATTGCTAGTTAACTTTTAAAAATAAAACTATTAGTTAACGAATTTCATTGAAATTAAAATTGTTTGACATTCAAATTCTCTAAAGTTTCATTTCCGAGCATCGCAGCCGATCGCGAGCCGCTCGCGGCTTACGACAAGCGGCTGACGCTCGCGGCCGATGCGACAATATTCACAGTGCGCGCGCAGGCCTACGACAGTCGTCGGCCGCGCGCGTCTGTCACTTACCTCAGCCGCTTGTCGTAAGCCGCGAGCGGCTCGCGATCGATCGCGATGCACGGAAATGAACCTTAAACCTACTCAAATTCCTATACTAAGCACCCTACGAAATTTAAAAATTTGACAGGTTAGGATAAGTGAATAATGCGGAATTTTAACCGTTACGAAACCAAAAGTGTTACCGTTTGATTTTCGTCATGGAACATTTTTATAAAAAATATAGCTATCATTAATTATTATGGCTGCAAAATTATTTTGCAATTGAAGCCACTCTATTTAAATAACGTTTATAGTGTAGGAGGAACTGGCGCCGCCTGCGCAATTAATTAAATATTGATGAATAATTAGGGTTTAGACTTTGTAGGGAATCACAGACTCAGTCGAGAATAAATGATCAATTATCAATCTCTCGCGAGCTAGATCTTTGTGCTCATCAAAGAAATTAAGAAGTGTCTCGATAAGCTCGGGAGTTGCGGATCCCAAGTAAGGTGTTGTTTGGATCTTAAAATCATAAGATTTTAGAGTTAACTGTCAAACAACAGCAAGCGTGCAAAAGGGGCAATTGCCCTCCCCCCCAGAATCGACTAAAATACCTTTTTTTGGGGGGAATTTTAAATTTTGAACCTGACGACGGTGGTAGCTGGTGTACCGATGTTGAATCAAATTCAGCCCCCTTCGTCATGCGAGCGTAGTTACCTCTACATAGAGCGAAGTTCTACATCCGCGCCTGAATAACCGACTTAATAGGGTATTTGACTTAAGTCAAATCAGTGTCTTTTTAAGAAACGTCAAAAACCACTCGCTCCGTACAAGTTTGTATGAAATACTAGCGTATGACGTCACATTTTCAATAATCAAATTAATTACTTTTAGCATATCTTTTGATGAATACAAAATAATTAATATGTAAAATTAAGAACGAACACATTTTTTCAGAATATTTTATGACATATTATTGCATGGCAAAATAATTTATTAAGATTCACTTCACAATTCTGTATTTACTGTTTTAAGTAGGTACGTGCTGTGCTACCTACATGTAAGTTGGTAGAATAGAAGCGATATTATGTAGATATCTATTAGTCATAAATGCATTACCCATACGGAAGCTGCTAGCTAACCCTAAGAGTAGACTAGATAAATAAGTCTCTGATACAACGATTGGGAACTATCAATGATTGGGTACTAGTGTTTACAGCAGGATCAGTATTGAATTTTGCGCTAGCCACTTTAAATAGTACTTAGTTATGTTTTACATACTAATAAGGAAGTGAGAATGCACAGGATATGAAAAAAGAGTACAATCAAATAAAATAGCAGATAATTTTTAATGTAGCTTGATTGATTTCAACATTTAGCTCAACAATGGCTCCCTGTCTGGCATTGGCAAGTTGACTAGCATCAATTTGTGACTCAATATTAGCGCACGGCTCTTGTGCTTCAGCATCATCAATATTTCTTTGATCTTTATCAAGTGTCTGGTTATAACATGTCTTCTAAGATGCATAAAACAGGCATGACATAAACAATCAGTCAGTGATATCTGTAATACCACAAAATTAAAAACGGATTCCTAAACTTATCTAGTTTATTTTTTATGATCTTTCACTTCACTTCAAAGTTATGATAGTCTGAGTAAAAAGTAAATGTTTAATTAAACTGAGTTTCTTCTTTTTCACTTTGTACACTAATACACTTTTTTATAGACCTTTACCGCCTTATTCCAAAAGCTGGACTAAACCTGGTTTGACGAAAATCCTAGTTTAAACCATGGATCTACGAAAATCTTTATTACAAAACGAGGTTCATCGCTTAATCGATGATCTTCTTTGGTCTATAAATTAGTCTTTCGATCACCCTAGTTTAACTATGGTAATAACCTTAAAATGTCAAAAACTTGACAATTTGAAAAATAGACCATTTACTATTTTGCGTATTTTAGTTTCAATTATTAATGACGAATAATGCGTGTTTAGTGACTTTAAATTATTAACTAACTAAATATGGTGTGGCAACAAAATAAACGCAAAAATCGAGTGAAATGCGATGTGTGACCAAAGATTTAATAATACATGCTTATTATTGTTTTTCAAAACATTTATCACAGCTTGGAATTGAGAGAGAAGATTTAATATACAGAACTCAGAGATGTCCTAAAATTAAAGTGGTCTGTGCAATGTTTGGGTCAACCAGACTCGACGTGAAGTGTACCTACGCAGTGTGGAAAGTTGAAGATCAACACAGATTATTTTTGTTCGACAATAGTATCATTAACTAGTGCTCTATGTAAAACAATCTGATGCATTCCACTTATAATATGTCACATTATTTATATTGAAGTTGGAAAATCACATTTGAAATGTCTGATAGGTGGTCTGGAGTAGTGCGGCAAAAACCAATGTTGAATTTACTCAAAATGCACAAAACAAAGTAATAGAAACATCATTATGACAAAATTTCTTACCTAAAACTTACTACTGAACTATACATATTATAGTGGAACTAAATAAACATTGATCAATTTAAAATTTAGTTGGTAAAGTGTAACCATGGGTATACCTATCACTAGAAACAGATGTAAACTTAGGTTATAGGTAGGTACCAAGAACTGAATATTATGTTTATAAGAGCTCAGCTAGTTATACATTGCTACAATGTTCCTTTAAACATAGTAAACACTAAACAGAGAGTACAGATTAGTTATAGGTTATTGAAATTGTGATGTAATAACTATTATGCACTACTTAACAGTTTAGATAATTATATTTAAGATTCTCTGATAGATGAACTATGTTCTTAGGGAGAATAAATGGTATCTAATAAATAATGATTCTATGTATAATGTACCTAAAACTTACTAGTGAACTATAAGGTGGATCTAAATATAGAATTATCAATTTTATTATATAAATATATTATTGATCACTGTTTATATAATAAACAAAAAATGCATACAATTTAAAATTTATTGTAAAATAAATAACTAAACTAATATCATAAAGCTGAAGAGTTTGTTTGAACGCGGTAATCTCATGAACGACTAATTCTTTTGAACTTTTTACTGTTGGATAGCCCATTTGTCGAGGAAGTCTATATAATATCACTCTACAACCAATAGGAACGGAGTAGCAATGAGAAATTTTGCAAAAACAGGGAAAATTTATGCAGACTAAAATGTGCGGGAAAGCTAGTTATGTATAAAGAAATAGGGATATAAACTCAATATTCCATTTCAAACATAGTTTGAACAGGGAGTACAGATTGGTTACAGATTATTGAAATTGTTAACATCCATTTTGTTGTCAAATGGAATAACTAATAAGTGCTACCTAACAGTTTGGATAATAATATTTATGATTCTCATGAAAATGTACTCTGTTCTTAGGAAGAATAAATGGTATCTAATAAATAATGATTCTATGTAGTTATTTGAGAATTTCATTTCATAGCAAGCTCACTGATACTAAATAATAAATATATTCATAAAATTTGTTTCAATTGTTTGTTGTGCTTCAGCCGAAGCTTCAGTACCTATATTGAATCTAGGCATACTTTCCCCCAATACATTCAGAACAACGAGTGCAACAAAGAAAACAGTAAGTATATTAAAAATGCATTATCTTATTGAGTAAGTATCCTTAAACTATTGAACGAATTTTCATCCAACCATGCTAAGAACTGTTCCAATGAAACTAGCTTTGTAATAAAAACGCTATAATTTTTTCGCGTTTGGGCGCTATAATTACTCAGATTAAACTTATAACATCCATAATAATGTCGTGAGTTAATAAAATTTAGGTTATCATCATTTGTTTACATTTTTAGTACTACTGACAGCTATATATGTAACGTTCCGATCCTGACAGAATCTATTTTATTATTCGTAAATTGCAGGCCTAGGACTTTTATGTCAGGTTTATATTTTGAAAATTACGTCGTCCTGGCGAATAATTTAGCTAATAGAACGTCTAAATATTTTTTTCTCAATGACAACTATACGTTCAAATTATATTGGCTTGAAACGGAACGTTATTTTTGAATGATAAGAAAAATGAATGAACTAAATTGATTATAATCTGTGGCTGATTGCAAGATCCTTTGGTATCAGCTGGTCCACGGATTATCTATGCTTTGTAATAAGACCAATAGTACAGTACTAAATCCTGGACTTGAAAGTCTTGGCCTAAACCTTGATTTAGTCTTCTCTTTGTAATAAGGCGGTAAACGTTTTAGTCTGATTATCAATTTCTGTAATTTCTGATTGTCAAATTCACATGGCACATGGCACTATGTTCGGATTTAATACTGTATTTCACTTCATCACTAACTTTTTATATTTTTTTATTGTTTCTTCAATAGTTAATGCAAAATCGCATAGAGACTACCCCCACTATTATTTATTATACCTGCCGATCCTGCCAAAGTGACTGGATTAGAATTCAGTAACCCTGTTGGTTAACCAATGACCGTCCACATAGCACACAGACTTCTATATGACCATAACGGAGTGGGACTTGCAGACCGCAACACACCTATCGTAGTCTCCACTTAGATCAAAATTCACAGCTTACATGGCTAAGTTAAAGCATACTTAACAAATGTACGAGTAGTATTCATGAGTCATCTGTAAATGAATTAAATAAATTTAAAATTTAATATGCATAAATAAAGCATTGGGTAAGAAAGTTCGATCATCGGAATGCACAAATATACAATCGACTAAACTACCTATACAGTCAAGAAATTATCACGAATAATCCAGTTGCTGATCAAAGATGCAACTCTTGTATTTTGTACTAGGTCGTGATATCGATTTATCATATGCAGTAGTATTTGTCATGAGTGTATTGCAGTTTTCATAGATTATGCACTGCAACGACAGTTGCTTTGAATTTCTATTTATAACCATGGCAATAGCTCAACTTTCGTCGAAAAGCTAACATTTTTGACAACTGATTACTTTTTTTCTGGGCTACAATCAACATTAAAATTTAAACAATCTTGATCGTATTTATGATATAGATCATTTTTAAACACGACATAAAATGTCAAAAAATGTGACAATGCTATTTTGAGTTCTTAAAATACAATTGTTGCCATTATAAGAATAAAGAAACGGTAAAATCTTGACCGAGCAACGATAATCCAATCCATATATTCTCGAAAATTGTCTACGAAATTTTTGTGTGTAATGGAAAAGAATTAGAGTAGTGTCACATATTTTAACTTTCTTAATCTTATAACTTCGTTTAAATTTTGTTCGATATCGAAAGTCCTTTTCTTTTTTTAAGCTATTGCATAGCTTTTATCACGGGCTTTGAACGCGTCGACGGAATCAAGAAATTCCGTAACGATGATAAAACCTAACACCCCCACTCCGCCTACCATGCAGCTCGGTCGAGCGTTCGCTTAACGTATATGTATATGGTACGACTGTACGAAGCTCGCACAGATCGAGACGAGCTGCTCCGAAATGTAATGAAAAGAAAAAAAAAACTGCATAAATAAAAAATAAATAAATAATTATAATTGCATAAGTTGATAAAAAATGCTATGCAATAGCTTTACCGCGGCAGTCCCCGAGTGCCACATATTTTTTTTTAAACAAGAAGGTTACTAGCAATGTGTAATTGTGGATCCCACATTATTAGAAATCCTATTAACCCCTCCACCTAAGCTCAATAGCTTGTGTTAGGAGTGGGTTCACGTCGGTAGTATAATAGGTAGGATTCGAACCCGCGACCTCGAGATTGCGAGACCGATGCCTTAGCCATTAAGCTACCGCCACTTTCGCTATTCGAGTGGGCTTTCTGTAATTTACCTTACTTTAAAAAGCTTTTTGATGTCTCTAATTAGTTTTAGTAGTAAAAGCGTTCTCTGTGTTCTGCCCTCAGAACTATAATTTAATTAATTATTTTGAGCATAGGTTTAAATAAATATGTCATTTTTAATGTATCTACATACAACATTCCATAAACCACTACTGCCACACTGCTATTCTATTGTTATGGCTGATAGGTTAGTACCCATATCTCATCTCGCTGATTCTCTCGTAATAAACTGATCAAACCGTATTACTGTCAGTTTCCACGACATTGATATGAAATCGAACTCAAAAGAAATATAATCGTATTTAGGTACTGCAATTTCTTTATTGAAATATTATTAAACGGTATATAGATAGCCGCTATGGCTAAGTTCCGCTAGTTTTGGTTTGTATTCGTTCAGACCGATTGAATGTCAGATTGAAATGAAATTCAATAGAACGTACCTGCCTGAGTGAGTGAGAATTCAATATCTATGCTAGTTCGTGTACAAATATTTTTATTCCTTTTCATAGTACCTACCTGTTGGAAAATATTTTGTAGGTTTTGCTTAAGGATTCTCTCACGTTGAGTCCTTTCTCGAAGAAAGGAGGATGAACGGTATTTTTGTGAGTATAATGATGCAGTAGGTACTTGGATGACCGGGCCTTGCTCGGTTTTTTAGACGTTTTCTAAAAATGAAACCTAGCCAAATCGATTTATCGCTTTAAACACCCTGCATACTAAACTTCATGAAAATCGTTGGAGCCGTTGCCGAGATTCAGATTATAAATCTATACTAATATGATAAAGCTGAAGAGTTTGTTTGTTTCTTTGAACGCGGTAATCTCAGGAACTATTGATCCAAATTAAAAAAAATATTTCACTGTTTCATTTATTGAGGAAGGCTACATGCTATATATCATCACGCTACGACCAATAAATGTTGCAAAAACGGGGAAAATTCACGCAGACGAAGTTGCGCGGGACAGGTAGTATACTTAAATATAAGAACTTTTCAGTCATTGTTTTCAGTAGTTCCTGAGATTACCGCGTTCAAACAACCAAACAAACTCTTCAGCTTAATAATATTAGTAAAGATTGTTAGTTTAAAGGTATTAGACAGATTTTCAGGTAGGAGGTAAGAGGTCAGATTATAGAAAGTCTCGTGAATATCGATGATCATTTGGTAGATTTTAGATAGTTCCGCATGGGCTTGCCGTGGACACGCAAAAAATATCGTGAATAAGGACTCGGTTATGTTTTTAAGGTTCTTTCTCGTTGAGATATTAGTAAACTAGTTTACTTGCTGTTTCTCTGGTTCCTCTCGATTTTCTCAAGTTATGTACGTAGCATTATCTTGTTGTCAGTTCATTGTATGTTAGTATAGTTCCCGCTACACAGGACTCGTAGGTACTCTAGTACTACTGCACTTGAGTACCTACGAGTGCTACTGCACTCCAGTAGTACTGCGCAGGGACTTCAAAAAACATTGTTTTGTAATAAGCCACTATTGGCTTATTACAAAACAACGTTTTAAACTGTCATCTGTAAAACAATATATATATATATATATATATATATATATAACGGGTCTTGATGCTGAGCTGAACTAGTCTACACATGACCACGGCCGTTGCAATACGGTCGAAACGTCGGGCAATAAACAAGGTATTTTACCTTAAATTATTCACGCGATAAGACCCGTAATATATATATTTTCATAATGTGTACAAATCGCGAAAGTTTATCAACTTTTTAAAGACAGATAAATGTTTCTCAGTCTTCGTTTAATCTCGCGGGGTTACTGGACAGCTCGGCAGCCATGTCGACGAGCATTTACAGAGTGATTGAATAACGAAGATTTATACTAGACGTACCTAACACTTGTTGCCGCTTGTTTTGATAAGGAGTGACTGTAGTTCCAGAGAAATGAGGACTGCTCAGGTAAATGAGCTTTAAGACCTGGCTTATTCACTCGGTGAAACACGTTTTAGAAGCGGCGGTAGCTTAATGGCTAAGGCTTCGGTCTTGCAATCATGAGGTCGGGTTCGAATCCTACCCATTATAGTACCGACGTGAACCCACTCCTAACACAAGCCTTTGAGCTTAGCTGGAGGGGTTAACAAGATTGCTATTATTTAAAAATATAAACTGATGAATATATAATCAATCTTTCCTCTATTTTCATAATCGGTATATATTTCTAATAAAACTTTAGTAAAAAAATGCTAATCATTACTAAATGCAACAGCTTCATGACGAACTAGTGAAAGGACACGAACCTATTGTAATACAGTCTAGTTGGAATTGGTTCTAGCTAAAAACGTAGAGTAGTTGGGATTGTAGGATAGTTGTATAATATCAGTAATGTGAAAAAACAAACAAAAGACATCGTGTTGTTTTATTGCGAGCTGTTAGACAGATGAAGTGTTGACAAATTAATACAAAGGTTGAATTCGATTCGTTTAGTATTAGTACTTAGCCTTACCACTTAACAAAACAATATTTCAAATCACCAACGATCGCAAAAGCAAACCGTGTTGTTTAAACTTTAACTAAAAAAAATGTTCTTTCATTGACCAGCACCTAGGTTTGCATTTTTTTCAAAAAGACGAACTGATCCGATTTCAATACGGTTCCAATCATCAACGCTCAAAGATAAATAAACTTTGTTATTTGGCTTATGGTGACATTTTTTTGCAAGAGGAATGTTAAAAATTTCAGTATGTACGCTACATCATCGGTCCTGGAAATAGAGAAAGCACTTACGCACAAAGTGTATTAGATCCTGCGTAGTATACTAGTGTATAATAAGATTGACTGTCGACCAAAATTAGATAGGAGACCATGGAAAAATATGCGAAAAATCATAAAATACTTATTATTAAAAATACTAGTTCAGTAAGTATCCAGCTTACTGAACTAGGTTTTTTTAATATTACCGTTGTTTTTTATCAGAATGTAACAAGCCACTCATATTTATATTTACGAAGAGGCTTTCATTACAGTCGAGGGTAGCTCTAGGAATTTTTCATATAGGTAAGTCGGTGAATTCACGAAGTAGTTTGAAATGTACAAGATTTTATATGTACGTCTATGAAAGAACGCATTTACACAATAGTAAGTTATAAGTTTGTATTTTGGTTATGTATTTATTGCCCGATGATTTAAACATTTTGTACATTCACTTATAAGTAAATAAACAATTACGTATATCGGTATATAACAGATAACCTTAATGATCCTAATGTCATTTATGTATAATAGCTTTTTGGACCAATTTCAATTCGTTTCGGCGGCCAAATATTGTATCAGTTTTTTCCCTTAATGTTACAGCAATTAACACGTTCGCGGACAGTTTCAGTTTAAATTGTGTTCTAGAATGACACAATTAATTTCCATACAAAAAGATTTGATGTATCTATTCGTTTTGTTTAATATGACGTAAATGTTTTAGCACGTCATCGCCTGCATACGTTTTGCCACTAATAGTTGAACTAATTTAAAAAAAAAGTTTTTAAATTGTAAGTCCAGTTTTTATGTTGTGCCCATTGATACTAATGTATTCAATCTCGTGTACTCTTCTAATATTATTGACCTCTTTTTTTGCATCAGTCCTATAATATGGTGTATAATATAATGATGGCAGCACCTTACCTGTATATACGGTGTATAAACAGAGAAACATTGTAAACATTGGTAATTTGAAAAGAGTGGCTACAAGTTTTTATTGCCTCTCTTTTCTCGGGCTTTACCTATTGTTTGCGAACAGGCATTACAAGTAAATGTAGAATCGACTTTTCACAAGTGTAGTATTTTGCTTCATAAGTGAATAAATCATTTTTATTATTGTTATTATTTTAATTTTTAAAATGATAAAAAAGTATGTCTCCGTGACAGTAAGTTTTGGAGTGTTCGATACATTGTGACACAAGGTATTTATACGAATATTCGCCTTTAAATTCATCGTTCTGCCGTAAATAATGTTCTGTTTTTGAAAATGCCGTAAAATCACGTTCTGTCCACAAAAGTATTAATATAGGTTACACCTACTTAACTTGAAATATCATAAAAATGTTTTATACCTAGCAGGATGTCTTCAATGTCTATTACTTCATATCGCATTGACTTTACCATTTCATTAATTAATCGGGTACCACTAGATAGGAGAATATCTTGACATCCCGACTGGTGAATATTACGAGCTAGTTTCAATAGATTTCCTTTGAAAAGGATTCAAAGAAGTCTAGAATCTTTGAACGTTTCTGTGATTTGATGCAGGCGCTTTGTGGTGATACTAAGAACATCTTCAAAGGAGTTAATTAGTGATTAAAATCACTCGTAGCTTTATAGCTCCATGTTGCGACTCATTGTCTATTAAGGTGAACTATTTAGTGGTTTTTCTTATGTGGAGGAGAAAAGGAAAAATGTTTTTTTAAGAAGTATAGTCATATTTTTTTCTTTTTTTTTCTTTTTAAAAGATAACTACCAATGTGGGATTGAGTGCCACATTACTAGCAATTTTGATAACCCCTCCAACTAAGCTCAAAGGCTTGTGTTAGGAGTGGGTTCACGTCGGTAGTATAATGGGTAGGATTCGAACCTCAGGATTGCGAGAACGATGCCTTAGCCATTAGGCTACCACCGCTTTCATATATTGAAGATTTACAACGAAGTTCATTTATGTATACTTATTCGGACTCCTATTTCTTTTGTCCTGAGGTCCTACAGACCCATCTTAAATCATGGAGGTCATTTTTAGTCATTTACATATGACTCTTTCAAACAATGTGATCTGATTGTTGTTTGACGTATTCGGGCGTTCGATTGTAGTACCTACTGAATTCTATTTTTATGACAAGATACAATATTTATTTAGTATTTTTAATTTGAATTTAAAGTGGCTTCTGTATTTACTATATTACAAGCTGGGATAGAAAGCATATATTTCGGTCAAATTCAAATTGTCTTAATTGTTTCTACGCTTGTCATGAAACTAAAAAATCTAGGTAGGTATCAATCAAAGTCATGCATTAATAGTATTTAGCATTATACACAATTAGAAATCAAAAACAACTAAGTATTTAAGATTTTGCACCACTATAGGTCTAATAAATAGGTAGTACATAAGCGATACACTGCCATTTACAGATATTTTCACGTCATAAAAAAGTTGTTAATAGAGAATTTATTTTTAAAATGCGACTCATGAATTTTGACACTGACAAAATAGAAGAAATCTGACTCCTTTAATTATAATACCGTTACCAACAATATTTTTATACGACTGCGTAGGAGGACGAGTCGCGCTAGTATGTTTCTTTCCTTCCAATCTTCCAAGGTCCGCTTATAAATTAACGATTTTCATAAATGATCACGTCATTAGATTCATCTCGATGAACGAGGATCACAGGGTACTGTAGCCACCAGGCCAGCTCTTGAGCAGCTACCGGGGGTGTTCCTCAGAACTTTTATCGGGCTTTTAAATGAAACTTCTGGATTTCCCCAAAGCTAATACAATTTATTAAATCATCATCTATTACATTATCAACATCAATTCACATATTCTATAAAACACATTTTTTAACCACTTTTATATAAATCTAAGCACATTTAAACGACCCGAATCGGTCGGCCATGAAACTCGCAATTCTAGAATGACATCTTTCTTTTTATTCTGTTAATGCGTTTCATCTACTACAATGAGGTCTAACGTGAGTGAGGTGGATTATCTTCGACCCACCTTTCACAGTACCTATAAAATTCTTCAAAAAATCATATTGGCGGATTTTATGCGGTTTCTTTTTACTAAGACCTTCGTATGTGGGTACAAAAGCAAGCGCTTGCATGCGCTTTCCAAAACGAGCTTATACGCTGGTATTAAACGCTCGTCTGAAACCGCCCTTAGATCTTAACACAAATTAAGTTTAGCGGGCGGCGCGCCGAGACAGATAGTCCACTCGGAACAAAGCGCCATATATTTACGCTCACATTGACTGATACGTTAACAGGCATTCTCTTTGACGCGGACGTCGCTGCATCGAGAATTGCCGCTGCTTGCACGATAAACGCCGCGGGCTCCACCGCAAAAAACGCCCCATTTCAAACAAACGCGTGTACAATCGCTTCTCCGTGAACGCACTCGTACAACGCCATATGTTTGAATTCAGTGCGGGCCGGCCGCGGCACCCAACGCCACGCGCGGCCCCGCATCTCCGTAAAAGGCCTTACTCTTGTGGTTTCTTTTATGTCTCTTTACAATGGTTTATGTTTGTAAAAATCCAGCAAAAAGCTTGCAATCTCCAGCTATTGTTCATATTGTAATGTATGAAATACTCTTGCGAAATGAAGTTAAGGCTTCACTTTGAGCTCGTAATCACGAAAGCACATTGTACTTACCTTTGTAGCTTCAAAAGGTACTTATATTTTTAAATATTATATGAAAATGTGATAACAATATTGTAGAACAAAGCTAAAGTTTCCATCATAAAATCGAATCTTAGAGAAAGCTTCATAAAATATTCTAATGTTTAGTAGGTATGTTTCATTTTCTCAGAAGACAATAAACTTATCTTTTGTTCTTAGTTCGTTTCTATGATGTTTTCAAATAACACTATGTTATGTAAATCATAGTTAATGCGTAAAAGTTTCTCCTTGTTGACTCCCGCAGTATGGTACAAGCCCTGTGTCACGGGGGACTTTACAAACATACAAATCACGCACACAAAGTACAGCCAGACCCAGAACAACAATTTGTGGATCACACAAAGTGGTGTCTCGTGTGGGAATCGAACCCACGACCTCTTGCGTAGCAGTCGGACACACTCCCACCGCGTCAGTCAAACTTATGCTAAACAAAATCTATCAATCGTTAACCATAAATTGTTAAAACAGTTTACAACTAAGTACTATTATAGTTTCATGTGAGATGTTTAATCACTCGACATATCCGCCACAGTACCTTGTCCTTATTTACTATGTTTTTTCGTTTTCACGGCAATGCCGCGCGAACTGGCAAGATTATGACAAAATATTTTGACCGTTAAAAGCGCGGGCATGCCGCGACAACGACCCCTATATACATATTAACCGTAGTGGTATTATCCCAGCAATATCGTGAGGTTGCGGGTTCGAATCCTACCCATTATACTATCGACGTGAACCCATTCCTAATACAAGCCGTTGGAGGGGTTATCGAAATGCTAGTAATGTGAAAACACAATTCCACATTCCTTTAGTTATCTTAAAAAAAAAAGTTTAAGGGTTGTTTTTTTTTTGTAATACACAATTTACTTTGGTATTATTTTAAAAATTTTCTTCTTTCGCGTCTCCGGAATCGCGCGGTTGCGCGCTTTTGCAAGGGTATAGGTACTTTGAAAAAGCTAATACTAATCGTAACTTGGCACATTTTTGTGAGCTTATGCAAGTACTATTAAGACATCCTCCCACCCCCTTATAAGAAAAAATAAGGCCTCCGCTCCCTAAATCGTCATAGGTACGTAATAAATGCATGGCGCCATAAATCTCGGCGGCAAAAGGCAGCTTAGGCACCTAATGAATATGCAAAACTCGTCAATGTATAGAGTTAAGCATATGTGCCAATACACCTCAATACACTGATTTAAAATCAGTAGAAAACACTGTCTAGAATAATTTAATCACGAAAGCAACGAAGCGTCAAATGCCACGCCAGACACGATTGAGGCATAAAGTGGAAACTAAAATCAGCCAGAATGTCGCCACGTAAATACGACAGGTATCTGTAGGTACTGACACGATTTATTTACCTTAAACATAATATAATGAAGAGCGTAGGAAATATTTGTTCCAAAAAGGTATTATTTTGCAGAGTTGTTTACGTTATTTTATTTTCGACGAAGCATTGTTTTCATAGTTCAATATTGAAAGAATATTCTGCAACGATTCAACGAATTAACGATTGATGTTAGTTAAACAAAAATATGAGCGATATAAAATAAAAATCCAAAACAGATTTTTAATTTCGAGGGCACTTACCTATTGTTTATTCTTTCAACATAATTGCTGTGTATTTGGCCGAGTTGTAAACGATTTTGATGTACCTATTTTCTGAAAACGTTATCGAAATTTGAGCGCTGTCTTTCATTGTCAACATAAATCTATTTAAATAAAATTCTTTGTCCTGGCTGACTGATGGATTAACGCACAGCCTAAACCGCTGATCGTAGAGACGTGAAATTGCGAAGACATATTCCTTATATAATGTATGGATCCGATAAGAAGGGGTTTTTGAAAATTCATCCCCAAAGGGGGTAAAATTGTGGTTGTAAGTTTGTATGAAACTCCGTCAGTTTTAAAAATAGATTTGTGAAATTTAATATTTAGCTTTTTGGTTTAAAATAATTTAATACGGGTTTCAGCGCTTTCGGAAAATCAACCCCAAAGGGGGTAAAATAGGGGTTTTAAGTTTTTATCAAACTTCGTCACTTGTGAAGTTAAATCTTTGAAACTTCGTATTTAGCTTTTTAGTTTAAAATAAAGCAACATGTATTTCAGCGTTTTTGGAAAATCAATCCCTAAGGGGGTAAAATAGGGTTTAAAGATTATTTGAAACTCTGTCAGTTTTAAAGTTAGATCTGCGAAATTTCGTATTTGTATTTGGCTTTGTAGTTGTAAACAAAGACACATGTTTTAGCATTTTGATTAAAAGCGATCATCAACCCTTAAGGGGGTAAAGTCACCAACGCGGGCGGTGCCGCAGGCAACAGCTATTACATTTTATCGATGTAAAAGTAGTAATGAGAAAGTCTGTCTGTTCCGTTTTCAAACCACTCAATCGATGTATTTGAAATAGAGATAGTTTGAGTCCCGGAGAAGGATACACAATAGCTTTATCTTTTTATTTATTAATAACCTACATCACGCGGGCGGAGCCGCGGGCGAAAGCTTGTCTAACCTAATATTATAAAGCTGAAGAGTTTGTTTGTTTATTGTTCGGTTATCTCAGGCACTACTGATCCGAATTGAAAAATTATTTCACTGTTAGATAGCCCATTTATCGAGGAAGGCTATATAACATTACCAATAGGAATGGAAAATTTACGCATACGAATTTGCGCGGCACAACTTGTTATTAGTGTACTTTATTCTATCATACATTCAATTTTTCAATGAAAAAATTACGACCTATGTAATTATGAAATTAATGCTTTGTCATTTATTAACAAACTTATAGTAGGTTTCTACTTAGCTGTCAGGCAGGAACAGCACTACGTAATAGATGGTGATGTACCTATATTATTACGTTATTAATAGATGGAAGATTTTAATAAGAAATGATTTTTGAAATTGAAATTTAATTTAAAATGAATGTCACATTTTGTTGGTTTTTAATACAGGTTCTTTTCAAATATTCATCTAGTTGGATGAAGAGAGAGTGATGAAAATTTAATTTTGCGCCATCGATATAATCGGCATTGTCCGCGAACGGCAATTAAGAATTGCTACCATACCTGCCTATAATATAGTTTTGATTTCAAAACACAGAACATTTGGACTGAGCATTTCACAGCTTAGTTTGGGATCAGATGGCGTTGTGTGAGTTGTCCCAAAAATTTTAAGTTAAATTTATGTTTAAAATTTCGAGATAATGTAGTGTTCTCAGTTACCAATTACCGGGGTAAATGAGCCGATAAAAAGTTTAGTAATATAACATCACGCTACGACCAATAGAAACGGAGCAGCAATGAAAAATGTTGCAAAAACGGGGAAAATTCACGCAGACGAAGTTGAGCGGGTCAGCTAGTTATCAATATTTATAACCCCGACACAAGAGGACAAGTGTTCTAAATTAAACTTGTGTAGGCATCTATTTCTGGTATCGTAGTGCCCAAACGGATTGACCGATTTGGAAGCGTTAGAAGTTGTGAAGACATTTCTAAGCTTTGTTTGATGGAAATCCGTTGCTGTTTGTTGGGTTTTACCGAGGTAACGCACAAATACATGAGTGGACTCAGACACTTTAGCATGCGATCGTGAGCTCTTAGCCTGGAACCGCCATCAGTAACAGTCACAGTACCAGCACAAGAAACAGTTTACCTACCGATATTATAATTATACAATACATTCACATCAATAACATCATAAATCTTGAAACATTTTCGATTCAAATTAGTTCAAGTTCCGCGTCTGAAAACAAAGTCTGTGTGGGCGTAACACGAGTGTGTAGGAATCGGCTTACCTAATATAAATGTAGGTACTTTCGGTATTTTCAGAAAATACATTTCATAATTTTAACACGTGTAAAATATTTAGTATTTGCGTCGTGAAAATAAGCTCAATTAACACAACGAATGACTTTAACAGTGACAGGTAACAGTGGAATAGTGAGTGCCCGGCTTTCTATTATATTAACTATTAACGTATAGAAAGCACCGTGCCATCCCTTGCAATTAAAAAAAAATTAATATTGACTGCAAAGCTTGAAACTGATTAAAATCTCGTGCGGCATTGGACAGGTATTGTCCATAAAGTAGCGTTGTCTCTTTTTAGAGAGTGGTCAATTTTGTGAGCTTATGGCGCAGACCTGGTCTCCACATCAATGTTATTAATATTTTTTTTAAAGAAGACTCCAGCGTTTGGGTACAAGCCCTATGTCGCGGGGGACTTTACAAAGTCGCGGAAAAAAGTACACCCAGACTCGGAACAACAATTAGTGGATCACACAAAGTGGTATCCCGTGTGGGAATCAAACCCTCTTGCGTAGCAGTCGGACACACTCCCACCGCGCCGAGGCAGTCTGTAATAAATTAATGTTATCATTTTTATTCCATCGTTCGATATTTTCCACTAGACTACTTTTATTTCTTATTTCGAACAATAATTCTAATGTTTTTTTTTATTTGTATTCAACGGAAAACGAACGTTCCATTTCAAAAATAGCTACGAATAATTCACTTAAAATCATTTAGCCTGAGGCAGACACAATCAGAATAATTTATTTGCGATGTTCTCTGCTTTCTTCTTTTTGATTAAAGTGCAAATCCACTCGATATCTATCAACTCATAGTGGAGTGCCTGGGGATTTTCACATCGGATTTTTTAAGAAGTCAACGAAATTAAAGTCTTTTGATATGGTCCTCGTACTTCTGTGCTACTCCCTCTAGTACCTATCTATTCATTCCTTCCAGGGACCCTCCCATCTCCCTCTCAATTGTTGGTACAACCATATGTATATGTTTACTTCATTTTAGTATACTAAAATATTCTACCCTCTAATATCCGTTAGGTATACTATTTGACTAATAAAAAATTAAAGATCTCAATTTTTAAACTGGTAAACTATTTAATATAAATGTACCTATAGCTAAACATTCGTTAACTACATAAAAGATACGAGGTTTTCATGTTTTTAAGGTTCCAGGTATTCGACTAACAACTCAATCACTGAAAGCTTTTGCAATCGGGTCACATCAAACAGTGGGTATGTCATACGAATTGACGTTGTACGAGTATTTTGTATTGAACAAAATATCCTAAAATAAATATTCGTGCAACTCAAAGCTGTCAAAGGGTGTCGGATCGTATTTTTTTGCAAAGGTACCGTGTATAGAGTACATTTTATTTCCGGTTCACAGTTTTTAATACGAAATTTTATTTTTACTTTTAACACACTACAGTGTGAAAATTCTGTCAGGACCGGACAAGATTGCGATTGCCATTTAGCAATGGACGGTGGTGCCTTTTTTAAATATATTTGACGTGTGCGTGGTTAGTTATCAGTAAAAATATTATTTAATATTTTAAAATATCTGCATGAGGGTAATTACAGAGAAACGTTTGTGGCGTACTCACATATGATAAACAAAAATAAATTATTTATTTTATCCTAGGGCCGCGGCCCGCCAGGCACGATCACCTCGCCTGGTCAGAGGATCCTCCCTATATGTTGGAGCTACTTAACACCTTGCCCTCCACACTTTCAAAATAGCTTGTTGCCTCGTACTCTGATCGCGTCGTAGGTACATACTTGTAGATATAAAGTACTTATAGTTCAAGAGTTCAGTCTAAGTAAATGCCTAAGAAGGATAAGTAAATGGACACATTAAGACACTTTCTTGCAACTGACCGTAAGTCACATATACTACTAGTAGGTACGAGTATAGAGATCTGTGGTCACGGAGCTCTCAATACGTAGGTATCGATTATATTTTTCGACATCAAACTTATTTTACCGAAAATAACTGTCAGCGTTTAAATATCTATAGAGAGCAGGGAGAGAGTAGCTCTATCTTAAGACGACCCCCAACATTATACATTACTGATTCATCTCTGTCTCTGAATTGTAATTGAGTGTACATTGAACATATTATATAAAAAAGCAGGGCAATCAAAGAAAGGCCAATGTAGGGTCCCGTAGTCAAGAGAGTCAAGTGTCTCCCCACCCCTGCCAGCTAAATGGTTGATGTTGAGTATGTGAAAAAAATCACGTAAGTAGTATATAGTAAAATTAAAAAGAAAGCTATCACAGCTAAGAAGGCTTTACAAGTTTACGAGTAACAGCTGATCAAATTAGATGTAACAAAATCTCGTACAATTTCCATTGAAAATTATTATATTATTTATTCACAGAATTTACAACTCACTGTTCTGATTTAGTCCAGTTAGTCATAATTAGTCATTCCGTTTTGTGTTATCGATGTTTTTTCCAACTTATAATCTAAAAATGTATTTTTTAAATTTCTATGGCATATTATTAATTTCCTTATGAAAGTCGTAATTTCCTTGTCTGATAAAAAGTTTCGGATCGTAACTATTTTTAGGAGCATTTTGTGGGACCTTTTTGACTAAAAAATATGCTTATCGGGGGGCATTTACAGGGTGCCAAAAGCAACGCTCCTTCATTGCTTTTGGCACCCTGTGAGCGTGCACTGATAAGCATATTTAAATTCTTGATTCAAGATCAAGATTCTTGATCAAGTTTATTTTTTTTAATCGTAGTTCCGGCACTACTCACAGGCCCTCATATTCTCATGTGCCCTAGGGCCCCGGAATGGGTTAAGACGGCCCTGCCCGTGATCTTTGTGGGTAATAACGCTAGTAGGTACCTAGTGTATAAAATAACTCAACCATTCTTTCAAACCGAATATGCGCTAGATACACCGCTGTGCTTCGCAAGCATTGCCAATATTTTGCCAATGCTTGCGAAGGGGTTAGAAGTTAGCAAGAAGTTACAGTTTATAGGTACTACCTACTAATTCCTAAATGTAAAACGCGGTGCGTGGGTGTAGGATGCGTACTGTCTTTGTCTTCCCATCTAGTCTCATGTTGCTTTATATGTGCTTCTTTTTCTTTAATGTGTTCAAAACCTCCGCCCCAACAGATCTACGCAATCATTGCATAGAATTGAACACCGTGAGGTACATTAACAGGAATATACGTCATACTTCTCACCACGATACGTTTGTGCTGTGTAAGTATTAGATGTATTTCCGACACTATTTTTTTTTACTGAGTGTGTACTGATTTGATTTGACATTTATCTTGCCGTCTTAAGTATACGCTTCTTGGTCTTTCCTGTTATGAGTTATTACACTGTGCTGTAATAGGCTAGATGATTGTCAAATCATACCAGTGTCTTTTTAGACGATATGCTACGTATAGGTAATAAGTATAGAATACACAGTTATAATTACGTCAATTGATTTACTTTTAATACTTGTTTTGATGACTATTATTTCTTAAACACATTAAATTGTAGACATACCGACTTATTCAGAGCTCTACCTGATTAGTAAAAAAATATCTGATGATTGATTAGTTCTGTTCTAGAATATTAATCTAGACCAGAACTAATTAATTGCAAATATGATAAGCGAATTGCCCTTCGATCAACAGTTGTCATTGTTGATCGAAGGTTAATTCTCTTGTTTAATTACCAAATGATATTCGCTTACAAATATCTAGTCAAATTTATTAATATTATAAAAACCTAAGTTTATTTTAATTTGGACTACCTATTGTCAATAATGCAAGCACCTGCGAAAACAATGATTCGTTATTAATCATTCTTGACAATTAAAAAACAAATGAGTTTATTTTAAGTAACTAGATAAAGTTTATCGTCGGTGTCGGGTCAAAATCGGGGTACCTACTTAGTAAATTTTAAGTAGTATAACTACGATGACTATTTCGCAAAAACAGAAAATAAAGTTATTTTAGTGTAACTTTATCTCCGTAGGTATAGTTAATGCAATATAGCATGTAAGTTACAGTTCCCAGTGTGTAATTTGGATGCAAATAAGACTCTAATCTATTTAATATAAGTCACAGTTTAATTTGATCCAACCGTGTGCTAAGTAACAATCTGTCAACATTCCTGCTCAAAATTATCGGCGGCCATCTTGTGACCTAAAATCCATTTTGAGCAACATGGCGTCGTTGTCTAATATGGATATCCGTTCGACGCGTGGTTCCCGGACGTGACGTCACACATTACGTGGAACCAAGTTAATATCTCCAATGGTTAAACCAAAGTTTCACGATAAAATTTTGTGTTCAAAATATCCCCTGCGAGTATTTCTGCATGTTTGTTCGTCTACGTTCAGCTTTTTAAATTAGTTATGTGAGGTTTTAAATTTCTTCGGATTTATTACGGAAATGAAAAACTTAGCTTACTAAGACAATATTATTTTATTCTAATCGGGCAAGAGTCTCTCTTAAAATGTTCTGAAAAAGTATATTAGGTTACAATTTAAATTTTTAAGATTTTTTATTCCATTAATAAATACTAAGTAGGTACTTGCTTAACTAAATGTTTTTTTTCGTATAAGTAATATTGTCGTTTCATAGAAAGATACAGGCTTAGGTTGACAGTTGAATAGCTTAACTCATAAACGCAGTAAGGGGTCATCCATAAATCACGTGATGTTTTTAAGCCATTCGAGATTCGAGATTTTAAGATTTTCACGATTCGAAAAAATACACGTGGTTTCTCTCTAAACCCCTCACCCCTTCTAATTTTTCTTGAGTCCCCCCCCCCTTCGAACCTCACATGATTAATAGACGACCCCTAACTAAAAACATTGACTGCTCCCTAGTTTATACAGCCATACTCGTACAACATGTCCAAGTTATAAGCCGACCGCGCGTACTCATGATATTTTTTGAAAGTTGTACCTATATTATCCTTATTTTGTAACCTAGATTAATCTTTCACTTTTATATAAGTTTTGGTTCATATTTATTATTAAAACAATATAAAAAATGCTTTAAGATGTCTGCTATAAGTTATAGCAGACATCTAAAAGCATTTTTTGTTTTGTCGCTGTCTGTTATAGCCTATAACAGACAGCGACCGGCGACCGTGATCTTTGCGCTAAAATCACTTATTCAATGGTCACTCGTGACCAAGCGCGGTAGAAAATGTAAGTGGTGACTGGCTAAATATCAACTTGTATTATGTCGTAGTAGGTAAAAGCAGATTTTCTTAAAAATACCGTCACTATTAGGTTTTTCTAGCGTCCATTATAATACAAAAATGTACAAGGAATGTAGGTACTGTCCAATGTTTAACCAATGTAAGCGGCGGTAGCCTAATAGGTAAAGGTTCATTTCGGTGCATCGCGGCCGATTGCGAGCCGCGCGTTGCTTACGACAAGCGTCTAACGCGCGCGGCCGATGCGACAATAGTCAGAATATGAGAATGTATGGCACCGTTTCCGAGGTCTGCGACAGACCTCGGGAACGAGAGATTTGACGTAGATTTGACTGCGCGCGCACTGTATTGTCGCATCGGCCGCGCGCGTCAGCCGCTTGTCGTAGGCCGCGCGCGGCTCGCGATCCGCCGCGATGCACGGAGGCAATCGCTTAAGGCATCGGTCTTGCAATCGTAAGGTCGCGTCGGTAGTATAATGGGTAGGATTCGCTTCCCATTACACAACCGACGTGAACCCAGTCCTAACACCAGCCTTTAGGTTAACAAGATTGCTAGTAATGTGGGACCCAATCCCACACTGATAGTTATCTTTATAAAAAAAATTACATCGATATTATCAAACTAAAAATAACAAAAAAAATTAGAAAGCCAGTAACAAGAATAAATGTTGGGACAACTCATAGATGACCATCTGCTCCCAAACTAGGCAGCAAGGAGACAACTGATAAACATATTTTAATATTTTTCGAAATACGTACACATACCTATCACAATTAAACAACAACCAGACACAGAATAAACCACTCTGTTACAATGTTAATTTACTCATTAGCTGCCGGCTGGAGTGAAGTAGTGTTATTATTAATGTGTCTGTGTTGTGACACCTCGGTATCAATATTGCCACTCATCGATCATTTAGCTCGTACAAAGTTTATGTAATTAAGTGCATTGTGGCTCCAATTATAATGCATCAATGTATTATGCAATATACATTTTTGTAATGTGTGGTTATTTTTTGACAAGTCTGTTAATCTAGTTAAAAATATATTTAGTGCGTATCGAATTTACGACTACCTTTTCAGCAGTTGTACTTAGGTACTCCCCGCACTATCACACAGTTTATTATTACATTGTGACAAGGTTCTACAGAGGACTAATATAACCTATATGTAACGTATTCCACTTGTTGTCACAGTTCGGAAACTCACTTTACACATGAAATCAAAGCCGACTAACTAGATTGGTTAGCTTGAATTTCTAACGGATGGCGTCACCGAGGAGTATAAATTGGTCAGTGGATATATTCCTAGGTAGGTACTATATGCATATAGTGAGTAGTTGCAGTGGATATATCCCTGTAAGGTACTATATGCATATAGTGATTATTGTTGGCATGTTACTGCATTTTTTTTTTAAGTAGGTTTTCAAATAACTTTGATATTATGGCAGCAGATAAATTGGCCGTAGGATGTTATTTCATGAGGTGGTTTACCGGGTTTAGGTATCATAATAACTTCTGCAACTTTCAACACATTAGACACATGTTTCAGTCGGAACGCAGCATTGATAAGAGTTAATAATAATAATAATAATAATAATATATTTATTTCTCTCAAAAAGGTAAGTACATTGGTTTCTATATTTAGGTAAGACTAATGACAGAAGTGTACGACTTAAACCTTAGTGAGAGCTGGAGTTTGTACTAGGTACGAAACCTGTGTGACAGATCTCCAGGCTCTCTCATTAGGGATTGAACAATTTTATTTTTTAATCTGAGAACACATGTATAGTTAATTAATACCTGTACTTAAAAAAAAAAAAAAAAAAAAAACGTAATAATAACAAAGCAAAACAATTAAAAAAAAAGAAAATGAAAATAGAGGATATATTTAAGTGTGTGTGTGTGTGTGTGTGTGAGTCTGTGTGTGTGTGTGTGTGTGTGTGTGTGTGTGTGTGTGTGTGTGTGTGTGTGTGTGTGTGTGTGTGTGTGTGTGTGCGTGTGCGTGTGCGTGTGAGTGTGTGTGTGTGCGTGTGCGTGCGTGTGTATGTCTTTGTTTGGTTTGCGTGTAGAGCGGGTGTCTTAGAAATAATGTATGAGAGTAAGAATGTAACTGTGTATGTGTTGCAAGCAATATTATTTTCATTGCATTACACTTTATGTCAATGTATGGATAACCTTTTCGGTCTCCTCGTAATCTAAATTATGTAGCCAAGTGGTTACCATTTTCTTGCATTCACTTTTAGACTTGGGATATAAGTTTAAAATTTTATTTAATTTGTTATATATATAATTGCCAAGAAAGTAAAAGCATCGTTGGGCAAGAGATGTACGTACTGTGATCCGGGGGCACACTGAGTATTTGCGACGCACAGTATTAAATTTGGTAGGATCGTATGTGAGTTGGGAATGAATGGTAAGTACAGAATGTAGGATGAACAACTTGCGGACAGAGAGGACATTGCAGACTTGATAAAGATTTGTGGTGGGAAATTGGTACGGCAACATCCATCCTACCTTAAGGAGTGCTCTTTGAGCACGTTCGAGTTTTAGAAGATGTGTTTTGTCGGTACCACCCCAAGACACTATACAGTATTCAGTAATGGACTGACAAAGAGCTAGGTAGGTACGTCGAAGTATACTGGTGTCCACCACATGTCGGAGAGTTTTGAAAATGTATATTAATTTGCGTACTCTAGAGGTAAGTAAATCGATGTGGGAGTGAAATGATAGAAAATTATCAATTTGTATCCCCAAATATTTAACACACTTAGTACGATTCAGGGTTAGACAAACACAAGTTTGAGTGGGATTGTTGCAGGTATGTGCGATGAGAGAATGAACAGTAGATGAAGGTAGCCCAATTGATGATGGTGCGAAGGTGAGGTAACCAGTTTTGTCGACGTTCAAAGTGAGTTGATTTCCAGCTAACCAATTTGTAACGGCATTGAGTCCCAACTGAGCATTACGAAATGCAGTATCCCAGGAGTTGCCGTGGGTTACAAGGGCAGTGTCATCGGCATATGTGAAAATGCGGGTGTTGGTAAGTTGTAACTGACAGAGATCGTTAATATAGATTAAAAATAGAGTTGGACCGAGGACACTACCCTGAGGCACTCCATGTGTGACAGTAAGCTCGTCACTTTGGCAGCTATCAATCGTAACAAATTGGCGCCTTTTTGAAAGGTAGCTTTTGAAGAGTTGAAGCTGATTACCTCTAACCCCAATTTTCTCCAATTTTGCAATAAGGGTAGCAACAGAGATCGTGTCAAAGGCTTTTGAAATGTCTAGAAAAACCCCAACTACCTTCTGCTTGTTATCGAGATTTGAAACAACTTCGTTGGTTAAATCCAAAACGGCTTTACTTGTTGAGAATCCTGATCGGAAGCCATATTGGTGAGGAGATAATAATCTTGTTTGTTCCAGAAATCTCACAAGCCGGTTGTTTATCAATTTTTCCAGTAGTTTGGAAAGTGTGGGTAAAATAGAAATAGGTCTGTAATTACTTGGTAAATCCCTGTCACCGCCCTTATGAATTGGGTGTACAACTGCGAGTTTAAGTGCGTCAGGAAATGTTCCTGTGTCAAAAGCCAGATTACATAAAAATGTGATAGGTGGGACTAAAGAGACTTTGAATCTCTTGAGCAAGTGACCGGAAATGTTGTCGCTACCTACAGCACAATTGCTCTTAAGTGTCATTATTAGCTGTTCTATTTCAGACATATCTGTTTCTAACAAAACAAATGTATGTTGGTGATAGGGGAGAGTGTCAGCTGGAGAACCGTGCCTTATCGGATTTTTTTCGGCAAGTGATCGTCCTATATTTGCGAAGTACGAGTTTACTTCATTAATTGAGCGCTTAGGATCTGAAGGATTGAGAAGTTCGGACGGTTGTGTGGTTATTTTAGTAGTGTACGTGATTGATCTTATAGCCTCCCAAAGCTTTTTATTGTTACCCTGTGTACTGTCAATTTGCTTTTTATTGAAATTAATTTTAGCGGTTCTGAGTAAATTCGAGCAATAATTCCTGTATCTTTTATATGTAATTTTCAATATTTCGTCATTAGGTTTATTTTTAAGCTTTAAGTGTAGATTGTCGCGATTACGTAAGCATTTTAGTAAGCCAGGGGTCATCCATTGCTTTTTAATTCTTTTACGATTTGAAATTTTCTTAAGGATTGTGTTCGCGGTTAATATTGAGTTTAAAACACCTATGAAATAATTAGTAGCATCGTTGACATCAAGAAAATTATATATGGGGCTAAAATCAGTTTGAAGCAGATCTGATTCAATCATAGAAAAATCATTGTTATTTTAGTTTTATAGTTGCGCGTATTAGAGTGTTGAGTTGAGCGAAGAAAAAAGAGAACTGTATCATGATCAGTGATGGAAGTATTAGCTACATAACAATACGCGGGTAATTTTGTTTTTAACATTAAGTGATCTAGACAAGAATGATTGTTTCGTGTACATAAGGTGTGAGCCGGTAGCATGGCGTGGTATGCTGCCATAGTGAGATATTCGGTAGCTCGTGAATCGTTAGTACCTTCAGATATGTCAATGTTGACGTCACCAGTTAAAATAATATTTTTGTAAGAGGAGGAGTACTTCAAGAGTTCATGTAAGGAGTGTATAAAAACCGATACATTGCGTTGCGCCGGAGGACGATAGATTGCTATTATCAGAGTGTCCTTATTGATTATGAAACTTAAGCAGTTAGCATCCTGTATCTGAGGTTCAGTGAAGGATACTTGAAGGTGGTTCCGGTAAAATACCACTACCCCTTCATTTTGTGACCTAACATTCTAAGTAAGGACTGAGGTGAAACCAACTAAGATTGGTATTTGTGGAGAGTTTTGCAACCAACATTCAGTTAAGATAATAAGATCCCACAGCACTTTACTTCTGTGTAAGAGGGTCAGTAGACCATCAAAATTTTTATTAATACTCCTAATATTTTGACAGAGCAATGTTAGAGAATGCTTGTCCGAGCGAGCAATATGGTAACAGTCTTCTATAGAACAAATAGCAGAGTCGGCCACGGATACGTGGTCTATATCAGCTTGAAAATCTTGTGTATTATCGAATTTTAAGATGTAAAAGTAATCTATGAGGGGTTGGATATAGTGGGTGATATGCAGTAATTATTTCTGGTGGATTGAAGGTACGTATGTAAATTGTTAGACTAAATATTTTTAGTGTATGTACTCGTAATACAGTATGTAAGTGTAAATGAAAGAATGTTTTACTTATATGTGTTATGTAGTTTGAATTATAGTGTATGTGTAAGTTGGGGCAGTGGTAGTGTAAGTTACAAGAGTTTATCTTAAGACTAGATGTTATGAGAGTGGTAAGTTTAACTATGGCTTTCCATGGAAAGTTTTTAAGCACTTCACCAGTGATTAGATCGTATCCAGGAGATTTCTTTGGAGGTAATTTTTCGATTTCGCTATGAACTTCTTTGGGTGTGACCAGTTTTATTTCTAAGCTATCATGCGATGTTGTTTTCAATGTAACGTCATCTATGTTTTCTTCATATGGTTGGAAAATTTGTTCCAGATGTTGAGCAAATCCATATGCTTTCTGATTGTTGTTAATTGCCCAAGTTCCATTTAATTCCTTATTTGGGGGTATATGCATAATAGGTTTCTTAATATTCATCGTGATTTTCCATAACGAATAATCTGTTGTGTTCTTGTTCGTTACTTTGCTGAGATATGCACTCATAGTTTCCTTATTAATTTTTTGGATTGCCCTGTTTAACCATTTCGTGAGATTGTTAAGTAAGATTTTATCAGATGAAAACCTTGTTTGTTGCCATTTTTGTCTTTGTTCTCTATTTTTGACGATGAGACTAAACTTGTAATTTCCCATGGATAAGACTGATTTGCGGTCCTTTTTTTATAGTCAGGTGTATGTTCCCAGGTACAGTGTTGAATATGTTTTAGAAATTTAGTGACTTCTATTTCAAGTTGTTGTGAGGTTTTCAGTGGAGCTTTTATGTTAATAATATTCTCCAAGTCAAACCAATCCGTGTTTTTGTTAACCAATGTCGGGTTATTTTCTCACTTTAAGTCAATATTATTGGCGAGTGGTCTGAATTCGTATCAAATCTCTCTTTAAAATGAAGAAATCCTGGTTATATATTCCTGTATATAAAAAAGTCAATCATGTCTAGATACTTTTTAGTATCTGTCGGCCAATAAGTTGGTTTTTCAGTTGATGAAACATTGTATTTCATTTTTCTGATGGCATAAAGTAGCTCTTTTTATTTTGTTGTGGTCAATCTGGAACCTCACCATTGAATGTTCTTAGCATTAAAATCCCCTCGTAATATGAAATTACGTAAAAAATCTCTTAATAGGGACAGTATATTGCCGCTATAGTCGCTTGATAACGGTTGGTTTTAACAGAAACAGCCACAGTTTGTAGTTACAAACTGTTCTTCACATACATGCTCTACATGGTGGTAAATGTTCTCCTATATAATTACAGAGCTATTAAAATGACAGAGCTGTAATGTATGAATATACGTGTAATCATACAAAATTACAGCTTTCTAGCACTGACAGTTTCTGAGCTAAGCTACGGACGGACGGAAACTATAATGGTTCCATTTTGCCATTATGGCTACGGAAACCTAGAGAGGGCACAACTGGACTTAAATAACTTATCACAGGAGGCACAGCTTTAGGTACTTACTAATATTCGTCAAATGACAAGTTCTCTAGTTCTGAATTGCTTAGTTGTAATGTTAAATATCTTCAAGCATGACCACCGCTTTAGACAGTTTGACACATGTTATAGGTGCATTGAACAATAACTTTTAGTGCAAGAACTTTGTTCGCGACGTCTCCGTTATATGGTGTGGTAATAGGATATCTAATTGTCAAGTCAAATCAGTTTATTGAAATAGAATATTTATGCGAAGATCCTAAATTTGACGTGTGCCTAAGACGCGTTTGTTTTGATTCATTAAAGTATTATAGGTACATAATCGTAAATAATTTTGAAAAACGAATAACATTTTAGATGGTTTTAAGACATATTTTTATTTGATAAGTGATAAGTGAAAAGTTATAGTTATGAGTTCGTTTGTTTGTTTGAACGAGGTAATCTCAGGAACTACTGATCCGAATTGAAAAATTCTTTCACTGTTGGATAGCCGATTTATCGAGGAAGGCTATAATAGGAGCGGAGCAGCAACAGGAAAATATACGCAGATGAAGTTGCGCGGAAGTATTTTACCTTAATGTGTTAACCTGGCCGACATCATGAATCAGTTCTTGTTTGCATATGTCTAAGTCAAGGAAGGATAGCACTTGTTGAAGTATTAAATATCATCCAAACCCGTTTGGGGTTTTCTCTGAAAATGAATTAAAATCATCCATCATTGCCATCAATATCAATAGTATCTACCTAAGTACGAGTACTACGACCTGATTGCTTGCACTTCATCTTCATTATTTTATATGAAGACTATTTCCTGTTGTTATGAAGTAAGAAAAATTGCAACGGATTTTTGTTAAAGGTTAAATTATGATGGATTCTCGATGAGAGCTGTACATTCATACTTGCATTGAACTTCAGTAGGAAGTTTGTTAAAGTTTGTTGAAGGAGCCGACTGCAATAATGTGTTTGACGTGTATGTACGTGTGTTCCTTTGTTGCATTATACAAGGTTATTTTTGGTATAGTGCAATGCTCAGACACCCTAACAAGATTTTTACTTCGAGAAATCAAAAAAAAAAGAAAATGAAAATATTGAAAACTTGCAGAGTTATAAGCCATTATAGTTGTCGTGTGTTCTTCGCGCTATCGTGCTCATTGCGCCGCGTAGTACGTAATTCATGGTTATTATTGAAAAATAAGTGATGATTACATTTCAAATCTTATTGTGAAAATGATTTGGACTGTTAGAATGATTGAAAAAATAATAAAAATGTGTGGCACTCGGGGACTGCTGCGGTAAAGCTATTGCATAGAATTTTTTATCAACTTACGATCGACGCGATATTTTTTTTTCTTTTCATTACATTTCGGAGCAGCTCGTCTCGACCCGTATGAGCTTCGTACAGTCGTACCATATACATATACGTTAAGCGAACGCTCGGCTGTGTGTTACTGATTTTGAGCAAACTTCCTTCAGGTTTTCACTAAACCAAGATTGATGATTCATACGTCAATTGATTTGTATTAGTCTTGCGATCGTCACTAAAGACACGATAGCTATCGAAATTCTAAATGGCGACAGTCAAACGTCATACTGTACTGATACTAGAGAAAAAAAAGTCAACAAACTATGTCATCGTGTAGGTATTTTAAAATCAGGATGAGATTTCTTATTTTAAAGTTTGCTACCAACTATTTTGACTCAAATTTTCGATAGTTACAGTTATTACGTTACGTTACGACTTACAACTAATCACTAAAAAAAAAAAAAATTAAAAAAAAAAATTAAAATAAAAAATGTCATAAAAAGAAGGCTCAATCTTATGATTTATTGTTAAATAATGTTGATCTATTCTCTCTCTCGATGCGAACCGTGGCGCCAAACGCCCAACGCGAGCCTCTCTAGGTGTTGCAAACAGTCATTGACTGAAACGACTATCGGAACAATAATAATCTCTGCATATTATGGTATTTTTGTAGTACTTTGATACTGTTTTTTTTTTTTCGAGTAATCATATTTTAAATGCTATGGACATATCTGCACCATGTTCATTGTTTAAATCATTGTTTATCTCACCGCGGTACTCACAGTCGTTTAATGCTCATTTAAATCATTCCTTTTTCAAATTTTGTAATTATATAATATTTAGTAATGGAGGAGTTAATAAGCTTGCAACTTTAATAAGCAAGCTTCAATTACTCTGAGTACGGCAGTCATTCTACGACAGGAAATTCCAAATTCGTCAACTACACTTAGTAAGAGCTACTAATATCGAATTCAGTTAGTTTTAGCCCGTAAATATGAGAAATATGTATTTCGTTTTATGAAAGGTGTAATACTCGTAAATTTATCACGCGTATTTGTGTATCTATGTGCCAATTAGTGATATACCGGTGCCCAAATGGATGAACTGTATTTTTCATAAAGACTAGTTTAATTGGAATGATAACTTAATTGTAAGACATTGTGTAGTTTAGAGAAAAAAGTTTTTTGTAGTTATTGTTACATTAGATAAAGAAGCGACGGAAAGGTTTTTAAGCACGTCTCAAAGAGAGTTCCGGGAAACAGTAACTTTGTAGTCTACACAAGTACAGTAAATAGGTTATCCTCAGCAATGCGTAGGTACTAACTGAAATTAAGCTTATTTTGTTGTTGGTTTATAATAATGGTCTTCAGACCGATTTCGGTCACGGCAGTCAATCTCATCACAGACTAGCTAACTACGCAGGAGATATTATAGTGCACGAGTGTATGCGCAAACACAAGTGCAATCTCTATTTTCTTCGAAGGAAATCCGACATGACTGGAGAAAGATTACGCGCAAGACCGACGGCTTATCGCGCTATCCGAGCTACAGAGGGGTGTGAATTTACCTATAACGGCTACCCATCTCTGACAAGAGCTTTTCCCGTCATTTGTCAAATACCTTTGTACCACGGACCGGTGATAGTTTAGCACCTACCTAGTGCACGTCAAGCCGACATGGAAGGCATAAAGTTTGCGAGATTTAAATCAATCAACGCTCACCGCGACCGACGGCAACTGGTGTAGTCTAGGCTGTTCGTAGAGTGGGCGACGCAAATCTCCAATACGCAGAGGTTTTAGTCTCCAAGTGATTATATACAATATCATAGAAGCTCGTAGGAGGCGCACCGCGCCGACGCCTACGCGTTATTTCATCGGCGACTACAGTCGCGCGCTACCTGCCGGCCGAGATCGTCGCTAATAAACTTGCGTAGATTTTCAAAATGGCGTGGGCGGAAAAACTCGCTTCCGAGGTAGATAAAGTCTTTGTTTGTAATTTAATAGCATATGTTTGTTGTAAATCTTTTGCAACAATAAACAGTTTGCACTTTATTTTTATTTCTATGTATGGACAATGAATATTATGAGGATTTCTTTGTTTTCGGCCAAAGTTTTAGTTTTATCGTGAGTTGGCTCAGACTTCGGGTAGCCGCTACGTCTATAGTTTGTATAAGCACTTGCGCTTTGCCTGTCTACGAGTCGTGCGCTACGCGATGTTCGCGACGTATCTACTTAAACTACATTAGTATCGAAAATTTGTGAAGCCTAGTGTACGAAGGGCCTAAAATAAGATGACACGGATACTGTCTTGGTCTGTCTCGTCTAACCTCATAAACCGATTGCCATATCGACGTAGTGATAGCGCGTTTTTCGTTTGTCTTAATGATAAATTCATGTAATATTTTCCTTGTTTCAGAGTAACTACACAAAGTTTTTAAAGAATCTGCATACGGAGCAGATAGCCAAACTTCAAGCGAAGAACCAGCATGAGTGCGACCTTCTAGAGGACCTCCGGTCTTATACCATCAAGCGCTCGGCCATTGAAAAATCTTACTCTGAGGTAAGTGCCTTTAAACTTTAATACTGTTTTTCAAATTTTACTTTCTGTGGTGAGTCAGCGGGAGTCATTAGAGCGAGAATTTAAATTAAATATGATGGATATGAGCGTATTTGTAACTGTTTTAGCACACCCTACATCAGATGCTGCATTATCACTATAAAAGATGTTCGCGGATTCGTGATTCCCTAAGACTCATATTTTTATTTGTATTAAATGTATAGGTTAAGCCTTACGGGGCTGTCATGTTCCTAGAATAAAAACCAAAAATAAATGGTTAAAAAAAAAACTTTCTGTTGGGGAAGGGAATATCTAGGAGTGGTAACTCGCCAGAGACACTTCTTCAATGTCACTCGTCTTTTAATATAAGTGATATTGGAAAATTTAGTGTTCTCGTTTTTTGATTGCCCAATCTTACCGTGACCACGGCCATTGCAATACCGTAGAAACGTCACGTCGCACATACGGGTATTTGACGCATTCAGGCGGACAACATTTTTTTCTTACGTTTTACTTGCTTAAAGTGATCAGATTTGTAATTTTACTTCTAAAAAATAGTAATACTAACAAAAAAAGGCAATAAAAAGAAATACGAATTTTCCGTCAAATCAGTTTTCCGACGTCTCAAATTCGAACTCGTACTTTTGACGGAAATGCTCAATTAATTCGAAAACCTTATTGTTTCACACCACTTATGTGACAATGAAGAGCACGACCCACCTGATCCTTAGCTGTTGCCGTTGCTTTTGGATGATACTGTAAAATTAATCTTTCAGCCCCTTTCATAAAAAAGTCCGTGAAAAAAATAATATTTTGAGCCTATCTCAATAAAATAGCCAGATCCGCAGAATTTCGCAAGAAATTTATATTCCGCACTTATTTTAAAACAAAAACGTCATTGACATAAAAACCACCTACATCCAGTGTTTTCAATCACTAGCTCTCAAAAATAATACGTTTCATTTTAAATATAAATTAGTACAGAATAATGCAAACATCCAAACTAGGCCAAGCCGGTATTTTAGATGCTAGTTTCTTGCAATGACTTTAACTTAATCCTAGAATGACAGTAGATTTAGAATTTTACAAATACGTCATACAATGATTGGTTACAATGTAAGTTTATTACCATTTATCCTGGAATTGTTAACAAAAATGCTAAGTATGCATACGAAATGTGTGAATATAATACAAACAGTGTTTTCAAATTCTATTCTTTAAATAACAGTAAGAAATATAGCGGGAGCACACAGAACAATGTAACTTTTAGATCTTTAATCACATAAAAAAAAACAGTAAAAAAATGATAAAGCTGACACTAATTCGTGTCATAATGAAAATATTTATTTAACACGTAGTTAAATAAATTTAAAGCGTCGGTATTCTAATGGCTAAGGCGTCGGTCTCGCAATCGTAAGGTCGCGGATTCGAATCCTACCCATTACACTACCGATGTGAACCCGCTCCTAACACAAGTCTTTGAGCTTAGCTGGAGGGGTTAACAAAATTGCTAGTATATAAAAATATAAACTGATTAATATATAATCAATCTTCCCTCTATTTTCATAATTGGTATATATTTTTATCAATCATAACTAAATGCAAAAGCTTCCTGCTAAGGACACGAACCTATTGAAATACAGTCTAGTTGGAATTGGTTCTAGCTAAAAACGTAGAGTACAACTACTCTAGGATTCTAGGATAGTTGTAAAATATCACATAGCTATACAACATGAACTAGAAGTACTTTTTATTTACCAATGACGACTTTCAAAAATTCGACTTTTAACCGCCCAAATTGGTTGAATCTCCTTTTGTGCGTCGGGCATTAAAAATGGTATTTACCTTAGTGTTCACGCGATTAAGGCCCGTAGTATATAAGCCCGTAGTATGTAAGGTATTTTTGGTATAATACAAAGCTCAAACACCCTAAGAAGATTTTTACTTCAAGAAAGACTACTTCTAAGACAAAGGAAATGAAAATATTGAAAACTTGCAGCTATTCAAGTTGTCTTGTGTTCTTCGCGCTATCGTGCTCATAACGGCCCATAGTATCTTTGATAAACCATGGTTATTATTGAAGAATAAGTGATGATTACATTTCACATCACATTGTGAACCGGATGATTGATTTATTAATTAATGAATTAATCATTAAGGTTAAATACCTTTATTTTATTGCCCGACGTTTCGACCGTATTGCAACGGTCACAGGTAGACTCAAGTCTACGTTCGTCGTCTGGCAATAAAACAAAGGGATTAAGCCTTAAAATAAAATTTACGCGATTAAGATCCATAGCTTATAAACTTCTATAATGTGTACAAATCGCGAAAGTTTACGAACAAATATTGGAAATAAATGGTTCCTTCCCTACCTTTTTTTAAACAAATAATTTTGTAATGATGTTGCGTTTAATAGCAAAATCATAAGCAGTGATATATCACCAACTATCACTTTATCGCGAATTGAAGATCTCAACGGTAAAACAGGATTTATTAATGGAGCCTTTCCAAAATGCATATCGAAACACACTCGTTTGCAAATGAATGGTCAGTTCCACCAAGATTTTCTTCAAAATAAATAGAAAAACCTTCTAATGTTGCGTTAATATAATGTCTTTACCTCTGGGCTAATATCATTCAAGTAAAAAAAAATAGTAAATAATTCAAACTGTTTAACTTTAAAAGTTATAAAAAAAAATCAAACCATCTTATTTGCGCCGTCGGGTAATTATAAATGTAAAAGTAACTCAGGCAGTCTGTCTGTTACATTTTCACGCTTCTAAGCGGATTTAGTCTCAGGAAAGGACAAGGGTTACATTTTATCGTGTTAACCGACATCCACGCAAGCGGAGCCGCGAATGCCTTGGGCAACTCACACACGGCCAACTGATCCCAAATTATTCGAGCGTGTACTATGGCAACCAGACTAAGAATATAAAATAAACTGAAAATTACGTTGAGTATAAAATCTGAAAATTTGATAAAATGACACTTTTTTTATAAATCAGTAATCTGTGTTGCCCCCCCCCCCCCCTAACCTTTATTCATGCTAAAAATGAAGTTGTTAAAATCTTGCTGGGGAATGCGGTCCACCGCTCTCAAGACAGCATAGTCGTTCTGTTTGGAGGACGTCCTCCAAACAGTTATTTTAAATGATTTAACCGAATTTTACCACTTTTGTTTCGATTAAGTAAACAATGTAATATTATTGCGACGCCAAATTTATATTTAAACGTTCGCGTCACATTTTAAATTATTTTTAAAATTTTGAAATTTGAACAATGGAGTTTTAATTCCACAATCAAACTTTTACTGCAATTCAAAGAGTTTTTATATTATGAGGTCTAGACTCTAGATTTAGACTTTGTTGATGTGTTTATACATATAAAAATGAATCCCTATTTCCCGTTGCTCACGGCATAACCAAAGAATGACTTTACCGATTTCATTCATTCTTTTTTCTTTAGTTTTAATGCGAAACAAAAAAATAAGAAAAAAAATTACGGGACAGTACGAAGTTCACCGGAATAGCTAGTTTTTGATAAATATAATAAGTAAATATATGTAGTACATTTATGGGCTGCTATTTATGTATCCGGAATAGCAACGAGAGTAAAAAAATACAGTATTTATTATAATTTTATTGCTTTTCAAAATATTTGATGGTCGATGCACTTTTGCATACCTCGGAACTATTTTTTTTTTTCATTTGGATTGAGGTATCACTAAAACGTGCATTTTGAACACGTGTACTATTCAGACATAACCGTTTTAAAAGCACAGACCGCCTACAATGAAACTCACTAAACCAGTGATACACAGCAGTTTTCGATGGCACTTCGTCCCCAAAAGTCGAAGTGAGTTGTTAGATGTAGGTACGGTTTTTATGTTAGCCCCCGTTGAAAATCTTAATAAATTTAATTTGGTTTTAAAAGTGTGCTTTTAAAACCTTTTTGAATTGAATTTATTAAGAATTTAAACCAGTGATACACAGTAGTTTTCGATGGCACTTCGTCACCAAAAGTCGAAGTAAGTTATTAGATGTACGGTTTTTATGTTAGCCCTCGTTGAAAATCTTAATAAATCACAGGACGAAAATTTTTACGAGTTAAATTCATGGTTAAAAAGACACGCAATTTTCAAAATGCCTAGCTATTTTAGAAAATTTTGCCAAGCTCACAAAGGATATAAAAATGTCAGCTACTTGAATCAAATTGTATTCTTCAGTCAAAGAGATCCATTTTTAAAAGTTATTATTTTTTATATTGTTCAATTCCGGATACATAAATAGCAGCCATTGTATATACCCAGTGGAGAAAATTCAAAGAGTGTGTCGCGCGACCAGGGCGGACGTCTAGTACCTACATGAATAGTTGTTATTGAAATACAATCCTTGTCTTATCAAAAACACATTATACGGAGGACAAAAGATAATATCAGATATTTTTAGAACCTATAATGTGACGTTTGCTAGACATTGAGGACGTAGGTGGTGTAATACCCTTAGTCAAGGTGTAATTATCTTTCAGTAAAACCTATTGTACTGCCTCTCACAATAAGACACTCGACGAGCATTAGCGATACAATAGGCACCGCTAAGGACTTTCGATCGAACGATACAAATATAGCTATAACAATATTAAACCCTTTGGGTTTTCTATCCGTCTTCGTTTCCTTAAGTTTAAATTTGAAGACGCATCAAGGCCAATTTTAAAGTTTCTCGTGGTTGAGCCACGACAAACTTTAAAATTGGCCTTAAAACGTCCAGTTTTTAAGCAAATAAAGCAGTCAGTTTTCAATCGGTATAGATGAGTCTTATCTACTAGTAACAAATAATATCAAATGATAAAACGATTTTTTTTCAATATATCGTTACGGACAGATACGACTGCGTTATTCTTCAGTCAAATTTACTAAGATATTAAGTTATTTTAAATTAGATAGGAACCACTACTGTACTGGGTATAGGTAGTTTGTAGGAAATGACAATAGTGTCTATATAAGTAAATAAAACCCAAACATACATTTATAAAAAAAATCAAGCAAGAGCATTTCGCATTCCGCAGCCTTGAATAATTCCATCAGCAGAAGAGCGTACGTTCATGGCACTTACGCTCTTTTGTTTAGAAACGCAGTTTTCCGTCCGTCAACCGTCATAACGTTATTGCCGATATAGTTCAAAATAATTTTAGTTTAAACTACTTATTAAGAGCTTTGTGATTTTTTCATATTTTTTGGTCACACGGTTCAATTTATGCAACTTTCAGAGCGGTTATATCCAAAAACATTCACTCAATAAAAAAAAAAAATTAGAAATTTAAAATATTTTTAAAAGACCTGTCGAATGATGTGTGTGCCACACTTAGATGTTTGCGGGAAAAAAATCAGCTTCTGCTACATGTACGGTGTGCCCCCCTAATAATATACTACACAAGACACCTTTTCACCAAATTTCATCTTCATTGAGCAGTCTTTGAGTAAAATGCCTGTGACATACGGCCAAACAGACAGACAGACAGACGGACATGACGGAACTATAAAGGTTCCGTTTTTGCCATTTTGGCTACAGAACCCTTAAAATGTTTTCACGTGGATATGGCTACAAGTTGTTTCAGCGGGATGTAGATCCCCCTCAGAGGCCGCTAGGATCTCTCAAAAAATATATTCGTAAACTAGTCTTTCCCCGCGGCTTCGTCTGCGTTACGTCTGACATAATTAAATATTAAAATGCTGTTTGCATTGTATATTCACAGAGTACCTAGCTAACTGAAATTGTTAGTAACGGTAACTAGCGATCGTACTTCATTAAATTATTTAAGGTTATTTTCGTTTCCATGAGATGTAATGTCAGGGATCGTCATGCTCACTAAAATGTCATTGCTTGTGGTGGCGGTGTGGGTCGGGTCGTCTTCCTCGCTACAGTATGGCGAGTGGGATGATGACTGACCCATGCGTCAAACTCGTGAACGGGTGCTACTTGGGGTGACTGGTCGGCTTTGTCATTATCATTTTATAGGTTTGTTATTTTTTAATTAGTGGTTCATAAATTAGTAGTTTTTCTTTTAATAATCGAATCGCATGTCGCCTGTACACTCTTCTGTATTTTTGTAAATGGATGCTCCCATCAGCACCTAAAACTTGATTATACCAGTTTACGTACTATAATTATTGCTTGCGTGAGTTTCATGGTGTAAAAGTTGCAGCACCTTACTGTCTGTATATTTACAAATATATTGTAAAAAATGGCATTTAAAAAAAAGTGGCCATGAGTTTTTATTGCCAAGTTCTTTTCTCACGGCTTCACTCTTGCGAACTTGGCATTAAATGTAGAATTATTCAATTCCGAAGTTTGTTTGTCGTTCATAATCGTTGCATTTGTAACCTAAATGAATAAAGTATTTTGACTTTTATGACTTTCATAAACTACATTACAGTAAAGTTTCATCAAATTCGAAAGATCAGCAAACATCCACACAAACTTTAAATTTATATATACCTAATAATAATAATAATAATAATAATAATATCTTGGGACAACTCACACAACGCCATCTGATCCCAAACTAAGCAGAGCTTGTACTATGGAAACCAGACAACTGATAAACATACTTATATATTTCTAAATACATACATATTATAGATACATAACACCCAGACACAGAATAAACCATCGTGCTCATCACACAAAGTTTTATCCTGGGTGGGGATCGAACCCACGACCTCTTGCGTAGCAGTCGGATACACTCCCACCGCGCCACAGAGGCAGTCGAATACCTATAGATCAAAGAAACAATTTTACAATTCCATAGACCGAATCGCCCAATCCACGAACACCTCACCTCTATACCCGAATACAGTATATTTAGTCACCATTTCTTGTGATAGTTTTACTCTAACCGGGGATTGTCGTTGAGTACTTTCACATAGTGTATACTGGCGATTATCGTCGGTTTGGGTCATATCGCTTTAGATTAAAATGTTTAAAGGGCCTCTACGTGTTGGCTTCGGCCCTAAGCACGCCTTCCGGGACCCTTATGGTAAAGCGAGACATTATAATAATATCTCGGGACAACTCACACAACGTCATCTTATCCCAAACTAAGCAGAGCTTGTACTATGGAAACCAGACAACTGATAAACATACCTACTTATATATCTCTAAATACATACATACTTATTATAGATAAATAACACCCAGACACAGAATAAACCGTCGTGCTCATCATGCAAAAGGAAAGGTGTAATATATATATATATATATATATATATATATATGTAAGGTATGTGCCCATGATACTGAGTGCACATAGATACTTAATTTTATCAAAATCAGAGTACCCTAACAAATATTTATTATTTTTTTATTCGTATAGTCACAAAGTCAATGTTTAAAATAGAATGTCTGCTTTGGCCCTAAGCTACTAACTACATGTTAATTTCGCTGTGTGCGTGCATACGTACGTGATCAAAACCGTTATAACAGGGGTGGCCAACTTGACACAATTGGGTAGTTGATTACAATATAAGTAAATTATTTTTACTAATCAGGTAATAGTAGATCATAAAATATTCTGAAAGTAACTGTTCTTTTACATTTTAACATGTTTTTTAATTTAAAAGCATAAAAATGAATAGGTACTTAAAGTAATGATTTGACTATAGGAACTTATATCGTTAAAGGTTCTTATTCCATACACATTTTTAAAGAGCTTGTCGTTTTGACATTTCATAAAAAGAGACTGATTTGACTTGACAGTCAACATCCCAATTCGTGATTTGCTACCGTTTCATTTCAGTCAGAATTTCACTACCAGTAGGATCTGGCTCTCATATTCTCCCACCAAGACACGACTTTAAAATACAAATACCTCCCGGTAATGAATATTAAATGGATAATTTTAGTTCTTTTGCTTTTAATCGTAATTAGCAATACCCGGCGTGCGTGTATAAAAAATGGCGTCTAACCCCTAACAAAGAGTGACAGACTTGTTTCGAAACCAAATAATGCTAATTAAATTTCCGACTGATTGAACCGCCAAAGGACCCCTCGAAAATGTAATCCGTTGTGCAAAATATAGACATATGCAAGTACTAAAGTTAGTGCTCCCCCTTTATTTGTCAAATAATAAAGCCGGTCTCTTGCTGCTGTTTTAGGGCTAGCATACACTGAACAAGACGGCATCGCACGCTATTTACGATGGTGTTAATCATGGATTAATAAATACCTAGTCCGGCCATAAGTTCTGTTACAAGAAAATGCATTTTTTTAATGAAGTTATATTAATAATATTAAATTACGTAATATTACTTTATTAAGGTGGAAAGTCTACGGTACATTTTTAAAAAGTGGATTGCTGATAGGTTTCACAACACGTTCCAAGACTGTCTATTGATACAATTTTGGCTGAAATTTTCACTCCTTTTTCACAAAAATGTAGCTTTGTGACGCCTTGATAAGACACGCCTCACCAAACCATCACTGACGCAGGATGATGACCACGCTGTACCTTTCCGACCACTTAAGCAGCTTCTTTAGAACTGTGAGCGTGCACTTTAACATTTTGCATATTATAGTGCTCTTCAATCGTGAATTTTATTTCATCTGTAAAGAAGATATTTCTGTGCCTTTCACCTGCGTATAGCGACAGAAGGCGTTTTGATCGATCCACTCTCTTTAATTGTAAACATTGAATGGCATGTCCTGTTTATCGATGATAAGCACCGAGCTTCAGGTCTTGTTTTATAATACGCTACAGAGTCTAAGCGGGTATCTTCATTTCTCGCGATAAGATTTTCTGCTTCCTAATGGGATTCCGACGAATTCTGGCTTTAATAGCATTAACAGCCTTTGTAGGCGTGTTGGGAGGCGTGAGGAAGTGTTGTTGCCATCCTATTTTTTTAACACTCCAATCCATATTCTAATTTTTTAATGAACATGAAAAATATGTGAAATGGCGCGAAACCGAAATAACTTTCAAAATTAATAAATGCGTTCCAAATTCAAAGTAATTAAAAAGTTAAAAAAAAGAAAAGTTTTTATGTAACAGTATTTATGGCCGGGCTAGTTATATACAAATAAGTAAAATTGGAATGCTTGAAGTGTTTGCTTGTTATGTTAAAATAACAGTTTTTTACTCAATGTATATAAAAGTATATGTGGTAGGTACTCATAAATAAACATTATTTTTATATTTTTCTCTGTCTGTTTGTTCCGGCTAATCTTAGAAACGGCTGGATCGATTTTGACGGAACTTTCACTGGCTGATAGCTGACTTTTTATCATCACGCTAATGTCTGTAGGGAGTGAGCAGCACTGCAACTTTCATTAGTCGCGGACACAGATAATATGCTAATAAATTATAATGGGTAATACGCAATAACGACTTGACTTGATAATTCTATAAATTTCAACAAGCGTACCTACTTATCGCTTAAAGAGCTTTTCGCGCGGACGTCTTTTGATGTAGCTGTTTTCGAACTAACGTAGCAACGTAACTTTTTTTCGAAAAAGCGCAGCGCAAAATTTACTTTCATTATTATTAGAACCTGGATGACAGAGCTTAGCTCGGTTTTTTTTAACAAAGTTTTCTGAAAATGAAACCTGATTTATTGTCCCCGAAACCCCCTGCATACTAAATTTCATGAAAATCGCTGGTTATAGAATATCGATGAAATTTAAAATTATTGCATCATAGGAAAATTATGGCATGTACTATATAAGTTTTGACTTACAATAACTAACACTATAGTATATGTCTTACTGATATTTGTTAGTATATATAGTTATACAAGGTGTTACAGAAAGGTGTGGTCATATTCAAGGGTTGATATGTGCCCATGATACTGAGTGCACATTCTTAATTTTATCAAAATCGGAGTTATTTATAGTTTATTATTTTTTCATTCGTTTATTTATGAGTTTAATAGTTATAATTTTATAAAATATGACTTAAAAAGTTGTATGCCATAATAAGCCAATCGAATTTTGTACCAGGGGAGGTATAATTCCTATGCCATACGCCTTTCACTACTGAATTTCGACAAAAAGAATATTATAATAATAATAATAATATCTTGGGACAACTCACACAACGTCATCTGATCCCAAACTAAGCCGAACTTGTACTATGGAAACCAGACAACTGATAATAATACTTATATATTTGTAAATACAAACATATTATAGATAAATAACACCCAGACACAGAATAAACCATCGTGCTCATCACACAAAGTTTTATCCTGGGTGGGGATCGAACCCACGACCTCCGACTTAGCTCAGGGTCACTAACCACTAGACCAGGCCAGTCAAAAAATATGCTTTAACTATGTAATAATAATGCAACCAGCTATGCCACCATGGTAGGTGCAATAGCCAATCCTCTACTGAAATTTGACCACACCTTTCTGTTATACTCCGTATACAAGAATCGCTCGTTTAAAAGTATAAGATGTGCCATTGTTAATTGAGAAGAATTGTTGTTTGTTTTCTTTTGTCCTTAAAAAGGTAGAAAAATCATGTTTAAATATTTATTTAAACTTGAATAAGTGTCGGCAACAATGAAATGTTTCCTTGTTTTCTTTCAAACAGTGTTGAAGTAAGGTTTCTAAAAAGTATCAACTACGTAAGTCATTTATATGGGTTGTAAAAATACGACTCTAGACGAATTGACGAGTAAACAAGGCGAAAATGATGAAAAGGAATGTGACGCACAATTTTTCTAATTAAATTACTTTAGGATATATCCTAATTTTAAAGAAAAAGTTTGCGTGTGGTACATACACACATCAAAAGTGTCTAGGGATCAACATATATTTTTGCAATAACTTTTCTCCTGATTGATTTTTTTTTTTTTATTTCTTTAAGGATTCATCAAATAAAGTGTTTTCGTTTGTCACAGTAACGATAAACCAAGTCACCTTTGCATTAATAAAGAAATTTGCCATTTTCCTAATAAAGGGATTTTTGACATTTGAACCACTAACATTAAAGTTCGAAAAAAAGACTGAAATAACAGTTTTCTTTAAAATTTTATTGGGTAACTTAAACAATTAATAATCCGTGTTTCTACCGCGAACACTAACAACACAAGAACATCGGTTTGGCATACTCAAAATGAGTTCATCCAAATCACGCTGTGGAATGGCCGCCCATGTTCGTTGCAACAACAAAAAAAGGTCTTCTTGCGACTGGATACCCTCCATATTCGGCAGAGCTCTTCTCTGTAGCATATCCCATGCATGCTCAATCGGGTTCAAGTCTGGCGACTGAGCAGGCCAGGGCAGGACATTGATGTTAGCTGCGGCGAGAGTCTGTCTTACAACTCTTGCGGTGTGCGGTCGTGCATTATCATGCATTAACTGAAATAAGGGACCGATTTGCACTTGTAGAGGAACGATGACGTCTGATACAATCGTCTCAGCATAAATTTGAGCGTTGAGGTTGCCTCTGATCCAAATCAACTCAGTTCTTCCGCCGATCCAAATACCCGCCCATACCATGATGGTTCCACCACTATAAGGATGGACTTCCTGGCAGGATTTTAATCGCTGTTGGCGTCCAGGGGTTCTCCAGTGTCGTATACGTCTTGTATCCGGTCTCATACCAAAACGAGACTCATCAGAAAAGCACACGAAACGCCATTGTTCTTCTGCCCAATTTCTGTGTTCAAGAGCCCATTGATATCGAATCCTACGATTGTGCATTGCTATAGGTGGTACCCGTAGCGGTCTTCGGGAATGAAGGTTCACTTCATGCAAGCGGTTTCTGACTGTTTGGTCGCTAATTAAGTTCCCTGAAGAGTGATGAAGCCTCACGGCTAACATCATGGCGGTTATTGTTGGACCTCTTCGAGTTAAGATTTGAATGTATCGGTCTTGTCTCCGTGTGGTGCAGCGATACCGTCCTCCATGGCGCTCAGCCACGGTACCAGTGCTTCGGTAACGTGTCCAAAGTCGACTGATAACACTCTGACTTGTATTCAGAGCTAAAGCCACAGTACGTTGCCGGGAACCAGCTTCTATCATTCCCACGGCTCTGAGATTTCTTCCCTGCCTAAATGACGTCGCCGCTCCATAATAACGTTGGTTTTAATCAGTAGTAGGGAAACAGTAGCACTAATAATGTCTTCAATGCGTTGTATGTTTTTATAGGGAAAATATTGACAGCTGATTTTCATCTTTTACTCGAATTTGATTCACAGTTCCTGATTCAAATTATGAAATGCACCAAAAAGGATCCATATAAATTTATAAAATCATAAATTTATTACAAAGCCACATCTCAATCTCAAGAAATCCGCATAAAAATGCTTGATCCCTAGACACTTTTGATGTGTGTATATTAAAAAGCTGTTACATCGAATGAAGTTGACATGAAAAACTATTTAAGAGTACGCTAGTCTGAATCGAATACTTCTGTTGATAAGTACACACTATAAAACAATAAACAAGAGTCCATAATTACCATGCTTTTTTCGATTTCGCGGTAAGCCCAAGCGCATGCGCGGTACGCTCAAATATGTCCGCATTTCTAAGCGCAGCTTTTTAAATACCATTATGTCAAGATTTTGACAGTTAAAAGCGCGGGCTTGACGCGAAAACGAAAAAAAAGATAGTGATTAAGGACCAAGGTATAAAATAATTATATCCAATTACATTAATAGACTAAGTAAGATCCAAATACAAGTTGGAATTGAAGTCACTGTTCTATATCCCGAAAAGTAGTAATGTAGAGCATATTCATTTTCTTAAATTTCATGGTGTAGGTTATATAAGTCATTGTTGTTTTTTTAAGAACACACCGCAAGCTTTGCATGGTTTCTGTATCCCACGGCATTACAAAATATATTTTGTCTCGGTGAACGTTGGCCTTTCAACAAATTGGTATTAACTCCTTTCAATTTCACTCTTTCAGTTTAGATTTCAAGGTAGCGGCAATATAAAAGGGTCAAAGCATTTTTTAATCAAATGAGAACTGACAACTGTAGCGATCTTTTGTATTGAAATAAAACGGGGTTGACTGTGCAGCTGATGGGTGTGTAACTATATTTTAAAATTGAGTTTATTATGGGGCTGAAATGAAAATTATAGTGTGTATTCAAAAAAACAGTACTCGCTAGGGAACCTACAAGCCCTTACAAACATACAATTCTTGTGCTACTGAGGTAGTCATTAGTATTTGACATTTTTTATATTAAAACCATTTTTTTATGTTTGGCCTATTTTAGACTTGATTTTTAGGTTACTGTCCCATTAAATGTACATAAAAATGAACATTAGACATGGGATCGGCTTGTTGAGCGACAAACATAATCTCTCACCATTTTACAGGCATTTTCGTAATTCTCAAAATCATATATTGTAATTAAATGATGAGATATTATGTTTATCGTCCGCTGCTTGACAAGCCGATCCGATTCCGTTCATTCGTTCAAGGCAATTGATTGATACACAAAAATACTACCCATAGTTACTTATGTACAAAAATTAATTAAAATTTGAGAAAAAACATTATTGTCAGTAAAGTCGGTTTACAGACGATAATTTTATCTACTGTGTCAAACAAACTAGATCTTGTAGCACATTTTACGTGAATATGTCTTTAAATTTGCTGTCATAGCGCCAGGCAATCCAAAAACTAAAACAAAAAAAACTGTGGCACTTGGGGACTGCCGCGGTAAAGCTATTGCATAGCATTATTTATCAACTAAAAAACAAAAAAAAATTTTTTTAATAAAAACAATATATTAAAAAAAATTTTTAAGTAAAATAATAAAAAAAAAGTGAAAAGTATCACCGCTGTGCCGGTCGTAGTGGGGGGTGTTAGGTTATTTTCTTTCTTAAATCGGGGTTTACTGTTTGGTGCGCCACTCTATAGCTAAAGCTTCAAAGAATTTGTTACATTGAAAATACACCACCACCAGCTCTTTAGGTTCTTCAATTTGAGCTAGGCATTGAGGTGAATGAGGATTATGACGAGAATAGATTATGAAGAAATTTAGTTCATAGAAATTAACCATAGAGGTTGCACTTTTGCTTTGGAGTCGTCATGCAGTTATGCAAGAATGTTATCTTGCATAACTGCATGACTGCATGATGGTGGGAGTGCATCCGACTGCTACGCAAGAGGTCGTGGGTTCGATCCCCATCCAGGATAACACTTTGTGTGATGAGCACGATGGTTTATTCTGTGTCTGGGTGTTATTTATCTAGAATATGTATGTATTTAGAAATATTTAAGTATGTTTATCAGTTGTCTGGTTTCCATAGTACAAGCTCTGCTTAGTTTGGGATCAGATAGCGTTGTATGAGTTGTCCCAAGATATTATTATATTAATATTGTAACCTCTGTTAGCAAACGCTAGTAGATTATAAAGGACGAAAATATATGTTTGCAATGTGAGGGAAAAGGGATATTTAATGTGTTTGTGGAACTTTTATAAACACGTGTTAATATTTTATTATTCATGGACCACATACATAATTTATTTATTGTGTGGGTGAAGTAGTGTAAGATATTGATTGAATTATATTTTTTTATATACAGGATACAGTTTTTTTAATATTAGAAGCCTACTTATATCGATGTTTCTTGTTGATGTTTCTTAACATTGTTTTATGATAATAGTTGTATATCAAAATAGTAGTGTAGGACGCCCTCAGGCCAGGTGGAGTGATGATTTACTCAAAACGGGTGGCCGATGATAGAACAAAGTGGCGTGCAATTTTAGAGGTCTATGTCCAGCAGTGAACTGCGATAGGGTGATGATGATGATGATGATGATAAAAAAAAAGCTCTCAAGTATTGAAGCTTAATTTGTGGGAATAACTAAAGCTTGTAAAGAAGCGATTCATTTGCGAAGCTTGTTAAAGGAAATAGTTCATGAGTCATATAACATAACTTTATTTAATGATCAAGGGTGCGCATAAGTTGTCATCAAATAAAGGTTTTAATAAAAGGACCAAACACATAGATGTCCGTTATCATTTCTGTAAAAAATGTGTTATTAATTAAATTGTAGAACTTAAATATTTAGAAACTTAAGAAATGCCAGCGGATCGATTTACTAAGGGTTTGGGTAATGTCATGCATTATTATTTTATGCAGTTGTTAGGTATACCGGATGTTAAACATAATATTTAGATTGAGTAATGTACTGTGTATCTATGTTATTTTGATAAGAGGGGTGGTTTAATATCAAAATATAGAATTACGCCATCTATTGTTTAATTAGAAGAACAAAATGTAAAGGATGTTCTAGAAACTTTTGAATGCGTAATAAATAAATAAAGTCTATTCAGATCTTTGGTCTAATCACTCGCTTGTTTGCAATGTCTCCAAACAGAACCATGTTTAATAATAAAAATCCGTTCATTTTTAGCAAGGACTTGGTTTTAAGCCTATGATATTTTCAGAAACTAGTTAACCTTTAAAATTTCTTGTCATGAACATTCATCATTCATTTTATAATTAAACAAGATGAAATATCTAAAAAATTACCTTTTAAAAATTAATATCAGCAGGAGTAAGCTTAACTCTAATATATCTGGCTATGAGCCAGATATAAACAGACAGACGGTAGGCTCACATATTTTATATATTACATACTAGCATGTCCCAGACAGGGGTCGCCCTATATTCGGGGGTCTTGTACATAAAGCTGGACGCCCTAGACTTCCGATTTAGTCAATACAAAAAACAAAAATGAAGTTTGCTAATTGATGTCGTACAATGTACAATGTCAATTTTATAAACATATTAGTAGGTAGGTACCTCTTCTATACTTAGGAGCATACATGCAAGCAGATTAATGATTTTTCGGATGCCCCTTCATAAGTATATCTACTAGGTAGATATATTAAATATAATCATGTTTACGAGTTTACACTTTTACAAGACATTAATAACAACGTTTCTCTTTTATTATATTCTGAGTAGAATCCAACGTTGTAAGAAAAAGAGATTACTACGGAGAAACTAATCTATGATTTCAACAATATTAGACTAAAGAAATTATATTTTTTTTTACTATTGCCATAATATGTCGTGCAAGTAATGCTAATGTTGCTTTAAACTAATTATATTAACAACATTTCAAGTAGGTATATAGTGTAAGGTACCTAATTATAGTGTAAGGTACCTATCATAATTAGATAAGTATTACAACAAATGGTTTTCCTTCAGCTTTATTTTACAATTCCTGTGACAGACATGCAAAGCTGATTTTCAAAGGGATGGTTATGAGATATTTCCCTACGTACGGTGTGCTGTTCGGGTGCTATTTATACAAAATAAAACCGGCAAGTTTCATCAAAATCTGTCCAATACTTTGCGTGGAAGAGTACCTATTAAATGGACCGATTTTATTCAAACACAACTCAACTGCAAGAAGTCTTTAACTAAGACGCTATCACTCTCTTCTCTCTTTAATGTGAATAGAAAAAGAGATTGAAATAATTTACACTCGACTACGGCGATCTTAATTTCTTGCCTACTAATCACAAATTAACAAACGAGGTATCATTAGAAACGTGTTATTCGTCCGCTGGTATGTCATATCACATTACATTTTATATAACGCCCTCTTGGCGGAATTAAAAATTCTAAAATCCACCATGTTATAAATTATATTTTGCTTAAATATATAAAACTGAACTAGGTCAACCTGTATTTCAAGTTACTAGTTCTTACATAAAAATACAAATTTAAGATAAGCCAAGATAAATAGATTTTTATTTCAAGTCGAGTTGTTTTATTAAAAAATACTCCCTATGGAACCACTCAATAATTCAACAAAGTAATAACGAACAGAGTTAAGATGCCTCGGGCAGTACTTAGCTAAAGTCTATTAGGTACAACAAACCAACATTGATGAACTTTAATCCTCTTTCCTTGTCCATAATAATTTACAAGAGGATTGTAGAATATTGCAATATACTTATTAGTCTCTGATACTAGTTGAACCCGGACGAAGTAGTTCTTAGTAATTTTAAAAGTGAAGAACCGTCAGCTTAGTTTTGACGACATGCAGGTCCAGATACATTACGATGGAACAGTGCATACAGTTCGCGTTTAAAGGTGCCATATTGTACCGGCTGTTAGGCAAGGCCTGTCGCGGTCGTTGCAAGCATGACTCAAAACCAAATTAAGTCAAATGTTAGTAATTCGAACGGGATTTACTATAGTTTTCGCTGGCGTGCAGACACTAAACTGCTCGTCTTAGGAGTGGCTGCACGTCTGCAGTACCTATATTTACTGCAAATTCACGTAAGTAATTAATTCCATCGAACTCAAAATTTCATTGCAGTTCTAACCAGCATGTTCCCAAAGGATTGCGCTTTAAAAATGTACGGGAAATGTTCTGACAGACTTATAAAATATAACAGTTCACCTGACTCGTATGCAACACTGTGAATTTAAAAGAATTGCCTTCGAAATGGCATGTTTCGAAGCTTTAATGTTATTACTAGGGATGTGACGGAGGTGGTTTTATCGGAACCGAAGTCGGAGTCGGAGTTTAATAATTTGGTTTGTCGGAGTCGAAATCGGAGTCGGAAGTAGTGGGAGAAGACAAACATGTTAAAATAAATCTTAAGATTATAAGGTAAAATGTAGAAACATTATTCAGTCATATTAAATATTTGACTGAAAACTTCGCTCGGGTGGGACTCGAAACCGCGATCATAGGGAATCCGAGAGAATTTGTTTTTCATACCTTTAACATGTATAAATTAGCTAGAAGGAGTGGCCGCCGCACGCTAAGTACCTCCGATTTAAAAGTGTCGGAGCTGAAGTCGGAATCGGAGGTGTAAAATCAATCGGAAATTCCGACCTTTCGGAGTCGTAGTCGAAGCGCCGTAACATCCCTGGTAACCAGTAGCGAACTTCATTTCGTTCGATTCGTAAAAGTTGGAAATTACAAAATGAGAGGTGTCACTGTGAGTGCATTTTCTAGACAAAAACCAACTAGGGTTACAAGTGCGATGTAATATAAATAACGACCCATCTTATATCGTGTCCTGTGTGTCCGACAATACAGTTAAAGTGGCAATCTTCTAGGCTTCATCCATATAGTTAATATTGGATGTTTTAACATATTACCTGGGATCGTTTTAAAATATTAAATGGAAGTATTGAGTTGCTGCTGTTAGTTACTACCAACTCGACAGATGAGATTGTACAAATACAATAATTAATAAGTAATTGGCAAGAAATGCCTATAAAAATTACTTCAGATGAAATTGTGTCCTTATTTCATAATCTATGCTAATACTATAAAGCTGAAGAGTTTGTTTGTTTGAACGCGATTCAGGAACTACAGGTTCAAATTGAAATGATATTTTACTGTTGGATAGCCCATTTATCGAAGAAGGCTATAGGCTATTTAACATCACGCTGCTACCAATAGGAGCGGGGCAACAATGAAAAATGTTGCAGACGAAGTTGCGCGGGTCAGCTAGTAATAAATATATATAGTAGGTCATAAGAAAAGAAAGAAAATACATTTATTTGGAACATTAATATAATGCTAATAATGCTAAATAACTGCAAAATTATGATAAAAGCAAAAACAACACAAATAATTGGCCGAGCCCAAAAGGTACCCTGATCAGCTAATATGTCAAGCAGGAACTGCTTACCTGGATCCTGTTAACCACGAACGAGTATCATAGGTGTAAAACGTGCTATACTATATAAGGAATCAATAGTTATTGTTTGTTCCATATCTGTGGTAGCTTAGTGTCTAAAAGGTTGGACGAATTAGAATGCAGTTTTTTTTATGCAAAATTTTTTTTAATTACGATAGTTCTAGGCTAAGTTTCAAAATAATCTACCTATTTGATCGTTTTGAAAATAGGTAAATGACATTTTAACTCAAGTGTTTTACACGACAAAAAACTGTCCCCAGCACTAACCTAGCTTCAAAATTGAGTATACACTTAAGTCCGTTATTTATATTTATACACATAAAGTCTCCCATGACAAATGAAAAGAGCAAAAGTAACAAACATACACACTCACATACTCACAAACTTTCGCCTTTATAATATTAGTGTGAAGTATACACGATTTTAGGGGCTATTAACACTATTCTAACTCCATCGACTTGTTTTATTGGTTCAGTGAATTTGAATAAAATCTCTGTATGAGCGGCATTTTTGAATGCTTTTTTACCAGCAGCTGACCCCCAATAAGGTGAAACACGCGATGGTAATCGTACCATGTTTTATAACAAAAGATGTTCACATCTGTTCAATCCAGTTCCACTACAAATGAAGTCCCGTCAATTTCCGACCCACAACGCTTATTACCACCACAAATGGTGCATGGTGGTCCGAAGGCAGATAATGTTTTGGTGTTAAATTCAAAGACTGCTATAAACCAATAAGTAATCTTGTTATACTCAGCTCAGTCCTGTTTGATTACAACATGGCATAATCCTAGTCCAAATCTATACTAATATAATAAAGCTAAAGAGAACATATGAAAAAAAGTTTTATTGTTGGATAGCCCATTTAAGGAAGGCTATAGGCTATATAACATCACGCTACGGCCAATAGGAGCTAACAGCAATGAAAAATGTTGAAAAAACGGTGAAAATTTACGCAGACGAAGTTGCGCGGATCGGCTAGTCCGACTGCTACGCAAAAGGTCGTGGGTTCGATTCCCACACGGGACACCACTTTGTGTGATCCAGAAATTGTTGTTCCGAGTCTGGGTGTACTTTGTGTCCGTGACTTGTATGTTTGTAAAGTCCCCCGCGACACAGGGCTTGTACAACCCTATTGAGGGAGACGTCGTTTTAAATATATATATATATATAAATGTGTAGTAACTCTGTAAGTACGTTATCTTTTTACGGTTAAACTGCTGAACCGATTTAGATTAAATTTGCTATGGAGTATTACCAAGATGGGTCCCAGGTGACGAAATAATACTCGATGTTTGCACTGATCGAAATGTATTCTAACATAGTTTCGTCTTATCGATAGTACCACAATGATTATTCGAGTTATGACCAATATACCAATATTTAAAGACTTATATGTCACAAGTGAAACTGTCATTACAACAACTTATTTCCTATCTATACTAATATTATAAAGCTGAAGAGTTTGTTTGTTTGATTGTTTGAACGCGGTAATCTCAGCAACTATTGGTCCGAATTGAAAAAATATTCTATTATTTTTTGTTGGGTAGCTCATTTATCGAGAACAGCTGTAGGCTATATAACACCATGCTACGACCAATAGGAGCGGAGCAGCAATGATAAATGTTGCAAAAACGGAGAAAATTGACGCATACGAAATTGCGCGAGTCAGTTAATCTATCATATACATTAATTATCTAATATTCTGGTACAGTTATTATTTATTATATCCAATTATAATCAATCATGAATAGTTTTTATTAATATTTTAATCGAATAGGTTATAAAAAGTGCGTTAGCTTGATGACGTAACGTAAAGCAAGTTGTAGCGTCGGTAATGGTTGATAACATATAACATATATAAGGGTAGTACGAAGTTGGTAGCGTCCGCGTCAGTAAGACAGCCCGCCGCCCGGACATAAATGAGTGTTTAAAAATATCGCATAACTGTGGGATACCCAGATTTTGATAAAATTAGGTACAATGGACAGGACAGGATGGGAACGTAATGAACCTTGAATTTCACCATAACCATCTAATACATGTTACATTTCAAAATTTCATCAAAATGCACTGCGATTAACCTTAAATCTTAATTGACTTTAGAATATTACTCTGGCCATTCAATAATGCCAAATCTCTTTATCAGCAGTGTACACATTGCCTAGCTCACCCTGGCTTGCAACCAGCGTTCATTCACAAATTTATAATTAAACTATAAACCTCCATTGTGTTCCAGCTTCATAACTGTAATCTATCCAATGTTCGGTCACTGCCGACAATCTCATCAGACACTAACTAACTACACAGGACATACTTGTTTTCTACAGATTTTCTAAAACAAATTTTAAAGATCTGACTTAAGCATTATATTGTAGTGCATATCCTTTGGGCGATCTCGAGCTTTCTTATGAGGCCCATTGTAAAAGTTCACGTCTCAGTGCCGTATACTACCTTGTCACTTTAATAAGTTACAATAAAAAAATAATATAAATAACACCTATTTAGTTTTCAAAGATTTCCTCCTCATTGATGTCATCTGGCAAAATGCTTATGAGGTTGGCAGTATTGCCACGTTGTATAGCTGTTAGCAAATTGAAAATGTAAAGATACGTACGAAATTTAAAACTATCCTAATCTTCATGATTTGAAAAATTGCAGACAACAGTTAGACAGTTTAGTCGTAACTAAAAGGTTTATTTGCTTTGAAATATCCACCCGATTATGACCCGTACTCCATTTCTAATCGCGTAGTGTTTATTAATTTTTAAAATTGTAGCATTTTGTTGCTTGTGGGAAAACGAATTAATAGCTCTCTGAGCCTATAATCATTATTGTAAGAGTCTACGTAACATGTACAAAGTATTTTTTTTAATTTTGACTGAAACCTTGAGATATCTACATCTATTTATGATTTGTACATAATTTGCCAAAGTTCGCAATATAAAAGAGTTAAAAATACCTTTCTATTAACACGTCTATGGCTGAATCTCAGAAAGCCTCTAACGACACGTGTGATATGATATACGAGTATTTTAGTCTAGTCGGTATAGATAGAAGCATATTGCTTGATCTCAGACGTACGTCGGGATGTGGGACAGATGCATTAGTGCCTAATGTGTGATGGACAGAGTACCCACCTCTCCATTAAGTTCACTCAATTAGAACATTTCACTGAAGAAGAGTATTGTTAAATAAGATCAATTTCTCTTATCTTTGCTTTTATAACAGAGAACTTTTTAAGTACGAGTGACTGTGCTGATTAACTTTGAAACAGTAGTAATAACAAAATGATAGTTTGGTTAACTTAAATGATACTTTATGGACGTGTTTCAGCGTTTCAATTATGGGAGTTTTTATATTTTATCTATCTACGAGTATATATAAAATTAAAATAAAACTAAACGGATGATCAAGAGCAAAGAGATAGATCCTGGAAAAGGACATACAATATTTTTTTTTATATTTTATTTTAAAAAGATAACTACAAATGTGGGTTTGAGTCCCACATTACTAGCAATCTTGTTAGCCCCTCCAGCTAAGCTCAAAGGCTTGTGTAAGGAGTGGGTTCACGTCGGTAGTATAATGGGTAGGATTCGAACCCGCGACCTCACGATTGCGCGACCGATGCCTTAGCCATTAGGCTACCGCCGATTGCGATAGCCAACATCCACGCAGGCGGAGTCGTAAGTGAAAGATTTAAGCTTTAAAGGCAATATTGGAGTATTTAGAAATAATCAGTTGGTCAGTTCGTTTTACGAGGCATTTGACCGCGTTAGCCTCATCACGATAGATATATTAGGAGCAGACACAGATTAACCAACAATCTTGCTCATCACACTAACACTTATTCTGAATGTAAATCAAATTCACGAGCTCTGGCTTCATAATTAGGCTCACTAATCAACAGACACGCCAGGATTTAACAAAACGACTCATCAGATTTCAAAAAAATATTCGCTTATCTCTCTATGAAAACAGATTCCCTCTAGCTCTCATATTGGGTGCAATCCCTTGCTTCTCAAAAGTTTTTCGAAAGCCCAAGTGCCATAACGATCAGAGTGGAAAATATGTTTTTAATTCTGTTGTTAGATATTTTTTTAAATTAAGCATGTAGCCTTTTTATGCTAGAAAGTTGACAAAACACCTACCAGATAATGTAAGAACATGCATGCCTAAATGTAGCATGTGCGTTTTACTAAATGTTTAGGCATTCCATGTCCCACCGGTCCGCCGGATTGATAGTAAATGTTTACTGTCGGTGTCCGGTGCAGCCTCTCGTTGTGTCTCGGTAGTGCAGCGGTCGGACTGCGGAAACACAACAGAATTTGCTTCAATTAAAACGGGCTATACGTGATAGCCTATACGAGACACCTTACCAACATGTTTATTGTAGAATTAGGTTTATCACACCGGACTTGGCTATAAGGGCTATAAGTATGTCACGTAATAAAGCAGTGGGTTGTTGATTACACCCAGTATCTTCTTAAATGAGGACTGAACCCCACAGTTTTTAATATTATAGCAGCGCAAATTGAAATTCATGACTGATTAGCTGAGCCAGTGTATAAATTACCTAGGTAGGTATAAACGCGATAGATTTTGAGATTAATAAGTTAGAATCAGCAAACTGATATTTTTCTTCACTCTTATTCTTGATACGTCATAATTGTGTTTCTTACCTCAAAAGGAAAAGGAACCCATAAAGGATTACTTTCATCAAATACTTAGATCTACAGTCCTTGAACCCGTGGAAAAATAAGATTCGGTCGTTGTGTTTTAACACCAAAAGAGGAAAGATGATAGTAAGTAAAATTCCATCAAAAACGAAAATGTTTTTTTTTTTAAAACGACTCTAGCAGTAGTGTGCAAGCCCTGTGTCGCAGGGGACTTTACAAACATACAAGTCACGGACACAAAGTACACCTAGACTCGGAACAACAATTTATGGATCACACTAAGTGGTGAATGGGTGGGAATCAAAACCGATCGACCTCTTGCGTAGCAGTCGGATACACTACCACCGCGCGCGAAGGTATCTCAAGTTCGTTAACGGTTTCACCAATAAAATAAGTGAGATCTAACTGGAAACCAAGTTCTTTCAAAGCTTCTTATCATACATAGGCCTTGTCATGTTGACCAAAATTCCCGGTTGAACTAAAACCAATAAATTAGTCATTCACAAATGTTCGAATTATTGGTTATAAGTTCGTGTCGATTTCTTCACGTTTTTTCCTTGGCTAATTGAGCGGTGGTGGTGACAAAATCACATAAATTGTTTAACACACCTGTATGTATTTGAAATCGCGATATACGGCTCCCCGCCACTGTCGGTCCGTTTTTGAAAAAACGTCACGCCCTGCATGCCTATGGGAGCACGATAAGCCGTCGGTCTTCTGTGCTGGATTTCCATCCCATTGGGTTATGAAAGTGAGGGAATAGTGAGTGAACTTATGTGTCCACACACACCTGTGCACTGTAATATATCCTCCGTAGTTGGTATTCTCTGATGTGATTGGTCACCGTAGCCGACATCGGTGTTTATTATCCTCTATAATCACCGTATGTAATACAGCAGTCTATTTCGATCTATTTGTGTAACTGTCGATGAAAACGGATCAGTTAATTGCCAGCATCGTTCGCTCGCCACTCCGTTAGCGGTAGAATTATCTCAAGTGGAAACCGCTCTCTATTACAGTACGATCGCCTTAGGACGAAATTCCTACCGAGGATATCTATACCTAGAACTAAATCTTTGTATAAATGTACTCGAGCAACGCTCATATGCAATCCTCTTGGGGTTAGGGGCTGTACAATCATAGTATTAGTTACTCTTCCGTGAATTAGTGATGTTGACACATCACTGTGTTTCCATTAGGCAGCAATTTTGAAGTCAACGTTACAATATCATACTTCGGCGGTTAGAAGACAGCCTAGCCAGTCAGTGAAACCGCAATTAAGCAAGAAACTTCAACGCTTCTAAGCTCATTAGTTATCGGTTAACGGAGATCAATTAGCTAAGTGTCTGTCTCTACATAGACTTCTAGTAAACAACATCATTTTATGTTTCTTATATCTAAAGGTCTATCAATCATGCTCTCTCTCTATCTTAGTAACTCATAGAGATATCAAGTTGATATCAATATCAAATAGGTAGTCGAGTCAAGTCGGCAATCACGGTTTTTTTTATTTTAATATTTATATTTTTAAATCAATGGGACCAGCCTTGCTATGTCAATAGTTTACGAGTAACTGTTTATTTAAGTTTATACTCTTAAGTCGGTAATCGATATACGAGTAAAACCTATAATTTACAAATATTCTCCTAAGTCCTTAGGTGTATAATGGAATCCTGTTTCTAAGCCCACTGTATATCAGATGTAATCTATACTAATATTATAAAGCGAAAGAGTTTGTTTGTTTAAACGCGCTAATCTTATCCGATTTGAAAAAAAAATTGTTGTATAGTCCATTTATAGAGAAAGGCTTTAGGCTATATAACATCACGCTGCGACGAATAGGAGCGGAGCAGCAATGAAAAATGTTGCAAAAACGGGGAAAATTTACGCCATCGAAGTTGCGCGGGACAGCTAGTCATTTTATTATACTAATATTATAATATTTTACTTGATGTACCACAGAAATATTAGTAAATTAATGAATATAATGGAGACACGTCAGACGGGTGGTTTTGACTGTAGTGTAGTTTAGAGTCTTCTCCATCTAAATTCAATGTCGACCTGTTGCGACTATATATTATGTTTATATCATTTGTGTAAATAAGTAGCTACAACTTCAAACTCATATTTTGAACATTAAATGTACCTTGTAATACAAAATCCACATATTGCAAACGTAGATTACATGCCTAGTAATTACAATGTTTAAACAAAATTATAAACTACACCATATGAGAGAAACTACTTAAAGAAAACCGGGCAAGAGCATGTCGGACCTTGCTCAGTGTAGGATTCCGCAGCCTTAAATAATTGCATGAGCAGAAGCCGTAAGGGCGTAAGTGCCATAAACATACGCTATGTTTATGGCACTTACGCCCTTTTGTGGAGAAAAGCAGTTTTTTCGGCTATAACTCAATGAAGTTTAAAGTATTTAATAAGCGCCTTTGTGATTTTTTTAATATTTTTTAGTCAAATGGTTCTAATCTTACGGGGATTGGACACATTTATGTAACTTTCGGAGCGATTATTTACTCAATCAAAAAAAAAAATATTAGAAACCTTAAAATGTTTTTAAAAGTGCCTACTGTCTAGGCGAAAAAAAATTTTTTCAGCTTTTGTTACATGTATGGAGTGGGGCACTCCATAAATATTTATCTTTATTATTTAGCTAATAAACTAAGCAGCGGCCACTATAAGACGCCTTTTCACCAAATTTTATCAATATTCATTGAGAAGTCTCTAAGTAAAATGCCTGTGACATACGGACGGACAGACAGACATACTGACATGACGAAACTATAAGGGTTCCGTTTTTTGCAGTTTTGGCTAAGGAACCCAAAAATGTAAAGTTTACAGTTTCAGTATTTGTACAGTATCTAACACGGTTTCCGAGAAAAGAAAAATAGGTGAATATAAACCAAAGGAAACTCTTTAGCTACATCTAATACATTTTACAACAAAAGCCTTAAAATCTTATTGTGATTATAAATTAATCACTGAACAATAGGTTTGATCACTTCTTCTTTCTGCGAACAAACAATGCCACAAATTCTCACATTTCTCTGCACTTGCAACGTTCATTATTGTTGAAAGCGAGATTCGTGTTCATCACTAGAGAGGGCCTAGCCTTAGGCGTGTACCAAACTGGTACGTGCATTCATTTTTTGTTTACAGCAACTAGCGCAGAATTCATATTTTAAGTTACCTACTAATAGATATTATCTATACTAATATTATAAAGCTGAAGAGTTTGTTTGAAGAGGGTAATCTCAGGAACTACTGATCCGAATTGAAAAATCCTTTCCCTGTTAGATAGCCCATTTATTTAGGAAGGCTATAGGCTATATAAAATACCAATAGGAGAGGAGAAGCAATGAGAAATGTTGCAAAAACGGGGAAAATTTACGCATACGAAGTTGCGCGGGACAGCTAGTCAACAGATACGGCCCGCCCTGATTAAACGTAAACGTAAATGATTTGGCCTTAGAAAATATAATTATAAATTCATAAACATATTCAGTTACGGAGGAGCGTATATTTTCAGGACACTTTATGACTATTCGTGTAAATTAATTAACTGTACCGGTTTTCAAGTACCCAATGGATTTCTTAGAAATGGATCCACCTGTAACCATCACTAATGCAATCTAGGTCGAAACGTCGGTAAACAAATTCGTAGTTAGATTAAAAATCAGCGTCCAACCGAAGCTTAAGCTTCGGCTTCGGCCAACTTCGGCCAAAAATCCCACCTTAGGCGTATACTTCGGCTTCGGACTATAACGAAAACCGGCCGAAGCTGAAGGTTTGGTATCTAGAAAATGTTGAAATTGAACAACAGAACAAGCGTGGCCGATAGTCAAGACAATTGTGTATACGCATTTTTGTTTAGTGTTTTGATTGTGTTTTATTTCAATTGAATTGTGATAGTTATTAGATAGAAGCGGCGGTAGCTTAATGGCTAAGGCATCGGTCTCGCAATCATGAGGTCGCGGGTTCGAATCGTACCCATTATACTACCGACGTGAACCCACTCCTAACATAAGCCTTTGAGATTAGCTGGAGGGGTTAACAGGATTGCTAGTAATGTGGGACCACAATCCCACATTGCTAGTTATCTTTAAAAAAAATTAAAAAATAGGGGGTAAATTTCACATAATGCAATCTTTATTTCAATAAGGCTTCTAACTACTACTATCGTTGATTGTTTTGTGTCACTGTGTAATTATTTCAGCCAAGAAGATTACTTGAACCCTGAATAACCATGTCAGCTACACGGAGATCATTTGGCGTAGCTCTTCCAATGCTATTTACTGCTGCTAGAATTCCAGTACGTTTTTGTTACTTTACTGAAAACGTACAGTTATTCTATAAGCAGTTTTAGCGAAGCAGCTAGAGCTTTGGTGAAAATATAGAATCAAGATCAAGGAAGAGTAAACTGTCATAATTTGTTCTATTTTTACCATGTGCTGTGTTACTGTGTACTATTTCAGTCTTAATAATTCTATTTTTAAATTGATGTCTGTGCTCGAATCTATTTACCTAGTTCAGCTAAGAAGTGGTCCCAAGGCTTGAAGAGATCCACTGGCAGGGCAATAGTAAATGTTAAAAAAGGTGTTGTATAGTTCATCTGTTTTGCCATTTGTTAGAGCCTTACTAGTGTGAACCTACAGCAACATGCATCACTATTCAACGTGACAACATTTTTTTTATATTTATTTCACAAAAGTTTCAGTCTTAATAATTCTATTTTTAAATTGATGTCTGTGCTCGAACCTATTTTCCTAGTTCAGCTAAGAAGTGGTGCTACGGCTTGAAGAGATCCACTGGCAGGGCAATAGTAAATGTTAAAGAAGATGTTGTATAGTTCATCTGCTTTGCCATTTGCTACAGTCTTACTAGATTCAACGTGACAACATTTTTTTTATATTTATTTCACAAAAGAAATACTTAGATGTAAATAGTTTTCAACTGTGCCGTTTGTTATGTGTAAATGTATCTAACCCTAAACCCCCTGCATAATAAATTTGATGAAAATTGTTGGAGCCGTTGCTGAGATTCAGTTCATATATTTCCTGCTCCGCTCCTATTAGTTGTAGCGTAATGTTATATAACCTATAGCCTTCCTCGACAAATGGGCTATCCAACAGTAATAGAATTTTTCAATTCGGACCAGCACTTCCTGAGATTATCGCGTTCAAACAAACTATTCAGCTTTATAATATAAGTATAGATAACCTATTTTCACTACCTAAAGCTACGTTTTAAGCTTGTAACACACAATATTGTGTGGGCAGAAATTTTAAAAACCGGTATCTATATTACATACTAGCTGACCCGCGCAATTTCGTATGACTTAATTTTCCTATTCCTATTGGTCGTAGCGTGATGTTATATAGCCTATAGCCTTCCTCGATAAATGGGCTACCCAACAGTATTTTTTTTTCAATTCGGATCAGTAGTTCCTGAGATTACCTTGTTCAAACAAACAAACTCTTCAGCTTTATATTATAAGTATAGGTTAATGATATTACGTATTGTCTATTATAATTAGTTACTTGCGTGGGACTACTTTGTTTTTTCAACGGGACTTTGATTGTATTGTCAAACAACTTTAACAGAGCTACGCTTGAATTGCGTGGAAATGTGGCCAATTGGTGAAATGTAGGTAAACATTCCAGATAATTGAAAGTCCACAGTGGACTAGCCGCGTATTTGTAATGCGAATTACACGGATAGATGCCTACTTGTGGCAATCAGCAGTAATTATGTACTCCGAACCTATAACAGGGGTAAATGCCTAACATTAGCTTGTATACTGTGAGTAGGGGCACTATCATTAGCAAACTGGATTGTATAATCGTTTTCGCAATTATTTTTAACGTTGTTTCATTTTTATAGTGATATTTACATTCACTGTTTTGTGCAGTAACGACAACACATGTCACAAGGCAAAGTTTGGGTGTAGGTAGCATTGCACCCAAAAGTTTTAACAAATGTATTTCTAAACATCAAGCGACGAACTGTTATTTTTTACTTTTTCGTTTTCAAAAACATGGTCAAATAGAAGTGTCATTCACGCGGAAATATATCGAGCGCACTTGAAATTTTATATAAAAGGGACGACAGATGTGTCAAGAAAGGTGCTGGCCACAAACGGATGCATGTCATTCAGACTTGCATCCGTTCGTTGCCAGCAACCTGTCTAAAGACGTGGAGTGGCTAAAACAGTTCAAAGTAAGACTTTATTTCAACGGACATGAAATGAGAGAAGATGAAACTATTAAATAGAAATGGTTGATGTTTTCAAATAGAAATGCGATCTTTACACTTTACTCTCTTTACTCTTTACTTTTTCTTTGTTTAGTTTACAAAGAAAAGTGAACAATTACTTTGTTGGCTTTTTAGAGTTCTGTAGCAAAAATGGCGAAAACGGAATTCTATTCTATAGTTTCGTAATGTCTGTCTGTCTGTCTGTCCGTCTGTATGTCACAGGTATTTTACTCAAAGACTACTCAATAAATATTGATGAATTTTAGTGGAAAGGTGTCTTATAGTAGCCGCTGCTTAGTTAGATAGCTACATAATAAAAATAAATATTTTTAAGTGGGCACTGTACATGTAACAGAAACTGTTTTTTTTTTACCATACATCAATGTGTGGCTTATCATTCGACAGGTCTTTTAAAAACATTTTAAGGTTTCTAATAAACTTTTTTATTGAGTAAATATTTTTGAAAATAATCGCTTCGAAAGTTGCATAAATTGTGTCCCCCACCTTAACTTTTAAACCAAAAAATATAAAAAAATCACAAAATGTGCCTAATAAATAATTTCAACTAAAATTATTTTAGACATGATCGGATATACCGTTATTGAGTTATTGCTGAAAAACTGCGTTTCTCAACAAAAGGGCGTAGGTGCAACATACGTTCTTCTGCTGATACAATAATTCAAGCCTGCGGAACCCTACACTGAGCATGGTCTGACATGCTCTTGTCCGGTAATATAGCTAATATAAATTGCTTATGTCACGTCAGTAGTAAAATGGGTGGGATTCAGACCTTCTCGATTGTGAATCCGATACCCTAACTATTAGGCCTGTTTTACAACTCATCTCTTGTCTCCTCTTTGTAAGATTCAGGACTTAGGTAATACCGTATAAAAATTATGGATTGTAACCAGTTTGCAAAAAGAACGATATTCAAAAGAACCTAGCCGGTTGGCCTTGTAAATAATTTAACGGGCCAATAGCCGAAGGGTACGACATCTGCATGGGGACTACCATCCCCATTTAGGCGATATCCAAGGCTATATAAGGTGAATATTCAAGACCACGTTCATTGTGTTTGCGTCTCCGTAGAACGCTGACGTTTAAATCAACATTTTATTTAAAATTATATATTATAAATAAAACTAGACTGTTTTGAGTAATTTTATACTTGAAAAAATAATTTTACAGTCAGTGTACATTTCACAATAGGTGAGTTTATTTCGGGTGCCATCTTTATATGATATTCTAATGACATTGTAAATGTAAAAGTTTTAAACTCTATCACCGCGGCTTCTCGGTCTCTTTGGTACGTAATACCTAGCACCTACAGATTACAGACGCTGGAATCAAATTTGTAGCCTTTATAAATATACAAAGTCTACATATTTAATTCCAGCGTCTTTTTTACTGAATCACATTCCAAAACATCTGACACGAGTCCAGCGACGGAAGTAACGTTAATTAATTTAATATGTACTTTAATTAATTAGAATAGTGTAACGTCTTCTACTGAAGTCTTTAGAAAGGTGAGGTCTTTCCAAGTATCAGTTTCAAACAACTAATTAAAATTGCATCTACTAAGAAGAAATTCGAGAAACGAAGTTAGCACTTCATAGTCATGATTTTAATTAAAATTTCTTGCTCGGACTTTCGTTAGTCTTCAGTAGAAATGTTTATTAATTATACTCGTATCATTATGATGTAAAATAGTGTTCAAAGCAATGGGTGGAGCCAAATAATTGACACAAATACGTACAAGACGAATGTACGCGAGATTAAAATGATTAACGAGAACTGATGCAAAGATGTTTTCGCTAGAACGCGTGCCATCTTGGCCTCCCTGTATTCCATGTCTATTTGTTTTTCTTCTTTTGGACTTGATGATAATTTAGCCATTAATTGGACTCATTTCTGCCAATGTGGTGTATTTATTGTACCAACACTTTACCAGCACAAAAGTTCGGACTTATTATTAAGTAAATCCTATATGTTCGTAAACTTTCGCAATTTGTACACATTATAGAATTTTATAAGCTACACGTGACCACGGCCGTTGTAATACGGTCGAAAAGTCGGGCAATAAACAAAGGTATTCAGCCTTAAAATAAAATATTTACGCGATTAAGAACGGTAGCTTATACAATGCTATAATATGTTTATCCTTTCAAAGAGGAATTAACTTATGATTTCCTAAGACGTTTTTTTACAGTTTTTTTATCGATATTAATTTTAATTTATGTTCACAGGCTCTCCTGAAAATATCATCAGCGTACTTAAACAAGAAGATACCAAACATCCCAGACATAAAAGTGGACGGCGCCGAGGAGAAATGGTCAGTACTTACATTTGTAATTTTTTTTTTCGCTGGCCACCCTAAGTGTATGGTTATTCTGCGTAGCTGCGTAGCCAATGTGTAAATTACTATTAAACTCTGCACAACGTTATGGCGAATACTTTTTTGTCTATGTTTGCGAAGGGTCTTTCTACTGTTTTTTATATTTTTATATGTTTTTCAAGTAACATGCATTTTAGGTCATGTTATGCAAATTTATTAATGAGTTTAAATTCCAATACTTGTTTTGTTTTAAAAGGTTAAAACCATTGCTTAGCAAAATGTATATACAGCGTAGATCTGCAAAGATCTTTTTGAATAAGAGGCAAAAAAAAAATATATACCTAGTACCTAAATATTATATAAAAAATACCTTACATACTTTAATTATCAGTACCTGGTTGACCGATATTTTTTTATAAATGACTTTTTCTAAAAATGAAACCTAGCTAGATCGATTTATCGCCCCCAAACCCACTGCATATTAAATTTCATAAAAATCGCTGAAGCCATTGCCGAGATTCAGATTATGTATTTATATATACAAGAATTGCTCGTTTAAAGGTATAAAATAATAAGATAAGATTAACTTAATTTTACTTTTACTTGCTTTAAAATCATTATTACTTAATTTATTATTAAATATTTATTTATTATGAATTACTAAGAGAAATCGTTAATGTAAAGGAAAACACTTTATTTGAAACAGATCTTTTGCGCTCTTTGCTAATATTTAAAATTAATTAATATCTCTAAATTGGCGTAAGGAATTATTTATTTTTTAATAACTATGTGTCGCGGTGGGAGTCTATCCGACTGCTACGTAAGAAGTCGTGGGTTCGATCCCCACCCAGAATAAAACTTTGTGTGATGAGCACGATGGTTTATTCTGTGCCTGGGTGTTATTTATCTATAATATGTATGTATTTAGAAATATATAAGTATGTTTATCAGTTGTCTGGTTTCCATAATACAAGCTCTGCTTAGTTTGGGATCAGATAGCGTTCTGTGAGTTGTCCAAAGATATTATTATTATTATTATAACTTCCAAAAAATAATATGCTAGCTTTTGCTTACGGGTTATCCCCCTTAGAACTGATATACGAAGCGAAAGCGAAAACTATAGTTCAATTTTCACTCCTAGTAAAGGTGAACAGGTCTAAAGTACCTAGTATGCTGTTACATAAGACCCTTTACGAGCAAATGTGTGATAAAACATATTACAATTTTGTTATAACGCATTGGAATATAGGGATTGTTCTGTTGTATTTGTTCTGTCTGAAATTAGCAGTTTGACTTTCTAAATGGGCGCAATACATCTCAATCTGCTTGGTGGCACTGACTCACGGACCTCACAAATCCTTTATGAAGATGTTTAATTGTAGGATATTCATTTAATCGATGTAGATAAAAGTACAAAAACGTACCTAGAGTAAAAAAACGGGCAAGAGCATGTCGCATCATGCTCAGTGTAAAGTTCCGGAGCTGTTGCCGTATAAAATAATCTGATTTGAATAATTGCACCAGCAGAAGAGCGTATGTTCAAGGCACTTACGCTCTTTTGTTGAGAAACGTAGTTTCAATAACAATAACTCAATAACGGTATATCCTATCATTTTTGAATATAAAGTATTCATTAAGCGCTACCTGTTTGATTATTTAAATATTTTTTGGTCACACTGTTACAAAGATGACACAATTTATGCAACTTTCGGAGCGAAAATTTAATCCAAAACTATTCACATAATTAAATGAAACTATTAGAAACATTAAAATGTTTTTGAAAGACCTGTCGAATGATGTGCCACACGTTAATGTATACTCAACGTATTTTTTTTCAGTTTGTATTATATGTATGGAGTGCCCCCCCCCCCCTTAAAATATTTATTTTTATTATTTAGCTATGAGACTAAGTAGCGGCTACTACAAGACACCTTGTTACCAAATTTCATTAATATTTATTGAGGTAGTCTTTGAGTAAAATGCCTTTGACAAACGAACGCTGAGAAAGACAGACAGACGAACAAGACGAAACTATAAGGGTTCCGTTTATGCCATTTTGGCTACGGAACCCTATAAACATTACTTTCTTGCTCAAATATACTTGCTTTTAATATTTTATGAAATAATATTTCTCAAATCCTGTTTCTAAAACATTATTGTTCTCGATTTACACGTGCGAATTTAATATGACTGTTACAAAATTGTCTATAGTTGTTTTGAAACCAGAGTGTTTCTACACAATAATTTCATCTCTCCGTATTGAAAACAACCGAAAACATTCACTAAGCCTCTTACTAGACGTATTGTCCAGTATAGAATAGAATTTAAAACCCACCCTCTTTATTTGTTACCATACATATTCATTTCTGAACTCTTTTGTGTTCTGTTCGTATTTTGGTATCATTGTAAGGAATTTGTGTCCCCATTTGTTTAATATACGGCTGTTTAATTTGCTTGTGTTTTATATTTGCAATATTTTATATATTGTATGTTGTATTTTTGCACGTAAAATTAGGTTAGGTTAGGAATAGTGCCACCCTGCCGACGGTATAACAAATTCCGGCGGCCCGTTCGCGATGGTGGCGGGAGATTCACGGCGGGTTTTTTAGTGGGTGCAAACCCCACACTACCTCCACCGTCTTCCCCGGATGGTGGGGGTGTTCATCAGGATTTTTTCCCGCCACATCAAAAAAAAAAAAACAAAAAAAAAAAGGAATAGTGCCACCCCATCTCTTGCCGTGTGTGTCAAGGCGACTAAGGTATTTGACATCGCAGGATGGGCAGCAGTGTTCTCTGCGTACTTTAAAGCCTTGCTGCGATCCCCAACCCGCATAATAAGTTGGTTCTACGCACGTTGGTCAGACGCATGTTCAGCAGTTTGACATCATATGGCTTGCTATGATTTTATTGATGAAATGCGAAGTAGAGGAAATGACGACAGTTTAGTTTTGTGTTCAGGTTAATGTCACTAATGCCACTTTGTTCTACATTTCACTAAACGTCAACTTAGCGAGTACTTAGTTGAAGATAATCGTACACCGAGTTTGTTTTCGTAACGCTTAAAAAACATATTTTTAACACAAAAAAAGATTTATGTGAACAGTAGCTCAAGTTAGGTATGCGAATAAATTACTTAAATAACTAAAATTAAGGCTTGTTAACTAAAATTAAGGCTTGTGTTTTTTTTTAATTGACAGAAATAGTAGTTCATTAGCGAATCTACTCCAAGCCTTTTGTATATATTTTGTTTTTTATTACAATTTACTAAAAATAAAACCTTATTGTAATTTTATTAGCCGTTGATTTTTATTATAAAATCACAACACTTTTTAAAGTCAACAAAAGTATTAAAAAATGTTAAACAAAAACAGTAGGGACGTATATTTGAAGAATGTTTTATTATCTCAATTAAAGCAAAAGGCCTAGTCTTAGTTAATTAAGCACTAAAAACAACTTTCTTTCCAATGTTTTTTCTTGTGTCAATCATTCAGTTGTTTTTTGACCTGGCAGTTGTTTGTTATTACAATCTATTTTTGAAATCAGTACTTCCAGTCTTTTTTAGACGTTGTTGTTTATATAAAACAAAACAAAATTGCTGTTGTATCTGTAAATAATAACTAGTAAATATTATTAGATTAGAAATAGAATGTTATTAGAGATGAGAGAAGAAATTTAGCTTTCGTTTGTCCGAATTAGAAATAGAACTCTTATAGGAAAACTTCTGTATCTGTCTTTCCATCTGTTACAGCCATTTTTTACTGAAATTTGCCCTTTTTTTAAAGTCTACTCCCGCATTATAGTACAAGCCCCGTGTCGCGGGGGACTTTACAAACATACAAGTCATGGACACAAAATACACCCAGACTCGGAACAACAATTTGTGGATCACACAAAGTGGTGTCCCGTGTGGGAATCGAACCCACGACCTCTTGCATAGCAGTCGGACACACTCCCACAGCGCCACAGAGGCAGTCAAATTAATAGAGACAGCCTCGTCTTTGAGTTTACGGATCGTCGGTGACGAAATACCGTGAGAAATCTAAACGCGGTCGCTATCAACGCGCACATATCGTAGATGTCGCTAACGAAAGCAAAACCTCGGAATACCTTTCTTCTTCCTTTCTTGTCGGAATGATGTGGTCCCAAGAGGCCTGTAATCCCGTGTCAGTGAATGATGTGTATGTGTGCGTGGCTCGATTGATGTAAATGTGGAGGTTACCTTCTGTTCTCTCGGTATTTTGTGACATGGTTATCATATCTCTTCAGTTTTTTGACGTACTTAAATACTTATTTAAAATGGCTTCGATAGTGGGTCGCAAATAAATATAACAAAATCGGATGCAGTTTGGTGTTGCAGCTTCATTGGATTTTAAGGAATGTAGGTTTTCTTTCTGTGTATCCTTATGTTAAGCGGCGGTAGCCTAATATCTAAGGCATCGGTCGCGGGTTCGAATCCTACCCATTAAACTACCGACGTGAACCCACTCCTAACACAAGTCTTTGAGCTTAGCTGGAGGGGATAACAATATTGCTAATGATGTGGGACCCAATCCCACATTGCTAGTTATCTTTTAAAAAAAATAATGATTTTTAACAACGGCGATAAGACAAAGTACAGAAAGTGTTGTTGTATGTTTATCAGTTGTCTGGTTTCCATAGTACAAGCTCTGCTTAGTTTGGGATCAGATAGCGTTGTGAGAGTTATCCCAAGATATTATTATTATTATAATAGGTACGCTATTTCTGAATAAATGAATATTTAATGTTTTGATTTCACTGAAATAGAATATTATTGAGAGATTTGTATTTAATATTGATTGGTAATCCATCTGTGGTGTTAGGTCAGACGTAGGCACATTATTTATTACTCAGTGTCCTAATTTAGAACTCCAGAAATCGCTTAAACCTTCAGTGTCTTCTGTTTACCCCTATCACGAACGTAAAGTAAGCCACTACCGACTAATATATGAATAACTAGCGGACGCCTCGCGGTTTCACCCGCGTAGTTCCCATTCCCGTGGGAATACAGGGATAAAAAATACTCTATGTCACCCGGGGTTAGTGTAGCTTCACAACGATGAAAGAATTTTTCAAATCCGTCCAGTAGATTCTGAGCCTATTCAATACAAACAAACAATCAAACAAACAATCAAATCTTTCCTCTTTATAATATTAGTATAGATGTATAGAAGCATAGATAACAAGCAGAAGCACTTTAAAATGTTGTCACTTTATATTTTTATACACGAGATGAAATTATCGCTATAAATTGAACTGGGTCCGTCAAATGAACAAGGTCGTGCGAACTGGGGCATGCGCGGTGCGCTCAAAGATGTCCACCGCGCATGCTCGTTGATTTTTTTTTTTTTTTTTTAAAGACAACTCCCGCATTAGGGTACAAGCCCTGTGTCGCGGGGGACTTTACAAACATACAAATCACGGACACAAAGTACACCCAGACTCGGAACAACAATTTGTGGATGACACAAAGTGGTGTCTCGTGTGGGAATCGAACCCACGACCTCTTGCGTAGCAGTCGGACACACTCCCACTGCGCCACAGAGGCAGTCATTTCTAAGCGCATCTCTCTACCGCGCATGCGCGGTGGACATCTTTGAGCACCGCTCATACGCCAGTTCTCACGGCCTTTTCACGACAGCGAAATAAAGATAGTGAATAAGGACCCTGTTAAACTGATTTGGTACAAAACAAAGGTATTATTTTAATATATAGTTTACATTACATTAAACATAGTTTTGAATAGGGGCAAAAAAGAAGGTAACAGAATAAAGTATTATACAAGGTAGAAATGTTTCGCTTTTGAACGCTGAGTATTGCGCGTACATCTACGATTATTTCAGCAAAGGGTAACTCGGAAAAACATCGCATTCGAGCTCTTGTGAAAGTCATCGATGTGGACATTTTAACGAGTATATGTTAAAGAAAAATGTTCAGAACCGCTGCTACAACTAATGGCTCTCAAATCTTTGCAGCTAGAACGTATTTCTATAACACAACAAACTTTTGTGCAGTACAAATTAAAAGTAAAAAAATCATCATTTATACGCAGAACGTGCTATTCCGAAATGGTTCTAATGTAGCAAAACGTCCTTTTCGCTGAAGGTCCCATTCGCATTAGGTCCTATAATCAAAACGTAACATTAGCAAATTGTCCCATGAATTCATGAAGTTTGTATGATACCATCTACCGCATTGTCGGTTTTACAAAAGGCATTGTCTCCAGCTTTCGTTATACAAGGTTATTTTTGGATATTGTGCAAAGCTCAGACACCTCAACAATGAATTAATTAATTATTGATTAATAATTGATTAATTAATTAATTAAAAATAAAATATGATCCAACTACTTTCAGGTTTGCACTAAACCAATAATAACGTTGTATAGACTCGAACGTTTGTGATGACAGAAGGATGTTTAATACTTTGCGCAACAACTATATAGACGGAATTTGTGTTTATGTCTTATCTGGCACATATAAATTTGAAGGTAACTCTGTCTGTCTGTTACGTATTATTGCGTAGACCGCTAAACCGATTATTATAGATTGTTGTAGATTAACTGGCTGTGGCTTTTAAAACCAGGAACATTTGCCGGATTTCACAGAACATTCTGATAAAGTTTCATCACAATCTGATCAATGGTTTCGGAAAGAGGACATACAAACACGTATATAGTGTGTGTGTGTAGATATTTAGTATGGAGAAAGTTTGATTTTTTATCGCGATAACACACGGCCGGTCTTATTTGCAATAAATCAAAATCCATTGTTAGCAGACGCCTTTATCTATAATTTGGTAATAGGTAAGATCATAGAGCTAAAGTTGCTAGCTGTGATTTAGGAAAGCCTTGCTCGAGAAATTGTAACCTAGTAAAAACGCAGGTGCTTTTTGATGGCTCAAGCTGATCGGCATCGAGCAGGCTGTCAAGTACCCTGACAAAAATGACAAAAAAACAAATGGTTTCGTTTCGATATAGAAATTAGTAAACGACGTCCACACTATTAGGTACATGAAGAAAATATTCTCTGAGATTGTATACCTCGCGGTTATGAAGTGATATGTCACGTTTGCAGAAAATCACAGTTTAAATTGTGTTCTAGAATGATACAATAAATAAAAAAATCCGTACAAAAAGATTTGACGTGTCGATTCGTTTTAATAATAATAATAATGTGTCACATAGCCTTTAGATTAAAGTGTCTAACGGGCCTCTACGTGTTGGCTTGGGCCCCACGCACGCCTCCCAAATGACCGGGACTCCATAGTCCCGTGATATGGAAACGACATACATAATAATAATAATAATAAATGATTTATACACTTAGGAAGCAAAATACTACACTTGTGAATAGTCGATTCTACATTTACTTGTACTTGAGATAAATAAAATACAATATGACGTAAACGTTTTAATTCATTTATTAATTCATATTAGGCGTACAAACTTACAGTAATATAATACTAAATCGCTTGCATGCTTTGATGTATATAAACATTTATTTAGAGACACTCTTTATATTACAATATTTATATTCAAAATACTAAAATTAAAATGTCAAATAACAGAATTAAAATGCCAAATAAAAAAACAAAAATTACAATATTAAATCTAAATACAAAATTAAAATGTATAAATAAAATTATATTAAAGTAAGATATTAACAACAAATAAGTAGATGTAGGTAAACTAAATAAATAAAGTAACTGAGGCTCGAATTTCTTAATATAAAATTACTTGCACACGAGATAAATTATCTTGCTACGCTGCTACACGGGGCTACAACACAATATGCATTTGCTACGCTATAGACTTTGCTACGGAGAATAATCCTCGCAACTTCGTATGCGTAAATTTTCCCCGTTTTTGCAACATTTTTCTTTGCTACTCCGCTCCTATTGATCGTAGCGTGATGTTATATAGCCTATAGCCTTCCTCGATAAATAGGCTACCCAACAAAAAAGGATTTTTTCAATTCGGACCCGTAGTTCCTGAGATTGCCGCGTTCAAACAAACAAACTCTTTAGCTTTATAATATTAGTATAGATGTACCGTCTTTATGTGTAATATATATATAATATGTATGTAATATTCAACGTTATTCTTGGTGTAGTACAAACTTGAAAGTAGTTTGCTCAGAATCAGTAACATAATCGAACGGAGTAGTTTTCGAACCATGTTATATTTTTCTATTAATTAATCAAACATTAATTAATTTATTAATCAGCCTCACAGTCTAAATCCTGTTCACAACGTTACGTAACGTAATCATCACTTATCTTTCAGTAATAATCATGGATTACATACTAGGAGACGCTATGAGCACGATAGCGCGAAGAACATTAAATAACATAAATAGCTTATAACTATACAAGTTTTCAATATTTTCATTTTTTATTTTTTATTTATGATTTCTTGAAGTATAAATCTTGTTGGGGTGTTTGAGTTTTGCACTATACCAAAATTAACCTTGTAAATATAATCAGGTATTATATTATTGCATGCCGAAAGGTTATTAACAGTGTTACTTAAGTCTACAATTACGACACACCATCCTATACACCTGTACTTGCAATTGTAATAATAAATAAATAAATAATTTATAATTACTTATGATAGTTCACGAGATAAACGATTAAATGATGAGATTCGATTAACCGATTGTGGAGCGCATTTCACTTAAGCGTTTATAAGTTAGACACGATAAAGTTAGGACCGAGCTTTATAACTTGGTGCAACGGAAAAGCCACTAACTTTGATAGCTTTCAAAGTCTTCCATAGGTTTACTTGACTAAGTTCACGCTGGAGACTCGTTATTCTAAGTTATTTCATTCTTACATGACTGCCCCAAAAGAAATGTATTGCTTTTAACTCATTAAATCCAAAACATAACACCACTAAACAAACATTATAGAATCAAAGATTTTTTTGTTAGTTTGCGTGACGGCTTTTGTGTGACGTAAAAGGTATTTTTTTAAAAATGGGGGCAAAAAGGGATTTATATTTTTCTTTACAGATTTATTTGAAACGTAGTACCTACAATTTTTTTCTACATAATGAAAGAATCAAGTGTTTCAAAACAAAAGTTGTGTCTATACTTCAAATTTTTCTATCTTTCGTAAATGCAATTATTGTATTTGTAAAGTGTTTCAAAATTTTTGCTCTTAAGTGTGTTGAATGTTGTGGTGTAAATGTTGAGTAAATGTGAGTTAGAATTATGAAGGTTCGAAAAATGTTGTGGTGTAAATGTGAGTTAGAATGATGTAGGTACGAAAAATGTTGTGGTGTAAATGTGAGTTAGAATTATGTAGGTACGAAAAATGTAGTAGTGTAAATGTGAGTTAGAATGATTTAGGTATGAAAAAAGTTGTAGTGTAAATGTGAGTTAGAATTATGTAGGAACGAAAAATCAAAACAGCTGAAGCTAAAACTTGTGTCATTCATTATGTTTTAGGAATCACCAAATTTAATAGCGGCAGTTTATTAACAATTCTTCACTGCAAAACCAAACTTACTCACTCTCTGGTAATACCTAGATATTATTTTTTAACGAAACATTTCCAAAATTTGTGCATCGACAATCCCAGTATTCTCAGACCGTCTCGACATTGTGGATTCAATATTGTCTCTCCTCGTCGTATCATGCCTTAGGGACGGACGCAGTAACGTACTAATTAATATGTCTTTATTTTTTGATGTAGCGAAGTAACCTAAGAACCTTGTTGACAGATACGTTAACGAGGTTCTTATGTTACTGCAGGTAATTAGCTCTAGGAATAACTTGTTTCTAAGAGGTAGCAATAGGAGCGTGGGTTGTACAAGGAGATTGTTTACACGAGTATAACATAAACATTTACTGATTGGTTGACTTAGATAGTTTTGGCAACATAAGTTATTTTCGGCAATATGTTTATTTTATTTTACGTGTTTGGGAAAACAAACAATACATTGATTTGTCTTAATGTTCTATTACTAATGATATTTACAATTCTCGACTTTTCCACTATACACATACTTGTTTGTTAATTATATTATAGACAAGAAGGAAATCGGCTACAACCGGTTATTGCTTGTACAACTACGGTTATTGCTTGCGTGAGTTTCATGGTATAATGGTTGCAGCACCTTACTGGCTTTACTGTATATATATTCAAATATATTGCAATAAATGGCATTTAAAGGAGTGGCCATGAGTTTTTATTGCCAAGTTCTATTCTCACGGCTTTACTCTTGCGAACTTGGCATTAAATGTAGAATCATTCTTTTCCAAATTTTGTCTGACGTTCATAAGCGTTGCATTTGTAACCTAAATGAATAAAGTATTTAGACTTTTTACTTTTGACCCGATTTTGTAGGCGCAGGATCGACGATTTTACGTAGGCTCTGAGGTGCAGCGGGTTATTATATTTTACCAAAACGGTCACACATCTATCACCGACTGTGGTAACCTCACTCTGTCGCCATTGACTCTTGAACCCCTCATTACTTAAACATGCCTATTATGCTATGAAATTAAAAGGTACAAGGGTACTTAATAATATGTGAGATACCACTGTTAATTGATCTGATGGGAAAATTACATTATTAATAGCAAAATGATATATTTCAAAAAACATGTTATTATAGACCCAGTAGGGATGTTACCTTTTCAATAACATCGTTCTGATTGGTTGTCGGGCTTGTTATCGGGCGGTATCACGATTGAGACTCCTCCTCTTTTACGTTAATCGTTGTGACACGTGTAATTTCTCTTCATAATGTTGGAGTAGATATGGTACGTGACGCCCCCGTAAGGCCTATAAATGAAAATAATATAGGCTCACAAGGACTTTATTCTTTTCATATATAATATAATATGATAAAATATAGGTATAAATACAAGAATATGGGTCTTGTTCTTGCATTTAACCAATGATTAATAAGTTTAAGTTGTTAGCAATTTAACTGTTTGTTTTTAAGCTTTCGTGATTTTTAAACACATTAGAACTTTATCGCGTCATGATCGGTGCAATGCGACCCAATCATGAGGTAAAAAACCGGGGAAGAGCATGTCGGACCATGCTCAGAGTAGAGTTCCGTAGCATTGAATAATTGCATCAGCAGAAGAGCGTATGTTCATGGCACTTAGGCCGTTTTGTTGAGAAACGCAGTTTTTCGGCAATAACTCAATGAGAGTTTTTCCGATCATGTCCGAAATAATTTTAGTTTTAAGTATTTATTAAGTGCTTTTGTGTTACTTACTTTCACAAATTAAAATGAGTGTGTGTGTGTGTGTGTGAGAGTGTATGTTCAGACACGAAATATAAAGACTCTGTAGGAATTTAAACTTTTTTCTAGGGAATACTTTCATTTACTTTCAACAACTTTACATCTATACTAATATTATAAAGCGGAAGAGTTTGTTTGTTTGTTTAAACGCGCTAATCTCAGGAACTACTGGTCCGATTTGAAAAATTCTTTTTTTGTTGGATAGCCCATTTATCGAGGAAGGTTATAGGCGAAATAACATCACGCTACGGCTAAAAGAAGCGGAGCAGCAATGAAAAATGTTGCACAAACGGGGAAAATACACGCATACGAAGTTGCGCGGGTCAGCTAGTATATCATATACATTATAGAAACCATATTTAACAACATCTGCATTAAGGGCGCCTTTATTAAAAACACATTTGTTCATAATAGTTAATGGACTATGTTATAATTTCAACCTCAAAACCGCAGCGTGAAAACCAATGTACATAGGTATCGGCAAAACTTCTCTGCCCTCATTTTCTACTAGTCATCACGGCTTATCTGATGAGTTTAGGTATACAGCATGATAGCAGTTCCTATCGGCACTTTGCGCACTCAAATCATCGACAAAATAACTGAATACTATACTATAAGCCGCACTAAAATACACCTACCCCTATCTAACACAGACCCGCTAACCGTTTTAAATATTTGAATTCGTCTTGATGAGGCCTTTATTTTGATAACAATACTCTCTTGTTTAAATGAAAATAATTAGCTTAAAAAAATTATAATCTCATCAACTTATATATAAGAAAGAAAAAGTGTTTAGATACCTCAGAAATCTGATTAAAGTTCAGTAGGTCCCTATCTAGGTATGCCAGTACAACAGTAGTAATAAATTTTCTATCGAGAACCGGTGTTAAATTCATGCCTGAACTATATTCAGCGTCGCTAAATCCGTATAGTTTATTAAATTTGTCGTCCAAACGGCCGTGTCGTGTAAATTCAGTTTCGAATATGATCGAAATCTGTTATGTTCCAGTAAGGCTCGTTAGATATTGTTACGTCTATCTATGGTTTCATTAATTTTCTAAATCGATGAGCATTGTACTTCCAGTGGCGTTTATTTTCATAACCCTTTGCATTGATGCTGTTTTGATAACATGAAATGCAAGCACTTTTAGGTACCTACTATGTGTAGGTTTCACCACCTTTGAAATTGCTCACCTTTCTGTTACACGTTATAGAGATATTTTATATAACTACAAGTGGAACAACTTGTAATTTGTATTATGGAGTTTATACTTCTGAATACCTGCTTGAAGTCAAAATACCTGACATTGAATTACTTTGTAGGTATTAATAGTGTAGGTATTTAATAGTGTTCAATGTTCATCTCCATTCAAATAATGTCTTTGAGGAGTTTCCTAGTACTCAACAAATATATCCCACAAGTTGTCTGTGTAACTTCGACAATAATGTACCGCGGCCACAAGCAACAGTCCAAGTGAACTTTCCTTTGAGTGTTATTAACACAGCTCTCAATTGAGAGAGTAGATACCCCAGTCCTGGTTCAATAAAGCCTCGAGCTTTGAGCTTAAGATTACGCTACATTGAACCAAGATTCTATTTTAATGAGAATTTGTACCTGCGAAATGTACACTTAAATCACGTTTGAGATTACAGGAATTGAGTTTTTGAATTCTTAAGAAGAATAGTACACTTTAGTGAATAATTATAGATCAAATGTGGGCATTTAAGATGTTATTGTAAGGTCTTGTTGGATTCTGTACTGCCTTCCGTCGAGAGTCCAAGCAGAATCAACGCAGCCTTCTAAATTAGTTTTTTTTTATTATTCAGTTAACAACATACATTGTCTTTACAGGCGAACCCAATACAACAACATACAACATAAACAAAATCCTTAAACTATAATTATGACAAAAAATGCAATTACACCTTCTCTCTTGGCCATGTACATTTAAAAATGTAAATTTTTTGGATAGATGCAATTAATAATATTAATTGCTCGAACAATCGGTGCCAATTTTAAAATATTCGGGCTGTTGGTACCTCAAATAACCTGTTTCTAGGCGCCTGTCGTAGCCTGGTGTTAGGAACAAGCAATCTCAACGATTCCAGAATTTGGAGAATATTCAAATTTCCACGGAGTACTAAGAATACGAACACGAGCTAAGCTGCGTCTAACCTCCAGTTTATAATACCCACCATCCCAATATCAAAGATTTTTTTCAATCGTGCTTTATTATTTTTAGAATTTTTAGAGTATAAGATATAAATGATTTATATTTGGATTGGACCCCCTTCCCCGTCTCGCATTACCCCGTCTCGTCAGTTTTTGCCGCCAGAAATTGCGCGGGTACTTACTAGCTAAATTGCGCTGACTTCGGGCGGCCAAGACTTCAAATCCGCGACTGATTTTCATAAATCTTTGTACACGATTCTCGATAGAACCTGTTGAATGCCCCTTTATAAAAGCACACTTCATTTTAAATTCATTTATCGTGTTCTCTCACCCGTCTTTGCCTCCCTACCCCCCTTTTTAACCTGTGACATTCTCTCGCTGAGTCATTTGCACCGAATATTTTTGAGGTACGTTTTTAATTACCTTGTGTTTTGGTCGAATAGTTTGAGAGCAATGAAAATGATCATTCAAAAAGGAAAATTGCATGCATCGCTGGTCATATATGCTGCCGAGCATGATGCGGGCCTGTCTGTAGTTTTACAGTGAATTGAATTCGCGCGTGTAATTGCGCGCAAAAAAGAGGCCCGGTTCTGTTTTAGTTGGTATACCGTACACAAGTCCGTAGCAAATAATTATTTCGAATATAATGATGTTCACTTGTCACATATATATACATTATGAATGCTTATTACTTATATTGGTGTTAAGTTTTCACAGATTTTGTGTCTCTTACGTAGAAATTTTTCGTGTCGTCTATCACAGTGGACGACCGCTCTGCAAGAGATTGCGGGTTCGATTCCCGCACTGGACAGTAGCTAGTCACGTCATTCTTTTTGTCTGTTTTTTTTTAAAGTTCCGCGGGACACAGGGATTGTACTCTAGTGGTGATCTCGCGACAGGTTAACGTTTTTTTACAAAATACAACATCCATTTTCAATTACTTACGAGTAAATTACGGGTACAGAAATGGTAAAAACAGCATTAAAATCCTTTCCGTAGTTTAGAAGATCTAAAGCATCTAAGCGAACAGGCAACGGGAAGCAACTTTGATTTTTACTATGTCAATATTATAATGCAAAACTAAGGCCCTAAGACTAATAGCATTCTATTCGATTAGAGTTTACGCTAATCGAATAGAATGACGTCGTTGCGCGTGCAACATGAATTGCATTGGATTAGAAATTGTACGCGCGCAACGATGTCATTCTGACGTCATTCTATCCGATTAGCGTAAACTCTGATCGAATAGAATGCCATTGGTCTAGGGACCATATTGTGGCAACAATTAGGAGAGGTCTATGTCTAACAGTGGACCGATACGGGCTGATAATGATAATTATTTATAATTTTCTTAGTATATATAACTATACCTACTAATATAATAAAGCTTAACTGCTCACCAAGGCAATTAAAAGTATACCTACTCGCCTTTCATGTACGTGCATAGAATATTCTTAATGAAATTGTTTGCCGAATTTCTATTTGTGGCGAGACTTCGACAGGCAGCCATGCGGTCTGTCACTCCTTAATTAAAATTGGTTTCTTGTAATTTATTTCAAGACTTTAAAAATAAGACGAGTGAATGAATGTAAAATAGGAGGAGTGAATGTGATATGAATGATGCGATTTATATTGATTTGCCATTTTATGTAGGTACAAAGTTATATTTTCTACTAGATATTTTTATTTGTGTGTTATATAAGAATAATATGAAGTTATTAATTTACAATATATTACTGTAACCTACACATTCTATTTCTATATAATCCTAAGGTAGACTGGCAGATAATGCTTTTAGCATTAAGTACGCCTCTGTACAACTTAGTGCTTAAAGTTTAAAATAAATTAAAAATTATTAATACACTACAAATTACGTTCAGTTTTAAAATTAATGAATAATTAATATTTGAAAACTAAATAAAAAGTATGAATGAAATCTGTAAAGTCGTTGTCTAGTTATCTCGTGACGAAAGGAAATAAGGATTAATTTTTATATATAAGTACTAAAGTATAGATATAGATGAATCCCTATTTCCCTTGGTCACGGCATAACTAAAGAACGACTTTACCGATTTGAATAATTCTTTTTTGTTTTGTTTGGCTTAATTCAGGGAAGGTTTAAATAAAATAGGATATCCCAAAGGAATAGCTTAAAAAAATTAAAATCGACACTGATAATTTTGTACGCGTTAAATGTTCAAGTTTTGAACATTAAACTTGTTCTTTATATTATGAATTTATTAACCTCGCAAATATCTTAATCTGCTCGTTTGTCACTAAGTGAGGAACCTCCCATTTTGATATCGATTTATGATAGTCATATAATTTTTAGTTCGCTGGAAAACCATAAACCCATTTCATTTTAGGTGATATGAAGTTCGCCGGGTCAGCTAGTCACACTAATATTATAAAGGCGAAAGTTTGTGAGTGTGTGTGTGTGTGTATGTTTGTTAATTCTACACGTCTTAACGGCTGGAGCGATTTTAATAAAATTTAGTATGGAGTTAGCTGACATCCTGGATTAACTCATATGCTAATAAACCGCGGGTAACACCGCAGGGCACAGCTATTGTTATTATAATTTTAAAATATATAGTTCTTCACGTCTAAACAGCTGGACCGATTTTAATAAAATTTTATATGGAGTTAGCTAGACACCCTGGACTAACACATAGGCTAATAAGCCGCAGGTGACATCGATAGTATAAAGTAATAAAGTTGCATAACATAAACTAATAAAAGCATTTTTATTAGATTAAATCGACTTCGAAGCTGTCCACAATATTATTTAGATAAATTCTTAGACACCATACCGATTTTATCACGTAGCAACTTTTGTATCTTTCATTTTTCAAACCTACTTAATTATATAATGTTTTTGTCACCCATTTTAATGTTAGTATTAAAATGAGCGACCAAAACATTAAAAAATATAAAACAAATAAGAAAGTAATTGAAACCTTTCTTATTCGTATTACATTTTTATGAGTTTTTATAAATAACAGCAAATAAAATTCTTACTAGGTCTCAAAATATCTATTACCAATAACCATAAATATATTGCTAACATAGTATGTAGCTACTTTTGCAATATTATTTTATTTACAACTAAAATACTCTGTGGCAAGCATTAATATTAATAGTTGCGCTATGTTGTCGAGTGTGTTAATAATAGACATAGAATCTGTAGATATTGTAGCGTGTTCTACGAGTTCCTAACATAATATAATAAACTTTCAGTGTAAAACTGTAGCAGTTTAAACTGAAAGTTTTAAAACAATATTTAGACTCCTATTTTAAAACAACATTTATTAATAGTTTGTTTGCCAAACTTCTTGGCAGTATATGATTAGGTATAAATGAGACAAAAGATGTAGTATAGTCTGGTTATAATTATCCAAAGGTGCATCTTATATACTAACGACTTCGTGTTGATAACAGATAGTAGAAACATTTAATAGATACTGAACGTGCGATAAGGAACATAAGATTGTGATGTAGATTGTAGATACAGCACAAAGATATTGTACTGTAACAGTACACCCCCCTTTAAAAAAATTTATGGTAATAGTGTTTACAATATAAATTTGACCTAGACCTTACTAGTTATTTGCTGATGTATATAAATAATAATGCTATTGTACGCGGTGGAATTTGATGACGCCTGTCATTAGTTATTTGCTGATGTATATAAATGATAATGCTATTGTACGCGGTGGAATTTGATGACGCCTGTTGTGGTGTGATTGGCTGACGTCTGTAATTTTGACTTAGCTGTTGCACGAGTGTTTATTATTTTTTTCCGTTAAACTCTTCATTCTTCTGTCCAGTGTTTTCATTATGCCGTAAATTAGGATCACGCCGATTGTTAAAATAATCTGTCCCATTGTAACGTTTCTTGTCCACCGTAAGTCCTCCTGGATCAGGTTACGGAGTTGGTCCGCTTCGTTTTGATTGAGGCAATTGTCCGTATTGTATGTTATCTGGTCCTTAGAACTTTGATTTCCCATTTTAGATGTCTTGTTGTTACGAGTAGTTGTGAATTAATGGTATATGTTAAGATCTATGTTAATATATATACGAATAGCTTGCTTATATCAGCGATTTTTTATAGACGTACTACTGGCTTTACTTTACGTCCCGATCGTGTAGTGTACGTGTGTGAATGCCTGTCGCAATCCTTTGAATCTGGCACGTAGTTTGATTCGTCATTGATCATGAAAGCTGGTTTCAATCTATCAATTGATATCACTGTCTCTTTATCCCTAATTCTAATGCAAAATGTTTTATCTGTTTTACTAATTACTGGGTAGGGTCCTTCATACGGCGGTGTCAGGGCTTTCTTAATTCTATCACACCGAACAAATACGTGTGAGCATTCTTTGAGTTCGGGATGCACAAATATAGCTTGATTGTGTTTTTTTCTTTTCGGAATTGATGTCATTTGTGTGATGTCCTTTTGAATTTGTTTTACAAACTCTTCGTACGTTGATAACTGTGCTGCTGATGACTCAAAAAATCCTCCAGGGAGTCGTATTGGCGTTCCATATGTCATCTCTGCTGAACTATAACCTGTGTCTTCTCGCAAGCTACTCCGCAACCCGAGTAAAACTGTTGGAATTTCTTTTAACCAATTTTCGTTGGATTCTCTTGTCATTAACGCCGCCTTTAAAGTTCTATGAAATCTCTCTATCATTCCATTGGATTGTGGATGATAAGGTGTTGTCCTAATTTTATGTATTCCCAAAAATTGTGAGAGTGACTCAAATATTCTTGATTCAAACTGTCGGCCTTGATCCGTAGTAATGCGCAATGGACATCCAAAACGAGTAATCCATCCTTCGAAAAGTGTCTTGGCTACTGTTTCTGCAGTTATATCTTCTACCGGAAATATTTCGGGCCATGACGTACAACGGTCTATGATTGTGATTAAATATCTCTTCCCTTGTGAAATCGGAAGTGGTCCGACGATGTCAATATGTAAATGTTCAAAACGTTGCGCTGTCATAAATGTACCAGGAGGTGATATCGTATGTCGTTGTATTTTTGATTTTTGGCAGGCTATACATGATCTACACCAATTATTGATATCTTTGTTCATATACGGCCATAAATACCTTTGGGTTATCATTTTTCTCGTAGTTCTTTTTCCTGGATGGCTCATACCATGAATGGTATCGAAAATTTGTTTGCGAAAATGCTTTGGTAAGTAGGGGCGGCTTTTTCCAGTAGACGTGTCGCAGGTGATGTTTATTGTGGAACCCGGAAGCGTAATGTTTTTGAATTTTAATCTTTTATTGTCATGTAATTTACTTAGTTCATTATCTGTTGATTGACATTTTTCCAATTCTGCGTAATCGATAGGTGATGGCACGTATATTTCCTCTATTCGAGATAAGGCATCGGCGGTAATATTGTCACGTCCGCTTATGTGTTGAATGTTGGTACTGTATTGTGAAATGAAATCTAACTGCCGGACCCGTCGCGGTGTATCGTTTGATGATGGTTTTTGGGAGAATGCGTATGTCAAAGGTCGGTGATCCGTAAATATTGTAAATTCTCTTCCCTCGATTAATCTGTGAAAATGTTTGACGGCCATGTATATTTCTTACAGCTCTCTGTCAAACGTAGAATATTTTTGTTGAGTTTCGCTCAATTTTTGTGAAAAAAATCCTAATGGTTCCCAATTGCGTCCGGATTTTTGTTGTAAAACTCCACCAACGCAAGTAGCACTAGCGTCGGTCATGAGCGCTAGTGATGCGTTGCGGGAAGGATGCGCTGTTAACACTGCGTTTTTCATGCTTTCCTTGCATTTTTCGTAAGCTTTGTCTGCTTCTGTTGTCCAAGGAACAGGTGAATTATCGTTCTTTTTTGAACCATGTAGATATTCGTTTAAAATTCTTTGATTTTCCGCTGCGCGTGGAATATTACTTCTGTAGAAATTGACCATGCCCAAAAATCTTCTTAATTCTTGAATTGTTTTCGGTTTGGGAAATTCCATGATTGCTTTGTAATTTTCTTCGGTAGGGTGTATTCCTTGGCTCGTTATATGATAACCTAAGAAATCTATTTCCCTTCTGAGAAATTCGCATTTTTCGAGATTAATGGTTATTCCATTCTCGTGTAAACGTTTGAAAACCGTTTCTAAATGCTGATAATGCAAATCTTCGTTGTCCGATGCGATGAGACAGTCGTCTACAAATATAAATACGAAGTTTAAATCTCTAAATAAGGAATCCATGAATCGTTGAAATGTTTGTGCCGCATTGCGTAATCCGAAAGGCATTCTTAAGTACTCAAAAAGTCCAAAAGGTGTGATGATGGCTGTTTTTTCTATATCTTTAACAGGAATACAATGGTATGCTTTACGTATATCTATCTTGCTTAGTATCTTCTTATTTTCTAATATGTATGTAAAGTCAGTTAATCTTGGTAGTGGGTATTTGTCCGGTACTGTCGTGCTATTGAGCATTCGATAGTCTCCGCACGGTCTCCATTCGCCATTTTTCTTTTTTACCATATGTAATGGGCTTGCCCATGGGCTATCTGACGGTCGGCAAATTCCGAGTTCTATCATATTTTGAAATTCCTTTTTGGCTATGTCGTATTTTTCTGGAGGTAATGGTCTTGCCCGAGCTGCGACGGGTGGTCCTGTAGTGATAATGTGATGTTCAATCTTATGTTTGGGCGCATTGCGGAGAGAGGACCCTTTCGTGATGTCTTCGTATTTGTTTAAAAGTTGCGTAATACGTGGATTCGTTCCCACTGCGATAGTACGAATTGTTTGTTGTGTCGCTTTTTCCGAAGTTACATGCGTTGTCAGCTCTGTAACTTTGTCGATAAGTTTGCGACCTGCTATGTCGACTAATAGTTTATAGTGCTCTAGAAAATCTGCTCCAATTATTGGTTGTGTAACATCGGCGATTACAAAATTCCATTTATAACATCGTTGTAGTCCTAAATTCAAGGTAAGCGTCTTCTCGTCGTAAGTCCTAATTTTAGTCCCATTTGCAGCGTATAGTGTGTATTGTTCATTTTGTAAAATTGAATGTCTCGGTTGCTTGCTAATGACTGAAATATTTGCGCCCGTGTCAATCAAAAACTTCATACCACTTTTTCGGTCGGTAATGGTGAGGCGATTGGATGGGTGGATTGCACAGAGTTTCGCCGTTGTCTGTGCTCTTATTCGTTTCCCTGGTTCCGTACGTAAGTCATTGGTTTCCAACCGCATGGTTTAATGCAGTTCTTTGCATATTTTCCGAATCTTTCGTGGTAGTAACAAAATCGATTTGCTCCTCTATAGTTTGTTCTCGGCCTCATAATCGGGAATTGTTGACGTTTCTTGAAATGATTGTGCGTGTTGGGTCGATAGCCATATTGACCTTGCTGAATTGCGTCAATATCTATCTGTAATTTTGCTAGCTGGGCTAAAATGCATGCTGTATTGTTGTCGTTTGAAGTGTCGTTGCTAACAGCTGATATTTCGGTTACTTTTGAATTCATTATTATTTTGTCTGCAATTTGGCTCAGTTTGTCAATTTCCATGTCTTCCGTAACTGCTAGAACCGTAGTAACTGATGTTGGTAAAAGCCTGAACCATAGTAGTTTAATTGTTTCGTCACTGATTTTTCCTCTCCCGAGGACTCGCATTTGACGTAATAACTGCGAAGGTTTTTGATCACCGAGTTCTGTCTCTGATATTAATTTTTGAAACTGTCGCTGTTCTGTTTCTTCGTAACAATCAATTAAACGTTCCTTGATGTTTTTGTATTTATCTGTAGTCGGTGGTGAAGTGATTAGGTCACTAACTTGTAGTATTTCTTCCTTGGATAACTTTGCTATTACTGTACAGTATTTGTATTCGTCTCCTTGCTTCTGTGGTGCTAATATGGCTTCTAGTTGCGTGAACCATAATCTTGGTTAGTCTTTCCAAAATTCCGGAATGCGGGATAAAACCGAGGTGCCAGCAGCTACTTCAAGTGTTCCTTGCTGATTTATGTTCGCCTTGCACGGTGATTGTGCCATGTTTCTTGCTGCGTATTCGTTCGTCGGGGTCACCAATTTGCCAAACTTCTTGGCAGTATATGATTAGGTATAAATGAGACAAAAGATGTAGTATAGTCTGGTTATAATTATCCAAAGGTGCATCTTATATACTAACGACTTCGTGTTGATAACAGATAGTAGAAACATTTAATAGATACTGAACGTGCGATAAGGAACATAAGATTGTGATGTAGATTGTAGATACAGCACAAAGATATTGTACTGTAACAGTCAGGATATATAACTACTTTAATATCTGGATATACAAACACTTCATCAGGATGTATATAAGTCAGTTACTTGATCATCTGATATCTCAGAATGCTAACTAAATGTGATCTTAAACTTTATCAATAAGCTTCGTATTGAGAGGTAATCTCTAATACAAAGAATTACCATAGCAATTATCAATATTTATTAGTCGCAACACCTTACCCCCAATATCAAGTTTATAAACATTCAAACATTGTAAAATTGGCAATTTGAAAAGAGTGGCCGCGAGTTTTTATTGCCAGGTTCTTTCTCCGGCTTTACCTATTGTTTGCGAACTTGGCATTACATGTACATGTAGAATCTCGACGTATCACAAGAGTTGTTTTGCATTCTAAATGAATAAAGATGAATTTTGAATTTTTGAATTTTGAATTTTCAGACTTGTTTGGTCTGGTTGTATCAAGGATTTAGCAAGAGGTAGGTATACTAATGTTAGTTCCAAGAGGACCTATTGGCTAGGAAAAAGAGCCAACAAAAAATTAGGCCATATCTACCTGCCATATAACATTTCATATGTTACAACTACATTACAATTAGGTATAATTACCTTAAAACATAAAAATACTTTGTAATATAGCCAATTCACAATATCATCAACATACAATACTCATCAAATCAGATTGCAATACACATTAACAGCAATATGCTTGGATCAAGGATCTAACTTAATACTAGAATGCTATATACAGCAGTACAATAGTACCACAAGTTACTATAAGAAACTCAATAATATACTCAGGACTATTATTGCAACGTACAACCATATCACTGTAAAACAGTTGATAAGAATCACACAATACAACATTCAACAAATCATATTGCAATAATCTGTCATCAGTCAATACACACAAACAGTAAGACTAGAATATTATAAATAATATTACAATAGTACTACAACTACAATACCACAAAGTACTATAATGTACTTATGAAACTCTTTAATATATTCTTATGACAACATAATTGCAATGTTCAACCATATCACTGTAAAACATTTTTTCTCAGTTGCATTGCTAATTAAGACTGAAGTAACTCGTAGTCGTTTACAAAACACTTAAAATAAAACGGTGTCTCGCTTTCCATCTCCAATTACATCACCCTTACACTCATTTATCTCATTTGTCATCTAAAATGAAATTTCAATTTGCTAGAAACGCTCACTTTACGAAGAAAAAGTTCAATGCGACTTTTAAATGTCAGGCCATCGCAAGTCGCATCGTTGGAGATAAATCAATTACCCTCTGCATATCGCACCTAGTTACGACGTCCGAAGCTCATCAAATGATGTCACTTTCATGAGACCATTTCTATCAATTTATCGTCTGATTGGACAGTGATTTTTCAAAAACCTAATTGTTGGATTTTTCCACGCGTTTTCATTCAGTTTTGCTTGTGGCAGCGACTCGAGTTGAGGCGTTTACCTTGTATAAAATAAAAAAGAGGGTTCACAACTACTGATAAAGCAATTTAGCTTAATCTTTACGCTAAATTTTTATTGCTTTATCAGTACATATACAGTACATATCACAGTGAATACAAAAACTTGTGTTCATAAATTTATTACTTTGTTATTACGTTTTTTTTTAAATAGCAGTAGTATATACAGAAGATTAGTATAACTATTGATATGTAAGGTTTTAAAAGTAGAAATCGACCCAATAAAAGATAGATGGAGTGGGTGAAAGATGACATGTTGAGAAAAGGACTAAGTACAGTGATGGCGTTTGATAGAAGTGTGTGAAGGCAAAATACATATTGCGCCAAACCCAAATAATTGAAATAAAGGCCTGACAGAAGATTATTATAACAAAAACGTTTCAAAATACTTGTCATCCTGATCTAATTATACTTGTATATTATTCAGAGTAAAATTGAGCATCTAATAAGTAATAATAAATGCAACGATCGAGCGCAATACGATTTTTAGTCACATTTCATTTGGCGTATATTATTGCATATTGCTGCGCACAAACGTTTATTTCGATGCTATATTTGGAGAGATTGAGTTTCTATAAATAAAGTTAATTTATTTATTTACACACACTTACAGTATATCATTACAGGTATGTAATCTAACACGATGGATAATGTAACAGAACTACAATAACATAAACATAAACCAAATATAAGTGCCATAAATGAGGCATTATGCCTGCATTCTGCATTATACAACGTGTAACAGAAAAAAGTGGTCAAATTTCTACAGCGGATACTTGTATGGTCTCACCTAACGGATTTCCCGGCGGCTAATCTTATTAAAGATTTACCAACAGCGCAGGAGATAATTAATTATAGTGCACAATTGTGGCACTCTCATTGTCCGATGGGACGTAAGTCTACACAAACTGAGAGAGATTGGTCGCAGGACAAAGCTGTCTGAAGCATGATATCATGAATGCTATGAAAACTTTTTAGTTACACGTTGTTGAAGAGTTAACAGCAACGATAAGCAATGTTACCACGGTAAACTCCATAGACTAGTGACTGGTTTTTTTAATGCTATACCTCTCTTATCGGAGAGTCGTCGTGCTATTTGTATTTTCAACAACCCCGCCAAAAAATGCAGTTGAGTCCGTAACCGGTTTTATCAAAATAGCAAGTCAAATGTAAATGTAACATACGTAGGATGTTGCTTCAACAGGATTGCTTCTTTTGTTTATTATAAACTAGCTGTGCCCGCGACTTCGTTCGCGTGGAAGTTGGGTTTATATTAAGGTAGTTTATATTACAATTTAACTTCTGTGTAAAACATATTACATGCTCCACAATGCTCTGTGGCATCTATGGATATTAGGGCCTAGCTTTAATCTGGGCCCAACCTATGGCAGGGTAAGCCAGGCAAATGCCCAGTGCTGCAAAATGAAGGGCGACAAAGTTTATGGCGCCAGACGGTTAGAAGACAAATTATAAAAATTCCCATGCTTAGCACCTCGACAAAAAAGTATTTTAGCAAAATGTTTTGCATCACATCAAATTATAATTAATATTGAAAAATTCCCCCCCTCCCCCGTCACTTAGGCGGTTTCAGGTTAAATGAAGCCCGAAACCGCCCAAGTACTTCACGCGCGAAATTTTGTGTTATGGAGCTTCGATTCTGACTCCGAAAGGTCGAAAATTCCGATTGATTTTAAACCTTCGACTCCAACTTCGGCTCCGACACTTTTAAATCGGACGTTTTAATCGGAGGTACCTAGCCGCTCCTTCAAGTTAATTTATACATAGGTAATAAAGGTATGATGGAAAAAACTCTCACAGATTCCCTATGATCGCGGGTTCGAGTCCTGCCCGAGCGATCTTTTCCGAGTCTAAAGTACACCCACTTTATGTCCGTGTTTGTAAAGTCCCCCGCGAAATAGGGCTAGTGTGAGTTATGTTTTTAAAAAATATCCTGTTTTTAAAACATTGCATTCCCGCGGTACTGTGATGCGTGTTCAAACAAACAGACAACATTCAAACGTTTCTGAAAGATATACTCAGATATCTTTTTTGTGTTTAAACTTTTTTAAATATTTTTTTTCACTCACTTTAGAAGATTTAAATATTATTTTATAATGCCTACATTGGTGAATTAAAAAATAGGTGTGTCAACCTGTCGCAAATTAAGATCATCATTTATTCATATCCCTCTACGTAAGAGTTTCAGATTTTTTTTTTAAATCAATTTTCCTGATTCTTTTTAATTTGTATATAAACGCCATCTATTTTCAAAACTGGATAAGTTTCTTTTAATACTTTATGATTTTATATTAAATTATACTTATACTATCATGCATATTAAACGTAGGTAAGCAAGGTATTTAACCTTAAATTATTTACGCGATTAAGACCCGTAATATATATATATTTTCTTAATGTGTACAAATCGCGAAAGTTTATCAACATTTGTAGGTAAGCAATTTTGGCACTCAGAAGAAATCGAATCACAGATGGCGCCACGTGTTTTATTTTGATATAACACGGACTTAATCTTTCATTTTTTTTAAGCAACTAACATACATAAATTCTAGAAAATATCAAGTAGTTTATTTGTAATGTAATTTTGTTTTTAATTTCTACATTCATAACATAATTACGATTCATGCAAAACAATGATAAAGGTGCCTATTGAAAGTGATTGATTAATATGAAAATTTGTTAAACAAAGTAAACATGTTAAAGTCGAAAATAAAGCTTGTTTAATAAGTTTACATTTAGAAAAATACTTTAAAAAAGAATAAAAAGAAACACAAAAAGAGACTACTACTACTAAAAAGACGCTACTTATGCCATTAGACCACTTCAACCGTTACAAAAACGGTTAAAATAGCTGATCTTAAGAAAATTAAAAATGTTGTGTTTAGCTCCTTATAGTTTTCGCGTGAAGTTATTATTTCATGGATTACAATTGTAAATAATGTCTCATTGTGGAAAAAAATGTGAAAAACCATAATGGTTCGACAAAACATACGTTGCTGCTCGCTCCCCATAGACGATAGCGTAATGATTCATAGTGTAAATAATGACCTATAGTATTTACAATAAAACTGCAAATTTTCATGAAGATCCGTCAAGTAGTTATTGTTTTATAACGATAAATAGCTACAGACATTATCCGTTATTGCTTAGCTCCTATGGGAAATAGCGTGATAAATTATAGCCTATATGTTAATCCAGACTTATTAGAATACACATACAAAATTTCAACCGAATCTGTCTGGTAGTTTTTGCGTGATGCGTGTTCAAACAAACAGACATACAGACAGACAGACAGACAGACATTTCTAAAAATGTAGGAATGTGTTTAAATACTCTTTTCGAACATTTCCCAATATTTTTTTTTACTATGTTCGGCCATGTAGGTACAGACACGTGAAGATATAGAAGATAGATAGATAGCATGATTCAGTATTCACGCGCGATGGCTTATTATTAGCGTATTTCATGTATAACTTTGGTGTTTCTATACCGATTTCTATGATTCTTTTTTATGGAATAGTTAATAATGTTAACTTTTTTAATTAGGGATGACTGAGAGTGTTATAAACGTAAGAGTAGGCAAATATAATCAGAAAGCTTCGAACTGCTAAGCTATCAAGAGTTACACGTGATATTGTGAGTCAACCATAAAAGATAGACATATGCTGTCGTGGGATATTTTTTATATAATTTTAAGGAGAATATTTCCGTCATACATGATTTTTGTGTAGCTTTAACCATTAAGGTTGCACAGGCGACGGAAGCTTAAAAAATGGAGTAACTTCTCCCGTTTTCCCAACATTTCCCTTCACTGCTCTGCTCCTATTGATTGTAGCGTGATGAAAAGTATACTATAACCAACTCAGGAGTATGAAAAATAATTGTACCAAGTTTCGTTAAAATCCGTCGAGTAGTTTTTGTTTCTATAGCGGTTATACAGACAGACAGACAGACAGACAAAAATTTTACTGATTGCATTTTTGGCATCAGTATCGATCCCTAATCACCCCCTGATAGTTATTTTGGAAATATATTTCATGTACAGAATTGACCTCTCTACAGATTTATTATAAGTATAGATAGATAGATAGATGTCGTAAATAGAAAGAAAAGAAAAGATACTTTTATTCGTTGCATGACATTAACTAGAGACTAGTGACCGGTTTTTTTAATGCTATACCTCTCTTATCGGAGAGTCGTCATGCTATTTGTATTTTAAACAACCCCGCCAAAAAATGCAGTTGAGTCCGTAACCGGTTTTATCAAAATAGCAAGTCAAATGTAAATGTAACATCCGTAGGAAGTTGCTTCAACAGGATTGCTTCTTTTGTTTAATATAAATGTCGTAAATAGAAAGAAAAGAAAATATACTTTTATTCGTTGCATGACATTAAGTCACATAAAACATACCTAGTCTAGCCATAAATATTGTTACGAAGAAAAAACATTTTTTTTTATTGCAAATAATATTTATTACTTTTACAGTGTGTTAGTTTAATACATAAATAAAAAACAATTCAAAATATAAAAAGCTTATTCGAAGTGGTCTCCATTGGCTGCAACACAGTCCTTTAAACGTTGAGGCCAGTTATCAATAGAAGCACGCACTCTTTCCATGGGAAAATTCTTCACTGCCAATCGTATGGATTGTTTTAGGGACTCCAAATTATCATGGCGTTTAGAGCAAGCCATACTCTCTAAAACTGACCATAAATCATAATCCAGCGGATTAAGATCGGGACTAGACGACGGCCAGTCTTCAGCTCTGATGAAGTCCGAAACGTTCACTTCCAACCAAGACTGCGTGGACCGAGCTTTATGACCCGGCGCTGAGTCTTGTTGGAAGGACCATACTTGGTTATTGAACATGGTGTTGTTAAGGGGTTTAACTACCTTCTCAAGAATGGTATCTTGATACACTTGTGCCGATGTTTTGATACCTTTTTCACAAAAATATGGCTCAGTCACTCCTTCATAGCTAACACCCCACCAAACCATCACTGAAGTCGGATAATGCCCACGTTGCACTCTGTCGACTAATTGGGAAGCTTCCTTAGAGCTTCGAGCATAAATACGGTCATTTTGTTTGTTAAAATGTTGCTCAACTGTAAAGATTTTCTCATCCGTAAACAAAATTTTTCTGTGACCTCCCTTTGCGTACCGCTTCAGTAGTTGCTTCGATTTTACCACCCTATTCTTTTTTAAATTATCAGTTAAAAAATGACCAGTGCGTCTCTTATAGGCTGCAAGTCCTAAGTCATCTTTTAAAATGCGTGACATGGTTCTGGGTGCTATCTTCATCTCCCGAGATAAAATCTTTTGCTTTCGGACAGGATTTCTTCGAATTCTTTCCCTTACTGCTTTGACCACCATTTTCGTACGAACACTACGTGGACGGCCAGATCTTTTTCTGTCACAAACAGAGAAGGTCTCATTGTACCTATTAATAGCCCGGTACACAAACATTTGACTAATACCAAGCGTATGGAGTGTTTTAAAAATTACATTCGGCTCCATACCAACTTTGTGTAATGCAATCACAGCGATTCGGTTTTCTTTATCGGGATACCTTTTTTACTCATAATGATTTTTGTCCTATTTAAAATTGTCATAATAAATTAGGCATAATTTTCTTTGTCATAAAAATAGTGTGCCATAACTGGTTTTTAGCATACTGTGTTATTAAGCATAAATATTATATATCCTATTATATTTATTCATAACTTTGATATGCATAAAGTTGTAAAGCATAATAATTAGTTTCCATAAGTAACACGTCTCATAATCGACTCTTGACATAATCAAAATTTGATATAATTATGAAAATAATACATAATATTGTTAGGTCGAAATTAATTAACACCCCGACTCAGAGCAATCCGACTCGGATAGGTTAGGTTAGAAGACTAAGGCGGGAGCGAAGCGAAGCGGAGCTCCCGCCTTAGTCTTCGTGTTAGGTTTTTTTTTAAACCACCCAAAAGTAGGAGCCCCGCGAAGCGGGGCTCCGTCGAAGATAGTACAATTTTATGCGCCTACATGTTTGACGATAGCAATGTATAAAATAGTGTAATATTGTTATTAAAACTTTTGTAGTTAATTTTTCGGCATATAGTTTGTATGCTTATAATAGTTATGGTTATGCGTCGTTATGCGTAAGTAAAGTTATGCTTTGGCATAGTATGCGTTTTAAATATTATGCTTATAGTGATTAGGATTAAAAAATTATGATTAAAAAAGTTATGACGCATGAGAATTATGCGTAACTAATATTAGGAGTATAAACATTATGCAATGTTAAATTATGACATAAAATCGTAGGAATAAAAATAGAGAACCTTCTTTATCACCCCACTCCATTTTAATATAGCAAAATATTGTACAATGTATTGGCGCCAAAATTAGAAAATACAATGAACAATCGTATAAAAATGACAGATTCCAAATTCAAATGTAATATCTTTCTTATTTTTAATTGTAACAGTATTTATGGCCAGACTAGGTACATACGTAATACATATATTATATATACATACATAACTTATAAAATCACACTAATATTATAAAGGTAAAAGTTTGTGAGTATGTGAGTGTGTATATTTGTTACTTCTTCACGTCTAAACGGCTGGAGCGATTTTAATAAAATTTGGTATGTAGTTAGCTGACACCCTGGATTAACACATAGGCTAATAATCCGCGGGTAACACCGCGGGGAACAGCTAATAATAAATATATGTAACTTTATATTTATATAAACGTTGTACATTTTTTGTACCGCGATCTTCCCGAACATTATCTACGTTTCAAATAATTTGAAATTATGGTCTGCTCAAGGAATCAAGAATCGATATCACCATGGAATCGTTTTTAAGACCCTTGTATCTTACATTAAACGATAAGCTTCTTATCGACAGCGTCGATGTAATAATTGCTACACTTGTGAAGTTCTGAAGATTCACAAATATACCTACTTATATTAAATCATATTCATTGCTCTGTGTTGTTTACGCTTCAAATTATTAACCGACTTCAAATAGGAGGAAGTTCTCAATTCTAATGTATGTTATTTTTAAATTTCAATGGTTTTAAAATAAGTTGAAGACATGTGCAATTAATTCTTGTATTTTTTTTACTTAAGGTGCTTATAGCGAATACAATTACAAGTAACATCCAGAAATAAACCTTTTAGGATAATCACATATCCCAACAATAGTGGTGTTACTGTTAAGTCACTCATTCACTCATTATAGTACGAAAATTGTAGCAGTTTATACGTTTATAGGTCCTCTAAATCGGGTATGATCACGGGCTCACCGCTCAGCTGAAGTGGTTTCCATGCTAAGTGTGTTTAATCTTTCATGTTTTGGTTTAAAAAGGTTTTTCTTGACTTATCTTCTGTAGGAACATGTGGAACGTCTGGCGCACCGTCTTGGAGGAGAATGAGAAGCTGGCTCGCGCCAGGTTGGCGGCAGTGGAGGTGTTCCAGCAGCAAATAGCCGACGAGGCTAAGTTCTTGCGGCAACATAAACTCAATGTCGCTAAAAAGGTATGGAATAACAAATATTATTTTTAGTTTGAGTGTGTGTGTGTGTGTGAGTAGATTTATTATATACTTATTTATTGCTTATATTATGATAATGATATCCAATATCACTTGTGATCAAAAAATACGATTTAGTATTTTCACACTCTAATGTCTATAACAACAGATTTAAACTTGACATAATTCAGTTTTTCAAGATAGCGACCCTATTTTCTAGATGTTTGTTGAAAACAAAATATCAAAACATTACTAAAGTACTGCAATTTTAACTGTACTAAAGTAATCCAATGCAAAGAAAAGAAAAATATCTTAAAATTTAAAATTTATCTGTCCTCTCTATGTTTTGTGCCACATATACCTACCTACGCGTTCTTGTCATTTAATGTAATGTAACATATTTAACTAACAGAAAAAAATTAAATGAAATACTCCATTAGGTATATTGACCGATCCATTTTGTTTTTTAAATTCATTAAAGTTTGCAAAAAGCTTGTGCTTACAGCGTTTTTTGATCACTAGTGTATTTAAGATAATTTTCCCTACTATCGATGTACTGTGGATGAATATAAATGACATGCGTACTTTGTGATAAAACATCAATTAAAAATGTCCATCGACTCAGGAATTTCAAGTAATTTGTTCCGAGAATTTAATTATTTATCATTAGGGAGTCGGCTACGCGTCAGGGCCGTTTCGCAAAGAATTTAGTTTATAGCATGTACCTTAAATGTAGTCTAAACTACTAATACTTACTTGAAATAAAACTATTGGAACTGACGACTACGATGTTGACATTGACCTCTAAAGTAATTAAAAGTAAATATTTCTAAACTATGTAGGTAGCCAATGCGCGATGGCTTGAAATATTAACATTTCACATACGTTGGTGTTACTGACGCAGATAATTAGACTCTTCATTTGACTAATATAAAGGGAAAACAGGGCAAACTACTAATCATGGTTTTAATTCTAAGGTAGCCTTAGAAAGGAAATATTATAGAGTTACCTCACCACCAAAATCCACGCAAACGCGCCTTCCACAAGCTCAAGATAGTAAGGCAAAGGCAGTAAGATCAACCAAATTTTTTGACCGAAATACACACCGATAAAACCCAATTCTGTACGTCGGCCTTTAGTAGTCCAATGTCTGATAGCAAATGGCAACAGACTGACAGCTACAACTTTACCGTGACGGTCAGCTCTCGCTAATACTGCGACATGTAATCCTACGCCTGTTTCCGATTCGCTAAAAATATAGCCGTAAGGCAACCACGGCTAGAGCGGTGAACAACAACGGAACGGTGACAAGGACTAAGGGACCGTCTCCACGGGCGAGAGAATCGCGGCCATTCCGCTTTGCTATCGTCGGGTAGTCTCCACGAAAGAGTGATTCTTTCTGCCTCACTCCGCCAGCGTATCGTCACGACTCGTAACGGAATCGCCGCGTATCGGCGACGATGATCTTCACTTTTTCAAGGCGGGACGCCTGCCTTTGACAGCGCGATCGTTGCGAGAGCTCGGCGCTCTTACGGCGGCAAGATACGTGGACGTTTCTCCCGGACTCGTCTCAACGCCGTGATAAAATCGCCGTGTGGAGTGGAGACACGTTCTAAGAGAGTGTATAGAAATAGGTGGCACCACGATAGTATCGCCGCGATTCTCTCGTTCCTAGAGACGGTCCCTAGTGTATATATACAAAAGAATATAAATAGGTACCTACTGAAATGCTTATTTTCAACAATTAACATTATTGATATTAAAAAGCCTCCTCCTTATCAATAAATACTTGACGAGCGTTAAATTAGTAAAAAGTTGTAATTGAACATAGTTTTACGATATGTGTGTGTCAAGTTATGTTATACTGCCATTATGCTTAGTTACATGACATAGAGGACTGCCAGCGGTTTAAGCTGTGATGGCAGATTTATAACTCAATGTCTATTTTGACGACCTAATATAAAAAACGATAAATGAGAGGTAAATCGGACCTGAATCAATTAGGGGCGAGTTGATAGAACAATACAAGTATTATTGGGTTAGATAGTCGTATGTTTTCCCAGTCGAAACTGTTGTTTTTGTTACAATTATTCTATATTTGTTGTTACTGACTTTTTGAGAAGAAATCTATTCTTCTCAAAACAACAAAAACTTCGATAAAGCTTCTGTTTACTGCTTTCTGTAACATGTACTACAAAAAGGTGCTATTCTAATTTGTCAATTTTGTTTGGTTACAGTAGCCCAATAGATATCTATTACTGTATGGTCGAACATTATATCAAAGCAGCTACGATCCGACGTGACTTGAGTAAATTGGAGTTCGATCAGCTCGTTAATAACCAGGCCACCTACAATATGTAAAGGCAATCTCCATATTCAATGTGTTCATTACAGTTTCCTACCAACCCTAAGTAAAAAGGTCAAAGTTATGTTCAACTTAAATTAACTTACCTTTACGTTGGCTAACTGACGTACGAGTGACAGAGAACACGAGCAACACGCAAAACGAAAGCGAAAAAGGTTTTATCACAATATGTCATTTAGACACTGGGTTTTACCCGCGATATTGCCCCCACATACATCGCATTAAAAATAGTATATACCTTCCTCAAGCTTCAAGCTACCTCCACACCAAATTTCATCTAAATCGACTGAATACCTTCTGAAATTAGCTCGTTCAAAGAACACCTCAGATTTATTAAGTAAAAGTTGATACAACAGCCATTGAAGACATAGAACACAGTGAATTAAAATATCTGTTATTTCTGCTATATCAAAATATAACCTGTTGGTCTGGTGGTTTGTGGCCCTGACTGCTAAGCCAAAGGTCGTGGGTTCGATGCTCACCCAGGATAAAACTTTATGTGATGAGTACGATAGTTTATTCTGTGTCTGGGTGTAATTTATCTATAATATGACAATTGTCGCATCGGCCGCTTGCGTCAACCGCACGTCTTCAACGGTGCGCAGCCGCGAACCACGGAAATAACCCCTAAATAAAAAAGCCGTCGGTGCCCGTAGTAACACGTTTATTAACATGAAAAAATCATAATTATCCGATCTAAACTTTGTGTAATAAATATTTGTCAGTGCTCTTGATCATTAAAATCAATACAAAATACGCATTTCATTTAGAATCATCATCATCGAATCCTCCGCACCTAGAATTCTATACAACTATTGTACAGAGTTTTGACAACGAGAGGAACATTAATAGGAAAGCGCATTGCACCTTATCACACTCTTAAGATAAGGTGGTAACGCTTTCCGACACATCTACATTTAAATATAATCATAATCAGGGTAGACAACAATATTTCTATAGAATACTAAATTTATTATTGATCCGACAATATGTAGACAAAGCTTTCAAGTTATTGTATAATATTATATAATATCTATATGCTTAGATGTTTGGTTTGTTATTGTATGTTAAACCTCTGAATTCTGAGATTCTCTACGATCAATGTAAAGAATTTTCCCCACGAGAGGTAAATCATGAGGAATGGCAGTTTTCCATCCTGGCGTATTGACCAAGATGGTTATTACATTTCCGACAACTAATTAATACTAATATTATAAAGCTGAAGAGTTTGTTTGTTTGAACGCGGTTATATTACATCACGCTACGACCAATAGTAGCGGAGCAGCAATGAGAAATGTAGCAAAAACGGGGACAATTTACGCATACGATGTTGCACGGGACAGCTATTGAATTATATTAAGACAATGCCAGCATGTCAAGGGTGCAGCTAAGCTTGCTCCTGTCGTGTATTTCTTTGGGCTAGGTTGTTATGATACAATTGCCCTGGTTGCTTTACAGTATTGAACGTAAATAACCTATTTGCCATTCGTAATATTCTGTATTGTTTTATGCTGGTGGTTCCAATTGTACTTAATGATAATACCTACTTAATAACTTTTGGGTAGGTACATACCTACCTACCCTAAATGTAAAAAATAGTATTTTGTACCGTGAGAACGCTGTTTTCTGTCTACTATTACAAGAAATAATATTCGCCTAACAATCCTCATATTTTCGGTTTAAAAGTAGTACAATTTGCATTACTAAAATCTCTATCTAAATCACATTGAATCAACTAAACCAAACAGCCGCACAAAAATTATAAGATCTATGATGCCTGTGTTAATTTAGGATGAACAGTTAATGATACATTACCAAATTATACGATTTATATTAATGAGTTGAATTAATTTAAAGCTTAGTGTATACTCAATTGCCTATTAAAATTTAACTGGTTTACACGCTTATCACAGATCTAATATTATATATTTTCTGCAAACAGTGCACAGACTCCTTAGCCCAAGCTCATAAGGAACTCCAGCTGACAGTCCTGGATGTAGACAAAACTAAGAAGCTGTACTTCGATGAAGAGCACACCGCCCATGATGTCAGGGACAAGGCAAAAGACATCGAAGAAAAGTAAGACGATTTTTCTTGATTATTCAATTACCCACACAGCACTTTTCATTTAACATCTTTCTCTTCTTTTTCTCGTTGAAGTTATCTACGTAGTTATTGTAAGTTTAGTCAGACATCGGATTTTGCTTACAATTTAACTCAGCATGTTGCGCATCATTGATAACTCAGCAAATGTGGCATTTTGCGAGTTGTGACGAACACAGTTTATGTTTAACAACAAAAGTTTAATTCTAATATAGTTGTAATCTTCAAAGAAAGAATAAACTTTTCTCTCATCCTAGAAAATATATTTGTTGACTTTAATATGCTAAGTTTATTTGCATTCAAGCATTCTACGGGAATATGTGAATGCTTTATGAAGAGTTACCTAATAAACATCCTTTTATAACCACAATGTCACAATGCTTTTAGTAAACACACAATGCCACGATGGACTCGAACGAGTGTTTCAGTTCATCAAATTATATTATTGAAGATAAAAGAGAATCTCTCTTTGTAAAGGAAATATAGCTAATGAATTCTGAATGAGACAAAGGTATTTAAACAGCAAACAGAAATACTTTATTTTCCAGAATACTTTCACGTAACGTTTTCTGACAATGGTATTAAAGGGGAAACAAAAGACTAACTAGACACAATGTTGCCAACACAAATATTACATTGTACAATTAACTTAATTGTAATAAAAATGATGCAAAATTCTGCAAGCAAATTTAAATAAAGGAACGAGTGTGGTGACATGTTCCTTTGTTTAAATATCTTTAATATTTAGTACCAGATTGCATAAACTTTTCTCCGCTTTCCATGCACATCAAGACATTTCAGAAAGAAAACTGTAATAAGATCCGATAACTCATGCATGAAACAAACAAATTTGCAGTCTAAACACATGCAGAAGGTGCTTGTAATTCATGCCAGTGGCGGACTTCAGGTGAAAGGGGGCTCGAGCGAGTGTAGGTGTGGGCTTTTAGTAAAACACAAAACACAAAATACCACAAACCAAAATCCTATATCGCACCTAACCGATCGCTTGAACGGCTTAACAAGGCACGGATTGGTGCTAGATTTCTCGAAAACGGTCACAAGACGACAGTGGAGGAGGGTCCACAGAACACTATTATTTTCGGTTTCCCTTTGGATCCTAGTGACTTAATATTAAAGGTATAAAGAACCGTGACCAGCTTGACATTCTTTTGTATCGAACCTTTTCACTTTAACAGATCTTAAAATCTCGTCTATGAGGCGAAGGGTTAAAATTGATCTAAATCTCAAGAGATTTAGATCAATTTTAACCCTCCGCGTCATAGACGAGGATAGGCAACTCTATCAATATCCGGTAACGCTGCTTTATATCGCTGATATCTCGACCTGCTCTGATATAGATACTGTTGAAAGAACCTACATATAAACGATCTTTAGTAGACCACACTTGCGCTGGTCAACTTGAATATAACCCTGATTAATAATTAAATATTTGTCAAGGTTGTACGGTATGGTCCACCGTATATAATATTATGATAACAGAGTGTCGTGATATCGATTGCAATGCAATGACCTTCCCAATGCGCCACTCCAGTTGGATTGTGGCCAATATGTCCAAAAATGCGTCCAGAATATGTTGTAATCTCATATAGAAATAATGAGTAGCACAACATCACAAACTACTGCTTAATTGTATTTCTAATAAATTATTGCTGAGTTAAATATGAAAGCTCGCCATTGTCAAAAGATACCGAGAGTACAACGCACACGACAGCAACGCGCATATAGAAATGGTTCGCAAATACGGAACCTCCTGACGCCTTTTGAACAAAATGATCTGAAGTGTTCCGTTGTCTGTAAACGATGGCTATGCGTTGTTTCAGTAAATATTATATAGCACACATCCACAGGAGGACTCGTATACTTTTGCTTCAAGAGGGAATAGAGTGAAGTGGCACAAACTATTCCAGTCAGCTCCATTTAGGCTCCTCCGTCTCCCAGGATCTGCAATTGTCACGTTATACTAATTTTCCAAATTAATAAATTGTTGTATTTACAGGCTCAAGAAGAAGAAGGGCTCGTTCTTCCAATCCATCACGTCGCTACAGAAGAACAGCGCCAAGGTATCCTCACGCCGAGACCAGCTCGAGGAGAAGTCCACTGGAGCCAGGAACGACTACCTGCTCAGTATTGCTGCGGCCAACGCCCACCAAGTATGTTCTCGTTATCTAGAACTTGTACCATTTTATAATTTTGTTGAAACATTTATCAATCTACACACAATAATTTAAACCTCTATTAAACGATTCTTTTTAAAGATTATAAAGGGAATTCAACATACTGGAGGGACAGCAAAAAATAACACCGCAGATTTGAAAATATGAGAACGCGAGGTTCCCACAATTCTTAGTAAATCCAGAAATGTCTTGATACCTCTGTGACTAAGAGTTCTTTACCATCTATGTAAAGATCTTTGCAAACTGAGGAACATAATCCAGAAATTCTTGCCTACAGCTCATTAAATAGTAACAAGAGGCAAATTTCTAACAATCAATGTACCTAACCAGAGAACGTTGATACCTACTAGAGTACCTAACCTTATGTGATTCGTGCCGCATCTTATTGCAAGATTTCGCTTATGGAAATGTCCATCAGCGGCATGGGTAGGTAATCTTGCAATATTAAGATGCTTCTCGACCCTAATGTAGTTAGAGTTAACCTCTCTAACCTTTATCATACAATATATTGATAAACATCGGTATAAATGTACCGTGTAAGATACCGTACACTTCGCCTCCTTCAAATCATGTAATCGAGGCTGGGTAATCTAATATCAGGTGAACTCCTCAAAAATCAACGGCCTTGTATCGCAAAACGCAATATCTTGTAAACAAAAATCAGCAGTTTGGAATATGCTATTGTAACCTAAATCAATTACCAGCCAATACACTAAAAAGTGAGATATAAAATCTTTTTTGGTGCCAGGAAATGTAGTTTTATGTTTTAGGCACCAACTTCAAATTATTTATTTATTTTTTGTTGTTGTACCTTTATTGTTTTTTGCTTTTTAGTTACGTTATGTTTATTTTTGGAGTTTTTCTTATAATACAAGTTTTCTTACAAATGCTTGTATTATAACCATGCCTAAATTTTAGTAATTCTTCGTTTACCAGAACCGGTATTTTCTGGTGGAACTGCAAACATGCATGCAATCCATGGAGTCGGCGGTGTACGAGAAAGTGTCGGAGTACCTGACGTTGATGGGCCGCACTGAGCTGCTGACCTGCTCAGCCACACAGCACTCTTTCGGCAAGATCCGCGACCAGGCACAACAGCTCACCAGGGAATACAACCTGCAATGCGTCTATCTCTATTACCCCGTGTTGAAGCAACACATCCAGGTAAGATGTTTGAAAAATAAAATAGTCCTTCATTCTTGCGTTAGAAGCAGACTCATGATGGTGCCGTGGGAGTTCGTACAACGGTTGTATTTGGGTTCGATTGTCGCAGGGGACATAACTTAGTCTAATTTATAGATATTTGTTTTGAGTCTTGGTGTGTTTGTTTCCGTTAATAGTATGTTTGTGAAGGCCTTCACAATACATTGTTGGTACCTTAGAGCGGTAGTTAACAAAAAAATAGATGACATTGTCGTCTTTTCTTAACTCTCAGAGTAACACCTCACGATATATCAAACGCGTCGGAGCATGATCACTCTAGTTATATTTGGTACAAAGACTGTTTGTCACTACTTTAATCTAAGTTTTGATGACAGATCGAGTACCTATATTACAGAAGCACGTAAGGCCTTATGATTTTACAAAGATTTGCAAAATGTAAAGAAAATTGTGCTACATTGTGTTTGCTTTTTACTTTGAAGGATAAAAAAGACAGTTAAAACCGTAACACCTAATTTACCGGGTCATATCGGATTTCCATCTTATCGAATTAAGAGAGTGAGAGACTAGGGAATGCATTTTTGTCTACGCATTCAATATAGTTGTAACAATAGCCCCCTGATCGAAACCGGTTAGAAGGTTATTGTTAATATTACATACAGAGGAGTCAACGCCCGTTTGTACAAGAATTGCGGCCCCCGGTTTCCCTTTGACTTCTCAAATCGCAGTCCCTGGCTTTAGGAGTGACTTGTGAAGTCACATATCCAGATCCAGCTGTTTAAGCGCGAAAACGTATCAGACAAAGTAACTTTTTTTTATTTTACTAGATAGAGTTTGGATTTTATAATTTTGTACGTTACTTATTTTTGTCTTGTTAAATGAAATCTTCCTCTGCACAGTACGAATTCGAGGCGTGTGACAATGATCCCATCGATGTGGTGACCATCGAGCACGAATCTGTAGCCCAGACCCTGGCGGGCGAGGCCCGGCGCTGGGCCACCCGTGTGGTGAGGGAGACTGCGTTGGTCCGAGACGCTACTCGGAAGCTACACCTGTACCAAGCTATGCGCGACGCTGGACAAAAGGTATAGTATTAATCCTACAAATTCTTAGCCTATAGTTTTTCTTCTACTTCTTTTTATTTTCCACATGATGATAGCCCGGGGAGCAAATAAAAGAGACGCTGGACAAATGGTATAGTATTAATCCTACAAATTCTTAACCGGTAGTTTTTCTTCTACTTCTTTTTATTTTCCACATGATAATAGCCTGGGGAGCAAATAAAATAGGAAGTAGCTGTCATATCGAAGACTCTATTGACAGAGATAAATGGAAGCATCTACCAGAGCACATCTCGATTCATGATGATGATAATCTAGCATTTTTTTCAGCTAATAACTGCCAATGACTTTAGATTGGCCTGTTGGTCTAATGTTTAGTGACTCTGACTGCTTAGCCAGAGGTCGTGGGTTCAATCCCCGGAATCGGATCAATCTCACTCGATTTCATGTGTATACAAGGTGTACCAGAAAGGTGTGGTCATATTCAAGGGTTGGTATGTGCCCATGATACTCATTGTACATAGGTACCTAATTTTACGAAAATCGGAGTATATTATTTTTCATTCGTTTATTTATTAATGAAAAAGTTATTAATTAAAAAAAGTATGACTTAATAAGTTCTATACCATAATAATCCAATCGAATTTTGTACCAGGGGAGGTAAAATTCTTATGCCATACGCCTTTCACTATTGAATTTTGACAAAAAGAATATGCTATAACTATGTAATAATAATGCAACCAGCTATGGCACCATGATAGCTGAAATCCGCTGCTGAAATTTGACTAAAAACTAGCTAAATAACACATTTATAGATTAAATGAGTCATTCTGAGAGCTGACTTTAAAGAAAATAAAATACGAAGGCCTTCCTCGATACGTACTGACAAGTAAATTAACCCTTACCAAGGCAAAACGAAACTCCATAAAGAATTCAATTCGAGGTTGCCAGTAATACGTCTATGTATCTAAAAATATAAAATCACTTTTCCTGACTAACTGACTGACTGATTCATCAACGCAGAGCCTAAACCGCTGGGGCTACAAACCTAAAATTTTGGCAGTTAATGCCTTTTATACTTTAGACATCAATTAATAAAGGTTTTTAGAAATTCGTCCCCTAAGGGGTTAAAATAGGGGTTACAAGTTTGTATGAAACTCCGTCAGTTTAGAAGTAAGATCGGTAAAATTGTGTATTTAGCTTTATGGTTTAAAATAAACAATTTCGTGTTTTAGCGTTTTTGGAAAATCAACACCTTAGGGAGTATAAAAGGGGTTGCAAGTTTGTATGAAACGCCGTCACTTTTTAAGTTAATTTATTAAATTTTGTATTTGGCTACTTTAAAATAAAGAAAAAAGCGTTTCTAGAAATTCAAACTCTAAAGAGGTTAAATAGACGTTGCAAGTTTGTATGACACTCCATCAGTTTTAAAGTAAGATCTGTGAAATATCGTACCTGGACTTATTGGTTTAAAATAAAAAAATACACGTTTCAGCGTGTTTTAAAAAAACGAACATACCTCTTAACTGAATAAAGCCATCCACGCGGGCGAGGCCACGTTCAAAGCCGCGGCGACAGCTAGTTTTTGAATTATAAATCAAAGCGGTTGCAAGTAGTAGCAAGGGCTTCGCTGCACTCGTCACTGTCCGCCCTTGGGCACCACTGGTTGCCACATTTCGATCCGGTCTATCACTTAGCACGCCACATTATTAAAGCTACGGTTTTGACTCTCAAATATTTTTTTAAAACTTTATTTAAATTTTTTTTTTTTTTGAAAACTTTGTTTAAAAAGCAATGGGATCTTCTATATCAGCTTTATTTGCTTATTGCAGGGGTCTGGTGAGTCTTCATCAGTAGTTGTATTTTTAGAAATAAAAATTAAATGCTTAATTATAAATTGTATAAAGTTCGTCTTCGAAAAATTGCGAGTCGGAACCCAGTTCTTACGAATAATACCCAAAAATTCAAACTCTTTTATTGGTCTGATAGAAAATGTAAGCTTTTATTGTTTTTTTTTTCGACTGCCTTAGAAGAATTTATTTGGCACCATGTACTGCCCAAACGGTTAGACGAATTTCACTTTGTGAAATATCTTTGGATGAGCCTCAATTAAGATACATTCGGATTTTTGATTTTTTTTTTTTTTTTACCGAGGGTTTAATAATAAAGTCAACCGTAAACATCTGCTCCTAGGTGGACCCCAACGACCCCAATGGTCCTGAACTGGAGGTTCGCTTGGACGATCTTCGCTCTAGCATCCGACGATCTGAAACATCGAAGGCTAAATACGAATCCAGGCTGGAATGCCTCCGTGTGAGTGGTGCCCCAGTTGAGGAGTGGTTAAAAGAGATCGACCTCCTTGCTGTGCAAGATACTTCACTTCCTCGAAGCAGCAGTCTACTTAGCGTGCGCACCGACGCTTCAGGGGCCGCGGTTAGTACCTACTCTTAAACTACACTTTTCAGGTAGCGTCTTGAAATAAAGTTTTTATTTAATTTGGGGAAATATGGATGATGACAATGATAATTATATTAATACTATAATAGAAAGAAGTAACATTAAAAATAAATTAATAACTACGGGATTTTTAAAATAATGTCATCAATCTGTCTGTCTATCTAAATTTCAAGGCGTCAAGTCGAATCAACTCAAGAAATGGACACGTAATGCGTCCCGTTAATAATTATGTTTTTTGTATTAAGTTTCTTATATGTTTCGAATCCGACTCATTATACTACCGATGTGAACACACTCCTAACACAAGCCATTGAGCTTAGCTGGAGGGGTTGACAGGATTGCTTGTAATGTGGGCCCCACATTTTTTTTTAAAGGTTTACCTACAATTGTTACACTTGTTTCTTAACAGATAGTACGAGTACATGCAAAGTAAAAAATACCGTGTGTACTGAACAGCTTCCCTAGAAGTAAATACATTTTTAAATTTTATGTTATTAAAAACATTGAAATATGTCCATTTAAAAACACACATTGCTAGTTATCTATTTAAAAAAATACAGAAACGTTCAAGAATAAAACTAGATTGTAATAAAATCAGGAACGCGTCGGCGGTTTGCTTTTCATTGAAAGGAGTATAGCGTTGGAGGATGGAGTTTTGAAATAATTAGTTGTAAAATTTTATTGCCTTGTTTTTTTTTCTAGCTTTTACTTTTACAAACAATAAACATTAAAATACTCTTATAAATATATTTTTAGAAAGAAATGACTTTTGAATTTGGTTCAAACTAACAAAGCCGAGGTAAAGAACAGCTCCATTTAGTCTAAGTAGTGAGACTATAAAGAACATCTCAACCGCTAGACTCCTACCGCTATGTGTAGAATTCAAAATGTTGGGATAACAAATTCTGACATAATTATTCCGTATCAGGACCAGCCGAGTTCCGATTCGTACTATGACAGCGATAACACAGAGGGTGAGGCGGCGTCTGCCGCAGCCATGCCTTCCACTAGCCATCAGCGCACCACGTCCGGCTCACAATGCGAAGACGAACATGATGATGATGTCGACGGTACGTACACACATATACCAGGCACCTTCACGAGTTGAACTCAACTTTTATGGAAAACATGTAGGGTAGAACGCAGCACAAAGATTCAATTTACGAGTAGCAATATTGCTTCGTTACTATTTAACTATAAGTGTTTCTAAAATACCAATGAGTAGCGTGGTTCTTTCTTTAAACAGAAATACTAAAGAATATTATCAGTTAATGAGTATTTTCCTGATATCAAGATTTAAATAGGAAGTTCCAGTGGACCTTTAAGCCGCGCTGTAGACATAAAAGAGACCTGGGATTTTATAAAAGGGCCAGTATGAATAATTAACAGACTGAAGTTTTCAACTTCAATGTGCCAATTATTAAATAATTAAATAAAATAAGTAAAATGAAATTCAATTTTATCAATAGGTACCTACTTTATCTTTTATACGAAAAATCAACTGTTTGTTACATTTATCCTTATTATTGATCACATTTGTCACTAACTGTTTTAGCGTCGAAGCACTTTGTTTGTTTCTTGTTCTGTACTCAATTCCAACGACATTACTCCTTTTTCCGGCTATCTGTTAATATATTAGATAGCTTTTTTCATGTAATGCCACATTCTAAAATAGCACATGTATGGGGCTAAAAGGTCCTTTTAGCCCCTTACATTTATCCCAACTATCCGTAAGGTCAGTTTTTTTTGTTGCACAAAAATCTAATCTATGCATTAACAAATTACAAAATTAATGTTCGTAATACCTCATAATAAAATACTTAACTTTGAAAGACTTAAAAAATGTTACCTTTCTGAATTTTTAAGCTATTGCATAGCTTCTATCGCGGGCCTTGAGCGCGGGGACCGAATCCAGAAACTCCGTAACGAAAAAACCTCACGCTCCCCACTCCGACGGGCACAGCGGTGATACTTTTTAGTTTTGCCATCTATCGATGAATAGCAGAACTTTTAATGACTTTTATTTAAATTTAAAAAAAAAAAAAAAATTTTTAAGAAAAAAAAAAATTAAAAACATTGTTTAGTGATAATTTAAAAAAAAAAAATTTTTTTTTCGAAAAAAAATTTTTTTTTTTAATTCCTTTTTTTGTAATTTAAAAATAAAATGAAAGAAAAAAAAATTAAAAACATTGTTTTTTAAAATGAAAATTTTTTTTAGCTATTGCATGGCTTCTATCGCGGGCCTTGAGCGCGGGGACCGAATCCAGAAATTCCGTAACGAAAAAACCTCACGCTCCCCACTCCGACGGGCACAGCGGTGATACTTTTTACTTTTGCCATCTATCAATGAATAGCAGAACTTTTAATGATTTTTTTTTTTATTAAAAAAAAAAACTTTTTAATAACAAAAAAAAAAAAATTATTTAATTGCTTTTTTTAAATTTAAAAAAAAAACAATTTTTTTAAAGAAAAAAAAAATTCAAACATATTTTTTTTTTATTAAAAAAAAACACTTAAAAATATATTTATTTTTTTAATTGCTTTCCTACCTCAGTTCCATCTCACGCCGCCGGTACTCGAAATTTCTGACGGAGCATTATTTTCGGAAATAGCCTATGGTGGACCTTTTTACCCATGGATACCTTCTAACTCCGGTCTACCCTACTTATATAAGTTTACGTTGTCGTCAGGTTTCTAAGCAAACTGCTATTGTTTTTATTTAATAGAAGACTTTTTAGGCAACGGAATTGACTTGACGTTTTCCCGTCGGGCGGCGTTCAAAACCTTCAGGATATAATACATTCGTTTCATTCTATAGATGTCGTGGAGGAAGAGCGTTTGCGTATAGAGCAACTGACCGTTGGCTGGGACGATCCCACCCAAGCGAACTGGGACGAGCCCGAAGCGACTGCCGCCCCCGAGGCCGTGGAGCCACCGGCGGCTCCCTTGTACAAGTGTACCGCTTTGTACTCATACACGGTGAGTCTAACAGACAGGTAACTCTTCGCTCTGATAGCAATCTGCTAAGCATTCTGGGGTTTAAAACGAGCCACAGCCGGGAGCCGCCAAGTTTTACTCCTCCGCAGACTGCAGAAATTGCTGCCCATAACAAAAAACGAAGAATAGAAGTAATTGATCAAAACAAACTCGACGGTTTATGTTTGGTGCTAATGCATGCAAAACGGCTGAACGGATTTAGATAACATTTTGTATGCTTACAATATGCACATAGCCGAAACTTAGTATCTAATAGTATAATAGCCCAATATAAACGCTTTTTGACTTAAGCAACCAATAAAAAAAAATATTAATATCAAAATTTGTGGTAGGCCCAAAACCCCGATGAGCTCTCGATCATTGAGAGCGAACAACTGGAGGTGGTCGGTGAGGGCGACGGGGACGGCTGGCTGCGCGCGCGCAATTACCGCGGCGAGGAGGGGTACGTGCCCCACAACTACCTGGACGTGGAGCGGGAACAGGTACGCCCTGGCCAAGATTGTGAGGGAGCTTTGCGACCTCAATACACCTATTTAGAGCAATACAGCAAATACTTTATTGTCTTAGAAAAACAGATTGCAGTTGTTACTTTTATTAAAGGCTGCGTTTGCGTTTTTATGCGTGTTGTTTTTACTTTGTGACATTCATCCGTGAAAAACTCTAAAACCTTCACAAATACAAAAACTAACACACACATATAAGATAACAAAAGATCACGATCTACATAATCCAGCGCCTTTTAGAAACTTGTGACAAAATTCTACTGTCGGCCGAGAGGCACAGAAATGAATCTTAACATAAAGTTTAAGTACAAGTTTACATAAGTAAAATCACCCCTAGCGCATATACCTTCTCCATTCCGTCGTGGCTAAATGAATCTGGAACTACAAAGCATTTATTCATCTACGAGATTAAGTTAAAGATAAAAAATAGGCTTTTTTGTAGTTCTTCAGTTTCCAATACACATTTTGTGAGAATTTCATTTTTGTTTTTAGGCATCCAGCACCCCGGGCTTGGTCTCCCAAATTTCCTTCTCTTCAGTGGACTATACGGTGGAGGGGGAAGACGCAGACGTGGTACAGTCTCCTGACCAGATCTCAGTGATATCAGCCCCGACTGTGAAGATGGAAGAGGCGAAGGCAGATGAGGCGAAGGCACTGGAGCCTCAACACAATGTCGCGAAATCCCAAGAAGCGCATTTACCAACCTTGGGATATTGCTATGCATTGTATGATTACGACGGTGAAGTGCCCGGTGAAATCAATATGGAGGAAGGACAGGTAGGATTATGTTGTTTTCCTAGACTCAACTTTCGAGTCACTATTCCCCATATCGTAATATTGTTTATTTTAAAAAAGAATCTGTTACCGCATTTTGTTACCTTAAAATTTACTATGCAAATTCCTGGTATAGTCGCTTAAAGGTACTAAGTGAACACGATCTTCGTAATTTGACATGTTTCTGTCAAATCGGAGTGATGTTATGGATTTATACATACGCCATTGATATTTGACTCATTTATGGAGCATAAACTTATGGAAAGTAAACCAAGTAGTGTAGACATGTTTGACATTATTTTTTTTGACCAGATTATTCGCATCGTGTCCCGTCATGCTCATGGCGTGGACGATGGATGGTGGCGCGGCGAGGTCAACGGCTACGTTGGCAACTTTCCCTCACTCATTGTCGAGGAGTGCGATGAGGTGGGAATTATTTTGAATCGGCGTAGAAGGCCCCATAGTCCAATAAATCCAAAGTATTTATAAATCATTTTGTTGGTTACTTTACTGCTACTCTTCTTTTATTTTCCTCTTTATTTCATTTAATAAAATGTAGCTAAGCATAAAAAGAACAAATAAACAGATTTTTTGGCATATTTGTAGATCGTAAAAACCTTGTTTGTTGTGTTTTTTTAATAATCTACAACTTTATTATCTACAACTTTTTAAACTTAGATACGTAATTAAGAAGTTTTTTGTGGATAATAAAACACATTTACTTAGTATTTTTTCTTTACTACCTGCAACTTTTTTTAGATTTATTGCTTTTACTTACTCATCATTTTAAGGCATGTTACAAAACGGCTAAAACACGATCTTGCTAGCAGTCTGCAGTCAGTTAGCACCCAACACACCAGTAACAAAGTAAAACAATCCATAAGGTTTATTTATGCTTAATTGACTGCCTCGCATACGACTGCTGCGCAATAGGTTGTGGGTTCGAGTCCCACACGGAACACCACTTTCTGTGATCTATAAATTCTTATTGCGTATCAAAGTGTACATTGTGAATTTTTTGGGTTCCGTAGCCAAAATGACAAAACGGAACCCTTATAGTTTCGCCATATCCGTTTGTTTGTCCATCTGTCCGTCCGCAGCTTAATTCCGAGACTGATAGTGCTACGAGTATAAGGCTATAATTTTGCATGGATAAGACATATTACGCCGAGTAGGTAGTGAAAGAATAAAATCATGAAAAACATTTTTTTTTAAAACGTTTGGGGTTTGTAAAGACCTTTTTTAGATTCAGGGATCTGTTTGTGAAATATCAAGCTTCAAAGTGCAAATTTTTGTTAGTCATATATTATATTTCGACCTCTTGTCCTTTTGTGTTGACACCAAAGGGACAGGAGGCCTTTGTAGGTAAGATTCTCATGTATATTTATGGTAATTGTAAATCGTTGATGGTTCAGAACGGTGAGCCGCTGAGTGGCGCGGAGGACTGGTCACCCCCAGGGTCTGCTCCTCCGGTCTTCGCATCACCTCCCGGATCCCCGCCCGAACATGAGGACGACCGTAAGCGAACATATATACCTATTCTTTAGTTCTTGGCTTAATGGGGACAACTTTGGTATTTAAAGGAAAATAAACAATTCATGCGAATGCCCAAAATGCATCAAAATTGTAGACTTTTGGACATAAAATTAGAATCTTTTATTTTCAGGATAAAATTACCTATTATTTTTTCTGTTGTATTTTTAAATATCTGCTTCGTTTGTTAGCTGTAGCAGAATTTATACAAGACTACATTTTTTTTATTTTAAAATTGAAGTTATTACAATTTATTACCATAGTATCATCATTATCACTCAGCCGGGTAAAGAGATGATAAATTCAATCGACAATACTGTTGTCATAAGGAAAATAGACGTAACTGATATTTTTTCGAGATAGAGTTATATTCATGTCATTAAACTTGCAGCGGCCAAATATAAATGAGACAATAGACTTGCTTTTTAATCAAAACAGATACTAGGTCGTTTTTATAATTTTCCGACATACTTATTCGGAATCAGCAAAAAAGATGCATCAAAAAAAAAATACCAGTATCTACGGCACGCACACTGTTACCTATATATCAATCTTTGCAGTCAATATTAACTTTTTAATTGAAAAATTATAAAGTAAGTAGATATTGACTGCAAAGCGCGAAAGAGAGAAAAATCCTATATTTTTAACTTTGACAGGTATTGCCCACTAAGTAGCGTTGTCTCTTTCTAGAGAGAGGTCAATTATGTGAGGTTATGGCGCAGTTCTAGTCTCTACGTCAAACCTTAATAATATTTTGACAACATTGACATGTTAGCGTTATTGTTCCTTATTTCGGTTCAAGCAAAATTGAACTTTAAGGTGACGAACAATTTCATTCCGCCACTATACATATCAAATATTTCGATAAAATTTATATACGTCAGTCTCGCTACAACATTACCTAATAGTCAGGTAAAATATTGTAATTGACTTCCACATTAACGTCCACATTAGATACTCGCTAATAAGGTGGTGTCATCTGCATATCAAAAGTTTGCAATTTTGTATACACCAACCGCAACACTATCTGTCACCGAGCTTATAACTCTAGGCTGGCTCTGGGGTGGAACTTGGACTTGCGTAGCAGTCGGATTCACTCCCACTGCGAAACAGAGACAGTCTAGTCAGTCAGTTCTGTAGAAACGTCTTTTTTCTAAAATAAATCAAGCAGTTTCTGTGCAAGAAAACATAAAATGAGTAAATTGATAGTTTAAGGTATAAACAAACGAGAAACAAACAAAGCAGCTTTTATGGTTCCCAAGTAGGTACTAAAATATTTATTATATTTTAAAACGTAATAATACTTTACTGACAAAGAAAATATTTACAATGTATTAAATTGCCGGTAAAGTTCTGCAGCCTGCAATTTGATACGCTATATATATTTTCTAACTAGAAACTATCTATTGTTTATATAATTAAATCGACCTATATTAATTTAAAATTCAACTTAAAGCATAACGAATGCGGCTTGCAATACCTAATTCCGATGGTATGGAATACTTTCTAAATTATTAAAGATGACATGGTTACTTCATTATTATTTATCAATCATAAATTGATGTTATTGAGATGAACCAGCAGTATGTTTAGTAAATTAGATTAATTTTAAAATTAAAAAACAACAAAATGTTAATAATAATGAAACATACAAGTTGTCCCCATTATAAATAATATTTTATAATATTTTTAAAAACACGAAACTCAGTGTGTTCACATAGTGTGAAACGTTAGCTTTGGCTGATTGGGTTAATGGTATCGTGGTTTGGTTCCCAGTGCATGTTCAGCACGGTCGCTAGGTCAGACCCCACTATCACAGTACTTGCATGTTTGCACGAAGTCACTTATAGACCTTTCATCTGTTTGTTCGATAGTTGCAATATTGCCCTTCGGTCCGCCTAGACTTAATTCAAACAGGAAGATATTGCCGGCAAGATCGCAGATGTTATTGACTTTGAGTAGGTATTTTATCTAATGTCAAATATGTTCAATCTCATTCAATCTCAAAACGACTATCAAACAAACAAGGCTATCATACCCCCTACACTGACAAATACCCCTTAAAAATAAATTTTAAATCAGAAACTTCTTCCTACAGATGCATGTAGAATATCTACCTACTAGGTAATATTTTGCAGTTATATTATTTCTTTTTTTATTATTTCTTAATTTCGCAAAGCTACAATTATAAAATAATACCTAACTTTTTTGTTTGGGTGCTTCTTACTGATATTATTAGCTGAACAGTGAACAATCTCTATGTTGACGTTTAATTAGGGTTTGTTCTACATTTAATTTGAACTTGCTATTTTTTTAAAAGTAAAGCCGTTATACTTACTTACTACTACTTACTAATATAACTACATATTGATAAAATATCAATGAAGTCAAATCGAACACAGTATTTAATAGTCCAATTATCTTTTTCTTTGTTCTGACATGTAATGACTCACAATGCACCGAAGCAAATTAAAAACACGAGTTTAACAAAGACAGCACGAATACACGTTTATTACCGTGAAACAACAACGCAGCACTTATAAACGAAAAAGGAATTATTAATGTGTAAAACCGCGAACAGTCAGTTTCTTTTCCCGCAGTTGCTGTTGTCATTATACAATTTTAATGACTAAATGTCTATCACGTAAATATAAAAGCTCTTTGTGTTACCCAAAGCCTAGGTACTTTCAACATAGGCTAGGCATTGTAAAACTCTCTCGGAATTAGCACAAAATGTGATTGTCATTGATTCGTGTTCCTGTTTTATGTATCTAACAATTGGAAAATATTTTAATTAATTATATTGAAACAACAAGATAAAAACTGTTTTTGAACGTCATGTTATCGAATCTTTGACAATCACTGGGAACGTTACCAAACCCAAAAATTGGCTGGAAGGATCGAAATTTGCATGCGAACCGCTACGTTGGTGTTGGCTGAACTATTTGTACCTATGGACGCTGCCAGTGATCCTGAACGACAACAACAATACTAAAGGTGCCGCCCCACCTATGGCCCCGCCACCGCCGCCGCCGGCCGACCTCAATGATTCCATGGATAGCCAGCCTGACTTCAGTTTTAATCTAGAGCTGAGTAAAGATCATCAGGAGCAGTACGGATCTCAATTCGGTGGCGCTGCTCCTGCAGTTACCATCGTAGGTAAGTGCCCGCACCCCCCAACTCGTCAAGGTGACGAATACTTAACAAATCTACAGGTTTTGTCCAGCCCTTGTATTCCTTTTCAATTCGTAACTTACAAGCTAATTTCTTCATCTGTTCCGTTCCCTTCATTATATTTTTGCGTCTATCGTGACCTTGGACATTGTCTTGGACCGTCATGTAACGCCGAATGCATGATATTCCTCCCTCGCGTTTGTGCATTAATGGTACTATCTACGTTACTCATTAGCGATCATAATTATTTTATCATAATAATTACATTAACAAATTAGTGAGTAGTACCTAACTCAAAGATTCGAGATAATAACAATATATTGTTTTCTTGAGCACTGTATAAAATCAAGAATTCTCATGACAAAACACATCTTGCAGAACCCATGAAAGTAAGAAAAACGTAAAGGTATATGAATGATACGTTATAAAATCCCTTTAACTGATAAAATAACTTTCAAAATTCTTCACAAATATATGAACAATCAAAAGCCGTGGCCTGCACTGGCAGACAAGAGCATTTCAGCCTGCGGGGTAGTGGAGGGTGAACACAGAGCCCGTTCTAAGACAGGGCAAGCCGCAAGAGCGGCAAAAATGGAGGGCGGCAAAATAGAGGACGTCCGAGAAAATGCCCTCCGTCCATGAGGATCCCTGCCTTAATTCCCTGGGGGATTTATTTGGATTTTTTATCCATACAGGGCCCTAAGGGATCTATTTGGGTTATTTATAGACAATGATCCCCTAGGGGATCTATTTTTAAGTTTTGAAACTAAACATTAAATATAATATTTTGATATCGATTTCGAAATAAATCCCTTAAAAGAATTTTGAGTATGGGGTAAAATTCATTGACAGATGTGACATTAGAGCTTTACTCCTATTAAGCCTTTTATTTTAAATCACAATTTAAATTTCAATATTTTGTGAGGGCATCAATATCCAAATATATAAATAGAGGATGGAATTGGACGGGAGGATCCTTATTAATCCACCAGAGGATCACACTTGATAAAGGGATCGGCGTGGACAAAAAATCCAAATAAATCCCCCAGAGGACTTAAGACTTAGGGGATCCTAAAGGACGGAGGCGGCAAATGATTTGCACCCACCCTCCCGTCCCGCGAGGTACTTAGGCGGTACCCAGTGAAATGATTTGCTTTCATCTACCCGTTGTACGTGCGAGTCACACTTGACAAGTATTGGAGTGCCAAAATTTGATCTCCCTCCAACCTAAATCCGAGTTGGCTCAGGACCCCGACGCGACGTTGCGGTCATATCAATTAACCGCTGTGTGTGCCTCGCCTAAAGCTAACACTTCAATGAAGAGACCGCCGTTTAATTTCGAACTTAGCTTACAACCGAGCTTATGAATTATAAAACCAAAATGAAGATCAGAGAGCTTACTCTGGGCACACACAAAGTGCGAATTGAAATACCAGATATTAAAGGTTCCTCGTCAGGTCAAATTCGGTCTCTCGTGATTACACACTTGTACAGTAACATCTTTCACTAAAATATTTGTGTTTAGGTATTTGTTATGTTTGTGTTAAATGTTAGTGTTAACTGAATGTGAATTCTTTTCCATGCTTCAGTCGACGAGGTTGTCGGGGATAACAATTGGGACGAGGTTTGAAACTATTATAGAACTACATCTATCCCGTCTCGTACATCTTTACTCGTTCATGTTGCTTGCGTCGCTTCTATAGAGTAGTTCCTTGCTGTTGTTTGTTTACGCCTCTATCCCACCTCTACCTACTTGTAGATTTTATTTAAATCCATTGTCTTGTCTATCAACTGTTAATCAAATTCCATCGGTAGCCCATTATATCATAGCATGTCGCTTCGTGACGCATGTCAACTTTAGGTATGCCTATTTCTCGTTCTATATGAACTAATACATAGCCTTTGAGAGTCTGCAGCTCTATACGTGATAACTAAGAGGCGAATGTTCATAGGACGAGGAGGAGCCGCCGCAGCTGGTGATGCCGGAACCGCCGACAGTTGAGCTGCCGCCGGCGGACGACTGCGGGCTCGGCGTGGCGCAGATAGTGATCACAGCCGCCACGCCCATGATAGAGGAGCCCGAGCAGCCTTTCCCGCCGCCAGAACCCGAGGCCGAACCCGAAGCCGAGACCGAGGCAGAGCCGGAGCCGGAGCAGGAGCCCCCGCAAACCGAGGACAACGAGGACGACGAGTCATCGCTCTCGGAGCAGACGGCGGTGTGCCTGCGGGACTCGGACGAGGGCCCGGCAGATTCCGCGCCGCACCCGCAGTCCAGCTCAACGGCGTCAGAAGGCGAGTCGGTGGCATCAGGCCCACCCACCGCACCGCAGTCGCCGCCCGCCGCGCCGCGCGGCGGGCGCGCCTCCATCCCCGACGAGCTCGAGCCCGCGCAGCTCGCACGTCTCACCGACCTCAAGGAGTCCAACGCTTAAGGCCTACGTGCTGGCCCACATCACTTTACGATGCCGGCCGCACAATACACACTCGTTACATCCTCTACATTAGACCGTTTCTCTGCTATGAATATTTGCGGTGTGCGCTCATTACATTCAGCAGGATTGTTCTACATAACCTTCTACACTATTATCGTTAACAAATGTTTTTATGTGTGTTTTCACACAATTTTCGTTGACACAACTAAGTAGGTACATGTTATCTGTGCGATCTATCTGTATCTCCAGTAGGCATTCGATTGATTATACCTGTATTAGATATAAATGTTTATTTATCTAGCAAAAATTTAATAATATGGATCTGACTAGGTGTTATAAATATTACCTAATATTTATTGATGTTAGTATTTAAATGTGAAATTATTGGTATCATTTAAACCTAAAAGTTCATCGAAGACACATTGGGAATTCTTAATGTAAGAAACGTTTGTTAGAAGATCAGTTAGGCGTAGAGGAACGGTCGGGTCGGAGCATGTAGATTGTTTTGTATATAGCTATTAATACTTATTACTAGTTAAAAGTACAGGAGCACGTTCTAGTACCTGCGTTAGAAGGTATTATAGAGGCGTATGATAGGCCGCCGCCACCGCTCCGTGTCGACTGTCGACCAGCCTATTGCCATATCTGTAGGTATCTACAATAATTGCAACTTTTCCAACAAAAGTGGCATCGGTCGACACGCCAGCGACATATTGCGATGCAACCAAGCTCCCACGCTGAACAACCATAAAGCGTACAACATCGAACTACCAGCACGCTCGTATGAGCGCGCTGGTAGTAGGTACAGGACAGTAGGATTAGGAAGATACAGGGTGCTAACACCCTTTTATTTTGCCCTCACTTCTTTAAACATGTTACAACTAAGACAATCTCGTCTCCTTAGGGATGGTCTGTAAAACTCACACCTACTCATTTTTATACTTCTTAATTTAAATACTTTTTGGTTTAGGTATTTAAGTCTGTTCTCATCCATAACTTTGCTCCTTTAGTCATAATTAAACTGTTTGAGCAGCTACTGATGATTGGGTCTTTCAGTGGTACCTACTAATATCTGCGTCAGACCTAGAGCGTCTTTGCTCCTATGCAACAGGTTAATGTGTATTAAGTTATAGTTATATACGTAGGTATATCAAAATTCCTTGTAATCATCTAAGGTGTGATACACAGACATACTCGCCTACGTTAGATTCTCGCCGTCTACTCGCGCGATAACAGAACATGACAACGCGATAGCATTTTTTTATAATACCGTATGAAGACCCTGTTATCGTTTTAGAAGGTTTAATGTTGACCGACAACTACATGTTCCTTTGAAGGATGGATGAAAGCAGTTACGAATGGCAAATTGTTCAGCCCACGAAGACAGTAACATAGAGATTGTTTTGGATATAGAGAATTTGAATTAAGTACTTTATTAATTAACTAATTATAAACATTAGATACATGTTATAAATATATAAAATAAAATACATTTATTTCAGACTGTGGTCAATATTTTGTTAGTAACAATACATTGACTTAAAGACTATGATAGTATCAAATCCTAGTAACTAAAATTAACTTAATTCATAAATCTGCCACCATCAGGTGCACCGGGAACGAGGACATGCGTTCGTACCCAATGCACCTGAATGGGGCAGTCTGGTTTTTCGGCAATGTCCCCCCGAATAGTGCTCTCCTCACCCTGCTCATAAGCGAGGCGAACCAATCCGTGAGCATACGCGAACATCGCCGATGCACTGCAGCGCCTTGGAAGCCCCAACATCACTCTGAAGGCATTGTTGTATTGTATTCGGAGCACGTTGAAAGCCCGCCACGCTTAGTTAACTCACAGATTGCACGTGTTGTTACCCACAAATTTTGACAGAATGCTTTGAAAAGCGTAATCTTTGCCTCTACACTACAACGTGCAAATCTATGGGCCAACATATTGCAGCGGACCGTCAACGCCCTCCCTTCCCTCTCCATGTCTTTATCATCCTTCAAATCCTCAGTAACCACACGGCCTAGGTATTTGAACTCCTTAACTCTAGTGAGCGCGACACCATTAAGCAGTTCCGGGGGTGCACATAAAACATTTCGACCCCGGGACCTAAATATTAACAACTCACTCTTTTTATCATTATACACGAGTCCGTGTACCTTTGCATAATCTGTACAGTAACCTTCTTAGCGCAGATTGATGTACATAATAGCACCATATCGTCAGCGTAACTGGGACTATTGATAATGTGCCCGTCAATTGAGCAGCCGACACCGGCGCTACTGAGTTCAACAATCCGCTGGTTTATGTACAGGTTAAAAAGCGAAGGTGAAGTCAGTCCACCCTGTCTCACTCCACATTCCAACCCGTATTCATCAAGGATAGTTTGATGGCCACCAGTAGCTAAATAATTTAGACCATCAACTAATTTAGACCACAAGATATCATACTTAACCAAATCAAAAGCCCTGGCGATGTCTAGAAAAGCGGCGTATTCCTATCAGTGTAATACCTAACTGTATGCTTGAGAGACATAATAGCACACAGATAAAAAACATATATGCAATGTAAGTAGAAGTTTTAACATAGTTATGTTATGATACTACTCATTTGAAAAAGTTACTCAATTTTATAGGTTATCAACGTAGTAAGTAATAAATGTTTACTGTTATCCTGCCACCAGAGGCGTTGCGCGCCTAACTTTAATGTGGCTAACTTAATTATTAAACAGACACGATAGGTACAAGACGCGCCGCCTACGAGGTGGCCTTATAGATGTTAGTTGTTTATCGATGTGATTTATGTGTTATTTTAATAAATCAATCATCAATTAAAATAGATTAAATAAAAAAATGTACTTTCTTAATTTATAATATTGTTACGCTATTTTACCCGACTGCAAGGAAGGGTTATTAAATAATATTGCACATGTTTTTTTTTAATCTATAGGTAAACGATTATTAAGTTTGACGGGTTGATAGCGTCTTTTAATTATTTAAATTAAATGAAAGGATTGTAGCACTCTGTACATTTATATCACTGTAACAAAAGAGCACCAGTTATATCGACTGTAACGCTAAGTATCAAGTAAGATACAAATATTACATTATATCTAACTAATGTTAATAAGTGTTGCTTTTTCTTTAGAGAACTGAATTGATATATGTCATAGCTGAGATTATGCGTACAAGTTAATAAATGATACTCACTATAAACTGCTGACACATAGGTGATAAGATAGGCAGGATGACTTGGCGTTCAACGTGATTCGTGACTGTAATCGCGACACGGAGGCGACCTCGTGACATTGGTAACTTTAATGTACAACCTCCACCAAGCGGGCGACCGCGTCCGTCCGACGTCCACAATCTCCAACGCCGCGGGCGTCCGCGTGCATTCGACCGGCTACGGCACCATGCGCGCAGATGTGACAGAGTACCAAGCAAATATGAAACTTATGACTAAGTTAAGAAGTTTGAATTTCCTTTGGCGCAGTGTGAAATACTCTGGCGTCGTCCGATTGGTGGACATCGTACATAACTTTATGGTCGCGACATTCGCCGGCTCACTGTGTGTCACCAGCATTACTTTAAAACCTATGTTTTATTTATCAATTTACTGTTCTAATTGTTACCGTTTTGTATCAATGTACCTTTGAACATATAATAAATATATCTAGACACAAATAAATGGTTGATTGATATTAGATAATAAAATTATGGACCCGAATATCCCATTGTTGATAAATTAATAAGCAACTATCAGCGCCGGATTTAGGGCAGGGCAGACGGGGCTACTGCCCAGGGCCTCTACGAGAGAGGGGCCCCCACACGTTGGAATATAGCAGAGCTTCTAACACTGTTATAACAACTGTACCTATAAACCAGTATACACACTAAACAATTTTGATTTAGGATTTTTTTAATTTTTGGAAAATAATGAGGTATTCGTTGACCCAAGCCTCCACATTCCTAAATTCGGCCTTGGTAAGTACTGAGTAAGTTTAAATAAATTGAAATGTTTATTATTTAATAGGTAGGGATAGTTAGTAGATTAACGTCTGCTGAACGATGATGTGGACTACAAAATTGCTTAACCGATTTCTCTCTATTTACCGATTATTCTCCAATACCTTGATAGATGGTAACGTTAAATAAGTCGATGACCCAAGTTCAAAATCAATGATAGCTCTGCTTGCTACTTTAAGGTTCGTGGAAGTAACTAAGTAAGTATCCTTGGCTAAGACTAGGGCTTCAACAAATCTCCGTAACCTAAGCCCATGAGGTTGCCATATGCCATATATCTATCTACTTACCAACATGAAATGCAACTTCAAACCTGTGCCTCCTGTGATAAGTGATACAAGTAAAATATCAACACTTTACAGGAAAATTAAAAGTGGTCTATGTTATTCCATTGTGCATTAAAAATGTTGTGGTAAATATTATTGTTTTAAAGCACTCCTTGAAAACATGCGAGCTGTACTTTTTAAAATTACTAATACATTCTAAAATGACGTGATTTATTAATTTATTATACAAATACAGTCACAACCTACATTATGTTGCACCTAAAAGGTGTCTTCGTGTAAATTTAAATAAAAGTAAAAATATGTAATAACTCATAAGCATACATATGTTCCTAAAGCAACACTGCCTCTGTGGCGCAGTGGGAGTGTGTCCGACTGCTACGCAAGAGGTCGTGGGTTCGATTCCCACACGAGACACCACTTTGTGTGATCCACAAATTGTTGTTCCGAGTCTAGGTGTACTTTGTGTCCGTGATTTGTATGTTTGTAAAGTCCCCCGTGACACAGGGCTTGTACCCTAATGCGGGAGTTGTATTTAAATATATATATATACATATATATATATATATATATATATAAAGAGGTTACAACTTTAAATATACCTATATGCACGATATTTTTGCGAAAATCCTTCCAGTTATACCTATCACTTTGTACAAAACTATCTTCGAAACTATAGTAGATAAAAGAACGTGAATATAGACCAAAAAAAAACAGTTTTATATGTAAGAATCTCAAAAAGGGCTCGACTTAATCATTCTTCACAGAAGGCACAGTTACTACTATTGTTATAAAATATATAATAATTTCACATAATCTCAGCATATCTGACATATGTATAACTAGATTAATAGAAAGAATTAGTATCTATTCAAATATTTATACCTACAATTATAGAGTACCTATTGTAACTAATATACAAGGATACGAGCGATGGTACCGTATGCAATGTCAAAATAATGTAAAAAAAAAACTAAAAAAGAAATAAGTGAAATAAAAACGCATTTGTTATTCGAAAGTAGGTACTAGTGGTCAAAATTAAGTTAGGTAGGTACACAAATAATTTAAGAGATATTATGAGTTTAATTTTTAATTAAAAGTAAGTTCGTGTTGATGTAGAATGTTATAACCAGCGCCACACTGCCGAAAAAAAATAATTAATATGATGTATAATAAAGTCTATGTTGTATACAACAAAAAGGCTAAGTTTCAATCGGTAGAATTGTTTGCGTTGAATTTATATCTAGGTAGTAGAAAATAGTCGACAATCTGTGGTCTCAAAATACTAAGAGTATAGAAACGTTCATATTTATATACTTCGGTCGGGAAACGTATACACAGACATTGTTCACAAACACGAACTCTCGGAACACCTCAGTAACAAAGTGGTCCGAGATCCCGTGACCATGAACGATGTGTATGTGTGCATTGCTCGAACGCGTTTGTATGAAGCTTTCCTGCTACTACTGTATTTTGCTGCTAGTGTTATAATTAATTTTAACATTTTTTTTTTCGAGTGTAAGTAATATAAGGTTTTAAATGACATTTTTAACTTAAACGTCACTGAGGAGGCAAGCTCTCTTTTACAATTTGTAACATTTAATAACAACATAACACATAAAGATGCTTCTTAAACTCTTAATTCGGTACTTTTTTTGTCTAGTACTTTGTAAGATCAAGTTCCTTAAAGGCAGAATTGCATACGGTACGTAGTAATGTAAGTAAAAAATGTAAAGGTTTATAGTACATTAGCGGCTGATGTATGGTCGCAGGTTCGATGTATGATTGCTTTAATGTTCCCCCATTGCCTTTTCGACCTGCAATATACTTTCTAAAATTTGGGTGTGTTTTTATTTTACAAATTCCTACCTATTCCTTGCATGACAACCAGAGCGATACAGGTACCCCGTTTGACTCCACCGATTGTATGGTACGTTATCTACTACTTTTAGAGCTTCTGGCCATCAGTTATTTAGTTCACAAACTGAATTTATTTCTTTGCAGGTGCACAATGATAGCTTAGGCCAACGACCATTTAGGCCAAACACAATTAGGTTCAACATGTAACAAAAAGGTGTGGTCAAATTCAAGCATTGTTACTTGTTAGGTATCTGACAAAATAAAATGTGCCGAAAGAAAGACAAAGCGTTTATATGAAGAAACACTGATTATGATTTCACGTCTTAGCTTACCCACTGTGTCTTCTCTAGTTACCATTTCTCCAGCTAGGGGGCGCTCTTACTTTTTTTTGTCTGTGGCGCGGCTCTTGGACTGCGCCATAGCCTCACAAAATTGACCACCTCTAAAAAGAGACAACGCTACTTTGTGGACAATACCTGTCAAAGGCCGCACGAGGTTTTTCTCTCTTTCAAGCTTTGCTTGAAAATTGAAAGGGATGGCGCAGTCCTGGTCTATACGTCAATTGATCTTGACCATCTCTTGACATATGTCATAGTATCTTCAGTCGCCAGCAAGGACCTTGCTCTAACGTGTCGTTCGACCCTAGACTATTTTATCTATCAGTACCCTTAGCAATAACCCAACTATAAGTTCGTTCATTCAACTATAGTAACAGTTACCTACCAAAATTCCTCAAACATCTCAATAAATGTGTGAAATAACTTGTGAATTATGCTGCTATATTGATACGTGTACAAAGGTAATCTAAAATATAAAACCACTTTCATATTTTTGACTTATTCCTGACCGACTGGTGCATCAATGCAGAGCCTAAAACGCTGGAGCTATAAACCTGAAACTTTGGCAATTGATGCCTTATATTATTACCTTAGGCATCCACTAAAAAAGGATTTATGAATATTCATCCCCCAAGGGGGTAAAACAGGGATGGCAAGATTGTATGAAACTCTTTCAGTTTGGAAGTAACATTTATGAATTTTCGTAGGTAATTGGACTTTTAGTTTAAATAAACGTGTCTTAGCGTTTTTCAAAAATCAACCCCTGAAAGGGTAAAATAGGGGATGCACGTTTTTGTGAAACTCCATCACAAGATAGTATAAAACTCCATCAGTTTTGAAATTAGATAAGTAAATTTCGTATTAGGCATTTAATTTAAAATAAAGAAACACGTGCTTCAGCGTTTTTAGAACATTAACCCCCAAGGGGGTAAAATAGGGGTTGCAAGTTTGTATAAAACTCCGTCACTTTTAAGTTACGTATTTTACATCAGCTTGTGTAAGGAGTCTGGTAACGTCGATAGTATAATGGGTAGGATTCAAACCCGCGATCTCAAGATTGCAAGTCTGATACCTTAACCATTTGATTACTGTCGCTAAAAGGGATGACGGGCCTTTGACTCTCAAATACCCCTGGGAATACGAAGATAGACATATGTTCGTGCACTGTATTTATAATTAGGTACAGTCCGCGGAAGATCGACATGGCAATCGGGGTATGGTTAGGTTAGACGGAGGACAAGAAAGAACGAAGAACGACACGTGTCCTACAAACGTGTCAACTAACGGTCGGTCTTTATACCTTATCAACCGTTAACTGTCTGTTAAAATACCTAAGTCTAGTAGTGAAACTGTCTTAACCGTCGAAACCCTAAAAGTTATCTATACAATACAAGCTTTAGCACCAGAGTAACTAAGTACCACGCGCGTCGGAGAGAGGGGGGGTGGCTAATAATTTTACCCAACACCGCCTACGCCTAAGTACCAAGTATGTACCTTGTATTACGAAGGTGACGAAATAAGACTTGACAAGTCAAACTGACAATACAATAACTTATTTCATATCTATCTGATACATAAATTATTTAATATTCAGTTACAATTAATATTTATTATATCCAAATATAATCAATCATAAATTATTTAAGTAATCAAAGTTATTAATATTGCAGCGTGTCGGTAGCGGTTGATAACACGCGCGTAGGGGGGTAGGTGCAAATCATTTGGAGGCACGAGGCCGTGGCCTTTCGCCGACGCCTATCACTGCCAGTGGCTACTACAGTTACCGATTTTAACAGACAGTTAACGCATAACCCCTCCCCCCCCCCCAGAAGGTTGTTTACCGAATTTCTTGTTATTTGCCCATTTAGCAAAGCCTTTAAGCATGTCAGATCAGGCACTGTCGCACCTGACTGAAATCCTGTATGCGATCATGAGTTAACTCGTGTACTAAAAAATAATTCGAGGGCTAAGGGTGTTACGAATAAAACAAAAAATACCATCAACAAGTATATTTAGTCAATTATTTAAATTATATTTTATTAACGCTGTTAATAACTTATACATTCAAACGTTCTAATACTAGACTAGTCACATACCATCATAATTTACATACCATTTATAACAAAAGAGGTACTATGTTATCTTACTAATGGCCACAAACAATAATAAAACCCACAATGCATTGATAAATGGCCTGACTAAAGTCTATCGAAAAATTGGCCCTTTTTATAAAAGTGTAACAGAAACATTTGATAATTCCAAGGGCCATTCGAATACCTCTTACGAAAGCAATAGTTTAGTTATTTTCAACTAAGCAGTGCTCATATCCCTTTCCCCCTATGTAACATAGACATTTGTGTATTGTCACACATTGCATTTACATTATATCTTTTTATTTTACACAAATATTGCTATTGCCATCAAACCCGAGGGCGGTTAGATGGTGATTACCCTTCCTCATGTCATCAAAAATAAAGCCTCTTGTTTAAATAATACTTGAAAGACCTACTAATATTATAAATGCGAAAATTTGGAAGGATGGGTGTTTGTTACTCCGGAACGGCTGAGCGCATATGAATGGAATTTGGAATAGAGTCTTGAATAGCACAGAGGTTCCTTTCTATCCCGGACAATGCCTGAATGTGCGTTGCCCTTCGGTATTATTTCTCACATATTGGGGTTTTTAAGATAAATAACCGTATCATATTAACGGACCAATTATTGCACTTTCTGTTACACGATGTATATGTCATAAGCAATATTACATTTATAACACTCATAAATTCGTTTCTTTATTTCAACCAAAATAAATATTTAATGTCCAATTTAAAGTCTTCAAATACAATCCTAAGACGGTAACATGATGACTTTGTATTAACACAGTATTTATTATGTCAAGTACCTCGATGACCAAGCTTTGCTCGTTATTTTTATTTAAACGACGTTTTTTAAAAATGAATCCTAGATAGATCGATTCATCGCCTCCGAAAACAACTGCATATTAAATTTCATGAAAATTGTTGGAGCCGTTTCTGCCGTAAATCGAATCTGCCTTAAAGGGGGTATTGTTGTGGTCGGCAGTAGCCTGGGTAGTTGAGGTATTCTGTGGTACATACCTCTTGTCGCTTAAGCCATTTGCGATTACATCTTATTTGTAGTTTAGAACTTTTTCTTTGTCACGTTAATTACTTTAAATAACTTTTATTAATTAAGTATTGATAAGTATGTAAGTAACCGATTGAATCAGGCGTAACATGGCGGAAATCCATCTTTAGCAGATTATAAGGGAGGGATCCCACCACCCACCCTCGATCTGTGAATCACCACGATTGAAGTAGTAAGGAAATGCCCTTAATACAACAATCGAAATAGATTGACAGACCGCACTCAAAAAGAGAGACCTGCAACAATAAAAAATAGAGACAGGTACTCTCACCAAGTCGAATGGTGATTCACAGATCGAAGGTGGGTGGTGGGATCCCTCCCTTATTATGTGTAGTATAGAAAATTTACAAAAGTATAAATGTTTAGTTATTATTTATTTTTATTATGTTTATTGTATATTATATAATAATAAGGTATAATCAGCTCGGCGAACCTTGATCCCTATGACAGTTCATACTAGTGACGGGTCGTGTCGATATATCGCAACTTTTTATAGGCAAAGGCGTGACTTGCATTCAGCCACATCGATAAACATGTTTTTAAAATATAATCTACATTACTATAATTATAATGCTTGTTATATTTACAAGTATCCGTGTATTTGTATATGGGGTTGCCAATATTCCGATGCAGAGGTAACATGGTCGGACTGTATAATTTTAATGTGAATTAAAATTTTAGTTATAGCAACACAGATAGTGTTGCTATAACTAAAACTTTATTCTAAATAAGATCTGTCACTACGCTAGTACTGTCAGTTCGCTACGCCAGTACGAGTCTTGTATGCGCCACGTGTTTTGTTGTGTCATCGGAATCCTTTGTTTGTTACTATTGTTGTTTTCTGTTTTTGTTATTGTTGCTGTTTTGTTTTTGTTGGTGTTTCAAAATGCCGAAAAGACTGAGAAAAACTGTACTCAACAGTGAAACGCGGGAGTTTGTTGTACGCTTGCGTGACTATTTTGCTCGCGAACTACAAAATGGCGGACCTTTGTTGCCACTTGACAACGTACGCGACCGTGTTGCTGATGCTTTGGGAATTGGCAAAGCTACCGTTTCCCGAATTACAAAGGAGAAGTTCGGCGAATCGTCGATGGAGGAGAACAAACTATCAACTCCAAAGAAGAAAAAACATAATAGGGCACGACCCGTAACTAACCCCGATGATTTCGACATGGCAGCGATACGAAACCATATTTACGGCTATTATTTTCGAGGTGAACTGCCGACTTGCACAAAATTATTAGCGTCGCTGAAATCGGTTGATTTATTTAAAGGTGGATTCACTTCTCTCAGACAGGTTATAAAAAAATGTGGATTTCGTTATGGGAAGTGTGACAAAAGAAAAGTGATAATGGAGCGGAAGGACATTGGATTGATGAGGTGTGATTTTCTACGACAAATAAAAAACATCGAGAACTGGGACAAGGTGGTTTATCTGGACGAAACGTGGCTCAACGCCAATCACTCAGTCTCCAAAACATGGACAGACGACACAGAGAAATCCTGTACCAAAGCACCAGAAGGCAAGGGCCAGCGTTTGATTATCTGCCACGCTGGCACAGCCAAAGGTTTTGTACCTAACTGCTTGTGGGCCTTCAAATCCGTGAAAACAAGTGATTATCACGAAGAGATGAATTTTGAGAATTTCAAGAAATGGTTCACAAAACTATTAGACAATTTAAACGAGCCCCACTACATTTTAATGGACAACGCCCCATACCACTCTGTGCAAATTAATAAAGCGCCTACCGCGAACAACAATAAAGGCGAAATAATAGAGTGGCTGCAAAACAATGGTGTGGCAGCTAATACTCAAATGCTGAAAAAGGAATTAGTTAGATTGTTGAACCTTCATAAACAGCAAACAAAGAAGAAATATTTCTTGGATGAGATGGCAAAATCAAAAGGGCACACCGTGATTCGGCTACCGCCCTACCACTGCCAATATAATGCAATCGAAATGATATGGGCGCAGATCAAAGGTGGGTTGATTTGTATTTATTTTAACATGTTTTTATTTAGGTCACTGGTGACTGTCTAGTCGGCTAGTACTATTTAAAGTAAATGTACTTACCCCGATCTCGCTCTTTGACTTTGCATCATTTTCAATCTAAACCATTATTGTTTCAGGTTGTGCAGCCAGGCTTAACACCACTCTGCCATTCACAGCTAATAAAATGCTTACGTTGCTACAAGAGGCATGTAGTCAAGTGACTCCGGACAATTGGAGGAAAGTGGTTGAAAAGACGAAAAAACTATGCTTAGATGATTGGAATCGAGACGTGCGATACGACAATATAGTAGACCAGCCGTTTTTAATAAACATAGGAGAAAGCAGCTGCAGTTCGGATTCCGAGTCTGAGACGCAATCGGTGACATCATTGTCAGATTCAGATTAATGTATATTAAAAAATCATAAATAAACCGCTTTTGTTTTATTTGAGTAGGTATATACAATAAATTTGTTAAATCTCCTTTATTTTATTATCGCAAACAACTTAAATGATTATAAATCTGACACTAAGAGCGTAGGTACTCTATTGATGTATTTTGTACACTCGTTTCCATTTTCGATATTTGTTTATCGATACTTTTCCGCACTAGTCGATATCTTCCAAACGGAGTAACTTTTGCAGGACGTCAACGTAAAGTCTGATTGAGATAATTTCTTGTAAGTGTTAATAATTATTATAATTCTAACGGGATATTATTGTAATTGCATATATCTGCCTAAAATTAATAAATATCATTTTTAGACACCGCCAATTCGATTATAATATAACGGTGACGCTACTACAAGGTTGTGTAGTGGGAATAACTGTCAGTGTCATAGGGATCAAGGTTCGCCGAGACTTTTATAGTATGTGTTAGAGATGTATCAAGAAATCTTGACTAAAAATGCATTTCAAATCTAACATTAGTTTATTTACTTTGTTATGGACGACATATTTTTTTCACACTAGATATTTTGTTACAAAATTGTATTTAATGTTTAACGGTCTGGCTACACGCTGCGACTTGCGCAAACAGCTTGTGCAATTAGCACAACCTGTTCCGTGTCTGCAGTCTTACAGCACATGCTTTGACAAACAAGAATAGGAATGGACTGTCAAGTCAAATCAGTCTCTTTTTATGAAATGTCAAAACGGCACGCTCTATAAAAATATGTATGGAATAGCAACCTATGACGTCATAAGTTCCTATCGTCAAATCATTACTTTTAGTATTCGTTTTCATGCTTTTAAATTCAAAAACATGTTAAATTGTAAAATAACATTTACTTTTCTTGTCTACTAATAGCTGATTAGTATGAAATAATTTACTTTTATTGTAGTCAACTACCCAATTTGTGTAAATAATAATGAGCGTGTAGCCGGACCCTAAGGAAACGTTCAGGAAACATCGCTTTACCAAGGAGATTATTTTAATTTGTCATTTCAAAACTCCTTTGTAGCCCTAATCTTAAAAAACAAACCAGACTTCCCCATTTATAAAAATAATATTATGTCTGTTTAAAAAAAAAGTGGAGTACGAATTCGTACATAATAATATAACTTATCTAGCTGCGTAGACTAAATGAAGTCTGAAAAATCTTAAATTGAATTATTTATACAATATTTTCAAATGTTCTATAACCGCTCACAACATAAACACACTGTAGTGTTCTACTTCGACAGTACATAACGTCCAAACTAGGGATGTTACGGAGGTGGTTTTATCGAAACCGAAGTCGGAGTCGGAGTTTTAAAACTTCATTTATCGGAGTCGGAGGTGATGGGAGAAGACAAACATGTTAAAATAAAGCTTAAGAAAATAAGATAAAATAGTACAAAGCATCAAATTCAGTCATATTAAATGGGTGGTAGGTACTCGAACCGGCGATCATAGGGAATCTGTGAGATTTTTTTTCATACCTTTAACATGTAGGTTGAAGGAGTTGCGACCGAACGCTAGGTACTTACCTCCGATTAAAACGTTCGATTTAAAAACTTAAAAGTGTCGGAATCGAAGTCGGAGTCGGAGGTGTAAAATCAATCGGAAGTTCCGACCTTTCGGAGTCGGAATCGAAGCTCCGTAACGTCCCTGGTCCAAACGTCCATGTCGGGAACACAACAGCCCCAACATTTGGTAACCACATCTTTATTATTTCATTAAACAATTCATGAGACGGTATAAAAAATATACAATCACATTTTGATTCTTAAAAACCATGCCATAAGATTCAAAGTAATTAGTCAATAACACATTTACTGCCTCATAAAGCAGTAAATATTTTTTAGAAAATAATAACTATTTGCATTGTAAAATGTGCTAACAAAGACACGAGACGATAGCTAGGTCGATAATCTCCCTGTTATAGCGATGTCCTTATTCCCAAAATACTCAAACCATACTCAACTTTAAGACGTACTCAAATGTACAGTTGGATCAACGTAACTCGGCCGGATTGAAATTAGGTTCATATCACTTTTGCGCATGTCATAGAGATGCGACCCTAAAATTACTTACGAAAACGATTAATTATTAATTATGAGTTAGTAATAGTAATTATGACAATGTAATGCGTAATCGCATCTTAAATTCTCTTGGTTCAGTTACCGCCCCCGCCTCCCGCTTCCTGTCACCATTTACTTCCAAAAAATGCATCACCACTTGTCGCCTACTTCAATCCGGCCTAGTTTCGTTGATCCAACTGTATTTATTTTGCAACTATTCACCTTAAAGAGTCAGTGCAAATTCACTTGTGATAAGTCGTTGACATGATTCTGCATTTACCTAACAGATTCGCGTTGTTACACCACAGAACAGATTAAGTAACTAACACTTATTATTTCTAATTTATAATGTTTAAAATGGTTGTTTATTTATAAACTTTAAATCATACACCATGTTAGAGGGCTAATGGAATATAACATAAACTTTATACCATCAAAATAAATTGAATGGGCCATGACGCTTAAACGTTATTTTTATATAATTTAATTTATAATTTAATGATAACTTACAGCGAATATGTGTGATGTGTTTATAAAACTAGAAGGCCCAAGCTATCATGTTTATATAACTTCTTGTGTTCAAAACATTGGCAACTGAAATTAAAATTATGACGACTACATTGTTTGAAATTCAATTTTGCGTTCATGTGGTATGAAATATTTGTGCTGTGATGGTTTTAATATATGCAAATGTTAAGTGACTTAATATAACAATCAAATAGACAATTCGCAACGTCTTAAAATTGAGTAGGTTTGATAAATTCGAATGTATATAGATACACAACAAATTATTTACTATCTACTTTTAGCTTTGTACTGGGCATAAATTTCTTGAAACATATCTCTACAATTCATTTTTACCTTTAGCTTGGAGCATAGTAGGAAGACGCCGGATAGCTTTCTGTGGAGGGAATATATCTCTTCCGGAGGGGGGCAAAGCCTATGGGTGAGTATTGTAGGGACTAACGATTGTATGCGCTTCGTTGTTTGTTGCGTGCCGAAGTCGAACTCACCGGAGCCTCTGGTGAACACCTCACCCATAATCATCACTGTGTCTACGTGAGTCTGTTCCATTATCTGAAATTGATAACATAATATTTTAACTGGCCCTATTGATCTAGAAGTGCTAAGCCAGAGGGCGTAGGTTCGATTTTTACCAAGGGTAAGTGGGTGTGTGAAGAGCGCGTGTATTCTGTGTCTAACACCTAGACACAGGGCCGTAATACCTCTGTCCTGGACACAGACTTCTATAGTACAACGTATGCTACAGGCTACAACAATGACAAGACTTGCATTTCTTCTTCTTCTTTAAGTTTATGGAAATCTAGCCGTTTTAACGGCTAATTTCTGCCAGTGTCAAGTAATTATGCACTTATTAAATGCACAAAGTCTCGTTCTTATTCAATTAACACGCATTCAAATCATTTTTTACAAGTTATACTCGGAGCTGTAAAAATAATGGCCGGTCAGTTTGCCGTCATTTTTACAACTCCAAGATTGGCATTTGATTTTGACATTCATTTGTACGGTAAGTTGTTTTGTATTATGTTTGTAATTTTGTTTTATGTCAATTGAATAGTGATTGAGATCCATTCGTGCCAAGGCGGCACCATCATGGTGTGGGCGGGCATTCGTATGGGAGCGCGAACGGACCTCATTTGGATAAAAGGCAGCATGACGGCCCAAAAATACCATGACGAGATCATAGAATCTGTGATCGTCCCACACGGAGTCCAAATAGGACAAACATTTCAGTTCATGCCTGACAATGCACCTTCTCACACGGCGCGGCTGGTTTCGGCTGCCCTTTGGGAACACGACATCGGGGTTCTGGAGTGGCCTGCACAGCCACCCGACTTAAACCCCATTAAACACGCATGGGACATGTTACAGCGACGAACAATATTTTCCGCCAAATTTGACTACTGAAAATCACCTTTTTCAGCATTTACAAAACACATGGAACCGCACACCCCAGCAAGATTTTGACAACTTAATTTTTAGCATGAATAATTGATGTCGATATGTTATTAACGTTAGAGGGGACAACATAGATCACTGATTTATAAAAAAAATGTTTTTTTTAAATTATTGTTATTGTCAATTTTATAAAATTTTCAGAATTAAAAAAAAATATTAATTTATGTAATAAAATAACATTAAATACTTTTAATTTTATTTTTAATTATAGATGATAAAATTCGGATTTCCGGCGTAGTACTTACTTTAGACTCATAACCAGTGAGGAACTTCATTTCCCTGGACATCCGCAAGATGGCGTCCCTATCACCGCAGGAGGCTGCGTGGATGATCTCGATGTATTGGTCCATGAACGCCTTCGAGTACTCGCGAGTTGCACCGAAGTCCAACAGAATCACCTGAGGTATGTAACAAACCATCAGGTGTTAGTTTAAATCGTAAAATGTGAGCAATGAAACTAGTTTATTATTAATGTAAATAGTTTAGGTTTTATTGGTACGATTAATGCATGACACACACGTCATATTAAAATTTTTCCATTCTTTCATGCACGCGAGTTGGGCCTTCGGAAGCGCCATCTAGCCGGTAGTTAAAGAACTATCACGGGTTTTGTTATACGGAAGTCTCGGGTTCAATTCCTGCGTCTGGACTTTAAGCTATTTCTGGTCCAAATTTGTGAGTAAAACTAGAAAAAGAGCGTTTACCAAACACCAAAATCCCCCAAACAGTTCGTATAATATTCAACGTTCTACTTTAAGACTTTTTAAATCACATACCTGTTTAGTACTAGTATTATAGAAGAAGTTGGCCCAGTTGGGGTCTGTCTGCATGCACCTCAGCACGAACATCTCGCGCAAACACAGCTGCATGATCTTGTAAGCGATGTCCAGTCTCACCTCGTACGCGGCCGAGAACAACTTGTCTAGCGGCATGCCGTCGATCAGCTCCGTTGTTATCACCTCTTGGGCGCATAGCTCATCTGGAAACATGTGGTTTTATAGGGTATTTCTCTGTAATCGCAGTTGAAACTTTCAATCGCCATATTGCAACACGAAGACGCTCTAAACTATCCTGATTTTTTTTTAATGCTTTTGTTGTAGACTTGCAGCGAATATTTTGTTGAATACAGAATATTCGGCAAGCTTCCTGGAGGCCTACTCTAATTAAATGAAAACGAAGTTTCGATCACAAATGAGGTGATAATATACAGATCCAGCAACATCAATCTTATCCACTCGTTACTGAAAATCGTCTGTGGATTCGAACTAATTGTGCATATCCAAAAATTAATTAGATTTTTCTTCGTAAACTTAAGAAATTTGAGTAAACGAAAATGTATATATATTTTAAAAAAGGCTTATTGAATTAAAAGAAGAAGTAAAAGTTTTTTAGTACAACATCCCCCAACAGCCAGAGATGTAATATTTGAATGCAAGGACTGATTTCATTATGTTAACTGGTTGGCAAAAGTGACTAACATATAAAATATTTAATAAATAATTAAATAATCTGAACATGGCACTGTAAGGTAACAATGTAACAATATTTAGAGAGCAAGGCAAGGTGGAAGCTACTTTTTTTTTTTTTAAATAAAATAATATTAATTTTTCAAGAATACACAAAATTAGAAATTAGCTCGTTAAGCAATAACTAAGGTAACAATGTTACAATATTTACGGCCGGTCTCAATAATCTACCTATCGATGAATTTGGCTACTAGAGGTAGAATTTTGACATATTTTGTATGGAGCATAAGCAAATATATACCTCTAGTAGCCAAATCCATCGATAGTTAGATTATTGAGACCAGGCGTTAGAGTGCAAGGCAAGGTGGAAGCTGCAAAAAATTTGAATTTTTCAAGAATACACAAAATAGAAATTAGCTCGTCAAGCAATAACTATTTAAATGCCTTTTGTAACAACTTATAAATGTGAAGCTGGATTTTCAACACTAGTTTACCTTAAAAATAAATATAGAAACCGACTTGAAGTGGAATCAGACCTTAGGATAAAACTTCGTAATTTTTCGCTAACTTGGATTCTTTAATATAAAATAAGCAGCAGCTCCATACTTTGCACTAAAATTTAGTGACTGAATAGGTAAATCTAAAATATGTAGTAATAATAAAACATTTTTACTATTAATAAATGTGTATTAAGTGGGTCACGTAGGGGCGTTATGAAAATTACCGGGCCATAGCAGAACAATGTTTGGGAAACACTGCCCTATACTATAGCTGTCTCCTTCTTACCCGCTCAGCTAATTTACCTAAAGTTGCAATGAGTTATGTGATAAAGAAATAATAATGAGTTACGTAAAGCAAAAAGTTGGTACCCCGTTTAACGAGAATTGCGCGGACGGAAAAGTATGAAATTTCGCAGACTTATAGTTTATAATCGTTGAGCTTTTTAATCAGAACTGCTTCTCAATTCAATAATATCCAAGCAATAAAACAATTTTACAATGCATGTGCGCGTAATACATTAGAATATAACGCTGTCGTTTAGTCCACAGGAAAAATTAAATGTACCGCACGAGATACAAGTATGTTGTTTGATTGTGTCAAGCGCCACGACTGACATGATAATTATGGGATCCCTTCTTTTCTCATAATGTTCTTTGTCTTAATATACTTCGGCATAACGATTTTGGCACAATTTGTTTTGGCATAATAATACTTCGGCCTAATTTTTTATGGCATACCTTTTATGTTGGCACAATCATGTTAAAGACTAATTTGTGTTGGTATAAATTAGATTCGCATAACGTTAGTAGGCCTAATAACTATTAGCATGACGTTAGTAGGCCTAATGACTATTAGCATAATAATATTTAAGCATATAATTAATATAGGTAAATAACAAAAACAATTTTTATGCAAATTATTTATTACACATAAACTATGAAGATCATAGAATTTCAATTAGAATAATATAGATTGGGTTACTTTCTTCTTTAAAAATGCGTAGGTTAGGTTAGGTTAGAACTGTGACCTCTTATGCCAGAAACGAACATGCTCTCATGGGCAAGGATATAAAAACCAAATAATTATCATTAAATCAACTTTTATTTATAACAATTACTAAAAAAAAACAATTAAATTAGCGTAAATAAATTTATGTTTTAGGATATAATGCTTAAAAAAGTTATGCTATAGAACTTTATGCTTAATATATTTATGCATTAGAAGGTTATGCCTAATCATTGTTATGGTTTGAAAAAATATGCCTAAAACATTATGCGTAAGCTGTTATGCGTAATTATATTATGCGAATATATAATTATGCCTAACAAAAATATGCTAAGTTATATTAGGTCTTAAAATTTTAGGCAAATGGATAGGGAACCGATAATTATCGGGCACGTAAAAATAATTGTCAACTTTTTCGGATATGAGCATGTAATAATGCATAATAAGCATAAACTTCCGTCTATTGTCCGTATTGTAATGTAAAACGCACTGTTTATCAAGATGCTCCCTCTAAAACGAACGACGAACCTTTTTTAAATCTTAGTAAAGAGTTTTTATGTCAGAAAAGTGGTCAACATTTTATGAGTAAAATTAACTTTGGGTGATAAAATATAATAAATAAAAATTTAATTCTTTTGACCATAAATTACAACCATTTATTTATCTGTAACAAAACACAAAAATATAATTACCTTTATTAGTATACTGGCTGTTTTTGTGCCTTTGCCTTAAAATAAAAAGCGCTGATGCGCGCGTATCGCTAATTTGTGAACAAGTAAAAATTATTCCGCGCGCTTTTTTTTCGCTGTATTGTTTTTATTTGAAAATGTTATTTATTTCCTCGCAAATATGTTATAAAACATCGTATGACATACGTGCGCTTTGATAATTACAGCCTCTGCTTTCTTGTAGCCTTCGCCTACGGTTCGGGCTAGCAATATCGCCTCGGCTGTAGTAATTTTCCACTTACCGCACTTAAATCACCTGTCCTGGGGGTCAATTCGTAGTACTTGAGATCGATCCCAAAGTTACAAGAATACAAAAATAGCCGTTTTAATTGCTGCAACTGGACTGCTTTAAATATGTGAATTGACCCGCAGATGCTGACATATATTTTGATATCTATACTAATATTATAAAGCGGAAGAGTTTGTTTGTTTCATTGTTTGTTTGTTTGTTTAAACGCGCTAATCTCAGGATCTACAGGTCCGATTTGAAAAATTCTTTTTTTGTTGGATAGTCCATTTATCGAGGAAGGCTATAGGCTATATAACATCCCGCTACGACTAATAGGAGCGGAGAAGCGACGAGAAATGTTTCAAAAACGGGGAGAATTTACGCATACGAAGTTGCGCGGGACAGCTAGTACCTAATATAATTCAATATTTTAATCAGTAATGGTTGTAAGTTAATGGACAAATATTGTAACTGAGTGGCAACTACGTGACGGCAAGAGAAAAAGAAGTAGACCAGTTAGAAGATGGATAGATGACATCAAAAATATTGGAGGACCATTGTGGTCAATAAGCGAAGGACAGAAGGGAATGGAAGGAGCTGGAAGAGGCCTACGAGGGTCAAACTGAAAGTTCTTAGAAAATCAAAAACTGATTACATTAGCCAGTTATTAGTTTTATTATATCTTTTCAAAATATTGTCCATTCACGTCAATACACCGCTGCATGCGATGGAACCACTGGGAAAAGCACTTTGCCCACTCGTTCTTAGGGGTCTCTTCAATGGCATCGCGATACGCAGACACCGCTTCTTCAGCATTCATAAACCGCTTTCCTTTAAGTTTTTCTTTAATTTTTGGAAATAAATAAAAATCACAAGGCGCGAGGTCGGGGCTATACGGCGGGTGACCCAGTAATTCAACGTTTGATGTCGCCAAATAGTCGATCGTTCGCTTGGCGGTGTGCGACGAGGCATTGTCGTGGTGAAGGAGGATCCTACTGCGAGGTCGTTTCTCTCGAACTTTTTCCAAGACAAGTGGCAAACAATTGGTAGTGTACCATTCTGCAGAAACTGTTTTTTGATCCTCTAACACAATTGTTGCGAAATGACCTATCCTTCCAAAGAACGAGGCCACCATTTTTTTCCCGCACTTCGATCTCTTTTCACTTTAGTTGGCAACTCCTCGAAAGGAAACACCCACTGAGCAGATTGTCTTTTGGTTTCAGGATCATAACAGTAAATCCAGCTTTCGTCACCTGTTAGTATGTCGAACACAGCATTTGAGTCACCTCCGTTAAATCTTTCAATCATTTTACGGCACCAGTCCACACGATGGAGTTTTTGAGCCTCAGTCAAATTATGAGGTATCCACCGGGCGCAAAGCTTCCTGACCGCTAAATGTTCGTGGAGGATTTTGTGCACTTGACTCATACCGATGCCTAAGCTTGTCCGAATCTGCTGATAGGTCACTCTTTTGTCAGTCTCTATCATACGCCGCACAACACAGATGTTATCTTCAGTCGTCGCCGTAGAAGGCCGTCCCTCACGTAAATCATCAGTGAGATTAGTGCGACCACGTTTAAACTCATTAAACCAGTTGTAAACAGTCGCACGAGATGGGGCTTCATCGTGAAAGGCCAATCGTAGTCTATCATAACTTTCTTGTTGACTTAAATGACATCGAAAGTCATAAAAAATCATTGCACGAAAATTTTCTCGTGTTAAATTCATGTTGACGTGACACAGACAATTTTCAATTTGCCGCCAAATCGTAAAACAAATGACAAATGAATGAAATATGTACTCAGTAATATTGGCAAAGAGTTATATTTTTAAATTTTAGAATTATTTTTTTATTATATAGTTTATAAGTGGCCAGTTCTAAGAACTTTCAGTTTGACCCTCGTATGTGTCGCAAGAGGACACGCTGACCATTAAACCGGGCAATTCGATGTGATAGATATTAAGTTTATAATTGTGTATATTATGCATGTTTAGTTATCAGCAATAAAGGCTTTATTAATGGTTGTAATGTTAATTTATTTTATTATCTAATCCGTAATATAATTATTATTGTATCAATATCAGTCATTTCTAATGTACTTTAGCATTGTATTCTTAAAAAAAAATGTTTTTTTTTTACCATTGTTTTTATTAATTCAACTACTTATATACTTATATAAAGACTATTTGCGAGTAATCTGAATTTTCAAGCGCTTAATTACCATATTCTGAAAGACTTTAACACTTTTGTGTGTTTGTAACGATTAACCTCAAAAACTACTGGACCGATTTCAAAAATTCTTTCATCATTAGAATGCTACATTAGCCCTGAGTAACATAGGCTATATTTATTACTAAAAAAATGAGGGTCCCTATATCCACCCGTGTGAAGCCGGGACGGGCCGCTATTTATAAATAAATCACGAATCGAGTCTTTTCCCTATATTATAAGTAGATACTAGCTGTCCCGCGCAACTTCGTATGCGTAAATTTTTCCCGTTTTTGCAACATTTCTCGTCGCTGCTCCTCTCCTATTAGTCGTAGCGCGATGTTATATAGCCTATAGCCTTTCTCGATAAATGGGCTATCCAACAAAAAAATAATTATTAAAATCGGTCCAGTACTTTTTGAGTTTATTCGTTACATACAAAAATACAAATCTTTCCTCTTTATAATATTAGTGTAGATAAGACGGTATTACATGCCAAATTTCATAGGTCAACGGAAAGTATAAGTTTTGATTTCCTAACGATTTTTTCAATTTCGGAGAACCGTAGACCTGAGTATATGGTTTTAATTTCAAGTCGATACCTCCTCGCGTTTCCGAGATAAACGGTCTTGGCAGACAGACGGACAGACGGACGGACGAATGGACCACAAAGTGATCCTATAAAGGTTTAGTTTTTTTTCCTTTTGAGGCACGGAACCCTAAAACAAAATGAAGTTAGGCGGCAGTTCCAGGCCTTTATTGTGACGACTATAGTATTATGGTAAAAACACAGTGGCCCATGGGCTATAGCGGCCAGTGACAAAATGATCCTTACCTATAACCTCTGGGACGTAGTACTCGGGGTACGGCGCGAGCATCTTCTTGAACTTCCTGGTGCACTCGGCCTCCCTGATGTAGTCCCCCTCCCAGGCCAGCTCCTTCTTGGCCACCTCCACTATGTTGTCTATGAACATGCCCTTGGGGAAGATATTCCATACCTGGGAAGGTACATATGTAGGGAATGCAATCTCGTTCTTGCGAGATCCCGTTTTCGCGAGATCTCGGCCTTTTTTAGCGAGATTGATCTCGGTCGAAAAATGGTCGAGATCTCGCAGGTGTAACGAGATTAAATTCGAGCATAAAAACGGCTTAACAGCGCGGCAGCCCGCAAACCCAATATACTAGTCTAGGGCGAGAATTGACACGGACCTGCGATCGGTTTAAAATTATAAAAAAAATCAAAATTCAACATTCTTTATTAACTTAGAATGCAAAACAACTCTTGTGAGACGTCAGGATTCTAAACTAACTACGAATTCGCTGGAGTCATTAATCAAAAAGGAAATAAATTTATACGAGTCGGGGGGTGACCCCCCGCGGAGCGGCGGGCTTTTACAGTTCGCGGATGACTGCCTAAGATCTGTGGTTCCAACTAGCGTTGAATCCAGTCTCTATTACGTCAATGTTAAGTAAATACATAATTACTAAATTCCCTTATGTCATAATAAGCCTGCAACGTCTTTAAAGCTAATATTGTTGAAGTCGACGGCCCAGTCGGATGTCCAAAAATAATATTCTAAATTTGAAACTCTGTCCATTACATCCACACACGTTGAACCGATTTAGATCAAATTTGGTATAGAGATAGTTTAGGTCCTGGGAAAGAATATCCAAAGAAGTTTTTATCAGGATAAACGAGATCCACGCGGTCGGGCCAAGTAGACGAATATTTAATAACTGCACCGTCCTTCTCTTGCTTTAGTAAAACTAACCGTATGGTGCTTCTTGTTATATTTTAAGTTGATGGCAGTTAAGTCGATTTTCCAAATAATTTCTGCTAGTGACACTACTATATCTATCTGGTACTGGACTGGTAGATAATGCCTAAGGCATTAAGACAGCCTTTGTAATTGTTTTTGAGCTATAAGTTAAATAAATAAAAAAATAAAAAATATATATCTAACTCAACTTTTCGAACTTGTCTCTACGATCAGCGTTTAGGCTGTGCATTGATCTATCAGTCAGTCAGTCAAGACAAAGAATTTTATATATAGATTCTAGATTAAAGGCCTACCTTCATAACCCCGACGAGGTTATCAATGTCACTGTTGATGCCCTTAGCCACCCCAGGGTATTGCACCTTCATGGCCACCTCCTGTCCGCTGTGCAGCACGGCTAAGTGCACTTGACCTGCACACAAACGCACACGTTCAGAAACATTTCTTCATTTCACATTAAATCTATACTTTTAATATAAAGCTGAAGAGTATGTTCCTTTTTTTCAACGCGTTAAACTCGCAGATTCGAATTGAAAAAATATTTTTGTGTTGGATAGCCCATTTATCGAGAAAGGCTATATAACATCACACTATGATCAATAGGAGCGGAGCAGCAATGAAAAATGTTGTAAAAATAGGGGAAAAAAATCCTTTGCAGAGCTTCCGTTGCGTGCCCTACGTAAACGATTAAAATTACACAACATTAAGGTTGAACTTTGTTCTTCATAAGAAGTTTTAAAAAAAGACCATGACAGCAAATGCCTATATTTTATGGTTCACCCACTATATCCATTTTTATGGTAATCAAATTTGTTCTAAAATAATGCATTTATTTACGAAAGTGTTCTAATAAACCTGGTATTAACCCTTAGGCCACAGTATCGTATCGTAGCCACCCAGCATTCCTCTATTATTCCTGTTTCACCCTTACCGGTTATAGTGTGGTGTACACTAAAATAGCCTATGTTATACTTTGTCTTTTTTTTTTTTTTTTTTAAATACGTACATACAATGTTTTCACTGGTCTTCCGCGTGATTTTTAATTAGCATTATAGGTACCTACCGAATTTTATGCATTTTTGAACGATAGAAAAATTTGAAATCCAGATTCAGGAATCGAACCCGAGACTTCCGTAGCCAAACCGGGGCTAGAAGCGAACCACCTATCTGGTAGGCATGTGTCCGATGTATCAAATCGCATCCAAAATCCGATGTCAACCAAACATCAGACTGATGACATCGATATGATGTTACGAGTCATCCGTTTTCAGAACATCTAAAAAAACTGCAACTAACATAGATTATAGTTATAGGTACGACAATCGATATCCATAAAAACATACATACATCGAATATTGATTCGACATTCGCTCCTTCTCTGTTTAACTTTACGTCCTCCCGTCTGTGTGAAAGAGATGAAGCGAATGTCGCAACGATATCCGATGCATGTACGTCTATGCTCTTTGTGCTGAGTACGAGTTACGAAAGGAACGTTTGGCTTGTTTGTAGCTATCGTTCAATTTGAATCTCCATGTTATTCCTCCAAATGTTTTCTAAAATAGCTTTTATGCAAATGAGATAAGATCGCATTTGGTATAAGAAAGTAGCGGAGTTAATGTTCAAACATATATCTAATAATTAGCTTTTGACATTTCTGTTAGTTTCCATCAGATTTTGGATGTCATTGCCCGTTGAAATCGGCATCTAAAATCGGATGTCAAAATCGATATGCAATCTAAATATCGGTTGGACATCAGATGTCCCAAAAAATCGATATCGCCCATGCCTACTATCTGGACTATGTTACTAGATCTCAAATTTGTCTATCTCTTCATACTCGCGAAATTGGGCCCTCGCAGCGCCATCTAGTCGGTAGTTAAAGAACTATCACGGCTTTTGTTATTGCTTCGTTACAGAGAGCATTTTAACAAATTATGATGTCGCAGGCCAAATATTTAAGTAATTTTTATAGGCATTTCTTGCCAATTACTTTATGATGAAGTGGTTCGTGGATAAAACAAAGGAAAGAAAAACAAAGAAAGTTTCAGCTCCTTTAGGATTGTATTCTAGTGCCCACTCTCTCTAGCCCTCTCATGTAATGCGGACGAAGTTGCGAGGATCAGCTATCTGAGGTGTATTTTTGAGTCATAAGAGGAAACTGATAGCCTGATATATCAACACACAGCTCACACTTTTGAATGGATTGCCGCTCGGGGACTGCCGCTTTTATTATCAACATAAGCAATTATATATATATATTTTTTTTTAAATTATTTATGCAGTTTTTTTGTGTTTTTTTTTTCATTTCAATAGCTTAAGAAACTATTCACACCGTATTCTCGCAATACGTCAAACATTCTGATTCCATTCATTTGCAAACAAATTCAATTCTGGGTTTGAACGAGTTATTTACGACAGAATGTACAATTTTTTTGAAAAAAATAATATATTTGCTGAAGAACAAACAGGATTCAGGAAAAATAAATCCATTAGCCTTACAATTTATAATTTCCTACATAAGATTATGTCTAGTGTGGATGGTAAAGTTCCCGTATGCGCGCTATATATGGACCTCAGTAAGGCATTTGATCATGTTGAACACAGCATTCTCTTAAAAAAGCTATATAGCTACGGAATTCGGGGTAAAGCTTTGGAACTAATAGAATCGTATTTGAGAAACCGAAAGCAATGTACTCAGATCAGCCGTATATGTACAAAGGCAAGCAAAGAAATAATATACACATCGGATTATCGAAATGTCAATATGGGTATCCCTCAGGGTAGCGTAATGGGGCCTCTATAGTTATTCCTCTATATTATGTCCTCTATGATCTTCCAAAAATAATAAGTCACCCAACATTCCTATTTGCTGACGATTGCACTATAATTTTTACTGGCAAAGAAAAGTCACTAATGGAATTAGATATTAATAATACCCTTAAAAAAATAATTGAATGGCTGGAAAGTAATAATTTAAAAATTAATTTAGATAAAACTAATGTGATGATTTTTCGAAATAGAGAGGCACAATTCACGAATATTGAAATTAATTACCTGGGACACAAATTAAAAGAAGTAGAGTTAACAAAATTTTTAGGCTTAAACATAGACTACAAATTAAATTGGAAAATACACGTAGAAATCTTATGCCAAAAGTTGTATCAACAGTCTTATGCTCTGTGCATGCTGGCTAAAACAGCCAACACATCAACATTACTGACGGCCTACCATGGGAATATCGGTTCTTTGATTAGATACGGAATTATATTTTGGGGTAATTCAACGTATAAAGAAATGGCTTTTATTGCACAAAAGAGATGTGTTAGGGCAATTTGTGGGATTAAAAAGACTGACAGCTGTAAACCTCATTTTAAAAATCTAGGTATACTAACATTACCTTGTATCTATTTATTAGAAATTGTAATTTATGTCAAAAATAATATTTATAGTTTTGAGAATTACAAAAGCAAGCGACACCATTTGAAAATATGCTGTCTACAAAATAAAACAACATTGTTTAATAATAGTGTATTTTGCATGACATCGCGAATATATAATCATCTCCCAAGGGAATTACTGGAGACAACAAAAACTGAACACTTAAAGAATAAACTAAAAAAAATATTACTTGAAAAGTGTTACTACAGTGTTCATGAATATTTGACAGATAACATAATTACTTCATTAATGACATTTTATATAATTATCCTAGTGAATCGATTGTATACGCTTCACTTTATTGATCTCTCATATTTTATCATTTTATTATTGTTTTAATCTGTATTGCTATGTGTTTGTTGTTTGTATTTTTATTATTATTATTTTCGTTATTGGTTTGACATTTGATTTTTTTTATATATGTTTATTGAAATACGATTATATTTAAATTGATTGCGTTATATTTGAATACACTAGTCGAAAATAATGTTAGCTGAATTTTTATAATTATTGTTATCTCAATTGTTTATAATAAACCATGAATATTGTGTATCTAATGTAAAATTTTGCATGCCTGTAGGTGAAATATGGTAGATCATCACAATTATGAAAAACCTTATTTTGTACCCATATTTGCAAAATAAAGTAATTGAATTGAATTGAATTGAGTGTTATAACTTCTTTGAGAGATCGAGGTAACGGAAAGTCAGACTGTGCTACGGTAAGAAAAGATGAGGGCCTGGATTGATGTTAAGATCATCTGAGAAGACATCGACTCCAGTTCCGAGGTCGAATTTTGATCCATCAGTTTAGATCCTTAGTTCTTCTGAGTAATCACTCAACTCCGCTGTGAGTTCATTTTTGTAGTGTTTTTAGGATTCTGTCGCTGGGAGTGTTTGATTCTGGAATCTTTACTTAAAGTGCCGGATATTTCAAGCCTAAAACTCGCTAGGGTCACCTCTTCTCTGACGACAAGGTGTAGAGGTGGTAACCCCAGAATCGGCTGTAGAGCAGCAGTGGGTGATGTTCTCATGCTGCTGGTAATTGCTATGCAGGCAAATCTTTATAGTTTCTCGAAATGTTCTGGGCTGTGCTCAATCCTGGGCCACCAAACTAAAGAGTCATTGGTGATGATTGGTCGCATAACTATAGTGTATAACCAGGAAGTGATATTTGATTTGCCCCAATTTCTGCCGAGCAGTCTTTTGCATTGCCAAAGAGCTATGCTGGCTTTTGTGGTGATCTAATCTATGTGTATTGCCCAGTACAGCTGTTTGTTCAAATAGATGCCCAGGTACTTAGATTCAGTCGATAGGCTTACGGTGGTACTAAAGAAGAGCGGTAATTGTAGGGTTGCTACCTTTATTTTCCAGGTGAAAAGGACAAGTACGGTTTTTGTAGGGTTCACTGCTAATTTATATAAATTAGCTGCTAATTTAGACGTTTTCAAACAATCCTTAATTTGGTTTTAGGAAAAAAAGATATTTACACTTGCGTTCCTCAGAATTAAATTACGTTACTAAGAAAAAGCGGCGGTAGCCTACTCGTTATACTACCGACGTGAACCCACTCCTAACACAAGCCTTTGAGCTTAGCTAGAGGGGTTAACAAGATTGCTAGTAATGTGGGACTCAAACCCACATTGCAAGTAATCCTTAAAAAAAAAAATTGACAAAAACGACTACGTAATTGGAACAAAGAATAGTGAACAAAAGACAATCTCACCTATCGATGCTGCGGCGAAGGGTTTATCCTCAAAGCTGGTGACCCTGGTCCTCCAATCGGGGCCAAGCTGTGAGGCCATCACCTTGTCCACCTGCCACGCGGGCATAAAGTCCGCCGACTGCCGCACACGCTCGAAGATCCGCTGCAACTCGGGCGACATCACCGCGTCGTCCTGAATACTTAGCAGCTGACCTAACTTCAATGCAGCTCCTACAAATGTAGAAAACAAAGTGGCTATGTTGAGCACAGTTGATAATAGATGCAATGTAAGGTGGTATAATATTAGGTGCTCTCGCCTGGCAATATTAGCTTTATTTAGCCCCTTAGAGATCGTTTTTATTTTTGCCCGGTTTTTTAATCATAAGATTTCAAAATAATATATATTTTTTAATTACTTATATTTTCTTGGCTTCCTGTAATGACGCTAATAAGCATAAAATGCTGTGAAGAAATGAAAAACAAAAGTGTTGAATTATAGTCAGTAACTATAATTTGAAAGTGGCTATTAGTCAATCATAGAAAAATAATGGGTTGTTACTAAAGTATTATGAATTACTAACAGCATTTTAACTAGCAAATATTTTGTCCTTGTGTTTCATTCAATTTAAAAATATAGTAGAAGGTATTTGCTAGTTGTAATGCTATTCATTACTAAAGAACTATGAATAAGAGTGTACTAACACACACACAAGAATCCTATAGTGAAAACTGGACACCAAACTCAAATTACATAACTGAGCCAGGGGTTTATCGAGTCGGCTCACTTAGAAAGAGACCTTCTCCTTATAAACATACTGTCAAATCATGTTACTTTAGTCACAAAAGAAAAAGACGTTCTTGCAATAATGTCAAACATCAAATACATTCAAATTTGTTCTCTTCAGTAACAACTTTGTAGTGTTGTCTCCAGTCTTCAGCATAACCTAGGTTAGTATTTACCTCTAACTTTACACAGTGTATCCACAACCCTCTCTGCGTTGGCGGGCGACATGAACAGGCTGGCGGGCTCTTCAGTCTTGCCGGTCACTGACTGTATGGTGTTTCTCGCGTACTGAGCCACTGTGCCCACCCCCAGCCCGGCCGCCAGCGATCCGAACGAAATCATGCGGCCGATGCGAGACGATGGTACCACACGGGCCTTTGAATTCTCACTTAACTGTAAAGATTTTTAACATTTATTATGCTGATTTGCATGTATTATCTATAAAACCTACAGCCTTATAAGATTCAAGGGTTTAAAAGTCACAGGGAGGCTATAAACATAAGCGGGTCAGCACAGACCTAAAGCCTACTACACATGTTCGGCTTCATTAAGTGTCAATCGAGTAGTTGAAAAAAGCCGTGCGGCTTTTTCCTGAACATTCATCCACATATACCATCCGGCCGTCCTGTGCTCTGAGCTCAATCTTCTTAGTAGCCATTTCGCAAATTTGACATAATTCTATAGAATGAAGTTTGTGCATCGTAATTGATTGAAAATCGGATTGTTAATAATTATGATCTTAGGTCTGAATAAATGAGATAATAGTCGAAAGGTCGAAAGCAAAGTATTTTGTTTAATTTCATTTTATTTGTAAATAGGTTTTATTTAATACAAAAATCATTGTAAAATGGCGACTTATTCGCAAAAATTGACGGCATTAATTATTTTTTTACAAATAATGTTATGATTTTTTTAAAATGTGGTAGTTTATGTGTCACAAATTTATATATCTTGAAGAGATTTATGGTAATATTTTAGAGTCTGTTTTAATAAAAGAATTAGCCCTTTGAAGATAGCTACAGAGGACTTTCCTTAAAACAGGGTGTGGGAAATTGATTAATTTAATACAAAAGAAACAAAGCAATATTTGTAAATGTAGTATTAACTGTCAATATTAAATATTGGTCTATTTTTAACATGAAATTGATAGTGTAAAAATATTTCTTATGAGATATTAATAATATTTTTTATTTGCATAAAACATGGTATATGGTGGTGTTACAAATAAAATAGGTACAAACATGTTTTGCTACAGTAAAGCATGCAAAAAAATCTTGAAAAATATACACAATCGTTAACTATTTAGTTCAGAAACTCTTTTAAACTATGAAATTTGGCTTCATTTAGCCATGTGTACAGCTTATTTCTAAATAATCTAATATTCAGACTTTTTAGATGGTTCGACAGTTTGTTGTATATATTGCACTAAGTACCAATTTGAAAGGAGAGTAAAGTAAGTGCTGGAAAATGCAGACTGACATGTAAATGCTAAATGCCTCTTAAAATCATTAGAAAAATATATAAGGAGTACTTACAGAAATCCTAATCTTCTTCTTAGCTATTGGTTTCGTCACATGTGAAGTATTAGGCTGAGGATTTAAACTGTGAGCCACCCTATCTTTCGAACTTTGTATTGTAGGCTCCAATGTCTTCTGGTCTCTAGCCACATTCTGAGCTTCTATAGCCTCCATCCTCAACTGCTCAAGGGGAGACACAAGCTCCGTACTACTCATTGTTTCAACTCCTCCTTCCTTATCTTTCTCGTTCTTTTTCAAGCTCTCAAATGTTCTATTGAACTCCCTATTTAGCTCTTCAATCTCATCTTGCAGTTGTTGATCCATGTTCTTATTTGCTGCATCAATGTTGAAAGAAGGCATTATTGTATACTGTCTGAGCCCATGTACTACTACAGCCGTCCTCTCCATGAATTCTTTGGCAAAGTTAGGGCTGGGGTTGAAAGCTAGAGGGTTAGTGTTAGGGCAGGCTTGTACAAGTGACTTCAAGCTTGAGTTATTCCATATTAGACTAGAGACTTCTTGCTGTGACTTTAATCCTGCCTCCACCACCAGGCGCAAGCCTCTCAACACTCCTATTAAGTCATTAATGTGCGACATTCCCTGAAAGTTTGGTTTAGTTCTGTTAAACACATAATACATAAATATATTACAATAATTGTTGCAATATGAGTGTTTTTTGTTATGATACATTGTTACATTATCATTATTTATAATATAAAGTTGCCTCTTACACCTGTCTGTTTGTGCATTTAACTCAAAGTGTGCGTATTTGGTTCAAGATGGGGCAAATTAGGACAAATAATATAATACAGAAAAAAGCTCATTGTGGAATAATGAGTTTTTTTTATTGTTGTGCTTGAATATAAAACTGTAGTATGCAAATGGTTTTAATGGAAGGAAAACTTAAATTACATTTATATAATTTAAGTTAAGTAAGCAGTGAAACACCTTGTAAGTTTAAACTAATGACAGTTGTATCTTGACTTTGTCAATAGGCTCGACTAGATGACTGTTGAGTCAAATCAGATTTTTTTAAGAAACATCAAAATGACAGATGTTTATGTAGCTCTAAGCCAGCAGACCTTTTGAGAGGTCTTTAACCAGCAGATGTTTGTATAACACTAACTGGTCAGATCTTCGTGAGACTCCGAGCTGACAGATGTTTATGTGGCTCTAAGCTCGCAGATCTTTGTGAGGACCCTATCCTTTCTGTTATTTATGTTAATTGAAAGTAACACTGAGTTCTTCATACATTCTGATGTGTGACATTAATCAATATCAGTGTCCTCAAATCTTAGAGGTATTTTTCTATTCTTTTTGTTATGCTAAACTCCAAGGGGCATAACACGGAGGGAAAATCGTCCAGGGCCTCACTCTTGCAGGGGTGCAAGAGTGAGGCCCTGGATGATTATCCCTGCATGTCAAACCCCAAAGGCCACCACTGTAGCAGATGACTTCAATAATAATTAATAAACCTTTCTACAGCACCATTGGCAAATCTAGAATTGTGATATGGAAATGGGTTGACCTCTTTATGGGTAGTTTTATCATAGTAAACACTAAAAAGCTTGCATACATAGCATTATTGAAACATTTCTTGGAGCCCTTGATCCTCTTAGATCTTTTGCCATTTCTGACTGGATGCCCCACTGTCTAGCTGCCTGACATAACAGAAACTAGAAAAAAAGCTAGACTAGCCAAAGACAATAAGGAATTGTAACATGACCTGTAAAGTATATAATACCTAGAATAAATGCTCAAACATGCTCTCTGAGGTGCAGAGTAATATGACTTTTAGATAATAATTGTCCTGTCAGAACCTGACAATGGTATCATTGTTTAACCTTAAAACGCTACCTACACAAGACAGTGAGTCAAAGACGCAGCAACCATACCTTTATAGCATAATGTTAAAGTGTTAATACATGTTTGAAAGCTTTGACTAAACGCATGACTGTGCGCCTGGCGTCATCGCTTACTCAATCCATAAAAGAAAAAGTCGTACAGTTCGCGCCACCTAAGTTTGAGATTTTGTTCGAATTGTAAGTTACGTGTGTATGTGTAGGCGCCGGTACACATTTTTCAAGGTTATATTTTAAAATTGCATAACATAATTATCATGTTACTTTTTTTTAACCAGTTAACTACAGCGTATTGTCTTTAGTATAGATAAATTAATTTTATTCAAGACTCAGATCACGTGAAATCGCAATAAACTTTATCAACATTTTAATTGGTACTCACGATTACTAAATATATTCACTGAGTGTTATTAGCAGCCAGTAGCCACAAGAATTTGGAACTTAATTTCAATAGGTACCTACACTAATTAAAAACAAAAATTCGAATTATTTTCGAATATTCCACAATTTTTCTGGTTAGATTGGCTAATATTTGAATATCAAAACATCACTGTCAATGTCACTCAAATGTCACTACACTCGATGGTTCTTTTTTTTTCAATCACTGGGCACGAGCTCTTTAATCCTGTTGAATGTTGAGCAAGTCAATCGTTGGACACTAAACTTGGACTTATTGTATCGACATAATAACAACTGTAATCATCAAAGCTAAATATATTTTGGTATTCAAAATGCTATTGCCATAACGCTGCAAAGAGCCAGAGTATACAGTAGCAGCGTACTATATTTGAGCCGGGCGCCACAATCGTTTGTGTGGTATCCCCCATAAACTCTGACTGAAAGATTTTGGTAATTTTATTATTACATATATTACTTTATGTGGTCTCTTTACTGACTGTCTTGCACATTGTCAGCAAATCCATGCTGCAACATTATGCAAGCTGCGAAATGATGACAGCCCAGTTTGCCGCCATACTTCTTTACCCAAAATTACTACACCTCGTCATTCAAAATTATATCTATTAACCTCTTTAGACAAAAGGAACACAATATTCCAAGCATATTGCATTGGCATTACCAAAGCGGCTTTCACGTTAGCGGCAAGTTGCGGCAAGAGATATACATTTTTTTTTTTAAATAATGCGAAGTTTATAGGGTCTTCTCGTCTTCATAAAAAATTTAATTCTTTATTTTATTTTAGAGACAGTTTATATTTTGATATATTGTAAAAAGCCAAGAGCGGGAGGTTATTAATATATTATAAATTACCCTGTATAAGGTTCTACTTTTAGCAAAAAAATTATAACACACGTTTTTAGGGTTCCGTACCTAAAGGGTCACGGGCATTTAACTCAAAAACTACCCAAAGAATATTGATGAAATTTAGAGCATATGTGTTTTGTATAAGCCGCTACTTAATTAAATTAAGTAGCGGCAAATTTTGATAATCAAGTAATATTAAATAAATAAATAAGGTTGCTGAAAAAAAAAAAAGTTGCTTAAATTGTGCACGCTTCCTCTTTATCTTTGATAAGTAGGTAAACATGCTGTTTGACGAAGGCAAAGTAAGTTTTTGGGTAGTAAAATTAACGTCGGGTAATAAATTTTGAGTTCGTTAATCATTAAAATTAAAAACGGAAAACAGGTTTGTCCTTCAGGCCGCGGGGGCTGCTACTTAGGCCAGTCTCTGTATTTATGGGTTATGGCACCGGTCCCTCTAACAACGATGAGCGAGAAGCGAGTAGCGATTTATCGCTCAAGAAACGTACTGTTACAGCAGATGTATTTTGTAGATCCCGTCCGTGTAAACAAAAGAGGTGCAGTATAGAGCGAGTACTGGCCGGCAGTGGGATCGATGAGCGATCAACTATTAATAACTAAGTCTCTTTTGTTTACACGGGATCTACTTATGTATGTACGTTTCTTGAGCGATAAATCACTACTCGCTAGGTATTCTTTTTCTCGCCGTTAATCGGACAGGTGCCTAAATTAAGGAAAGTGCTTCTAGTGATGTCCAACTAGAAATAAGTATTCAGAACGAATCGTTTTTTTTATTTTAGCTGGCACGAACAGCTAAAATAAAAAAAAAAGCTGTCGTTATATGACAGCAAACCCACGAGCAAAACCAAAATAATTAGGTGTTAAGAGTAAGGACATACGAGAATACCAGCTTTGTAATCGACATATTATAACAACATTAACGATGTACAGCCGTTTTCAATATTGATCGATTTTCAATTATTTTTTTGGCCAATTTTGTTGTTGTTTCAGTCGCTCTCTATTTTATTGTTGCCGGGTTATGTAGCCCGTTTAGGGGACTGGATCATGCGCGATACAATTGTAGACATATTGCTATTATTGGCCGAGCAATTAATTGATAATAGTGCCGCCATAAATTGTTGTAAAAAATGGCCCGTTTAGAGGCCCCTTTAGATCTGAATCTCGGCAACGGCTCCTGCGATTTTCGTGAAATTTACTGTAATATATTTAATATAATTTATAACTATGCAGGGGTTTCGATGGCGATAAATCGATCTAGCTAAGATTCATTTTTGGAAAACTTGGTTTCAATAAATGCTCGGTCATACAGGTACTAATATTTCAAATGAATGTGCACATCAACCCCCGATCTAGCCTGTATAAGGCTTTGCTCTTTTAAGCGTAGAAATCTACTTGCATATTGACATATCCGAAGAAAAATATTATTTGTACTTACAAATATGTTAGCACACGGAAGAAATGACAGCCAATTTCGTGCAAGACAAACTTTAAATCACTCTCCTATAATGTAGAGACTTTAGAGAAAAAACTCAGTTCTTCAGTATTTTATTCTACTCGTTCTACTATACTGGACCTTTTTGTGCGGCCATTGGTATCACACAACATTCCAAATAAAGATTAATGTCATAGTGGAAAGGATTCACGATTTTGGGAGCCTAACACTTTGGATATAAATAAAAAATAAAATGTATTACACAGAGTAAAATTACTTTAATTCTTAATACTAAATATTTCACAAATAAATACCCATAGTCCATCAAAATATCATGAATATACATTAAATGCTCTTTACGCGAATGTAATTACGTACCTAATTACTTACCTTCAAATCAAATACTAAATTAACCAAACCACTCTCACTATATAAATTAAAAGCATGCAAATTACATTAACGAAATATATTAAGGAATTGCACAACACATAAGTATCAATAAAACAGCTGTTATTCTCTACAAATTACAATTATAGATTAATAAATTACTGTATAACAATTAATTGAGAGCCCAGGCTGTTTATATCGTTTAGGGATCGGTCCTATACTAGCCCAATGATGGAGTAACACAAGGACAAGTGACACAAGTCCCATTCACGTCATTGGGATAAGTGGGACATATCCATTTTGTCTACACAACCTTTTACTCTAAGGTGTAGAAAATCAATCAAGTTTAATGGGCAAATAAGTAAATATTAAAGGCAAAATACTCTTGCCGTAATAATATTATAAATATAATTTTTTAGTAATAAGAGTGAAATGATTGGAATGGATTTACCTTCTGTTGTTTTGAGACTATTACAATGCTACTTAGGTTCGCTTCAAATAACTTTAAATATAACATCACGTTGGATATAAATTAAACATGTTGTAGGAATAAAGATAATAGTTCTACATAGGCAATACTTGCTGATGCGATTAGCTGTAAGAACATTTATCTATCCCTATCTAGAGAGTAAGATGAGTATAAAAAATATTGTTTTGGTGAATGGATTTTGAAAGGTTTTACTTACGACTTTTTTTAACGTTAGAATAAAAAATTGTTGTCTGTAAGTCTTGTAAGCTTAGCGACCAATCTATTAGATGACTTTATTTTTAGATAGTTTTCGTCCGTACACTGACCGTTATCGATTTATATGACGTTATCCCGTCAAAAAAAAACTCAAATTATTATTAACAAGATTGGAGTCGATGGCTATTACAAGCATGCGTCAGCAATATGGTCAGATTCTTTATTGTGTTGTTAGCTATCATGATCCCTTTCTATTTACGTTTTTTCTTTTTTATATACCTAATAATGGAAAAGAAATTCCCGAAATGTAAAAATATAAAATTTGATCGTAAGGGAAACACGGCAATACTGGTGGGGTGGTGGTAAATTGTTTTCATTATGAAAAAGCTGCTTTTAAGAACATTATTGAAATTGTTAGATTTGAGGAAATTAAGTACTAAAACTAATTTATGATCGAGCAGTTTTTTTTTGTTTAATCCGCCGAGATGATCTTGATATTTCCATAGTGAATAGTCGGTCGATCAATGCTGCAGAGACCTGCGCGGCGTAGTAAAGCCGTACCATGAACATGGCATGTGGACGAGCCTTTAAGACTTCGTGACATATTTCGCACTGTGAATTGATTCTCTAAATTTTGGCACATCGATTTGTGTAAATATTAACACAATATATAATTAATAAATGATACACCCTGCGTAGTGACTTCAAACATTTTTTTATAGGCAAACATTGTTAACCAGCCTTCAAAATGATCTCTATTCGAAATTAAAGATAGATCAGGATGACTTGCCTCACTAAATGATCTCGCAAGCATTATATTTCGAGGAGATTATTCCAGGTTTAGAACAATTGACCGGGATTAAACGACGGTTGGGGGTGGGCAGAGGTTTACCCAAATCCTCCCCCAGATACTGGCAACACAGGACAACACCAACTTATGAAATTAAGATTATATACGCATCGCTAGCACTACCTACATAGAATAACACTTTTTTTTCAGTGTTAAGTACTCCATATTACATAATAATGTACTTACGACAACTAGGTATGTACGTACAACATCAATCACAATATATTATGTAAACACATAGACTCGTATAATTAATGTGACAATTAATATTGAGTGGTTACTGTATGGAATCTAATCGAATAGGTATATCGCTTAGCTTATCTAGAATAGATTTATAACTTATATTTAAATCAGAATGTAGGTATCGTTTTTTTTTTAAATATATTATAAATATATGGTAACATTTTTTGTTACATATTTTTTTGTATTTTTACGCTTTTTTATTTTTATCTTCTACCAACAATTTTATAATTCTAAGTGAGCGTCTCGAAATTAAATATTATATAATAAATTATTAAATTAAATAATAAATATTTCTAAATTTGTGTTCGTTAAACAACGTTTCGATGTTACCAATAAGAATATGATCTAAACTAAAATTTGTAAGCGATATAACTATCACTAAATCTACAAAATAATGCGTTCAGAATAATACAACCCCACTTAGAAGCCTCTTTCGTTTCCCTTATAACCACTTACGAACAAGGGATAATATAATAATTAAAAACGTTGTTTTTTTTTCCTTTATCATGTCATTTTGACATCATCATAGATACTGACGTCATAGTTTTAGCGGCAATATGGAGGTAAATTTTTCTGCACCGGTTATAATAATACGTTGTGACAATACTATCTTAAATTGTCTATAATATTAAATAGGATCGAAAAATACTATTTTATTATCACCAGAGAAGCTCTGAGTACGCAAGATGTTTTTTTTTTGGAATATTCGTTATTTTTATCTCATTTGCCTTGTATTTCTTCTTCTTCTTTCGATATATTTTTAAAGCGATTCCCGCACTAACGTACAGTCAGCTACATAAGTCGCTTAACATTTGCAAATATTTAAATCATTATAACTCCAAAAATAAAAATGAATTTACATTTTCTTGATTTTAGGACTGCTATTTGGTTCTTATCTAAATTTTCGTGAATATACGATATGACATAATTGTGCTGAGATGCTTTGAACATTTTTAAATGTTAAGCGACTTATGTATCTGACTGCACAAGCCCTGAGTCGCGAACGAATACTGGGTCTCACAAGGTTTTGTCCCTTATTGGAATCAAACTTGCAACCTATTGCGAGACTTTTGTCGAGAATTACTTTGCATGTTAGCAAAGGGAAATGTTCAAGTGACTATGGAATTTAGTATCGCTACAAATTTTGTTGTGCCAAGATGAAAACTACTGATTTATGTAGACATTAATATAAGTATTTATAATTATAATATAATTACAAGAACCAAAATACATTTAGTGATTCTATGACTTTCTAATAATTATATAATAATAATCGTTAATAATCCTAATCGATACTACGATATTATTTTTGTAATAGTGTTGCCACCGTTAAAAATAACTTAATACGAAAAAATAATAAATAAATAAATTGAAAGACTAATATTATCGTTTTATTAATCCGGCAAATGTGAGACTCCATATCATTATATAAAAATGCTATAATTAGAAACAAGAATTATACGTTTAATCAACTTGTGGCACAACTTAAATACATGCGATACTGCTAATGGCATTCCCTATTAAGTTTGTAATCTATAATAAGACGTTGGCAAAATTAAATTTGTAATCTATAATAAGACGTTGGCAAAATTAAGTTTGTAATCTATAATATGAAGCGGCGGTAGCTTAATGGCTAAGGCATCGAACTCGCAATCGTGAGGTCGCGGTTTCGAATCCTACCCATTATACTACCGACGTGAACCCACTCCTAACACAAGCCTTTGAGCTTAGCTGGAGGGGGTAACCAGACACAACAACATTTTTGGTTTTTTTTTTTTAAGATTGTTGAAGTTTGTATAATATAATATTTAATGTTTTGACGTGACGTCTTTTAATTCGATGGAACCGGCTGAACGCACGAAAAAACATTACTCATGAGGCGTTACCTCGCTCTGAGGCGTTCCATTTAAGTGCAAGCGAGAGCGCGGAACGAGCGACAAAGAGGCACAATCGGCCTCCGTGTTTGGCAGCAAACCATTCCATCAGTATTTTCTTATGACGTTGTCACGTTCAACTATCGTCAGTAAAACGACTTTTTATCTTGTTTACGAAAGAAGAAAAAACGGTCAAAATTTGCCGCCCTCTAAAACCTGCCGCCCTAGGCCCCCGCCTACTCAGCCTGCTGGTAAATCCGCCACGGCACATTCAAGTAACGCGTAATCACGCGTTACTTGAATGAGCAGTGGCGGATTTGTGTAGATATTCTAAGATTACCATTCGATAAGAAGAAGCAAGAGTAAAAATAACGAATATTCACAACTCTATATCGAATTTACGTTTTGAAATGTTAAGTAAAGTGAGGCTAGTTCTTCGTCTGTATCTCTCGATGTGTTTAAGCGAGGGTAGTTTAGCGCCGGTAGCCTTCGATAGAATCCATGATAGCAGCAAAGTGATCTTCGGGCAGGGGAGTGCAGTGCGACGACCTTAAATCTCGCATGTACCGGGATATCTGGAAATAAAACATACTTCGTATCGCAGTATTTGTATAATAATAATAATATAATATCTTGGGACATCATATAATATCTGATCCCAAACTAAGCAGAGCTCGTACTATGGAAACCAGACAACTGATAAACATACATACTTATATATTTCTAAATACATACATATTATAAATAAATAACACCCAGACACAGAATAAACCATCGTGCTCATCACACAAAGTTTTATCCTGGGTGGGGATCGAACCCACGACCTGTTGCGTAGCAGTCGGAAACATTCCCACCGCGCCACAGAGGCAGTCTATGATAGTATTGATAGTATTGATAATGGCAACACCTGTAGGTACTGTTAACAAAAAGAGAGAGGTGTCTTAAGAAAACCCTGTTGGAACGTAGTTCCTTTTGCTATATCTTTTTTGTATTTGTATTAACTAATAATTAAAATAACTGGAAGAACATAGAATTTATAAATTTTAAATTAAGAATTTTATTTTTTTTCAAGATATTTTTTCAGTTTGACTTAGGTAGGTAAAATAAATCCTAGCTTCATATGATCATAAATAATATTTTTTTGATCGATGTCAAAATGTAGCACATTTTCCGTCTGGCCTGTTAGCCCGTAAACAAAAACATGCGTTAAGGAACTACGTTCCAATAATCTTTGAAGTATTGTTACCTAGATAACCACATGTGACAGTACACAGGTAGTTTGTGATCAAATGATCAAGTGTGAGTTGTGGGTACATAAATATTACACTCACCAATGGCAGCAGCATCCTGTATTGTTCGTTGACAGAGCGATCGAGAGCAGCTCGCTGAGGGTCTTGCATGGCGACCAGCTTCACCAGGCACACCTTGTCGAGAGGATGCTCTACTGCCACGGGATGACGGGTCTCAATCAGTTTCATCAACAGGAAGTTGCCGCGGTTCGACGATATCACGCCTGGTCTGTAACCACCAGTTACATTCACGAATTGCGAAAAACGGATGGATGTTATTCAATTACGACAAAACGGCTAAAAGAAAAAAAGAAAAATTACGATTCCCGTAGAAAAGAAGTTGTTTTTTAAATCTTGAAGCGGAGCAAGTCGCACAGCAGCTAGTGTTTTAATAAATATATTGGGAACCTATATTGGAAAGTAGATAAGAAGGAATATCTGTGTAGAAAAAGTCTTCGCAAAATGCGTTAAATATACATGCAACAGGGTAAAAATTCTCCAATCGACAAAACTTCAATCTGTTTTTGTCATCAAATTTTGATTCTGATGATGAGATCTTGGAGAAATCGAGGGACAAATATTATAGGTACATCTATGGTTATTTGGGTATATTTTGTTGTAATTCGTGCATTTACTATTAAAAAACACCATTAAGTGAAATGAAACTGATGATGAAGACCACAGATGACCAGCGGAACTATTCATTCTATACTAATATTATAAAGCTGAAGAATTTGTTTGTTTGTTAGAAGGCGATAATCTCAGGAACTACTGATCCGAATTTGAAAAATTATTTTACTGTTGGATAGCCCGTTTATCGAGGAAGGGTGTAGGCTATATAACATCACGCTACGACCAATAGGAGCGGAGCAGCAAAGAAAAATGTTGCAAAAATGGGAAAAATTGACGCATACGAAGTTGGTCAGCCAGTAATAAATATTGCGGGTTACGATCTGAGTACCGTGTCCGATACCTGATTCTTCGCCTGCGTCAAATCATGTAATGGAACTGATGCTCTAGTATCAGGTTCTCCTTGAAAAATCAACGGCCTTGTATCGCAAAATGCAACATGTAAAAAGAAATGAGCAGTTTGTTTGTTTGATTTAAAAAGTGAGAAATAAAAACTTTTTTACAAAAAAATAAAAACGAACTTCCAAAACAAATATAAATAACTAAAAAGCAAAAAATAATACAGGTACAGCAACAAAAAATAATCAAACATTTTGAAGTTGTTTAATTATTTTCTTCCCCACTGATATCGCTGGAACTTATGAAATCCACACCGATTTACCAACAGAGCCTGAAAATACGCAAGATGAGCCCAGTCATTCGATTTCGAAAAACTAAGACAGTCGAAGAAGTCACCTAAATGTGTACTGGTAATAATAACATCCAAGCTATACACATTTTCCCAAACGTGATGAAACAGCTAGTAATAGTAACACAAGATATTGAAGAACGTGTAGGCGGAAAAATACTAAATACCACTTGAAGTATTTTCCCTATATTTTAATTATGAAGTTTGGAAACAGATTGCTGATTTTTTTTTTAAATATGCTAACCATAACCGTCATTTGTTCACCCTGATGTTGGCAGAACTCAAAAGATTTGTTGGTATATTATTACTGACAGGATACCATTCTTTGCCGGTTACGAAATTATACAGGTCAAAAGACACAACAAAATTGTTTATCAAAGGAAAGCCTGTAAGTAGCGCAAATGGTTATTTGTACCAGTGAATTCCATATGGCGGGAAGGATAGTAACGTTACTAGAAATGATTTGGGCCTCGGAAAAAATACCCAAGCAAACATCGCAAATTTAAAATATAAATTGTTTTGCATTCTTTAAGACAACGGGTTATTTCATCAACGGTACTATCAGAGACAATCGAACTATGAATAAAACTTTGATAGACCAGATACTTTGACTGCCTCTGTGGCGCGGTGGGAGTGTATCCGACTGCTACGCAAGAGGTCGTGGGTTCGATCCCCACTCAGGATAAAACTTTGTGTGATGAGCACGATGGTTTATTCTGTGTCTGGGTGTTATTTATCTATAATATGTATGCATTTAGAAATATATAAGTATGTTTATCAGTTGTCTGGTTTCCATAGTACAAGCTCTGCTTAGTTTGGGATCAGATAGCGTTGTGTGAGTTGTCCCAAGATATTATTATTAGATACGAAATTTCTTCAGAAAAAAGAGTAAGGGTTATTTGACTATTGCTTTGACAAAAAAACATGTACTGCTGGTTCTATGGAATGGCAACTCTGTTGTAAATGTGCTACCCATAACAAAACGTTACGACAAAAAAATAAAAAGTTGGGGAATGTGCCAAAGCCCCGAGTAATAGCAGATTATAATAAAAATATGGGAGGAGTAGATCTCCATGATAAAAAAAGATGGTGAATGTGCCACAGCCCCAAATAGTGGCAATTTTCATAAAAATATGGGAGAAGCAAATCTCCATGATAATATCATAGCCAATTAAAGGATTCGAGTACGAGGGAAAAAGTGGTGGTGGCCACTCATCATCAATTTGATTGACAGTGTTTTAGTAAATTCATGAAAATTTTTCAATCTGGTCAAAGAGCGATCATTGAGCCAATTAGAATTTAAATCTTATGTTGCTGTAAGTTTGATGAAAACAGAAGAAGCACCGGTCGCGGATGATTCGATTTTGGGTATTTCAAAGCACAAATCTAGGAAGACCATCCAAAAACGCGTTGCGATAATGTAAGATTGGTCATGTCATAGAAGAGCACGAAAGTATACGTCGAAAAAAATGTCAACAGTCTAGAAGTACAACGATAAAATGTAAAGTATATCTTGATGTTGATTGTTTTAAAATATTCCACTCCCGCTAATAATGTAGCGTGCATGCATTAAAGTAAGTTGTTAGTAATTTCTAAGTTTAGCATTCCAACGTTGCGCAGACAAAACATTTTGCGTAACGTATACTAAATAAACAAAATTTTTTTAACTGTTATTTTCTCTTTTTGAACGTATTTATAACTATTATTTATACTAATATTATAAAGTTAAAGATTTTGTTTGTTTGAACGCGATAATCTCAGGAACTACTGGACCGAATTGAAAATTTATTTTACTGTTGGATAGCCCATATATCGAGGAGGGCTATAGGCTATATAACATCACGCTATAATCAATAGGAGCAGAGCAGCAATTAAAGTGTTGCAAAAACGAGGAAAAATATTCCTTTTGGGAGCTTCAGTTGCGTGCGCTGCGTAAACGGTTAAAGTTACACAACATTCATTAATTGTATGACAAATTAGTTTCTATTAAATATATTATGGTTGACCCACTATATCCTTTTTTATGGTAATCAAATTCAAAAAGGGGACTCCTGGGACTGCGCAGGTCAGAGTAAACAATAAAATCAACTAATAACTTTTATCTTCACCGTTGGGAATTAATGGGTTAACTCACCTCAAGCAAATAATCTCATCTTCAGTCCTCCTAACAAGTTGCACGGGCCCGTCATACTTGGTGATCAGCTCAGCGATGTTCAGGTCCACGTACGAACGAACCACCTCCTTCACCAGGAGTGACCAGGACGACGGCATATGGTTCTCCGCGAGTGGGAGCAGGTCATCGAACGTCGCGTCCAGAACCTGATGGAAATAAACTCTTGACCGTGATAAAAGTTCGCATGAAGTACGGTTATACTTTAGGATTAAGATTAGATTACTAATTATACAATGTTATTCTTGGTATAGTGCAAACCTAAAAGTAGTTTGAACTCAGAATCAGTAACACAATCCAATGGGGTAGTTATTGGACCATGTTATGTTTTCAATTAATCATTATAACAATACAAATCCTGTTCACAATTATGTGAAATGTAATCATCACTTATTTTTCAATAAAAACTATGGATTAAGTACTTCGTAACGCAATGAGCACTACAGCGCGAAGACCGCAAGACAACTTGATTGGCTTAAAGTCTGCAAGTTTTCAATATTTTGTTTTTTTTTATATATATAATTTCTTGAAGTAAAAATCTTGTTGGGGTGTGTGAGCTTTGCACTATATTAAAAAATAACCTAGTATATATTAAACAATATTAATTAAGAAGAATTATGTACATCATTGCACTCCATCATAAAACAGGCACTAATTACCACAAAAAGTAGATCAAATACATCAAACAATGTTGTTGACATATCCTTGTAATCCATTTCACCAGCTTTAAGTAAGATCCAAAACCTTGTTTCTAATTTTAAATCTTAAATATTGATACTAAGTTTATATTGGAATTGAAAACTCATTAGTTGCCTGGAGAAAATTTATAAAATTTGATATAAGTATTTAGAAAGTTTGTCCTGGAGAAATTAAGCGAGAACAAAGAATACTAAAATTAGTACACCAGTAGGCAGAATTGATTATTTTATAATTCTTCCTATTTGTTTCCCCTTACCAGATACCAATAGTATTCTTACCAGTCCTTTAATGGGGTAGTTGGCAGCGGCCCATGTGGCGGTGTACCCGCCGATGCTCCATCCAAATAAGACGATCTGTGACGGCTGGAAGCCAAGGTCCTCAATAGCGTATTGCATCACGGCGTCGATGGCGTTGTGCTCTTGAGCCGGGTATGGGAGACCCTGAGACAAATTGCCACAAGTTTGATTTAGACCAAGTTGTATTTTTCCAAATCCAATCATGCCTACGTCGTAAAAAAATAACTAATTTTCTATTTTTTTCTCTTCATAAGAACCTTTTATAGATTTCAAAGAATCTCGAATTGGTCCCGCCCATCGTGATTTGCTCTTCTTTTATACTTTTATAAATTAATTAGTGTACAGCCCCCCAAGTTCAACGTGGGATACTAAGCTCCTGGGACTGTAATTAATTAATTTATGTTATCATTTTTCTTTTTACGATTGCGGCATCTATTTTAAAAACCACTGAGACATCATTTGAAATCTAAGTATTTATTAAGCTGGCGTACCTACGTACTATGTTTTCATGGCATATGAATTAACTTGTATTCATATTTATATAACCGACAAAGTAAAACTAAACAATATAATAATCAAATCCAGTCAATAAAATAACGATATGTAAATAATATATATGTATTAGGTATGTATGACGTAATAATAGAATAGGTAGCCTAGACAGACACTTACGTTGGCACCAAGTACCAGTTATTATTAAGCACAATATAATAGAAAAGGATAGGATAAAAATAAGTATGAAAAGGATTTACAGGAATAGACGATTGCGTCATTATATAATTTTGCGTGACAAATATTTGCGACAACCAGTGACCTTTTCCAAACCTTCGAGAAAATTTAAGGATCATTATGAGATATACAATATTTAAGACTCCGTCAATATTTAAAGTCTGTTCGTTGGATTAAAATGATTACGAGTTGTTTTCAAGGTTCATGTACCCTTATAATCCCCCTTTCTGTACTAATTATAGACAGAATTCGTTTCGCGTTTAAACAATAAATTTGCGTCATGTTTCGGGGGAATTATAATGTGCCTAACATTAAAAAATCTCCGATATGTAAGACAAAGACATCTTCGAATCAAACGGAGTTTAAGCCCCATCCTGATTAATATAAACTAGCCTTCTATTGAATGTGTTTGGGAGCTACTTAGCCACAGACAGACAGACATTGTGTGTAATCTGACACGTTAAACCGCCGTAAAAACACCTTTCACGTCGTAAAAAAATTACAAAGTGTTTTCTTTGTAACTATTGGTCTCAATAATCTCGTAGAGCCAGCTAAACCTAACTTCTAAGTCAACTAGTTAATGATTTTTTTATAATTTCAACTTGTGATAACCTGCAATTGGCGCCCTTAAATTAACAAATATTCGTATACCAAACTAATTGCTCTTTATAATAGATTTTGGCAATTATAACTTATTTCTAATTAGTTAGAAACAGTCGAAGGGCAACAAATATAAATTACACTTTACCCTGACGTAAATAATAATAACCTTTTAGGATTCAAACAGGCTAATTTAAAATTACAATTATTGTACCATACAAACGAAAGTTTTGTAAAAAAGCAAATGGCTGAAGCAAAGGAATCAACGAGGTCGAAGCAACGTAGAACGGTTTGACGTCATAAACTCCCCATTCCTAGTGCTTTAAAATCCCGGGAATCTAGGGGTGGAGCCTGGAGCTAGGATGAGGCGTTACATTGCAACGGTGACCCTGACCGAGGGGAAGTGGGGAGTGGGGAGACGCACTCTGTGCAACACGCATGTCCGATATTGATTAATGATAGGACGCCATTTCAGTTTCCTGTGAACCTAGATACTGCACCTCGCCCTCCCCCCCCCAGCCTCAACCCCTCGCTTCGTGCAACAAGCTTCTATTTATAGAACGTTTTCGTTTCATGTTCACATTTTACTTTTTCGAATGAAACTGTGTATGCTAATGTATGCAGATTGAACTTTTCAAAACAAAAATATAGAATGACAAACAGGCACACCATGGTATGTGTTAGCGCCTAGCCATGTTGAAGAGACGCAATTAGTAAGTCCTTTTTTATTGTAAGCACTTCAATATTTTTTATTTTGATATTAATTTGGGGGTATAATAAAGACTATATAGGCATTTTTCATAGACACCATTCTAGAATCTTTACTTTTAATTAACCTCGCAGACAAATTAATGAAATTCAATTACTTTTTGGCAATATACTTATTGTTAAAAGCGTCAAAACGTCGTTTTATTGAGTGTGACACAAACAGTGTGAACAAACTCGTAGAACGTAGAAAGTTTCGTCGAGTATTAAATTATAACCGGCCAAGTGCGACTGAGGGTTAAGTACTAACTTTTAAGTATGTAAATAGGTCAATCATCACGGTAACCTATCTCGACACACGGCACTGTATCAACCAAGTTGCAAAAGGCGACCCACCGACCGTGGTTACACGAAGCATTTTGGGCCACGGTAATGTGCGACCAATATTGCTAGTAGTTAACAAAAAGTTCTTTTAGGTGTATACGCTTATTAAACTTTACTTAAGTTTTTTTTTTAAACAGAGCTGTTTTGTAATATACTAATAACCTCCCGCCCGTGCCCTTTTTACATAACACTAAATAACTTTGTAATATAGGTATTGTAAATATTTAATATATATATATTTAGGCCCTAAACCTGACAAAGAAACATCGATTTTACTCTGGAGTCTCTCAGATATGTGGTAAATGGTTGTGTGACAACAGTAAGTGGTGAAGGGTTAATTAGGGATTTTTTTTAAATTTTATTACGAATTTATTCGGTTAGTTATTAGTTTATTATAATAGAAAATCACAGTGTAAGCGATTTATTAAGTAGCTATATTATGTCGTTTTTCTTTTTAGTTTGTAAAAAAATGTAAATAGTGTTGTTTTTGTTATTTCATTGCGATATTAGAAGTACTTAGATAAAGGTTAATCTTCAAAATCTATACATCCCTGAGGAGTGACACTCCATCATTAGATCAGCTTCCAGTTACCAAGTTATTGTGTTGTCTCCAAACTACATTTACATACAAAATGTTATAGCGATACGATAAAATTAGATGTAGGGTAAAATTAATCGTCAAAACCTATACCTGAGGAGTTGCACAACTTGGAGCTGATCTGATGATGATCAGATCAGCTCCAAAATACCATATTATTTTGTTGTCGTCCGAACTACATTCATTTGCAAAATTTAATTACAATACGATAATTAGAACGAATTATTTAATAACATGAAATAGGTATGTCATTTATGAGCCATGTATGATTTTTAGAATTTCAAAAGAACTCGACTCCAGTTAGATCTCACTTCTGTTATTAGCGAAACCTTGGCATATTACGGGATTAACGAGATCTCTGTAGTGAAACAAGTGCCTTATCTCACCTTTATTTTTTTATAAGCGTTATTTTAGGCAAGATGCGAAACATGTGACTCCCTGCGCACGAGGCGAGTGAGCGTGCCGCGGCACCGGCCGCCGAGTGCCAGAAACATCATCACTACCGAAAATTGTAAGCAATATGTTACGATTCTCAATCATTCGACGGTTTATAATGTCGCGAGATATATTTCTTAATCTATCTTGCAAGATAGATTATAGAACAGAGGCGATAGGTTAAAAATTTCCTAAGGTATACGAAAATGTTAGATACATTTTGGACACGGATTTTACCTACAATAATAAGTCACTAGGATTCAAAGGCAAGCCGAATATAATGGTGTTCTTAAGTCCCTTCGCCACCGTTATAGAATCTATGTAACACCTACACACTAGACGGTTTTGCAATATGATGATGTGGTTTGGCAATTACAAGTTGCAAGGCATTGACCTATCACTCCGAGATAGCCGTTCCTTCCCATACCACACTACTACCCACACCGCACCCCCTTCACGCCACGCTTAACTCTGACTAGAGTGACAGGAGAGGCAATTATGTCACGAGCGAGCGGCAACCACAAAACGAATATATAATAATAATATATAATTTACATCCTAGAAACAGACGAATATGGAAACTACCAATAGAAAAAAAAATTAAAAGTACCTAGTACACAATGCAACTAGCGAGTTAACGAAACTAACAGCCTAGCAAAACTAGTGAACGAGGAAACTGAAGGAACACGAAAACAGCAAACTGGCAAAATTGTCTACCTGATGTAAATATCGAATAGGTAAAACTAACTACTAACCGATTAGCGAAGCTAACAAATAACGAAACTAGCGAAATTTACATCCTAGCAAAACTAGCGAAAGAGGTTACTGAAGAATCAGGAAAATACCTAATTAGCAAAATTGTCAACCTACCGAAACGTACTTAAGTAAACTGGGGAATTAGTGAAATTGACGAGGAAGGAAAATGACCGGTGGTACACGGAAGATAAAAACTCGCGGCCACTCTTTTCAAATTGCCAGTGTTTACAATGTTTGTTTGTTTTAAACTGTATTATATGTGGAGGTAAGGTGCTGCCACCATTATAATATACACCATAGAAGACTGGTGGAAAGGCAAGAGATTTATATTAAGAATTTATAATATAAAAAGAAGATTTGAGATTCAATATACATATAAACCTCAATGGGTCAAATCGTAGGATAAACTTATCCTAGATGGGAATCGAACCCAGTCACAGTTATTAACCACTAGACCCACAGGCCAGTCGATTTGCCACGTTATTTTCACACTATAGACTTTCTTTCAAAATTGTAGGCTCAGTAGTTTCTATCGAAATTACTTAAATAATTTTTAAAATTTACAATTTTGAGACCCTTACACCAATCCTTTTATTAGTTTTCATATTACACCATACTGTTTTCATAACGGATTAATTGTTTTGCCCCAAAAATGATCCCCATGTTTAAAACTCAAGACTTCTTATAGGTTTTCCTGTAATATATATTGCTAAATTAATTAAACTATCTTTTGTTTTTTTTTCGAAATATTAGTCTACGTAGCTTCGGAGATACAGGCGGAGAGGGGGTATGGTCTATTTTCATAGTCTTTCCTAAATAAAAGAAAATATATTTGATATTATTACAACAAACCCTTTCATTTGAGTTACACGATACAAGGTTGCGAAAGTTTTTTGGCCAAAAATAATAAGTTTAAAATTATTGTATAAACGTTATTCGTCCGTATTTGGGTCACAGAAACACATACATGTACCTAATTTGAACTTAAACGGTCCAGTAGATTCTGTGCAAATCGGCTGAGACAGAAACACGAGTGATCCTACAAAACTTATAACATCATAGAGCTACAATGAGGTTATGGTTTTGCGTTGTATGAAACCGTACAGTAGGTTACCTTTGTTGGAAATCCTATTAAACAAATAAATATAATAAGAGGATTGTCGTCAGTTTCTCCAGAACTCTTAATAATATAATACTAATATCTTGGGACAACTCACACAACGCTATCTGATCCCAAACAAAGCAGAGCTTGTACTATGGAATCCCAACAACTGATAAACTAACTTAAATATTTCTAAACATACAATACATAAATATATAGATAAATTACACCCAGACACAGAATAAACCATCGTGCTCATCACACAAAGTTTTATCCTGGGTGGGGATCGAACCCACGACCTCTTGCGTAGCAGTCGGATACACTCCCATCGCGCCACAGTGGCTACGAACTCTATCACCAGAAAACATGGTGATAACGGGACAATCATATCATACAACATATCATCAGCCTATCGCAGTCCACTGCTGGACATAGGCCTCACCAATTGCACGCCACTTTGTTCTATCTTCGTCTTCTCGCATCCGGGACAATACAGTTAGTAAAACTTTTTTTTTTATTTCTAATTTGGCATCCCATAAATGACACACATTGATTATTTTTCCTGCAATGTATAGGTTAAGAACTAACTTTTGTTTTATGATTGTACGATTTCTATGTTATAGGTTTGTAATTGTACTAATTTTGTTTTCTCGATATTAATATGTAAATTAGCTTCATTAGGTCTCGTTTTCTACATTTTGTATTATTTTTATATTTAATTATAAGCGTTGTGAGACATTTATTAAAGACATTTGATAGGATGCTACCTTGTAGTACTCCAGAGTTAGTTAACTCTTGATTGTGATGTAAACGTTAGTCTTGATTGATTGACTGTTTTTGAAATGACTGCCTTTTGCATACGGTTGGTTAGGTAACTTTCTAGCCATCGTACGTATTTCCTCCTACGCTGTATCTTTGCAATTCTGAAGGCACGAAAACAAATAAGATTTGGCACCATGTACCTATCATCATTCATTCATTGACCGACCATTAAAATCTAAATAGTGTTTCTGAAAAAAGTTTAATTTTAACTAAAACAGTGTTGTATTAATAGAGTGATGTGACAATATTTACCTTGGTGCGATTTTAATTGCTTTACGTTGATTATAACTTAAACTAAACGAGTTTAAAGCATCAGCTTACGAAGTTAAGATTATAGTGTATCAAATGCCGGAATGCCTAGATATAATTACATGTAATTTTTAGAATAAGTTCAATTTGTAAAACGGCTAAGACTTGAAATCGTCGCAAACAATGAAACAAATGTAACTTGACATGGTTTTCGCGGCAGACGCAAAGAACAACAAATACATGGCTACAAAACTTTTGCTTAACAGACTTACCCCCTGAGTACCTTTTCAAACGTTTTGGTTTCAATCCGGCTGCGAATGTTTGCCGACCGGACCGGCCGGACGCCGGACCGGACGGACGCCGGACCGTATGAAAGCTACCGTACATCGCCATATACTTCGCCGGCTACTAACCCCGGATTGAAACCGGAACGTATGAAAATAACCTTATTCATAATACTTTAGCAACAGCATTTCAAGTAACGAATGTTTTGTCTTCTTCTATTTTAAAATCGAATGAAAAACAAAGATAAAACATTCGCTAATTAACATGCAGTTATAACCGTATCATTCATAAAGAGGTCAATATGTAATCCTGTTGCAAACGTCTACAAAAAGTAGGTATATGTTCTTTACTATGCACCAATAGAAATGCCGTTATGCATCATTTTCTAACTATCATTATCATCACTTCCACACACGTTTACTGCTCAACAAAGGCCTCTCCCAAGGACTTCCACTACAACCTCAAGCTCTTAATTAGCGGTCCTTGCTACCTTAATCAGCTCGTCAGTCCATTATGTGGGTGGCCGTCTTGTATTGCATTTTTCAATATTCCTATTTGACAAAATTTTGCTCAAAACAAATACGAGAAAATCGTCTACTTTTTTCAATGTCTACTTTCGATTCTACGTGAATTTTGACCTATTTCAGTCTCGGTGGCCTATCTAACAAAGACTATTCAATTAGGAGAGAGGTATTATAGTGCACAATTATAATAATAATGTCTTGGGACAACTCATACAACGCTATCTGATCCCAAACTAAGCAGAGCTTGTACTATGGAAACCAGACAACTGATAAACATACTTAAATATTTCTAAATACATACATATTATAGATAAATAACACCCAGACACAGAATAAACCATGGTGCTCATCACACAAAGTTTTATCCCGGGTGGGGATCGAACCCACGACCTCTTGCGTAGCAGTCGGATACACTCCCACCGCGCCACAGAGGCAGTCATCAATCGAGTGTCAGTCGCACACTCTATTCCCTTACTCTCATAGTTCGATGGGATCGTATTGTGACCCGGCCGGAGTTAGATACCTAAGGGCAAGAATGACTCATTTTTAGAAAACGGTCACCCAACTTGATCATTTGACAGTGGTAACATTCCTTAACCACGTTGATCTTTCCGTTTGCTTGATTGTTTTAAGAATACCTACGTTTCTTTAAAGATAAGATAATAATTCCGATCTAGAGTAATTCCCTGGAAAAAAACATAATAAAATATAGGTAGGTACCTCATATTTTCTCGAACAAAGGAAGACCTACGCTGTATGATATTTATATCAAAATGTACCGCTCGGAAAATCAATACGGACGATCAAAATACTCGTAGGTAGAGGTAGACAGACAACAAAGGCGAGCTCTAGGTGTTGCTATGCAAACCGGCAGAGGGATGAGGCCATCTCGTCCGGGAAACGGTATTTATGTGAGATCAATTCAATTCGCAAATATTATAGATATCATTATGAATTGAATTATATCTGCGTGAAGCGTGGTTTCTTTATTGAATCATACACTCGATTTATTTTTTTCACCAAAACGCTCCTATATGTACCTACTTTGTATAAAAAGTATTCGGAATAAGTCAACTAAAAGACACGTCGTCGGCACGTACAAGATATAATTTTAATATTGAAAGTATAAGAAGTGTTGTCATTGTCCACGAAACGTCACGAAATCTTTTTGAAAATGGAGTTTTAGTTTCTCAAAATTTTGAGTGCCTTCGATTTTGAGTATGAAAATAAATGGTGAACAAAGTGTTTGCCTTATGTTTTATGAGAGAAACGAGGAAATGCTGCGGGATACCTACAACGTTTCGTTTAGGTATATTCAAAACATAAGCATATAAAAGGTATAAAACATTAAAGAAAACCGAAAGAGTAATTTCGCTTCGTTCTGGCCGAACGTCAACGGCTAGAAACGACGAAAACATAGCTGAATCCGTTCATGTAGTAGGTCAAACTGATTTGTCCAACAGGAATATTTTTTTCTGATGGTCAAACTTCTCGAAATATGATCTTTTTTTATAATTGTCATATAGCGTACAGTGATATAGATATTTGTATTTTATTGTCAGTTTCCGGTTTTGATTATAAAACATATAAATCGAAAAGGAGGCATAGAATTACTTCACAATGAAAAAATAGTTTTTGAATTTATAAATGTTCTTAATTTGTAATACTGCCGCCAGTATTACAAATTAAGAACATTTATAAATGCGTTTGAAGACAGTAGCGCGTCTGGCGTCAACATTACTGAAATTGGAGGATAACGACAACGAATCTTCACTGCGTCGACAGGAGTTATGGGCAGATACCACTGACCTCTATGCTACAAGTACTCAGATACCATTTTTTTTTTAAAACTGCCAACTACAACTTATTAATCCACTAGCTGACTACCCCGGCTTTACACGGGTGTCATATCGTAGCTTTTTACACCTTGAGTTACATTATTGTAATTTCGTAGGAATTTCAATTTTTTGGACAATTAAATATAGCTAAGGAGTAACATACTCGTATTACTCCCTGATAATATAGCTTTCTAATGGTGCAAGAATGTTTAAAATCGGTCCATTAGTTTCGGAGCTTATTCCATGCTAACAAACAAGGGGACCATTTTTATAAAGGGGAAAGATTTTAAACTTTCCCCTTTATAAAATATTATTAGTAAAGATAACGAAATACGTATTGCACATTTTCATTATAAATTAAGTTCCGTTTTATAACAAAACTATTTTTATGCTTGACAGTATTTATCCGTCACCAGAGACAATTTGGTCAAATAGACAATTATTCCTGTTGGACAAATCAGTTTGACCAAATAGCTAGAGCTGGCTCAAGAGGTTAAAATAGTCTTATTAGTCGTCCATAAAATTCTGACGAGACTATAAAGGTACGAAACGCATTTGATTCTGAAACAGCTTATATTTGTCTAGAAAGAACAAAGAAGGCAAGTCACTGATGACATGATTTCCCGAACTTATATGGACCCACCTTTACGAAACTCATAAATAAATGAAGACGAGATGTGGATTTGCGAGTACTATATGCAAACCATACAACAGTTTAAAGTAGGTACGGCTGTTCTGATGAGAGGGTGAAATAATGGTAATTGAAAAATTCCAGATACTTTTTACACAGAATGTTGACTAAAAAAATAAAAGCCTCGCAATAATATAGAACACCGGCGTGTTTTTAATATTAAAAACACTTAAAGATCTAAAAGGTGAGTTCGTAAGAATTTTAATTCCTTAGTTCTTGTTACTACGTTAGTGGCAACCTCTGCTAATACAGTTCTATACCAACGTTGTCAAATATAAATTTTAAATAGCATAGCAGAGGCCGTCTGTTTTTATTGCCTTGCAGTTTCCTTTGCATCAATGCAAATGTCACATGATTTTTTGTCAACGTAAAGTTAAACTTAATACGTGGTCTAGGTGTTATACTAGACTTCAAGCTGTGCCTAGACTTACATATAGATAGAATTATAAACAAAGTGTACCAAAAGTCACTTCAAACAAAAGGACCCCATCATATATATTCACTTTATATTTATGTCTCTAGTTACCTAGTAGCGCATCGTATCTTATCAATGTGGAATCTTTCTACGCAAAGTAAAAGTATAGAACATTGAATAAAAAAAGGGCAAGAGCATGACGGACCATGCTCAGTGTAGGGATCCGCAGCCTCGAATAAATGCATGAGCAGAAGACCGTATGTTCATGGCACTTACGCCCTTTTATTGAGAAACGCAGTTTTTTAGCAGTAACTCGATGACGGTATATCCGATAATGTCCGAAATAATTTTAGTTTAAAGTATTTATTAAGCACCTTTGTGATTTTTTTTTTAATTTTTGGTCACACGGTTCAAACGTTAAGAGGAGTTTATGCAACTTTCGGAGCGATTATTTCCAAAAATATTCACTCAATCAAAAAAGTTTATCGGGTTTTTAGACCTGTCGAATGATGTACCACACGTTGATGTTTGCTGAGTTTTTTTCAGCTTCTATTATTTTTATTATTTATCAATATTCATTGCGTAGTATTTGAGTAAAATGCCTGTGACAGACGGACATGGCGAAACTATAAGGGTTCCGTTTTTGCCACTTTGGCTACGGAACCCTAAAAATTACAAGTATATGTATGTATATAGTATTGAAAAAGTGAATTGTTTTTTTTTTTAGTTATCCTTGTATTATGATAGTTGAATCATAAACGTTCGGATCGCTTAGTTAAATCAAAAAAAGTGTCTCATGAGTTTTAGGCAGCTTTTCACAAGATTTACACTTGGAACAGCCGCCTAACTTCATTTTGTTTTTACTTTCAAAGGAAGCAGTTTTTTATTATGTAATATTTATTTGACGTTTTTAAACAATCACTCATTGACTATCACCTATCTGATAACTGGATGAGACATATTTTTAAACCAAATTTGAATTGTTTCAAAATCCCAAAAGTAACATTCCGCTGTACCTACTTTTGATGCCACCGTAATGTTTTAGATCGTCGACGTAAGCCATGTACTTACGTGTACATATGTAGGTATCACCAATTAAATGTGTTCCAAGAATCCGAAGATCCGAACATAATAAAATATAAGTATCTTATAATATTTTCGCAAACAAAGAAATATACCCACGCTCAGGGATATTTATATCACAATACATCGCAAGGAAAATCAATACACAGTGTCTGGAAATTTCCACGACGACCACGTAGGTACGCACGCGCAAGCACACTTTTCTCTGTCAACGTTTACCGGACGAATTCTAGACCAACCCACAACTTATCAACCTACTTACATAACAATATGAGTTCTTTACATCACATATTTTGTGCTATTTAGAATAAACTGTGGTATTATTTAATATAATTTCGTTGGTTAACTTCTCTATTGAACGTAGCATAGAAATAGCCTGTGTGGAGTTGAAACGGTTTATTGTATTGACTGTAACTTTTAGTGAGTAGGCTACTGTCGGTCTACATAAAAGTAGAAAAAGATTATATGAGCTGTATGATAAACGAAATTATAACTGTTGTAAAAAATATCAAGCTCATGTAAAAAAATATGCTAGAACATTTAGCAGACTTGCAGAACTGCAAAAGCTTGCTACCTTAGTTCACAAATTAAAAGCATGGCAAGAGACTGGAAGAGTCAGATTTCACAATAATGATTACTGTCTTAGAATAGATAATAAAACTATCACATCGGACATAGAAGTAGCCACTGATTTTGACAATTGCGCAAGACTTGGCTTTTATACTTAATAAGTATATAGACTGAGGTGTATTTCCTGATTTAGTGAAATATAGTAAAGTAATACCATTGTATAAATCAGGTAGTATGTCTGACCCAACTAATTATAGACTCATTTCAGTACTACCAACATTTAGTAAAATCTTTGAAAAAATATATGATCAGATGCAGAACTTCTTGTGCAAAGATAAATTAATACTCTTTAAATAATTTGGTTTTACTAGGGGTCGCTCTACAACCGATGCTGGTGTGGAGCTTATAAAACATATCTTTGACGCCTGGGAGGAATCGCAGGATGCTTTATCTAAGGCATTGACTGTGTTCTGCATGAAACAATAATCAAGAAATCACAACATTACGGTATTAAAACCACAGCTCTGAATCTTCTAACGTCCTATCTGAGTAACAGAATTTAGAAAATTTATGTTAATGGTAAACGTTCCCCGTTCTGTGGTCTAAATGGGAGACCCGCAAGGTTCTATTCTCGGGCCGTTGTTGTTTTTTTAATTTATATAAACGACATACCATATTTAGTAAATATTAATCATGAGATGAGCCCTGTTTGCAGATGACACATCCCTCTTATTTAGATAAAAAACACCAGAAAAAAGACATTGAAGATGTAAATATGGCTATCTCAATAGTGGTTAACTGGTTTAATGTTAACAATTTACTCTTAAACGCGGGCAAGACTAAATTTATTCGATTTATAACACCCAACGTGTAACCAGTAAAAGCCCCTATAAAAATAAAAAAAGATGCTTTGAACCTTGTAGAGATTACAAAGTTTTTAGAAATTACTCTAGATTCTAAGCTTCAGTGGGGCCCACATATAACACTTAAATAAATTTATAGTCAGTACTCACCGTGCTCTCAGCAAATCCGGGATGATTCCATCCAAGCGCCGAAAATCCCGCTTTCACAGGGGTGGTTATGATGCCAAACTCGTAGAATCCCGAGTTGCCCTCACAGCATATCACCAGGTATTTGCCCTTGGGCCCCTTTTCCCTCTTGTCTACAAACATCGTATCTATGGTGTTTCCGTCGGCCGTCAGCAACTTGGTCCGCTGGCCATTATGCTCCTCGACCAGTTGAGTTCTGCCTTGAAACAGCGGCCCCCCTAGTTGATAAAAGCTCCATGAGTGAAATACATATGTGTAGTTCCTTAAAATATGACAAACTAAGGGTTCAGAAAATAGTAGACACTGACTCCTTAAGTAGATTTATATATTTATGTATCTGTGTTTTAGGCATCAGCGTTTAAGTATGTATCTACGCTGATATCTTGAAGACACACAGTTAAAAAATTTAAATTAAATTGAATAGACTGACGTCAGAACAACGCTTCTAAATTATGTAAATTTATTTTGAAAGACATTATTTGGTTCGCCAAAAAAAACAACTGCCGAATTCATGTTTTATTTCATTTGGTTTTCAGTTGCATAACTCTAAATATACCCTTTATAAAAGGGAGCGGCAGTGTATGCAAGAGGGTTTCGGTGGCCTGGATAGGGCTTGTAATCTACGCACATTAATTAATTAGCCTACCCGTCTCTCCCTATATTAAATTGGACCCCGCTACGCCATGTGATAGCTACGTCCGTGTAACAGTGAAAAATAAACATACATTAACTATAACACTTTCAAATGTAGTTTAACATCAAATAGTGTTCAGCTACATTTGCATTTGCTCCATCTGTCATAGAAAGGGAATGCCGACTATAGAATAAAAGAAAACGTTTTCAAGACGAAACCCCCAGGAAATCAGAGAGTTGGTCTCTAAGAATGTCAGATGTTTGCTTTCAATGGTGTGAATACTCTTTATTTGAAATTATTTAAATGCTGAAATATAAAATACAGAACAAATGTTACTTACAGAGCATAGCTTGCAGCACCGATATGGACCCTGGATAGATGAGCCTCAGACCAAAGGTGTGCGTGGCCACAAAGGCCAGCAATTGTATAGCGGTCCGCTGATAGCCAGGCAGGTCAGAATTGGCACATGTGGTAAATGGGTTTTTCTCCAGCCACGAGGACCTATACAAAGTACCGCAGTTATTGAACGAGCTTCTGAGGATTTTTCTTTAGAATATAGTCCGCGGTAGTTCGACAGGGCCATCATTGGTATAATTAGACGGTGAAAACACGACGGTACGAGGGGCATTACACAATTTATCCAAATTTCGGAGTGATTATTTCCAAAACTATTCACTTAATCAAAAACCTTTATTAGAAACCTTAAAGTGTTTTAGCTTTAGCTACGGAACCCTAAAAAAAGTGTCAAGTCTAGAATCAGTCTGTAACAACCAACTATCTTGTAATTACTACCTACTCCACTTGACATATTTGGTTTTGGAGAATAAAATGATAGAATGTTGTTGGATTGCGGAAAAATGTTAAAAAACTGAGTTCCGACCTTATGCGTGGGAGCCGTTGATTTTAAAGCAAAGAAAAATGCAAGCCCTTGAAGAAAAACCGTTTATAGAAGACCTAATATTGGCAATTATCAAGCGCTTCAAACGATTGGAAAAGTGAAAGGTTTTTCAGGGCGAACAATTTCATAAGATAGATGTTTGTAATAAAAAATAAAATGTATAGTTTTGAGTTTCCAGAGTTTTTTAACGTGACCATTGTTGGTATCTCCGTCCATATATAAAGCTGCAACTGCTATTTTCCCCTTTCAGGGGTTGATTTCGCATTAATGCTGAAGCCAAATTAAAGCCAAAAGCCATATATATATACATATATTTCATGATAAAATTGGCATGTTGGTACCTAAACTGGTGTTCGAGTTTAAAACTCTTACATTTATTGAACAGGATACTGGTAATCTTCGACCATCCAAAAGCTAGTTAGTACCGGATCGGTGTTAATATCGGGCCCGCACAAGTCGTAATATAATATCTATATAATATCTTGGGACAACTCACACAACGCTATCTGATCCCAAACTAAGCAGAGCTTGTGCTATGGAAACCAGACTACAGATAAACATACTTATATATTTCTGAATATATACATATTATAGATAAATAACACCCAGACACAGAATAAACTATCGTGCTCATCACACAATGTTTTATCCTGGGTGGGGATCGAACCCACGACCTCTTGCGTAGCAGTCGGATACACACCCACCGCGCCACAGAGGCAGTCGAATAGAAAAAAATATGCCGTAATATTTTTTTCTTGCCCGGTCCGAAATTAACCTGCGCTATTTCACAATCCACTTTCAGTCTTCTCTTTAGCGACATGTTTAAGTATGACAAAATAGCATGAAATACCCACCTTTCTTTAAGAGGCATCTTGAATGTAGCAGGCCAGGCCTGGAACTCAAAATCGTACTTCCTGATCTCTTTCAAATATGTGTTCCTATCACCGATTGGATGTGACAGCGCCGCCATAAATCGCACGTATTTGGGATTTGTAGATCGTCCATACGCTCTCAGTAAGAAAGAGGCAGCTAACAGGCAACCAATGCTGCTAAAGAGACGGGCAAGTAACCTCGCCTCATCAGACGAGAAGAAACCTCTTTTGTAAATGTACATGCAGATAAATGGAGAAGTGTACAGCCCTATATTCAGTATAGTGTTGGCCTGGAAGACATTATTTCATTTTAGTTTTAGTTCAGATCTTTTCTACGAGAACATTCGAATTATAATAGATAGATTCTTACCGTAGTTATAACTTTATCTCCCCATTTTTCCATGCCTTGAGGCTGATACAATGCCTAAAACATAAAAAATACCATTGCCATTTTAATTTGCACCCTATTTTTTTTAAATATTAAGTGAGCTTTCTTATGCTACGATATAATGATTCAAAGTATGTGTATTATACACATACTTTGAATTTATGTACAATGATAGAGTACATAAATTCAATATTCCTGTATTAACCCAGGAATAATAACAGACAGAATAATGTACCAAAGTTTGTTACTCATTCACGCAAAACTCTGACTGAATTTTGATGAAACCTTACAGTAAAAATAGGTTTCATCAAAATTCATCATTCATAAAACATGATGTATTCATAAATATTTATTGCGATAACTGAGATAAAGTGGGAGCCGCAGACAAAAGCTTGTATCCTTCTATTCAATAGAACAACAACATACACGAAGATTTAGATCATACTTAAAATCAAATCTTGATTTGGTTTTGTAAGGTAATGTTAAATATCAAGACCTCTGACAGCCTGACACGTGAAACAACATAACAAACGACTAAATGGATTTTTATTTAACATCTAAGAATCTTTCCAATAATATTAAACTAGCTTCAGTAGTTTAAAAAAAACCTTGTCCAAATTATCACATGAAGTAAAATAATCGATAATTTAACACACAATTTGATTAACATTATTTTTTAAGTAACAAGATATTGGATTCGCCACTGATTAGTTACTTAGTTTACTAAGGCGATAAACTGTGCTTAGCCATGATGGAGTAATATTTTTTTTTTTTTTAAAGCAATGTGGGATTGAGTCCCACATTACTAGAAATCTTGTTAACCCCTCCAGCTAAGCTCAAAGGCTTGTGTTAGGAGTGGGTTCACGTCGGTAGTATAATGGGTAGGATTCGAAACCGCGACCTCACGATTGCGAGACCGATGCCTTAGCCATTAGGCTACCGCCGCTTCCTTATAGTACATATATTTTTAGTACTATCTCTAACACAGAGCAGTAGTCAAGGTTTATCCTATTCAGTTCCCGTAGTCACATCTTTGTCTGAGCTAATGGTAATGGCACTAGTGGTTCTGGGCCATGGATTACTATTTTATATATCTTGGGACAACTCACACAACGCTATCTGATCCCAAACTAAGCAGAGCTTGTACTATGGAAACCAGACAACTGATAAACATACTTATATATTTCTAAATACATACATATTATAGATAATTAACACCCAGACACAGAATAAACCATCGTGCTCATCACATAAAGTTTTATCCTGGGTGGGGATCGAACCCATGACCTCTTGCGTAGCAGTCGGATACACTGCCACCGCGCCACAGAGGCAGTCTTATCGGGATTACTATTTTGGAGCCTTTAGAGTTCGCCCGCGGCGTGATTCCTGATTAAGTTGCTATGTTCCTTGTAGGGTCACTTTATTTGTTTGAGTGACGAACTGGAGTGATTCATGACATTCCTGAATGAGGGATAAGTTTAATAGTGTCGCTTAACAGGGCTTGTAGTACAGATGTACTGTCCGAAACGATCTTGATACAAAGATCATAAGGATCATAGGGTAATGCCAATGCACACAGCTTGGAATATTGTGGTCCACTTTTCTAGTGGAGTCAATAAAGTCATCTGAATAGACACTTGGTCCTGTACCTTGGGTGGTTTTGGATCCATCAGAAGCAGTCTATTGCTTAGGTCATAAGTCTAATGATGTAGAGAAGTTGTATCGAGGGTTGACGGACTGTGTGTGTTAGTCGCACCACTCTTCTACAAGATCGAAAACACTATCGCAGTATAGCACGTTCTTGGCGGTGCCGTCTGCACAGCTAATAGTGTTGATTATTCTAATGAGACTATCTACTATTATGTTCCACAGGAGTAATGTTTCCCTTTTTGTTAGTAACTGCGATCAGTTTAAATAACTTTAAGCAGATATCTTTAGACCAGCTACTCTTGTTTGAGTGTGTCTTCCAGCGAGGGCTTCAACTCATAGTGAACATTTAAGAACATAATATCTTTCCTTTTGAGTCTCTTTTGGTAAGACTGTGTTGTAAGGTTAGAAGCTAATCATTGGGGTCACTCTTCGATCTCCTACGGCAGGATGTGGAGGTGATTAGGATTTCCTCTTTCACTGAGTTAATTTTTAATAGGTTATGAATCTCAGTGCTTGTGACAAACCATGGCACATTTTATATAGTTCACAAGATTGAATTTTACACTCTCTGTATGAAGGATATATTCAAGTTTGAGATTGAAGATTAAGATATACATAGGTCATTGCTAGCCCCGTTAAAATTATTTGTCTTTTATTTACTTCTACTTTGATGTCAAATTCAATGCAGCATTCTTTTGTTTTGTGCTGCCATTATAATTTCGAATGGATAGTTTACCGACAAGGGTTGATGTATTAAATTCACCGCTAGGTGTTAGGGCTACTCTATCTTTCATCAGTGTTTTAGTCGATGTATTCTCTAAGCCGAGCAGATTAATTGGATCTACCATTTCTGTTGTGCGCTGTTGGGGATGAAATCATCAATCATTTACTTTCAGTATTTTTTTTTAAGATAAATTACTTGCCCCGCGGAACGCTATGCCGGGTCATTCTAAGTTAAGAGATATTTTCGGTGGCAGTCACAAGAAACATATTTTTTTGGAAAATGTGCACACTAGCAACAGTGCTATCTTAAAATCACATCGTTATCTACTTGGTCACTCAATTTCATTACTCAAACTTACTTAGTTTTTTTTCATAATATCGCTTTAAACTCGAAAAAAGTCTTTCCCCTGGCCTGTCCCTTACCCACTTTGACAGCAAATCAAGAACCTTAAATCTATTCTAATAAAGCTGCAGAGTTTGTTTGTTTATTTATTTGAACGCGGTAATCTTAGGAACTACTGATCCGAATTGAAAAAATATTTTACTGTTTTTTACCCATTTATCGAGGACGGCTATAGGCTATATAATATCACGTTACGACCAATAGGAGCTGAGCAGTAATGAGAAATGTTGCAAAAAGGGGAAAAATTTACGCGAACGAAGTTGCGCGGGACAGCTAGTGATATAATATATATAAATAGATCAAATTAATGTTATTTATTAAACAAACTATAGGTAATAACGTATCATAATTCAATAAAAAAAATCTGGTTTTTTAACTAAAAAGTCCAGAAAATATGAATACATATATCCAATAATTTTTGTATAATTCTTTCTGCTTTCTTTCTTTCTTTCTTTCTTTATCCATTATATATGCACATTTCATCATTAATTATTTTGATTTACCATAATATATCTCCCTACGAGCTTAGCTGTCTATCATACGGTATAGGAGCAAATTTATTTACCAAATTTAAGCTAAATAATAAAAAATAGAGTGGTAATTTATTACTTAAAAAACTATCGGAGGGAGGGGGGGGGAATGGTGTAGGTCCTCGGTGTTAGTAGGCACGTATCTATAAAAAGCTGAGTTAAGAGTCGCTAGCGTACACCCACCAAGGAGTGCGAGTCTCGCACTCCTGGGTGTACGCTAGCGTAGCGAGTCGAAGTTAGGTAGTAATTCCTAGAATGTCCAGACAACAACAAAAAAAAACAAATTAGACACAAGTAGGTCTTAAAATGCTTTGAAAATAAGTGCTTTTTCACAATTTAGCATGTTTTTGAATTTAAAAGCATGAAAACGATTACTAAATGATTTGACGATAGGAACATATGACGTCATATGTTGTTATTTCATACGCATTTGTATAAAGCTTGTCGTTTTGACATTTCATAAAAAAAGACCGATTTGACTTGACAGTCAACATGCCTATTAAATCTATAAATTCGTTGTTGTTTGAATATTCTAGGATATATCCCATAAGGACAAAATTAAGAAGGGAACGCAGGTGATATCGTTCTTGAAAACGAATCTGAGCTTAACCTTTTAAATACGGGCCATAGTTCGTAAGAGTCACGTATAAAAAAAGACACTTTTAATATTTTGACCCCGTGATCACGTGTCGAAGTAGAACACGATCATGGATACCTACTCTAGACCTGGAGGCCTCTATTTCAATGAAAACGAAGTTTCGATCAAAAATGAGGTGGTGATATACAGAGCCAGCAACATCAATTTAATCAACTCGTTCCAGAAAATCGTCCATGGGTTCGAACTAGCTGCGCATATTCAAAAATTATTAAGAATAGTCCCCGTAAACTTAAGAAATATAAGCAAACGAAAATTTATGAATTTCGTTATAAAGAAAGTGAGTACTGCCTCGAGTCGTAGTTGCGGACTCTTAAGCCCGTATTAATAGATTAATCTCAGCTTCGTTTTCAAGAACGATATCACCTGAGTTCCCTTCATAATTCTGTCCCATAAATCAACAACGAATTTATGGATTTAATACGAATGTTGATTGTCAAATCAGTCGCGTGCGACCACACTCAGCAATCAGCATCTTATCCGCCACTCTAAGATGGCGTTTAAGCGCTGAATTTTGTTTATTAAACAGGCGGGACCTCGGCTGATATTCACGACTTAAAACCTAACTTAAGACTTGTCTATTAAATGGAACGGAGTCCCAAACTTGTGTTCAGGGTAAATCTTAAGTTTGAGATCGTTTTATTAATACGTGCCTTAGTCGTAGGCCCGTACGTACCTTTTTTTTTTTTACTAAAATTTCTTGTTTTTATGAGATCTTATGAACTATGGGGCGCAGACCCACCTTGTTTGTACTAAAACTTCTTGTTTTGACATGATCTATGTGATGATGATCAAGACAATTGATAATTTAAATGTATTTATGCCTAATAGATTTTTATTTTTTTGAACTATGTACCAAATAAATATATTTTTGGTAACAAAGTGTCATCATATTTTCTCGGTAAACTTGGTTTATCGTACCCAATTGCGAGTGGTAAAGGCATTTTTTAAGAATTTCGTAAAACGGAATTAACAGATCCATAGAGAATTAAAAACTGAGTAAAACCGTGTCGAAAACTCATTTACGCCCAAATGTCCTTTACCGATATTGTCGAAGTAGTCCTAAACGTATTAAATGCGCTGGAGATCATCGGTCAATTGATTGTCCTCGTAAATCTCGATCAAATAAAGCCAAATGTGTGTTGTTATATGATAAAATCACCCGGCTAATTATAAGGAATGTCAAATATATCAGGAGCTACAGAAGATCAAGTTACCTGGTAAACCTGAGAAACAAATAAAACTAATAAGGAAACAATCCTTAACAACTAAAAATTAAATCAAATGGAACAACAATAAGAAGAAAATAATGAGTACACTAGCCAAAGACAAACACGAAACCCTCAATACAGAGACACCATACTTAATAAAATAGACAACAAAACTGCATCAAAAAACAAATCTAGCGAATATGACATACGCAAACTAATAACAATGATGAAGCAAATGATGCAACAACTCACCACAATGACCAACTTAGTTATAGCACTCACGACATGACTGACAAATTCGACTCCTTAAAAATAGATATATGGAATGCCAATTGTCTGTTAAATCTTTTATGGAAATGCATGACGTGGATATTCTCATCTCAGAAGAAGCATTTTACCAGAAAAAAATACCTATTTTAATTTAGAACAATACAAATTTTATCACACTAACAACCCAGATGGAATTCCTCACGGAGGAAGTGCTGTGTTAATATAAAAATAACATTAGACATTACTTCACAAATCATAAATTACTTCACTAATGAATTTCAGGCAACTAGCATAATAGACGATTGGATTAGACCATTTACAGTTACGGCTGTGGGTATATAGTCTACCAAAGCACAAAATTAACCTACTCAGAAAAGGTCTTCACTTCTCAGAAAAAGCCTAAGCGTAATCTCATCTGGTGAAGCGACATACTGGCCAACAGATGTGAAAAAAAATCCCGACTTAAAGGACTTCTGTGTTGTAAAAGTGTGTTGTTTAACTTGCAAATCAAGGTATGAACTTTCATCTGACCATTCGCCTGTCCAAATATTGCTAAAGAGGAACATAACACGAACCACAAAGCAATGTTGGATGTATACCCGAAAAACAATTGGGTACAATTTCGGGAGAACATTGCCAAATCTCTAAATATGAGTTCCCTTACTAAAATCAGACGAGGAAGCTGTGGAACATTTCAACCGACTTCTGAAGCCATGGAAATAACTTCTGATCAACATTGGTATTCTCAGAAAATTAGAGAACTGTTAGCAAAGAAATGCAAGGCTTGTAAGCAATGGCAGAGAACTCACAATAGATATAATATAATATAATATCTTGGGACAACTCACACAACGCCATCTGATCCCAAACTAAGCAGAGCTTGTACTATGGAAACCAGACAACTGATAAACATACTTACATATTTCTAAATACATACATATTATAGATAAATAACACCCAGACACAGAATAAACCATCGTGCTCATCACACAAAGTTTTATCCTGGGTGGGGATCGAACCCACGACCTCTTGCGTAGCAGTCGGATACATTCCCACCGCGCCACAGAGGCAGTCATCAATCAAGTCAAGTCAATAGAGCAGATAAAATTCTACTAATTCTTTAACAGCAGAGTTAAAAACAGATGCTAAGCGAAAATCGAAACTAGAAAATCCAATACTATCTAAACCACCTAGACTCCACCACTTGGTCTGATTACTCACTGTGGAAAGCAACGAAATTCTTAAAGAGTCCGGAAATATCCCAATCTTCTATGCATAAAGCAGATAACAGTTGGGCTGTAAACAGCTCTAATAAGGCACAAACATTAGCTCAACACTTATTCGACGTGTTTACACCTAACCCGGACTAGGGATCCACTCAGACAGAAAAGGTGACCAACTTCTTAAGTTGAATTCATCAATTGGATCTCGCAATAAAGAAAATCACGAAAGAAGAAGTTAGAAATGCAATATCAAAACAAGAAACCCTCAATACAGAGAGACACCATACTTAATAAAAATAGACAACAAAACTGCATCAAAAAACAAATCTAGCGAATATGACATACGCAAACTTATAACAATGATGAAGCAAATGATGCAACAACTCACCACAATGACCAACTTAGTTATAGCACTCACGACATGACTGACAAATTCGACTCCTTAAAAATAGATATATGGAATGCCAATTGTCTGTTAAATCTTTTATGGAAATGCATGACGTGGATATTCTCATCTCAGATAAAGCATTTTACTAGAAAAAAATATTTTAATTTAGAACAATACAAATTTTATCACACTAACAACCCAGATGGAATTGCTCACGGAGGAAGTGCTGTGTTAATATAAAAATAACATTAGACATTACTTCAGAAATCATAAATTACTTCACTAATGAATTTCAGGCAACTACCATAATAGACGATTGGATTAGACCATTTACAGTTACGGCTGTGGGTATATAGTCCACCAAAGCACAAAATTAACCTACTCAGAAAAGGTCTTCACTTCTCAGAAAAAGCCTAAGCGTAATCTCATCTGGTGAAGCGACATACTGGCCAACAGATGTGAAAAAAAATCCAGACTTCTGTGTTGTAAAAGTGTGTTGTTTAACTTGCAAATCAAGGTATGAACTTTTATCTGACCATTCGCCTGTCCAAATATTGCTAAAGAGGAACATAACACGAACCACAAAGCAATGTTGGATGTATACCCGAAAAACAATTGGGTACAATTTCGGGAGAACATTGCCAAATCTCTAAATATGAGTTCCCTTACTAAAATCAGACGAGGAAGCTGTGGAACATTTCAACCGACTTCTGAAGCCATGGAAATAGCTTCCTATCAACATTGGTATTCTCAGAAAATTAGAGAACTGTTAGCAAAGAAATGCAAGGCTTGTAAGCAATGGCAGAGAACTCACAATAGATATAATATAATATCTTGGGACAACTCACACAACGCCATCTGATCCCAAACTAAGCAGAGCTTGTACTATGGAAACCAGACAACTGATAAACATACTTATATATTTCTAAATAAATACATATTAAAGATAAATAACACCCAGACACAGAATAAACCATCGTGCTCATCACACAAAGTTTTATCCTGGGTGGGGATCGAACCCACGACCTCTTGCGTAGCAGTCGGATACATTCCCACCGCGCCACAGAGGCAGTCATCAATCAAGTCAAGTCAATAGAGCAGATAAAATTCTACTAAATTCTTTAACAGCAGAGTTAAAAACAGATGCTAAGCGAAAATCGAAACTAGAAAATCCAAAACTATCTAAACCACCTAGACTCCACCACTTGGTCTGATTACTCACTGTGGAAAGCAACGAAATTCTTAAAGAGTCCGGAAATATCCCAATCTTCTATGCATAAAGCAGATAACAGTTGGGCTGTAAACAGCTCTAATAAGGCACAAACATTAGCTCAACACTTATTCGACGTGTTCACACCTAACCTGGACCAGGGATCCACTCAGACAGAAAAGGTGACCAACTCCTTAAGTCGAATTCATCAATTGGATCTCGCAATAAAGAAAATCACGAAAGAAGAAGTTTGAAAAGCAATATTAAAACAAGACCAGCACAAAGCTGCAGGATATGACTTAAATACGGCGAGAGATTTAAGAGAATTGCCTGACAAAGGGATACTGTTTATGACATAAGTTTTTAACTTTATATTGAGAAAAACCATGGTACCTGGACAGTGGAAAGTAGTGCAGATTATAATGGTTGCTAAACCAGGTAAAAGCGCAACAAAGACAACCAGGTAAAAGCGCAAAGAGTGTTAAATCTTCTTGGCCAATAGGGTCAATTACCAATCCCGTCAAAATATATGAAAATCCTAATCCTAAATAGACTAGAACCAATAGTTCAACAAAGTAAATTAATACCAGACCACCAATTTAGTTTCCGTCAAAAGCATTAAAAATATATCTTGATGGACAGTTAACATGGAGAAAACACATTTTCACCAAAAGCTTGGCGATGTGACAGCAGGTTTGCAAGATGTACTGGATGATCAACAGAAAATCCCAACTACATCTCGAAAACCAAACAAGAATATAATAATGCCAGTCTGGACTTATGGTCTACAGCTATGGGGCTTGTCAGCAAACTCAAACATAGAGATCCTGCAAAAATTTTATATATGATTGCAGACGCACCTTGGTACATAACCAATGACAGATTGCACCATGATCTCAATATAAAAACACTCAAGCAGGAAGTTAAAGAAAAAGTGGACACATACAAAACAAAGCTGTTGCAGCACCTGAATACACTATAAACGGATGTGTCATTGGACACAAACCATGCAAGCCCACATTATAATTTCCTACCAATTGCTGAATGTCAAGAAGACAGATTGCAAGTCTGTATTATATAAACAAAATGCTGGGTACCCGGGGGCATTTGCGCTGGGTACCCGGTAGTATTTCAAACGTTTCAGTTTCACTCTTTTCAATTTAAATCAGGTTTCAAAGATTGAAACCGGATTTCAAAGATTGAAACCAGATTTAAATTGGAAAGAGTGAAACTGGAACGGTTGTGAGTGAAACCGGCGACTGGTTGCCCGGCGCCGGGTTGGAACAGGAACATATAAAAAGGGCCTAAGGCAATATCATATTGTAACTGTTGATCAACACAAGCACCTACAACTGCAATCAAACTAAGTAATCAAAAACAAACAACTAATCTAACCTATGTGTTTCAAAGTACCTTTGCCCACCTCATGGACAACACAGCATGCCTAAATCATGATAATTGGTGGGATTGGTTACCACCACTGGCCTATAGCCTTCCTCGATAAATGGGCCTACAATAAAATATTAATACAAAACAGTAGTTCAACACACAAACAAACAAACCCTTCAGCTTAAATATTAGTATAGATAATAAGTAAACACATTAAATTATAGATGAACATTTTTTTCGGAATATTTTATCACATGCATGGTTAGTATATAATATTTATTTTAATAAAAGTCAAATATTCCATAGTCCATTAATCTCTCTAGTGAATTAAGTAAAAAGGATGTGAGGCTAATTGGTCTGTAAGACTTCTTAAGAGTCTACAGACTACACCAACTCCAAGTCTTTGGAATTAGGTATTTTGTTTCCTTTTGTTGCTGCCAGTGCATTACTACTGGGAAGATAAGATCAGGCCCTGCAGATGGAAAGGGCTTGAAGCCAATTACTGCCTATTCCAATTTATCGGCAGTGACCACTTTTAGTTTTAGTGGCAGTACGGTCTTGGGCAGGCCAATTTAGCTCCGGTTCTATTATGCATTCGGGAAAGTATGTTTTCAACAAGACAACGCTCATTTCATCATCTTTAGTTGTCAAGGTAGTAATTAGTTGTATTTATGCATTGGATAACTAGAACTTTAAATCAGCTCCTGTCTCTATAGTTTAGTAATAGTAGGTACTATGTAAGAATTAAAAATTTAATGTAAATGTTATATTATTGCTATATTTATTGCAACATATGTCCATCATTCATGACCATCCCACTGACTTCAGAATGTCACATGTTACTAGAAAATCAATAATACAAAATTCTATAAATAGAATAAATTATTAAACTAGGTGCTGTCTGCCTCTATTGGTTACCCTTACTTCTTCCGAAACATGCAATAGATTTTGATATGGTTTTTAGTATTATTTAGAGGAATCCTTCGGTAAGGTTAACATATGAATATTAAGTTATATTAATTATAGAGAAAAGTCAGTACAAAACTGGGGTAGATCAACAGTATCTATAGCAAATTATTCATTTAATATGTTGTGAAACCCTTTGTGCCATATTTTATGGTTGGCCAATAGGAAAATATTTTATCAGATCATACACAAATGTTTAAATTACACATACATAAATTAAATATATTTGGGCTAAAAAATATAAAGATAAAGCAACTTACATCTCCAGGCCCGTCTTTGTAAACTTTGAACAAACGTGGGGAAAATAAGCACTGCCACAGCATTTTCATTTTGAAACGTTAGCGATTATGATCACAATTTCACTAAACACCAATTATTATCACAACAGTGGAACACCGAACACCGGTTCACGGTTGAAAAAGTTTTTTTTTTTTGCAGGACTGAAATTATCTTCGGCGAGAAGTAAATTTTCTAATCAATTTCTATTTATTCGCAATCCTTTACGTGTAAATAATTTTAAATTATGAATGAAAAATAGCCTTTTCACCAATCATTATCCACAACCTCAGAACATTAAATTGATCTGAGTCTGTAACACAGAGAACATTTTTTTATAAGTCCACAACACATGAACGCACATCCATCCAAAAAACTCTTTGGTTGGTTGGCCGCAAAGTATTTATTTAATAAATATCGTGCAAAGAGCTTAGATTGTAAAACCCAATACTACCGAGAGGTTGGGATTGGCCATAGACTTATAGAAGAGGACAGCGCCTTATCCTCACAAAATTGACCACTCTCTAGAAAGAGACAACGTGACTTTGTGGACATTATCTGTCAAAGGCCGCACGAGTTTTTTCTCTCTTTCACGATATGCAGTCAATATTTACTTTTTAATTGCAACGGATGGCGCGGTTCTGGTCTATAGATACGAGGGTTGGCCCATTATTGTAGAGACCCGGACTGCGGCTTATGCCCGGTTCCTATAATCAACGAGTCGTTATTGTACTAAAGCTACCATTCGTTTTTGAGTTACGGATTACGAGCCGTAAGTGGCGTTCCTATAACATTTTGCGTCATCTACCTGCGACGAACGGTTGTTGGTTACTTGCTTACCGAAGCCCTCCGTTCGGCACTCATTGCGTTTTGAAATTGCATGCAAGCACATTTAACATTAAAATAAAATTGAAGATATTATTGTTATTTCAAGCATAATTATTATACTTTAATACAGAAAACTTACTTTTTCTTCATTTTATAATTTTAGCGTCAGCGAAATTTTTTATTTAAGAAATAATTTTGGTTTTTAATTCATGTTGCTGAGAACGAAACGAAACGTCAAGATTGCGCGCCGCGCCAAAACAATAGCGTTGGGTTTGATTGTACTTTGTGTTTGAGACTTTTGAGAGTTAGCAAAACACAAAATAAATTCAAAAATTACCTAAAATGGATATTAGTAACATGACTTGTGTAAGTACCTATTCAAGTTTATAACATTTATCAAATAAAGAAGTCTTGGGTAGTATGGTCTGAATATCGTTTTGTGTTACAGAAAACAAAGAAGCCGATGACCAAGGATGAAGTGTCTCTGTTATTGGATTTAATTCAAAGTAAGCCGATAATCACGAGCAAGGAGACGAATGCTGCGTCTAATAAGCTGAAAGAAGAAGCGTGGCTTTCAATAACATCGCATTTTAATGCAAAAAATGGTCAAATTCCGCGGCATACAGACCAATTAAAGGCGAAGTGGGACAACTTAAAAAAAGCAGCACGGAAGAGGTGCCAACAAATACGGCTAAATAATTTTAAGGTAAGTAACATATCTATAATCTAAAGCAACTATTAGCTGGTTGTGTAAGTGTATGTGTGAACTTATAATGGCAAACCGAAAGCTATATAAGTAAGTACTTATTATAAATAATATAATTTTCCAACAGACAGGTGGTGGGAAACCTGATGTCATACCCCATGACGACATTTTGGAAAGAGTAGCAGGTCAGATGGGATCAACATGCACTGGATTTGAAGTGCCATTTGGTGGTGATGGAGTTAGTTTTATTGAAGAGGTGGTAATAGTTGATGGTGTTGGTATCAATGAGCATGCTTCCTCCCCTATACTAAATCCCAAAGCTGATGTAGTAGAACATTCAACATTCACTACACCAGAACCTAAATACATCTCGTTGCCAATAAGTGAAGGTATATATTTTTTAAGTTATTGTTTTAGTAGATAATATTTATATGGGTACTATGTGACGGTGTGTGTAGGACAGTTATCTGTACTAACTTGGTGCGGGTAGGTGTGGTGTAGGTATATCAATTTTGGTATTTGCTTGGTTGCATGTACAACTGTTCCCTATGCTAACATATCTAGCAGGGCAAGTAGGCCAATTTTCTTCCATTTATTTATCGAGAAGGCCCGTGTTTAGCAGTGGGACATGTTGTATGGGCTGCATTCATAAAACTTTAATTACTTATCTATGGCTGTAGCATACACATAAAAGGGGTCATTTGTTTATTTAGAAATTGAATTCAATAGGGCTGACTTACTGCACTTGCAACTATACACTAATGGTATATAAACTATTTTTATATTTTACAGCAAAAAAGAGAAAAGTAGATGGTTCAATGAAACCCAGATGCTTATATGGAATGAGAGGCATGTCAAAAGAATTACAAACCAGCAAAGGTACCTACTTACTTCCTCAATTTCAATTATCTAAGCTTGAAACATATTTATAACTTTAAACTAATTGTACATTTTTTTTTTATTTACACAGAAAGAAAACAGAAATATGATGATGTGCGACGTGAACGAGACTTGGCAATAACTAGATATTATGAAGCTAAAAAAATAAAAATTGATTTAGAAATTGAAATTTTAAAAGCAGATCAGGCCAAGAAAGCCTTCCAGCATGTTAACTTAACACAACCTGAATGAATAAATATCATTTTTATAGTATTTAATTATTATTTAGATTTAAGTAAATAAAACATGTAATTTTTAAAAAGGGATTGATTTTATTTATAAAACAAATAATAAATATGCAAGTATTCTCACTAAATAATGTAATATAATGTTCAATTGTGCTCTTCTTCAACCAGTCTGTTGTTGAATTATTCCAAACTAAAAACAAACAATTTAATTAATTGATATAGAAACTTTCTTTTTTTGTTGTACTGCCATATATATTATTAATATGTCAGTAGATAATTTCAAAAACATTGTATACACACATAACACATACTTATTAAAATAGTTAACAATCAAACTTGCTCGTTCTGTATTGAGAACGTTTTCATGGTCATTGATAGTTGGATCTCTGTTTTCCAGGGGTTCGTCTGTATCCTCTGGTGATATCTCCACCTCAGGAGGAACGTCACTGATGCAGCGCATCCTGCATATATTGTGAAGTACAGCAGTTGCAATTATAACTGCATGTGCATTTAACAGGCTTAACCGCATAGTTAATGAAATTACTGGAAATCTTCTTTTCCAAACTCCAAAACACCTAGAACAAATAATAATTTGTGCACAATAAAAGAAAGATTCCACAGTAGCAATAGGATGAAGCTGCAGCTATGACAAAAACTTTAAAAATAAGTACCTTTCAATACAGTTTCTAGTTCTAATCTGAGCTTCATTGTACAGCACTTGTCCTCTGCCTTCTGGGTTTAGTAGAGGTGTTAAAAGGTATGATTTCAATGGGTATGCACTGTCTCCAAGTAACCACCTATTACCAAACATACCACTTTCACACTGAGCTAAATAAAAATAAAAGTATAATCATCATCTCAGCCCATAAATCTTACTGCTGCTGGGCGCAGGCCTCCTCCAGACCATTACTGGCCAATTATATAACACTGGTCAGACGGATTGGTATAGTAAATAAACAAACAATTATTGTATTTAATGGAACTCGTGCATTATCAATTAAAGTAATAAGTTGATGTTGGATTACCTCTTAATTCTGAATTATTGAAAATTGTTGCATCATGAGCTGAACCTGGCCAACGAGCCACTACATTCATCAATAATAAATTGGCATCACAAACAGCTTGCACATTGATGGAGAAGTATCCTTTGCGGTTTCTAAATTCCTCTCCTATCTGAGAATCTGAAACAGCAAAAGAACAACTAGTAGGTACCTAGTTATTGAAAATAATGAAACCAAAAATGTTCAATAATACTACTGTAAAGTATAGTATGCTATTACATGAATCCTCCTTTAAATGTGTTAAACTGATAAAGAATGAAGAGACTTGTTTAGGTAGGTACTGTGTTAACTTGTACAATAAGTACCTATTTATAAAAACACACAAAATACTCACTGGGAGATTGTATTTTAACATGTGTACCATCAATTGCTCCTAGGACACGCGGAAAACGAGCTATTTGATAGAATGCCTGGTCTGTGTCACTTCTAATTTTAATATAATTATTGTACAGCTGCGCTATTGCAAAACTAACATCGCGCACGATTCGACTAGCCGATGATTTTGAGACACCAGTGAAATCTGCAACTGACAGCAACATTGTGCCCAAAGCATAAAATCGTAATGCTAGTAGCAGTTGATGCAATGGAGTTATTCCATGATTTCTGAAACAAATAGGTACTCGTAGGTTAGATAGTTCGTTAAAATAAATACATACAAATGATCACCATTTATTTTGATGATTAATAATAAAAATACCTAGGGAGGTACTTACCTGGCTCCTGTTACTCGTAAATGAGGATGAATTTCGATCAGCAGCTGTTCGACAGCCGGCTTATCAAGCCGAAACCGCAGCTGAAACTCGTACGCATCTAAAATATTTATATGGTTCACTCTCTCTGTGTAAACTCTCCGAGTTACTTCTTCGTCGGAATCAGATCCTGAAGTCCAGTCCGACAACATATTTAACATTTCACTGTCACTTTCAGAACTCGACATTTTTAAAAATATTACAGTATTTGTAAAACCAACTTGAAAATAACCGACCGAAATCCAACGGTAGCAAAATGACGTACGGATGGTAACTGTGACAGCTCACTGACGTTTACATTTTTTTATAGGAACACCATAATGTAAGATCTTCATACAAATCGCTTACGGATCGTAGTTGGTAACCCTCCCATCCGTTAGTTACAAACCTTCGGTAGTTTGCCCTACGAGTCGTTTATTATAGGAACAGTTTGTGGTTACGGCTAGTTAAAAATGTTACTGTTCGTTATTAAAACGAGGCGTTTCATAGTTATAGGAACCGGGCATTAGGCGGCTATTCGGTCAAAAAAAATCTCGCCCTTGTCCGAATTTACAACTTTTTATTTTGATGTAGGAAATTGCCCAGTTTATAACTTTCATAAATGGTAGGTGTACATTCGGTCAAATTAAGTTATAATTAAATACTTAAATTACTTTTATGCTATTGCATAGCTTTTATCGCGGGCTTTGAGCGCGGCGACCGAATCAAGAAATTTCATAATGAAAGTAAAACCTAACACCTCCCACTCCGCCTACCATGTAGCTCGGCCGAGCGTTCTCTTTAACGTTATATGTATATGGTACGACTGTAAGAAGCTCGCACGGATCGAGACGAGCTGCTCCGAAATGTAATAAAAAGAAAATAAATTTGCATATTAATAAATAATTATAATTGCATAAGTTGATAAAAAATGCTATGTAATTACTATACCGCGGCAGTCCCCGAGTGTCACACATTTTTATAAGCTATTGCATAGCTTTTATCGAGGGCTCGGGCTTTGAGCACAGCGACCGAATCAAGAAATTCCGTAACGAAAATAAAACCTAACACCCCCCACCCCGCCTACCATGTAGCTCGACCGAGCGTTCGCTTAACGTTTAAGTATATGCATATGGTACGACTGTACGAAGCTCGCACGGATCGAGACGAGCTGCATGAAAAGAATTTTTTATTTTTTTTATTTGCTTATGTTGATTTTTTTTAATAGCTTTACCGCGGCAGTCGTACGTATTATTATTCCTAGGACTTATCAGTGGTATTTGTAAAAAAAAAGTTATAAACCTTAAAATGTATCAATTCTAATTATATATAACTGTAATAATTTTATTGTTTATAATTAATCGGTTTGTATACATTAAACTATCATCAGTCATTTATATAGGTTTGTAACAAAAAAGAAGTTTATGGAAAACCACTTTTTATTACAAATGCCACTGATTGAAATCTACTCTGAATTTTGTTTAATACCAATCTCCCTTCTATTTATTTATGTCCTAGAAAAAATAATACCTTTATAAAAGTAATGTCAATGGGATGGTTGGTTAAATCTGAAAAGCCTTTTATCTATTATTTTTAGTTATTTTAATACCTTTTAAATCATGGAATTTGATTGTGAGCCGATCTCAAAAACTAATTTCTTATAGAATTCAAACCACAAATAAAATACAAAATAAAAACTTTTGCAGTTTGCCAGTTAATATTGTGACACATTTATATTCAGAACTGCCAACACTGACATTATAACGAGAGTCGATCAATATTATATAGAGATGGGTAATTATGATATTACTAAGTATTTACTAACGAATCGATTATGGTTGTAAGTAATTTAACTATTATAATGAAAATTTACGATGTTATTACATAAATTAAAGCTCAATTACACTACGAACTAACTATGTATGATTAGAAACCTATCAATAAGATTCGAACTTATTAATGAAACATAACATTAAGCTGATTGATAAAAATGTTGAAATAAATTCATTGAAGAACAATAAAAAAGCCTAAGATAAAATTTTATTATCTCATTTGATAGTGTTCTATTTTTTCAATACTGAACCCTAATTTGTAAAAGAGCCTTATGAGTCTGTGCTGAGGTGATGTGTGGCGACTGTAATTTTGACGAAGATGTAAAATAAAATGCCGAAATAAATGCCACCTTGACAATTTTTTTTTTTAATCATACTAAAACATTTATAGTTAAAAGATTTTTTGAGTACTAACAATAATAACGTTTTTAAAAATAAAATCAAAATGTTATAAATAATAAATAATGCATTATATGATATTATTACTCAATGAATAAATATTTAACTAACAAAATATAATCACACATACCTAAATTTAAAATAGTCAAATAACATAACAAATGCTCAATTTCAATATTAAAGTATATTATTGTTATTGTTTCACATAAAATTATTCTGTAATTTATTTTATATTTATTGAATTTATGCACAAAAATAATGTAAAAGGTGGGCTTAATGCTAAAAGTAATCTCAACCAGCCAACCTTTGGGTGATGTAAATTTTAATTATGTGTCAGTAACACTGCACAAAAACTCTCATCTTCAAATTGAAACAGCATTGGGATTTTTTTTTAATTTTGCTACCTAAGCCTACATATTTGTTACAACCGCGTTTATAAAAGTTCAATACTGTGACTATTACGAAGTATTAAATGTTTTTTTAACTGTAATCGATTCAACGATATCGACAGATATCGATATTATACGGGTTACGACCACAGAACCTTGACGTGTCTCAACTCTATGTTATCGCGAGACCTGTGGCTTATTTTGCTCATTGTCCGGTGGACGCTCTGCAGATAAACCAGTCCGCTCTGGTCTACTCTGCTGGCGAAATACAGTGAGTTACGAAAAAAATAAAAAACCAACGTTTGTTAAAAATAAGTGGACCGAGAGACTATAAGCTCGAATCCGTAATACCGCGTAAAAAATATAAAGTTTCTGTACCACTTCAAAATTGTGCTCAAAAACAAGATGATCATATCAACACCTATACAATTTCTTAAAAATTAATTATTAATGATAGTCAAATAAACAAATTATTTGTGCCGTGCGGTTGCACCACCGGTTAATGTTAAAGCATACATGTACCGAGGGTAGCCAGATTAGTTCGCCAGTCTCTTCTCCGTAACTGGTTATAAAAATTACCCCAACTGTTTCAGAAAAGTTATTGTAAGAACAGAATAATTAAAATAAAATAAGTGAGACTAGTGAAAAAAACAACGATAACAATAAAAAGTAATTGAACTTGTGGACCATACTGTGGACTGAGTGTGCAGTGGCGGATCCAGGAGGGCAGCTAGGGGCTCTATCCCTCCCAAAAAATATTCACCATTAACCCACCCGACTCGTGTGAGTAATGCAACAACGTTCGCTTTCCCACTGAGGGACCACATGTCCAATTTGAGTTTTGACTGCGCCAACCTTTAGTAAAAGTTCTCAAACAATTTTAAATTCAGCCATTCAAAAGTTTTAATCGTATAAAGGTGTAGCCTCAATCGTGACTGACTGGCACCCATATCTCTTAACAGCACAATTTTATAATTTTATAAATATTTATCTGAAAATATGTCTGAAAAAGACAAATCTCAGAATAAATATGTTAGCAGACATTGACATTCAACGTATACGAAAGTTGAAGAAGTATGTACACGTAAAATTTTTTTTTGGTCTAAACATTGTTAATAATCTAAATTGGAAACATCATGTAGAATCTTTGTGTTCAAGAATCAACTAATATTCTTACGCATAGTTTATGCTGAGGAAAACTGCGAGTAAACAAACTGTACTGACGTATAATAAGGTTCTGCGTGATATTCTGGGGCAACTCTGCAGATAGAGATTACATATTTAAAGCACAAAAAAATGCGTACATCTAAATATATATTACAATATATGTAAATAAATATATATTAGAAATCGCACTATTTGTAAGGGAAATTAAGCAAAAGAAATAATTTCAGCATTTGTTTACCTAAGAACAGGACAGCACTATGCAACAAAAACATATTTTGCATAGCTCCTCGTAAGGCAAATGGTTGTAAACCCTTTTGTAACGTTTCAATTGAGGGACCACCATAGATTTTAACTTTTAAATGGCTGCTTTTACAAACTAAAGGTTAATTTTACAATCGTTCTAGCATTTTTACTTAAGCTAGACCCATACGAAAATTCCAAATTCCATTGTTATCTACACCAAAACGAACATATGGTGATCAATTACGGGACCACCTTTTCTAAGCTCGTTCTTTTTATCAGTCACAATTGAGGAGACCTTTAAACGTTACGTTACATTTGAATAGTTACTACTTATTACAAATTAATTTACTAATTTTAATTTAGGCTGTATTTACAATTTTTCGAGAACTTTTACTAAAGGTTAAGGTACTAATTCAAATTGGACATGTGGTTCCTGTCTGATTCAAGATCGCCCAAAACGACCATTCAAGCCCCCCCTCCCCCCACCACCAATCCTGGATCCGCTACTGTGCGTGTGTATTCATGAATATATCAGGCTTCTAAGGCCATAGTGATGAACAATCTATCGTTTTAACAGGGGAACCAGTAAAGAAAAAGCCAAAGATTTACTTGACGCCGAAATATCACTTGGATACAGGCAAAATTCGCTCATCGTCAAGACTTGATCTTAAGAAAAACGTGGTTTAAGGCGATCTAATGTCTTCTACAAAAAAAGATCTCTCCACTTCGCTTCCCAATAATAAAAATGGCACTGAGGAATCTTTTTACATTTTAACACGCAGCCGTAGCAAGAAAGCTGCAAACATGGCCTTAGCTGAGGCATCAATTTCCAACCAACAAATTGAAAACAAACCCGAAAACAAACCTGAAAACAAACCTGAAACCAGTAAAATACAACAGAGTTCGGCGCCCAAGCAACGGGCGCCAAAGACAAAGAAAACTACTCCAAAGATTGTAGGTGAGGGCAGAGTGTACAATATTCCAAAATTTCGCCCTTGGCCTTCCAAAACTCGGTGGCCACATATGGAAAATTTTAGATCCCGCCGTGCGCCCACTTTAATCAAGAATGATAATTGTAAAGTGCAAAGCATTTTTCTAGACAGCTCTTTGAAGCAAATAGATCAAAAATGGAAAGTCAAACTTCTGGATAGAGGCCAACTGGATAATGACAGGTTGGAGTGGAAAATGTACCAGTTTCGTGGAAAGAGTCCCTTAAACTTGATACAAACATCTGTAATGAATGATATAGCACAAAAATTGAATCATAAACAAGCGGCTGGGGCTAATATCTTGAATTTATCAAAGGAGATATATCACCAACTAGTCAGCGAAGGTTTACAACCGCCGGTGGTTGAAGTTACAGTGCATCACGTTGAGGATGAGTCTACGCCTGCTACAACTTGGATAATCAAGGAAACTGCCTCCATGGCACAACCAGATAACGCCGGCGTTTCAGAACAAGGATCTCAGACAAACAAAGATTAAGTAAGAGTAAAGGATGTTGCAGATAATGAATGTTCGACACGAAAGTTGATAACGATTCGCCGTTTTGAATCATCTTTCTCTAAAACATTCACTTACCCCAAACTGGCCTAGGTGCTCGAAAGGATTTCGTATTCCTGAGCCATCCTAAACATGTAACGGTAAAATGTCATCTATTTTGACAATCTATGTATTGATTAATAATCATGGTGTATTGTATTGGCCCTTATACTTTAGTACGTATTGGCCCATCATTGCAAACATGGGCCATATGTCTAATTATAGTACTTATGTGTGTTGTATTAAATTGATTTGTGAGTAACAACGTAAATATACGAAATTATTAGACCGTAGGTAGTTTTAAATAAATGTCATTTAATAGTTATAGGTACTTTACCTTAGTAAATATTGTTATACGACTCTAAATGCAATGTCCAATCTACAATTTCTGTATTTAAATCCAGTGTACCTAAATCAAAGAAATAGAAGGTACAATTCATTTACATATTACCTAAAGATACCTAATAATTGTAAGTAAAGAAATATGAACACATTTTATGTACAACGGTAAGTAAATTACGAAATAATTATTTCAGTTTTAACACTTACACGTGCATTTATTTTATGAAAAATTATTAAACAATACCTAACCAATAATCATTAGAGAATATAAAACCTTTGTAAAAGACAAGTGACGAAAAAGTTCAAAAGGTAGGAACAATTAAAGTCGAAATCGATTAAGCGTTTAGACGAGATGGAAATATACGATACGTTAATACAATCCTGGATTTTGCTGATAGGGGAACGACACACAGGTTAAGGTGCTATCACAAAATAATATAAAAGATAAAGTTTGTAGGGAATTAAATATCAGATTGGGGTTTTTAAAGTAATAGGTCTTGGATTCCGCCTAGCTTACCATGTAGGTACCTACTTATATTTCCAATGTCATATTTTACAAAATTTGTCATTTCGATTGGGTCGCTGGGAATTGTTAAAAAACTCGAGCCTGCTTGCAACCATAATGAGCTGCTGCCCTCTGGGTCGACACAGGCGCGGATCCAATATTTTTTTGGGTTAAGTATTTGAAAATGTTAACACTCGCAATACCCTCCTTCGGCGGTAGCGGCTGGTGTACCAGTGTTGAATCAGATGCACCCCCGTCATACGAGCGATTTACACTGTGCCAGTTGGCGCAAATGTTAGAACAAGTTCTGGATCCGCACCTGCCGTCTCAGAGGTTTTGATTATGAGGTGACGCTTTCCTTGCTCGCACAGAGTCTCACCGGTGAAGGCGACCCTAAAAACTCTCTTGAAACCTCTCCTGATTACAACCCATCCTAGTAAAACTAAAATTATTTTTATGCCGTGAAATCAACTCAATTACTATTTAGCTAGACTTAGGCAGGTCAACAGAATTTTTATAACGCAAATTTCTAGTTTACTTAATTACCTAAGTACTTAAAATTATAATAATCTGTACTCAGATCAAATAAGCTCTGAGATTAGGTAGGTACCCCATGGAGTAATTTATTAGTGCTCACCATAGAGATAGATTACACGGGTCAACACGAATTTTGAGTCTGCGTTCTGTACCTCTGATTTTGATTACTTATGCCTAACTAATTAAAGAAAAAATATTTTTATCTATTAAAGTTTGCTTTTGTAGTTACTACAACGAAATTTATTTTTTATGAAAGAGCTCTATTTTTTAATTTCAATTATTACATGTAAAAGGAAAACAGTTTTGAATTCACATTTTTTTATTGACTTTAATTATACAAGACGGCATATATAAACCCACAAATACAAAAAATAATACAAATAAGACTTTAAAAATGAACAGAATTGGTATTTCTTCTGTGTAAGTTAGAACTTTTTCGTATGAGCCCCCAAATGTAGTCACCCATCATGTTTTCATTATATTGTCCTTGATAACGCTTTTCAAAGTTCATTACATCTTGGTGGAAACGTTCCCCTTGCTCTTCCGAATATGCACCTAAGTTGTCTTTAAAGTTATCCAAATGAGCATGTATCATGTGGACTTTCAATGACATTCTGCAACCCATAACTTTGAAGTTGTGAAGCATATCAGTAATAAGCTCCGTGTAATTCTCTGCCCTTCTGTTGCCAAGAAAGCCATTAATCACTGCTTTAAGGCTGAGCCACGCTTGTTTTTCGTGGGTACTGAGGAGCTGTAGGAATTGTTCACTGGCCATTATTTTCTTTATTTGTGGACCAATGAAAATACCAGCTTTAATTTTAGCCTCTGACAATTTCGGGAAAAATGATTTTAAATATTGAAAGGCCTCAGAGTCTTGACGCAGAGCCTTTACGAACTGCTTCATCAGACCTAATTTAATGTGCAATGGAGGCATTAAAGTAAAGTATTTTTGGAGTTACTACATGAGAAATGAGGTGCCCATACTTTATCTTGACTTCGCACGGGTACATTAAAATAAGCTTCATAGGCTTCACAAAGTCTTGTATTTGACGACAAACAAATTTTTTTGGCTCTCACTTTAATGAATTCGCCGCAAATATAACAAAAAGAGTCCACGGGATTTTTGCACTTTTTGGAAGACATTTTTGTCCTCCCGACACATAAAATACGTTATTCCTTTGCAAAGCGCACGCGCACACTGCCGTTGACAGTTTGTCACTCCCGCTACACACCTACAGCCCCCCCTGCCCCTCTCCTGTATCTTCCATGCAACGGCTCCTAAAAAAACTGCTAAAACACTATAATATTCGTTTTACATTGTGTAAAGGTACAAAAGCAAACTTTATTTATTATAAATAGAGTTTTTGCTTCTTTTTCGATGTATACAATCAGAAAATATTCACTAAATAACAGACTCAAAGAAAAATATTTTTTTTGTTGACTTGTGTTATCTATGGAGTGCAACAAAGAGCATGGAGTGCAACAAAGAGCATGGAGTGCAACAAAGGGCATGGAGTGCACCAGCCTCAGATCAATATATTTTTATCGAGCGTGCCCACCTCTATGCTACTACTATGCGTTTCAATAATCGCGATTGCGACAACTTCACTCTGTACTTGTCAAAATTGTACCCTTAGCAACAAAAACTCCCAAGTCGAGTAAAGTACGTATGTGTATGGTAATGGAACGGCCGTAATATTTTTTTTCTTTGAACTATGTACCTAACAATTTTCTTTATTATAATAATATTAGTATTCTTTATTATATAATAAACACTAAACTATAAAGAATATTCTACACTTTTGTGGTCTTTCAGTCAGATCTGGTATTTTTTTTAACGAAAATATATTATCTTTAATAACAAATAGAACAATATTATTAATTAGAGTAGGTAGATAAAAAAGGTAGGTAAAAAAGGTAGGTAAAAAAGTGTCTTATTATTACACTGATGTCTGTGTAATAATAAGACACTTTTTTACCAATCATTTTATTGCTGACCTTACGTATTTATTGAAGTTGCAGTCTTAATGCGAATCAAAATGTCATCATGACAATTATCAACTCATTTGGAACGCATAGTAGAGGAAAAACCTACCTAGCGTTTTCTGGCTTCCACATCTAGTGTTGCCAGAAAAAGTCCAATTACCTATTATTTAAAGATATTATAACGCATTTGCGCACGGCAGATCTTAAAACGTCAAAGATTACAGCGTGCCGAATGCAGTCCCAATGGAGCGGTTGATATATAATAGCTGTAAAAAAGCATCGATTGTATTTATAAATTAATTGCATGATAGGTCAAATAATTAACTAATTAAGATTCTTATATTTAAAAGAGTACTTATAGTGGACAGTAACAGTGACAGACAAACCGACATTGTGGAAAAGAGACATTCTGCAAAAGAGGCATTCTGCAAAAGAGACATTCTGCAAAAGAGACATTACGCGAAAGATACATTTCGTGAAAAAGACCTTCTCCGAAAGAGTCTTTTTACAAAAAAAGCATCGATTGTATTTATAAATTAATTGCATAATAGGTCAAATAATTAACTAATTAAGATTCTTATTTTTAAAATAGTAATTGTAAAAGAGTACTTATAGTGGACAGTAACAGTGACAGACAAACCGACATTGTGGAAAAGAGACATTCTGCAAAAGAGACATTTTGCAAAAGAGACATTTCGCGAAAAAGACCTTCTTCAAAAGAGTCTTTTTACAACAAAGCCATCCTGTTGACTTAGTGTAAGTATATGTACCTATTATTAAATGAGGTGTTGTGTGTTGATTAAATGTTAAATTACAAGCCAGTCTAATTATATAAAAAGAATTCCTTTGAGTTATAACACCGTTCAGAGACAAATAGACGGATAGATAGAGATAGGTCGCGACGTGGAAAACATTTTATGCAATTTCTTACATGCCAATAAATTCTCTCTCCAGTTGGACGAGTCTACATTAACCGGCAATGAAGCTCCGTTGTTAGGATAATTATAATCGATATAAGATGAAAATATGTGCCAAGGACTGCTTTTTACTATTGCTACATGTTTAGAAACTGATATCAGAGAAGAATCCATTTTTTTACCGAAAAAGCTAGCCCATAAAAGAACATTATTTCTGTTGCGACTTAGGGTGCATCTCTCGCAACAGAAACAATGTCTCTGGCTACTCAATCTATGGTTGGTCGTCATCGTGCTTTTAGAGCTCACTAAAGCGACAACTGCCTGCAGGTTACTCACTGCTTGATTCACAGACCACGTTTAGTCGCAATAGTGCGGAAAATATGGTTAAGTTTGCATTAATTTCAAACAAGCTGGATTTTTGTACAGGCCTTAAATACATCATTATAAATTATATGACCGCTGGTGCGTCGTTGCGTCGTTTTTCGTCGAGATTAAAGGTTGCCAATTCTATTTGTTTGTGAATGCAAAGTTTGTAAACAGTAATTTAAAAAAAAAATGTTCATTTAAAACTACAATTTATTATAATATTTTACCCAAACAAATTCTCTAAAATTATAAACAATATATAAATATTTAACCCAAATAATTGTCTAAAATTAGTATCACGTTAAATAAAAAAATCATAATTATAACAAAAAATTGGGCAAAATATAAAATACATAAATATTTTTATATTTTACCCAAACTAATTGTCTAAAATTATTAGTAATTAAAAATCAAAATAAATGTCTACTTAATGTAACTCTATCAAGTGTTTTATTTATTTATATAATCAACATCCTACTCTTTTCCTGGTTGTGACTGAAAGGGGTTTGAAGCTGGAACATTACAAATCGAGGAAGTATCCATAAGCACTTCTTGCAATATTGCACTAGTTGTACACGTTGTACGATACTGATCTACCTCTAATTAAAATATACTAATATATATGAGTAATTTATCTAATAAGTAGTAAAAGATACTTTAAAAAATCTTCGTATGCAGATCTTATTATTTCTCAAAATAAAATAATATTTTCTTCAAGTAAAATTTGCTAACTTAAAATTTAAGGTACTTTCCCTTTTGCATTTTGATTTTGGCATTGGTTTGGTATATCAATGAATTCTATAAAAAATAATTTTTAATAACCTTGGGACAACTCAACAACTACTTAGTAGATAAATTACTCCCAGACAAATGTATGGTGAGATCGAAGGTTTATTCTACTATCGATACAAAGTTTTTCTGGGTGAGGTTCGAACCCAGACCTTCGTCCTAACAGTCAGGGTCACTGGTCACTAGACCAACAGGCCAATAAATTGTAAATAAATACTTACTGTAAGTATTTAATTAAAATGGTTTAAGTATGCCATATATGTACTAAAACAAACTACTTAAATGTATACTGTTTTAGGTTGCACATCGTATCAATTTTAAAGAAGCTCACTTTATCAAAATGCACAGAACATAATATCCTTGACCAATTGCTTGGCTGCTAATTTTTACGTCCAGTTGCCTCAACCCATTTTCTTTTTAGTTCTGGATTATAAGGGAACCTAAAAGGAAAATCAGGTTTATTAACAGTGATTGCCATTTAAGTATTTAAACTATAGCTTAGTTTTTGAAGTGCTTGTAGGAATAAGCTCAGCCAAAACAAATTTTAAAGGCTACATAGCTTATATTCTGACACTTGATTTTTTTATAGGTTACTTAGGAGATTGTCTCTGACTGCCTCTGTGGCGCGGTGGGAGTGTATCCGACTGCTACGCAAGAGGTCGTGGGTTCGATCCCCACCCAGGATAAAACTTTGTGTGATGAGCACGATGGTTTATTCTGTGTCTGGGTGTAATTTATCTATAATATGTATGTATTTAGAAATATATAAGTATGTTTATCAGTTGTCTGGTTTCCATAATACAAGCTCTGCTTAGTTTGGGATCAGATAGCGTTGTGTGAGTTGTCCCAAGATATTATTATTATTGTATGGAACATATATTTGCTCAGCCAGACAATTTATATGGGAGTAACCTTCCCCGACACATGTTTTTGGTGTCTGGAGTCTTGAGGTATATGTCTGGCTGAGCAAATATATGATACATATGTTAATATATATCATATATTTGCTCAGCAGAGACCTTAAGTAACTTAAATAAGAACCAAGCATCTTAATATATGCCAAGTATATAACACCTTCACGATGAGGTTTGGCCCATACGATCTGCATGGCTGAGCAAATATACGTTTCATATAATCCCATAAGTAACAAATATAAGAATCAAGCATTAGTATATAAGTTAAATACTATAATACCTTCATGATCATATAACTTCTTCGGCTAAATGTTTTGGGTGTCTGGTAGAGCAAATTTATGTTCCTTAGGAGATTGTATAATCTCCTAAGTAACATATATAAAAATCAATTGGCAGCATTTAAACTAAGTAGCTTTTATAATACCCTCGTGCTGCTGAATCTTTTTGATGTTTGGGAGAAGGTTTGGCCCATACAATTTGTTTGGCTGAGCAAATATATGTTCCTTATAATCCCATAAGTAACATATATAAAAATCAAGCGTCAGAAAATGAGATAAGTTGTGTCATTTTTTTGGCCACTTTAAGGGGTCTGGCGGTAGTTTATGACCGACGGGAAGTCTCTGGCATGGCTGACTAATATTTTTTTATAATATTTTACACCATTTAATATGAAAATCAACTGACAGAAAATAAGATAATTTAGTTCAATTTCTAACTTTCTCACCTGGTACCTGAAAATTGGCCGTCTATACAACTTAGTTAATAAGCTAGCATTGAGTGTAAGTACATATAAACACTACCCGAAGCCCTACATTTTATCTGTGAAAAAATAAAATAGGTCTGGCACGCCAGGGATCTTGGAATACTAGGATTTATGATTACCCGAAAAGTGACATCACTACAAAGTTTTAATTTGAGGTTATAATTGCAATATATAATTTAATATCTTGGGACAACTCCCACAATGTCATCTAATTCCAAACAAAGCTGAACTTGTACTATGGTAACCAGACAACTGATAAATATACTTATATATTTCTAAATACATACATATTAAGTATAGTTAAATTACACCCAGCCGACATTATATAATCAAAGACCCAGACACATAATCATACATAGTATAAAACAAAGTCGCTTTCTCTGACCCTATAAATAAATAAATAAAAAATGATTTATTCACTTAGGAAGCAAAATACTACACTTGTGAAAAGTCGATTCTACATTTACTGGTAATGCCTGTTCGCAAACAATAGGTAAAGCCCGAGAAAAGAACAGGCAATAAAAACTCGTGGCCATTCTTTTCAAATTGCCAATGTTTCTCTGTTTATAAACTGTATATGCAGGTAAGGTGCTGCCACCATTATATTATACACCATATTAGAGGAATATAATATATCCATAAGTATGCTTAAATCTTTAAAACTATGCAACGGATTTTGATGCGGTTTTTTTAATAGATAGACTGATTGAAGAGGAAGGTTTTATGTATAATAACATCCATTAAATAGTGGACAAATAAGGAGCGGAGCAGCAATAAGAAATGTTTAAAAAATGGGGAAAATTTACGCAGACGAAGTTGCGCGGGTCAGCTAGTATCTTATATTATAATTTAGTCAGAGGACCACTTTAAAGGAGCGTCTGAACGGGCCATTTTTACGGCAATTTTTGGCGGCAATGCTGTGGCCGGCAACATGGCAGTACTCTCCAATATTGATATGATGGTTGCCAGACGATCGCTGAGCGATCGATTTTCCGCAATGTTGCCCGAAAAAATTTGTTGTTGTTTCAGTCGCACTCTATTTTATTATTGCCAGGTTGTGAAGACTGAAGCCTTAGGATAGGAGTCTTTAGGAGACTGAATCATGCGCTATACAATTGCAGACAAATTGCCATTATTGGCCAAGCAATTAGTTGCCAATAGTGCCGCTACAAATTGCTGTAAATAATGGCCCGTTTAGACGCCCCTTACAGCATACATACTTGATGTATTTTGTTGCAATATGATATTTTTATCACATCGCAATGCAAATTAGGCACTAGATTGTAATACGAATAAAATGTGATTCCTTTGGTTTCCTTTCACTGCGGCTCTTACAGCCTAAGATGCTGCAGCCACCCATATTCTTCACACTTAGGTTAAATATACACTATTTTTAACGAGTCCTATAACTTAGTATATAATAAGACAATGAAATCCACAATTTATCGAATAAACTTAAGGCCTAGCCCGCATTGCTTTGCGTTTTTTAAACGCATAATCTGTGAAGAGTGTCATAAAAGTGCGCACATTTCGATGAGATAAACGCCTGCGGTAAAATTATCGTTGGCCTCTCGCTGAAAATTTGCGATGAATATACTTCACTTATTTTTGTATCGCATAGGTAGAGATTTATGAAATACCATGCATGCACGCATGACTGCGGTGAAATAAGCGCACTGCAGCTGCACTGAGACACTCAGTTGCTATTGGGACGCTGTTATGTCGTTACCTAGCGGTTCTTCGGTGATGGCGGCGCGAGCGTCGATCACAGATTTAGACATTGACATTCTAATGAATGCTATCGAAGTCAGACCAGCAATATGGAACATACAAGTAAGTACTTGAATATTCGGACAGAATATTGAAGTCAAGGATGTAGGAGGAACTTTATGATATTGTTAGTAATAAATGGAACGACTTAACTTCACCAGAAAAGAAAAATGAAACGAAACTATAGATAAGTTTATTAGTTCGTTTTTAATTTCTAAGGTCATATTACAAATCAAATCTCATATATATACTAATACTCGCTGTCCCGCGCAACTTCGTCTGCGTTAATATTCCCCTCTTTTTTCTCATTGCTGCTCCACTCCTATTAATATTAGCGTGATAATAACTTCCTTCCTCGATAAATGGGCTATCCAACATTTGTAAATAAAAATCTCCAATAAATCTCTTAAATGTACATACATTAATTAAGGTTCAATAAACAAGAGCAAGAATAGAATATATAAGAAAAATAATAGAATTTGTAAACAAGTTATTAAAAAGAGGTAACGCTCATTCTGTAATACCTTTCATAGGCCTTTAGGCCGTCGAGGGATGTATCTAATACTGTTTGGGTTTCCTTTTTTTACGCAATAATAAAATATATACGCAGATAGTGACTCTTGTATGGTAATCCATAATGACAATGAAACGTGTGTTTTTGTCATGTTAACTCCACCACGGCTGAAGTTCGAATGACAAAAGTGCGTTTTTTGGCGGCAGTGCGTGGCCCCGTAAATACCTACGTTTATTCCACCGTACGGTAGAATAAACGCCCCGCCTTCCACCAAGGTAATGCGCGGAAGGCCTAACTCGCGTCAACTTGTTTGGCCTAGTTTTTATTGTTTGTCAAAGTGGGCCAAACAGAAAAAACCGGCTACGATGTTAAGGAAATAAGTTTTCATCCTTTTCTTTTTCATTGGCAACGTAATTAACTATCCTTGTCTATCTTCATGAAGACGTCATGTCGTTCATAACTACTATTTTAAAATTTGAGATTTCTTAAGTTTTTCTCGCTTCTAGATTTGGTATTGCTAGAAAAAAGTCATTACCTATTATTAGTAAAGTTAATAATAATTATAAAAAATCTTTACCCACATAACTTTCTTTTGCATCTAGTTCTATTTTGTTTAAAATACTATGTTTTAAATGGTTATTTAAGAAGCAATATACTTGAGAAAAGTCGATTGATCGATTCTACATTTACTACATATTGATGGCAGGCTGCATATACAGTTTATAAACAGTGGCCGGAGTTTTTATTGTCTGTTCTTTTCTCCGCCTTTACCTATTGTAAATCCGGAGAAAAAAACAGGCACAAAGTCGATTGATCGATTAATGTAGAATCGATCAATCGACTTTGTGCCTGTTTTTTTCTTCGGATTTCCGGATTAGCCTGCCATCATTATATTTTACACCTTATTAAAGGATTGATACAAAAACAGGAGAATAAAAATATTTTAAGAAGAATACACGAGATTGGATATATCAACCTCAATGGGCACAACATAGTAGGAGCATCCAGTTACCTACATTGTAAAAAATATTGGCCAAATTACTGCTACATAATAAATAAGTATAAATTATTTGCCTTAATTTATCACGCAGAATCTTTATAGCTGGTTAAGAGCAAATAACTGCCGTTCAAGGCGGGTACTAAACACTATCCATTGTCTCACTAAATAGAACACCGGTAGAGATCGTGTCGAAGTTTTATTATTTAGGGCACTGGGTAAACGTGGATCTATCAGACGACATGGACATAGACAGTTAGCGTAGGGCGCTGGCAGACAGAAGTAATATGTTGATTCGCAGGTTTGCAAAGTGTACAAACAGTGTTATGGTCACCTTGTTTATGGTTTACTGCCAAACCTTTTGCACTGTCTAGCAGCCTTTGGGTCGACTACATTATGAAGGCTTACAGCGTGTTACGCATCCAGTACAACAATGCGTTTAGGGCGGTAATGGGGCTGCCTCGTTACTGCAGTGCTTCAGGGATGTTCGCCGAGGAACGGGTCGACGACTTTTATGTAGATTCTCTGTGACACGCATGCACGATGGCCATAACAAGGTGGTGAAAATGATGGCAGTAAGATTTTGACGATCCAATCTTTAGTCATTGGACCAGGATGCATGTGGCACCATCGAATCGTGCGCGCAATTATTATCATTAATAATTTGCGTGCAATTGTAGGTACTTATTGTAATTGTTGTAATTGTGTAAGTGTATTTTGTTCTTGTATCTATATTTATTGTGTTGTTTCTGTATCTACTAACACTAGCTTGTAAGTATTTTAATTGTTATTCACGAAATATGGACGTATGTTCGAAATAAATGATGATTATAATAATTCTCTTTTTATTTTTATTACTCTACATTTTTAAATATATATATATTGAAAAATGTATATATATATATATATATATATATATATATATATATATATATATATATATATATATATATATATATATATAGATATATGTTTATCACCCACTGTACCCACCGGCTGCGGGTAGGTGCAGATACCAGATACCAAGCTACCGATGGTTACGGCCCCAGAGAAAGGAACTTCTCCGGGTCGGTGACAGGCACGACAGATGCCAACAGTGCCATCTCTTAGGATATATTTCCGGTAGTTATTTGTCATGATAACTTCATCAGCAATTGCACAAACATAACCTTCAGTTTCTTCGAAGAGCTCACCGAACCGTAGCCAGGCCACAGACGCTAGTAGGTCCACATCGGGTCCATGAAGAGCTCGAAAGAACCTACCGTGGACCGTGAAGCTCCTTGCTCTGCCATACCTCCCTGCGTTAGCTAACACCAAGTACTATAGTTCTGCGCCAGTTCTTTTAAGCCAAGCAGAGCGGAGTTAGCCCGGTGTCCACCGCGACAACATCCCGATGCACCCTCTTGTCGATATGCAGGAAATATTCCCTGAGATTTTATATCTGGCGTTTGTGAAGGGACTTGAGGTTCAACAAAGCCCAGCCCCCACACTTTCACGGGATATACAATCTCATCACAGATGAACGTGGGTGATGCATTCAATATGATGTCATCAGTTTACGGACTTTTCGACCCAGGGTGTCTAATTCAGTCCACTTGAGTATGCCGAAGGAGTACATAAGAAGTGGCATGACCCAACTGTTGCAAGCCCGGATCTTGTTATCACCTCAAAGAAGGCCATTAAACACTTTTTTCAGGCGGCCAAAAGAACGTTCTGGCAGCAGCTGTTTCATGTCAACCTCATTTAAGCACAGCGCCTGCGACATACCCAAGTACTTATAGGTCTCAGTTGCGAGTAGTGATCTGAGGTGAATGGAATCCGAGAGTTGATTCCACTATCCGTCCTCACTTTATGTGAACAACTGCACATTTGTCCACACCAAACTCCATACTAATAGAATTACTAAAGGTTCCAGTTACCTTTAGTAACGCTACTAGCAGTGACCTGGTGGGGGCAAAGAGCTTCAAATCTTCCATATACAGCAAGTGGGATATGACCTGACCACCACGCCGCAACCTGCAACCTAGCCCTGAACCTTCTAGTAAGGTACTAAGTGGTTTCAGTGCTAACAAAACCAAAGGGGACTCAGCATGGATGTAAGTCGTTTTTAGATCGATGGTAAAAAAGTTATCGGTCTATAATTACTAGAGTCTGAGATACTACCGGTCTTATAAAGCAAGTGGGTCACTCCTTTAGTCATAGAGGCTAGCAGCGACGCAAATTCTAGGGCGGACTGGAATTGTGATGTCAAAAAAGCAATAACTGCGTAACCATTTCAACCAAAAGTGTGCAGCCCGTCTGGTCCTGGAGATTTCCAATTAGAAAAAGGACTGCACTGGCTACGTCTGCGCTGTTAATATGGACATTTTCTATTTCTGGAATAAGTTCGCACGCTTGTTCAACGTCACGCATCCAGACCCCCTCTGGTTGGCCTTTGGTTCCTTTGGAACATACAGTTTAGCTTTTTCACGCATTTTGTAGCTGCGTATTCGGTTTGCCCATGCATAGTTTTTTTACTTCATGAAGTTGATACGCTCTGTGAGACGCGACATATAATCCTGAGTTCTTATGTCAGTCCTCAAGAATGCCCGTTTCACAAATCGCATCACTTTCGGTCGAGTGTTACCGGTCCTGAAGCAGGACCCTTGCCTCGGCAATACGGCGTTCAATCCTGCATTGCCACGCCAGTACGGCGCATAGTAGGGGTTTCTGTTAAAAGCTTAACACCTGATGTACGACATGCCGCAACAGCTGCACAATACAGGATTGAGTGGATATCGCCGAGGTCTTCGCTATTGTCTAGGTAAGTAGGCAATAGCGAATCAAGAGCACACACCAGCGTAATGTTCCGAGGCAGGCGCGGCCTAATCTATACTTACCACAATAGCTGCGGTAGCTTCATAGTCAACTACATTTCAGTACCGCATGACATTCTCGTACATCGACGTCGTCCAACGCATGCGGCGCACATTACCACCGATTGCGGGGGCCCTGTTTGAGGCTGTTGCGCCTCGGGGTCCTACGCTGCCTCTCTCTCGCAGAGGTACAGGTGGTGGCGACGTTGGTAGGGACAAATACTCGTCGCTCGACGAGCTCGACGCCTCAGCAACGGTTGGTGTTGAATCCTGTGGTTGCACCCTCCACTCGACGAGTACGACGAGTGGAGGGTGTGCTATTGTTGTCGTACTTTGCTTCTTGTAATTATCATGCATCATAATTGTTGTTCTTTTTCAATCGAGCTGTTGCAGTTTTTCATTTTGACACGTGTTATCATTTTGTATTTTACACATTGAGAATAAGAATAAGAATATTTTATTTGTACAGAATGTAGTTAACATTAAGATGTAACAACAGTTCATGAATCCTTGTACATTCTACCTTTCGGCATACAAACATGTAAAGTCTATAAGTAACTAGCTGACCCGCGCAACTTCGTCTGCGTAAATTTTCCCTTTTTTCTTCCTTTTTTTTTTTACAAAAATTTTTATTGCTGCTCCGCTCCTATTGGTCGTAGCGTGATATTATAACCTATAGCCTTCCTCGAGCCTTCCTCGATAAATGGGCTATCCAAGAATAAAATATTTTTTCAGTGCAGCCCAGTAGTTCCTGAGATTATCGCATTCAAACAAACAAACAAACTCTTAGGGGTATGAAAAATAGATGTTGGCCGATTCTCATAGATACCGGATAAGCACAAGAAATTTCATCAAAATCGGTCAAGCCGTTTCGGAGGAGTATGGCAACGAAAACTGTGACACGAGAATTTTATATATTAGATATAAGCATCATAGTACATCATTTAAAAAATCGTTTCTGTTGCTTTATATTGTTGGGTAATATGTTGAATATCATTGGTGCCCTAAAGATGGTACCTTTTTACCAGTGTGGTGTAGTAGCCACCTGTGTGCAATAAATGTTGATACTGAGATCTAATACAATTCGTTCTCTTTCGTGTCTCGTTTAACGATGGAAACAGATGCGGGATCGATATTACAAAAATGGTTATTTCTAGAATGTACAAACATGGAAAAGTTAACAATTTATTTAATTTAAACAACTATCTGTAACCTGCAGGTTTAAAATTGATCTAATGCATCGTTTTTGGGCTTCGAAAATGCTTTCTCTTTCACTGCTTATAATTCACGTTCAATTCTTCGGGATAAATTCGTTGGTAAAAATGCATGATGTTAGTTTTATTTAAGTTTAATAATAGGTAGTTGTAATTAAGCCAATTAACTATGGATTTAAGAGCGCTGTTTATATCATTTTTATAGTTTTCTCTATTGGTACATTTGATTAGTGCTGTACTTTTGTCAGCAAACAATATGACTTGATGGTCTACTTGGAGTGGTAGGTCGTTGATGTAAAGTAAAAATAAAAGCGGACCGAGGACGCTTCCTTGTGGGACGCCAAATTTGATATTTCTGTGAGAAGATCTGAGTTCTCTTTCACGTTTCGTAATCGAGCATACATGGGAAATTTCGGTATATTGTATACGGTTACTAAGATAGGATTTAATTAAATTTAAAGCGTTTCCTCGAATCCCGTAAGCCTTAAGTCTATGTTAGTGTCTCATGATCTACGTAGTCAATATCCGTATAATATTGTCATATCCGTGAAAATGGCGCAGACGGGCGTTTTTTTTATCTACATTTACCATTATAGTTTATAATAAATCGAAAATATTTTTACGAAATCCTTTTTGTTCGTCACAAAGTAAGTTAAATTTTGTCAAAAAATTGTAGATTGCATCATAAATGATTTTTTCCATTACTTTAGAGAACACGGGAAGAAGTGCAATTGGTCTGTAATTAGACATAAAATATGTCTAATTACTTTATTATTCTTTTTATAAAGAGGTTTTACAATTACGGTATTGAGACTTTTAGGAAATACTCCAGAACATAAGCTTGAATTAATAAAGTTACTCAAAGGACCAGAAATGACATTAGAGACGAATTTTGTGACTTTTGTTGAAATACCGTCGTAACCAAAACTCTTTGTGTTTTTAAAGACCTTGATACGAAAAATTGTAGATTGCATCATAAATGATTTTTTCCATTACTTTAGAGAACACGGGAAGAAGTGCAATTGGTCTGTAATTAGACATAAAATATGTCTAATTACTTTATTATTCTTTTTATAAAGAGGTTTTACAATTACGGTATTGAGACTTTTAGGAAATACTCCAGAACATAAGCTTGAATTAATAAAGTTACTCAAAGGACCAGAAATGACATTAGAGACGAATTTTGTGACTTTTGTTGAAATACCGTCGTAACCAAAACTCTATGTGTTTTTAAAGACCTTGATACGAATACGATACCCTTGATACGTCTTGCGGTACGATCGGGGACATAAAAATTGAATCAGGATTATGATTTATTGGCTTACCACGATGTGACGTAGATTTTTGAAAATTTAAGACTTTATCAATATAGAAATCATAAATAATGATTCGGCTATAACTTGAGGGTTAGTTAATATTAAATCATGTTTAAGTATTCTAGAGATGGGTTCATTAATATTTTTATTGTTATTTATTATTTTCCAAGATGTCTTTGATTTATTTTTTGAGTTCAGAAGTGATTTTATATATATTATTTTGGGCTTTTTGCGTTAGCTTCACAATTTTTTTATACTTTCTAGAATAATTACGAAACTTTTGTTTAATTTCTTCTGTGGGTTTTTTTCTTTGTTGCCACAGTACAAAGCGTTGTCTTTTACTACAAACATGAATACCCCGCTATACCTATTTAATTGGCTTTCCAAATTTTACAGTTAAATATTTTTTGGGGAAGCATAAATTGTATATTAGAAGAAATAATTCTAAAAACGTGTCATATGCCAAGTTTGGATCCTCAGTATTATATACCTCTGAAAAAGTTAGTGATAGCAGATAGTTTTAATAGATTTTCATTCGATATACCTCGTACACTTTTACGCCAAGATTTTATATGACACGACTTATTTACCTTATTTTTTAGGATTTGTGCAGTGTGATCGGACAATGCCAGATCTGTTACTTCCCATTTGCATTTTTGTTTTAAATTGTGAGCAAAGTTGTCTAAACAAGTATTGCTGTTGAGCCGGGTAGGAACATTTATTTCTAATTTGAGATTATAGTTCAAAAGAAAGCATTCAAATTCCAAGTAAATCTATTTTTATCATTGTATTTATTAATGTACTACATACTAAAGAAGTCACCACACATCACAACTGTGTTTCGTTCAAGTGGGGCCACCGATCTTAGCGCCTTTGGTCGTTCTTTGTTTTTAAACGAAAAAAGTTCAATTTTACGTTAATGTACTAACAATTCAACCAATACAGTGAAGTGCGAAAAAAATCTCTCCATCGGCAATTAACTAAATAATCATTTTAAGATTTTATTCGATCAAAATATTTTTGGTATACGACGCACCAAAAAAATAAAGATGTGACAATCTGTGTAACACGTTCAAAGAAATTAAATATTACGTCCGTTCCATTACCATACACATACGTACTCTACCCGACTTGGGAGTTTTTGTTGCTAGCGGTACAATTTTGACAAATACAGAGTGAAGTTGTCGCGATCTGAATTATCATGCAATGTCCGGTAAAATCAAATTTTAGCTTTGTAATAAAAGTTGAAATAAATTAAGATTTCTGGAATAAATATGTAAATTTATAGTTTTCAGCTTACAGACATCAAAATGTTAAATGGCCATGAAAACTACAAATTATTCACAGTTTTTGTCGGGCAGTTTGATGTGGGACAGCAAAAAAAGTCTACCAATAACCATGTTTAAATTTTTATGTTTTTTGGTTTTTCACAATTAATGGTATTTTTTCGCTTATCAGGTACTTGATTAATGTAGTATTCTATTTATCAGTAAAAATATTTCCAGTTAAGCGTATAATTTACAGTTTCCTTATAAATACTATGCGTTTTATATGAGTTGACAACTGTCATGATGACATATTGATTCGCATTACGACTGCAACTTCATATGACGTAAGGTCAGCAAGAAAATGATTCACGAAAAGATGTTATTAGAATTACACAGAAGTCCTACCTACTCTAATGAAATATAGAAGAAGCACTGTATTTTACTATTTACTATAAAGATATGTTTTAGTTAAAAAAAATTGACATCTAACTGAAAGACAACAAAAAATGTAGAATATTCTTATATTTTGCTTATTTACTTATTTCTGTTTGGTGTTTAAGATTATTAATAATATTATATATTATTAGTATTCTTATACACAATGACATATTCACACAATACAATTCTTAAACATAGTTCAAAGAAAATAAATATTACGTCCGTTCCATTACCATACACATAAGTACGTACTTTACCCGACTTGGGAGTTTTTGTTGCTGCGGTACAATTTTGACAAGTACAGAGTGAAGTTGTCGCGATCGTAAATATCTTCTCATTTGAAACTCTTTCTAAGTAAACTTGCAGGACACGTCCAAAATGGGGGTGGCGGTGGCGCTATTTTTTTGAAATTGCCCCAATGATTGTGGCACAGCTGCATGATTATACCTGTGCATAGATTACCTATGTATGAACATTGACTTAGACGTAGAGAACGGGACTGCGCTATAACCTCACAAAATTTACCATCTCTAAAAAGAGGCAACGCTACTTTGTGGTAATAACTTTCAAAGGCCGCATGAGTTATTTTCTCTCTTTCACGCTTTGCAGTCAATTTTTACTGTAAAATTATAAAGGATGGCGCAGTCCTGGTCTTTAAGTCAATAGGTATGAATTTGTCGTGACTTATAGGTCCAAGCGATCAGGTCATTAAAAAAAAAAAAAAGTATGAATCTGTGACTGTACCTCCGCTCCGTCTCTGAGCGAGAATGTTTTTGTAATAAATTGGCGTATTATTTCTAAAAAATAAAATAGTTTTATTAAAAAGCATTTTATTTAGTCATGAAACATGATTTGTGCAGTGAGAAAGGCATTAATATGTGTCGTGCTGTTCGCAGTGACAGTGTACAGCCGGATTCACAAGTTGCATCTTTCGGTGAGAATCGTTTTATTTTCATTACTTTATTGCATTAAATTTGTTGCAAGGTTGCTGAGCAAAGGATTTTGAAACTATGTAAAGTAATGAAATACCCAGTCCATCAACATTCAAAGAAGCCCTGCAATGTTCTGGACGAAAATGATTATTTTGATCGTTTGATAGTATTGTTATTTTTTATGTAAATATTAAGTCCTATGGAATATTAGTTTCTTCATGTAATAAGGTCGAAGAAATATGGTATTCCTACTTCACTGTGGTGTAACACATACTTAATATTTGAGCTGTAAACCAGCTATATTTGATAAAGTGTATTTGTTTTATGACACAGGATCATGTCACAATAAATTATCTTATCTAAACTGTATCAGCAAATTGCTGAGCATAGCATCTTAAACTTGTATAAATATCTTTAGTATTTGATGTAGACTTTAGGAAGTTAATAAATACAGGTCATCCTGTAAGTATAATACATAATAAACTAGCATTCCTAGTGACTTCTCCCGCTATTCTCATCTATAAAACATTACTGTTAGGTTTCATCAAATTTAATTCTAAGTTTTTGATTGAAAGAGCAGCGAATACCCACTCATCTAAACTTTTAAATTTAGTAGTAGTATATTAGTAGGGTAAATTTAATATAATTTTTTAATATTTTTGTCCAGTTAATGTAGACTATTCTCCAAACTCACTGGTTCTTTGAGCTTTGCATTGATGTTTTTAAACAATGATTGATTTGGTCTTATGAAATATATGTAGATATTTGAGTTTGAGTTTTAAAGCCGTAAAAGACTCTTGGCACTTCAATTTTTTATATTAAAAATAATTAGCGATCCGCTCATCTTTGCTCTTTTCTCAGCATAAACATTATGTGCATGTATTATACATATAAACCATCTCTGCCTGATGGTCTAAATCACATCAAAATCTGTTTAGTAATTTTATAAATTATCGCGAACTTACAGACAGACACTGCAAGGGAGTTTGTTTTATAATATGAATAGCTTATTATTACGCTATAACAACCTAACAGGAAATTAACATTCAGGTAAAATATTAGTCATCTTAGATGTTATTTGTTATTCAATTTTCCTATTCAGTTTTATATTAATTTGTAGGGATAATAATATATTAAACATACCAATCTAAAACCCAAACTAATACAATCACCCACCAGTTTTTGTACATTGGTCATCAAAATAATGACATCTATACAAAGCGGCGTTTGCTTAATTGCTAAGGCAATGGTCTCGCAATCATGAGGTCGCGGGTTTGAATCCTACCCATTATACTACCGACATGAACCCACTCCTAACACAAGCCTTTGAGCTAAGCTGGAGGGGTTAACAAGATTGCTAGTAATGTGGGACCACAATCCCACATTGCTAGTTATCTTTTTTATTTAAAAATAAAAAAAAAAAGCCTGCAACAAGTGAAATCACCAAGAATATTGATTTTTTTATAAACAAATCTGACAGTAACTGTTATGTTATAGTAAAAGTGATTAATTGTAAATTATTAATAACTAGCTGAACCTGGTCATGTGTCGCTGTGGCTTTTTGGTCTAGAAACCATCCCGGGAGTCCCCAGCCAAAGTTTTATCATAATCTCATCAATTTTTTCGGAATGCATACAGACATAATTATTAAGAACTAGCTGTACCCCGCGGTGTTATCCGCGGTTTATTAGCCTATATGTTAATCCAGGGTGTCAGCTAACTCCATACAAAATGTTTATCAAAATCGTTCCAGCCATTTAGACATGAAGAGGTAACAAACATACACACTCGCATACTCACAAACTTTCACCTTTATAATATTAGTGTGATTATCTATCATTCTTTGGTAAATCTGATAATAACATTGAAGTTCATCGCTTGCTGTTGTCGGGTAGTTATAGTAATAAATTAAAATAGACTCGAAGGTTGTTTCAACCAGCAAGCCGAGACTGCGTAGGCGACCATAAGTGCTGGCGTTTTGTTACATTACATGCCTAATATTCATAATGTGCTTACACATAGAATTTTATCAAAGATAATGGAAGTGTATTTGAATATGCATCTGCGAATTGTTTTGTTGGTTTTAGAAATGGCAATCTCTCTGCATTTGTATTGCATTTTATGCTAATGTTTCATTGCAAAGCTTACATTATTACAAACATTTGAGTCTTATATTATTCACTAAATGACTCTTGCAAGTGTATTATAAATAAGTGTATTTAAATGGCCTGTGGATAATAAAGGATGATATATACATTATAATAATGTTTCGTATGACTGGCCTGTTGGTCTAGTCATTAGTGATCCTGACTGTTATACCAGAGGCGGTGGGTTCGATCCCCCATGGCATTTTGTGTCTAGGTGTAATTTATGTATAACTAGCTGACCCGCGCAACTTCGTCTGCGTAAATTTTTCGTATGACTGGCCTGTTGGTCTAGTCATTAGTGATCCTGACTGTTATACCAGAGGCTGTGGGTTCGATCCCCATGGCATTTTGTGTCTAGGTGTAATTTATGTATAACTAGCTGACCCGCGCAACTTCGTCTGCGTAAATTTTCCTCGTTTTTACAACATTTCTTATTGCTGCTCCGCTCCTTATTTCTTTACCATTTAATGAATGTTATTATACATATAAACCTTCCTCTTCAATCTCTCTATCTATTAAAAAAAACTGCATCAAAATCCGTTGCGTAGTTTTAAAGATTTAAGCATACATAGGGATATAGGGACAGAGAAAGCGACTTTGTTTTATACTATGTAGTGATATGTATAAGCCAGCTGAGCCCGTGACTTCATCCTCATGAAGTTGCAGTGCTGCTCACTCCCTTTAAAAGTTAGTGTGATGCTAAAAGTTACCCGTCCAGCCATTTCGGCTGATTCGGGAGATTAGCCAGAATAAACAGATAGACAACAATTGTTATAAGAACCACATATAACAATTTTTATTTTGACATTACACAAGGAAAAAAGAAAAAGTATGTATTTAAAAATATACCATAACTGATAAGCATTTAGATATACTTATATGCATCATAACATGGATGTAATATTAATGGGGCAGCCAATATACTGGCCAAGTGACAAACGGAAAATACCTGATGTTATTCGACTCTTGTGTTCTGAAAGGAATACTTAAAACAACATCTACTGCCACAGCTGATTAGATCTATCGTAAGATTATTCACTGGTCATAATATAATTCTATACCAAAACCACGCCAAAAAGAAAAAAAAATGCATTCTACACAACAACTGAACAAACTGGCTGGTCTTTCGAGATCTTATAAATGTCGGTCTAAACGAACCAGTACCTTTAAATTTGATGACATTACGGAAGCCGTACAATACCTCAACTCCAGCATACAAAATGCTGCTACTCCCCAAACTAATAATTTTATTATCGATTTGGAACAATAATTTGTATGTAATGTCTCAAGTGTAAATCAAATCTGCATCCTCTTGCAGAGCAATTGTACTCACACCGACTTGGTCATTGAGACAGTTAATATAGAAGCAATATCTGTACTAATATTATAAAGTTGAAGACTGAACGTACTAATATCAAATTTGGTACAGAAGTAGTTTGATAGTCCCATCTAGAAGTGCGAAGCCCGAATCGAAAACTTGACTTGTAAAGATTGACTAAACATTTTAATCACTTGTAACCTACAGGATAAATTAAGTTAGAATCATATAATCACGTGATAGTTGCATGCACATTTAGGGTATTTATTTGCAATGTATACTACTGTAAGAGGCCAGCCAGTATGCCATTGTTTAAATCTAAGCATTTGCGAATACTTGTTGATTTACTAAGCTTTTAAAAATGAAAATATTACTGGGCAGCATATTACTAGCAATCTGTTAACCCCTTAAACTAAGTCTAAAAAAAAAAGCCAAACTGCTTGTGTTAATAGTAGTATTTACATTAGTAGTTTAGAATTTCGAATCCGCGACCTCTCAATTGCGAATCCGATACCGTTAATTAGTAGATTCATCCTATATTTTGAATTATTAATTACATGTTTATTGCACAATCCGCGACCTTATTTATTTGTATCTAGTTTATGCTCGCGGCTCCGCCCGCGTGTCAATATACGCTATTGCTTAGGTCCTAAGGAAAGTAGCGTTATGATATATAAGCACGGTTTTGTATCGAACGTATAACGAAATATCGCCAATACAGACACAGCTAGCTATTTTATAATTTTATAATTTTATAATATTATTTGCAATGATTGTATCTACATAATAATTTGGCATTAATTACCTACACTAATTTCCTACTAATCTTATCTTATACCTTAAAACGAGCAATTTTTGTATATTATATGTATATATATATATACATATTTTCTGAATCTCGGCAACGACTCCAGCGATTGTCATGAAATTTTGCATGCAGGGGGTTTCGGGGGCGATAAATCGATCTAGCTAGGTTTCATTTTTATAAAACGTCGTTTAAAAAATGTATTGACTCAATCAGGTCAAAATTAGAGTAAGATCTTACTAAAAAAAAAGCAAAGCGATGGATTATAGCTCTTTTTATCCAGTGAAAATGTAAAATTTTACACGCAAACAAGGCTGCCAGCTTCAGTTAGAAAATATAGTACTTAATAAAATGTATGAACCAAATATAGACATTGAAATTTCGTTTTAGTCACAGTGGTATATGGGCACCTGGAAACACCTGGAAACCAAATATAGATATCACTTACGTCTGGTCTCAATAATCTAAGTATCGATGGATTTGGCTACTAGAGTTATATATTTGACATAAGCTCCATACAAAATATGTCAAAATTCTACCTCTAGTAGTCAAATCCATCGATAGGTATATAATTGAGACCGGCCGTTAGTCAAGTCCTATAATGATGAAATACACCAGTCTCTCACATTAATATTATGGGTGCGAAAGTTTGGATGTATGAATGGATGTTTGTGATTCAATCACGCCACAACGGGTGATTTGGATGAAATTTGGCACAGAGATTGATAATAATTTCTTTTTCTACGCCAAAACAGCTTGTTTAATAAATTGAGAGTAATAAATGAGTAATAAAAACAACCATTTGTTTTTAAAACGTCTAACAAAACGATACGTATAAGTTTGTATGAAATACATATCGGTGACGACACAAATTTCTAGTCATTTTACTTTTTTTAAATATATTTTTTAACGGGGCTTCAGCCACTCTAAGTGACTATGCCAACCATTTACTTGACATAACTTACTTCATTCATACTTCACTTCTTTCATACATATTTTCATAAAACTAGATAAAAGACTTACATTATTTGATACATTTATTGTTTTTAGGGTTCCGTATCTCAAAAGGAAACAACGGAACCTTTATAGGATCTCTTGGTTGTCCTCCTGTCTGTCAAAACCCATTATATCGGGAACGCGTGGCTGTATCGAGTTGAAATTAATACAAAATACTCAGGTCTCCACTCGCTGCAAGCTGTGAAAAAATCAAACTTCTAAGTTACGGTCGTTTATGCCGCGAAAAACGTACATTTTGACTTTTTTTGTGGCATAAACGGCATAAGCGTCAGAACAGGGCTTTCGAAAACTTTAGTCCTTGTGGAATCCTAATTGATTGAATGAACATGAATGTCATATGAATAAAGTTAGAGTCAGATGGGTGCCCAAAGTTTTTTCGAGCTTGCAGCGAAAGGAACAAAAAGCGTGTTCTCAAGAAATTTTAGAAGCAAAAAGACGACACGGAAGGAGTTTTTTTTAATCAATTGTTACGGGGGGGGACGAAACCATGGTTTTGTACTATGATCCTCTCTTCAAAAGGGAATCGATGGAGTCCTGGTGAAAAGCCACCTAGGAAGGCCAAGGTAACGCAATCCACCAACAAGATAATGGCTACGGTATTCTGGTTGTCACGGAATACTAACGATTGACGTAAAAGAAAGGAATACCACGTAAGTAGCAGTTATTTTGATAGCTATTTTGAGGACAAACTTCGTTACTTTGGCCTTCCTAGGCGGCTTTTAACCTGGACAATGCTACTCCATCGATTCCGTTTTGGAGAGAGAAAATCATAATTTCGTCCCCCGTAAGACTCCAAAAACTGTGATTGACTGATATATCGATCGAGGCGTCACAGCGAAGATTAAACTGCATTTGTAAGCCAGCGTGAGAGTCAAAAAATACTGCACCGACTCTAAAAGTGGTTCTTGAACCATCCGTGAATAGGTGAAAAAAAAATGTATCGGTGTCGAACCTCAGCAAGTATTGACATTATAAATTCATGAGCACGTTAAATTCTATACGAACATTGTTTTCAGCACATTTTAAGAAGAGCTATCTAAAAAAATGTTATTGTAATAAATCTACACAATTGAAAATGTTCTTCTCTGAAGCATCTTAAGCTGAATGGGTACAATTAAAATGTTTGTTTTGTACAATGTACAGGATGATGAGCGGCGGTTCGTGGACCTGACGACCTTCGGGTTCTTCAGGGGCGGCATCCTCGACGTGCAGATGGTCAATTTCATGATGCCCTCTGGCCCTGTGTATGGACAGGTAAGGTTTATATTAATACGATTTTTATTTTCTTGAATACTTTAAATTTGACTGCCTCGGTGTCGCATAGTGTGGGTGTGCAATTCTCGCTCGGAACACGAATTTGTGTTCCAAGAGTGTAGGTACTTGTGTCCGTGAATTATATGTTATGAAATTATAAATAACAAAATGATGTATATTATATTGTTTGGTATGAAACTTTACTTAAGAAAGCGTTAAAGGTAATAGGTAAAGGTTATTTATGACCTTGAACAACAGGCCTTTGTGCGGAGCAAGTTCATAATATTATTTAGTCTGTGGTCGACTGGTGACAGGTCCGGCCCTAATCACACTTCAAGGTCGGTCGCACTAGCTCGTGTTTTCTATTAACGACCACAGCCGAGAGTAGATAAAGCAACGAAGGACGTATATGAATCGCAGATTTTGATATCGCGGGCGTGCCCCGGTGTCCCGGTCCGTGTGTCTATGTGTGAGTGCGTTAAGAGCGTCTTCTATGTAGGTTGCCTTCTGTACTATAGGTATTCTGTGTTATTATTTACTGTTATTATGCAAGTGCTAACATCTGTTTAAACATTATTACTGAGTTTGTATTGAATTCAAATGAAATAAATTGAAAAATGTTTTGTAGCTTTTATAAATTAGAAACTATCTAGTGTGTCTGATACTGATGATGATGACGACCATATTTTATAAGACATAAGACATAAGACATAAGACATTTATTTCTTAACAAATTTACATTTGTGTAGAAAATTAACTTAATATTAAATCATTGTTACACTATCTGCATCTATTCATAAGCAATAATACACAAACAATTCAATAAAACATAATCAAATATTATAACCACTTAAATGATAATTTACAATAATAAAATGAGTAATAAAAAAAAAATAATAAAAGAAAACTACAATGCAATACATAATAAAAATTAATAAACATAAAAGCATTTATCATGTCGTATAAGAAATTAATGTAATAATGTATGAAATTAATATGTAGTAATGATTGAATTAATTTTGTAACTTAAATTATTAATATTTTATGTGCATAAGTGTGGATTTCTATCTTTGAGATACTCGTCTACGCTATAATAGCATTTCTTTATTAAATATGATTTCAACTTACGCTTAAAAATATGACTACTATTGACTGTTTTTAGATCGATCGGAAGATTATTGTATAATGTGACAGCCTGTACTTTAAAGCTGTGTTGGACCACATTTAACTTAGGACGTAACATAACTGGCAGATCTTTTCTACGAGTACCAAGTCTTATTTCCCTTTCAGATTCACTTTCATATTTGTGAAGATTCTTGATAAGATTGCCTATTATTACCAAAATATATAGACATGGTACTTTTAGAATCTCTAATTTAATGAAATATTCCCTGCATGATTCGATCTGTTTAATGCGTACCATAGTCCTAATAGCTCTCTTTTGGATTATGAACGCTGAGTTGACATTATAATCGTAGCTATTTCCCCAAAACTGAATACTATAGCGAATTTTTGACTCGACCAGGGCAAAGTAAACCAATTTTAGTTGAGCTATCGTTAGGACATCTCTTAGGCTTCTAATTGCATAACATGCGGAACTCACTGAGCTTGTGATAGATGATAACTCTTGTTTCCAGTTAAGTAGATTATCTATTTCAACCCCAAGGAATTTTATATTGTCTACCATATCAATTCGTTTTCCGCATGGTCTAACGTGTAGCGTAGCCGTATTTTTGACGGTTGATTTAAACAGTAAACATTTAGTTTTTGTTGCGTTTAATATTAGATTGTTGGTCCCAAACCAGCCTTCAAAATGCTCGTACAAAGTATGGACTTTACGTTCTAAATTTTTTATATTATCTGCAGATATGATGGCATTTGTGTCATCTGCAAATATTACAAGTTTGGCGTCTGGTACATGTTTTTTAATGTAGGCGGACAGGTCGTTTAGGAACATAATAAAGAAAATGGGGCCAAGTACTGAACCCTGAGGCACCCCGCGGTTGACAGGCGAGAGTATAGACTTGTGTGTTTTTTCTTCATCTTCTACTATCGACCTGATTTCGACAAACTGTTTTCTATTTTGTAGGTAGGAGCTAAACAGTTTTAAACAGTTGCCGCGTATTCCGTAATGTTCCATCTTTGCGAGGAGAATACTATGGTCTACTGTATCGAATGCAGAGCTCAAATCCAGAAATAGTCCTGCAACCTTACATCTATTGTTCAAATCATATACCACATCGTTAATTAGGGAACTTATTGCATCAGTCGTTCCTATAGATTTCTGATATCCAAATTGATCAGTATTTAGTACGTTATGAGAGTTTAGGTGCTTAATAAGACGATCCTTCATAATCCTTTCTAGTAACTTAGAGAAAGTAGGCAGAATAGAGATAGGCCTATAATTAGAAGGATCGAACTTCTCTCCCTTTTTAAATATTGGAATAATTCTAGCAATCTTTAATTGATCCGGGAAAACTCCAGTAGTTATGCAGTTGTTAAAAAAGGTTGCCAGCGGGCTGGCTAGTAAGTCAATATTATCCTTAACGATAGTCATTTGGACATTATCATATCCAAATTAAACTTTACTATCCATTCTTTTAACCAATTTGTAAAGTTCTACAGGTGTGACAAGATCAAAGCCCATTTCAGAGTCAGTTCTTTTAACATTCTCACTAAGGTAGCTTTTTGCTAAATTCTGATTACAAGTTTGTAACTGCACACTATTTTGAAACGCCTCTGAAAAAAATATTAGCAATCTGTAATGGATTGTCGATCATTTTATTATTCACTTTAAGTAATGGATGCTGTGGAATACCTCTTGTAGTACTGTTTCGATATTGATTTACAATTTTCCAGATTGATTTACTCGAGTTTGCTTTGTCTATTTGATTTCTAATATGAAGTCTTTTAGCATGTCTAATTACTTTTCTGTATATTTTTATATAGTTCTCACGATAGCGTAAGATAGTTTGATCGCAATTTTGTTTATTGATAGTGTTAAGTGACCTTTTAAATTTGTTAGATGTTTTAATTCCCTTTGTTATCCAATTTGAATGCCTTTTTATTTTATTTAGGTTTATTTTAATCTTCTTACTTATGAAAGCTGCGGCATGAATGTATTTAAATTTACTAAGGAATGAATTAATACCTGTGTCCCAGTTTTGTTCTAACAATTTTTGTCGAAAATTACCCTTGCTAGTTTCATCATAGACTATTTTATTAAGGTACATAAAATGCCCACGACTTTTTGTTAAAGTAACATTATCTATATGTGCTGTGCAAAACAGTCCAGCATGACCATCGGCTAATCAATTGTGATCAACACGTATATCGCTTAGGCAGCTATCAGGTAAGTTGGTTAATATATTATCCAAGCAAGATTCAGTGTGGTTTCGTCTAAACGTAGGAGAGTTTATTAAATGTCTAAAATTATAACACGTCAGTATCGATGTAAATGACTTTTTCTTTTCGTCATTTTTTAACATATTAATATTGAAGTCACCACATATCACACATTTTTTATTGAAACAATGATGAAGAAGCTTTTGCAGTCTCTCTAGGAAGCTGTCGAAAGTACTAATTGTCGGGATTCTGTAACAACATAGAACATGCAAATGGGTGTCGACATCTTTAATACCACATACCTCAAAACAATCAGTTTTATATAGCTCTTTACAAATTAGTAATTCTTCGAAGTTTCTTTCGTTGGACGTTAAAATTAAAGTTCCCCCCCTTTTTTTATTAGATCTGGTATTGTAGGAACCTAATGTATAGTTACTTAATTTAAATTGTTTTGCTAAGTGTTGGTTCAAGAAATGTTCACTTATGCATATAAAATGTACATCTTTCGACAATTCGCTTAAATATATACCTAGCTCATCAGTTTTATTGCTTATGCCACATAGGTTTTGATGGTAGATAGTTAAGTGTGAATTATTATTGTTCACGAAAACAGTTTGTTGCTACTTTTTGAGCCTTTCGTTTGAAATAGTAGGGTATTGTACCACGTACTTCTATATTGTTGTTCTCTATGTTGTTCGAGTAACATGTTATATCATCATGTTCTACATGTTTGAAGTAATAAGGTATAGTACCTGGTTTTATATTGTTTGCTGAATCATTGGCGTAACTGTCGTTTGTATACATTTGATCTAATAATTTTACGAACTTATGTAATTCTTTGAATAAGATATGTATACCTAAGTTGTTAATTGTTCCTCTACTCTTGCAGAAGAATTTATACGAGTAATCTATACATCTATTCGAATCGAAGATGTCAGCGTATTTATTGCATAAGACATCGTCAAATAGCAGCTTATTAAAAGTTTCAATTCTTTTGTTAAAAATCATAACATTTTGGTTTAGTTTGAAATTTGGTAAACATATTATGACATTCGTATGTAATATCTTACTAAGTTTAGAAAATGATGTCTTGATTGTTTGTTGTGTTGTGTTTTAAAGTAGTCAAAAAAGGTGACAAGATCAAATAAGTTAGGAAGTACTGTGTTAACGCTTTCCTCATTACTTGTGTTACGTGGGGCATACTGAAAGTTTCTGGAACTAGACATTTAAAATAAAATAATGAAAAACAAATATGGAACTTGAAAATCCTCGGAAACATGTTACTTTTGAATTTGTGAGACCGCCTTTAGAAAATTGTATGTAGCTATTAAAATGAGTTTAACTCGTGAACATTTTCGTTCAATGTTTTTTATGATTTCTTTCAACTCTCTTGCTGACTTAAGCAGTGTCGTAGTAAGCCTTACTACAAGCGAGTTGCCTGAGACGGAATTTGTCATTGATGATGTCCACCATGTCGCAGCTCTGTGTATTCGTAGTTTGGAGAATTTAGACGGCCGGCGACTGCCGTTACCATAGACTTAGGATATACTAGTAGACGAACAAAGAGCTCATTTATGTGTGACGATTTTTGATTTATCAGTGTATGCGTGAGCTAGTGACGAGATGTCTAAAAGTCAAAACAAAATATGCCTAGTACATCCTAAATTTATACAATACGCCAGATAGATTAATCTAATCACCCTTAGGTATGTTGTTGAATTATAGTAAAACAATTCACAAATATCACATACGATTGGCTATAGTATGACCATTAGTGCTGTGCACTCCCTGAGGTATGCGCGCGGTGAGACGGGGGGGTTAGAATCGGCTGCTGCGCTGTCAGTGCGCCGTCAACGCTTGTGACGGCAGGTAGTGTTATTTGTATCGGACTGTCTATGTCAGACGCACACGAGATAAATATTCAAAGATGGGTCGTGCGTTATCTCGTGATATGAAGACTGTCATTTTTAAGGTGGCTGAATATTTTAAGAAAAGAAAAGCAGACAAAGAAAGCTTTGAATTTAAAAATGACGTGAATATTGCTAAAATCGTTGCGGAGGCTACGGGATACAGCAAAAGAACCGTACATAATGTGATTTCTGCGGGCTATTTATCAATTGAAAATTCAAGCCAATTAAAATTTCAATCGCCAAAAAAACCAAAAGTTCTAAAGAAAAAACACGTTGTGGATGATTTTGACCTTGGAGTTATCAGAAGAAAAATTCATCAGTTTTACGAAGTTGAAAAAAAAATACCAAGTGTCCGTAAGTTACTATCAAGTTTGAGACAGGATGGCATATTGAATTGTGGACGGGAATATTTAAGACAGCTTTTACACAAAATGGGCTACCGTTACAAAAAATGCAAATCAAAGAGACATCTCCTTATAGAGCAGCCTAATATTACAGTGTGGCGGAAAAAATATCTTACACAAATCAGAAATTACAGAACGGAAAACCGAAACATATATTTTCTTGATGAAACATACATCAACGCCAGTCACCATGCCAGCAAATGTTGGCAATCATCGTCAGAACCCGGTATTCATGCTGATATTGGGAAAGGACGGCGACTAGTAATACTCCACGCTGGGTGTCGAAATGGCTTAGTGGATGATACATTGACTATATTCAAATCCGATGCTAGAACCGGTGACTATCATGGAGATATGAGCGGACCTACTTTTTATAAGTGGGTAGATGAAAAGTTAAAAGATAAGTTGCTGCCGAATTCTGTGGTTGTAATGGACAACGCGTCTTACCACAGCGTTCAGATTGAGAAGAAACCAACTATATCAAGCCTCAAAAGTGAAATGCAGAACTGGTTGCTACGCCATAATGTAGAATTTTCAGGAACCATGTCAAAGGCTCAACTGCTACTTCTTATCAAAAATACACAAAAAGAACCCGTGTATAGAATTGACGAACTCCTGAAAGCCAGTGGACACACTGTTCTGCGTTTACCTCCGTACCATCCAGATTTAAATCCAATCGAGTTGGTCTGGGCTGATATTAAAAACAACATAGCCCAAAACTATATTAATTCTTCTCTAGACGAAAAGATAATCTTATTGGATAAATTGTTTTCGGAATTCACGGCGGAAAAATGGCAGAAATGCGACGATCATGTCCAGAAAAATGAAAATGATTACTGGAGTCGCGATAGTAGGTTCGATAATGTTATCGATTCATTCATAATAAATTTGCAAGACTCTGATTCAAGTTCCGGTGGCGAAGAGGAAGATGAAGATGATGACGAAATGGAAGATGAAGTTGAAACAGAATCTATGTCAGAATAACTTTCGTTAGAATATATAATTGTTTGTAAATATAAAAAATGTTTAATAAAACAAGTCCTGTTGTGAATTATAACTTTCAATTCTTATTTATCACCTGCATATTTTTAATAAAATATGAGTATATTTGGGTTACATTTTAATCAACAAAGTAAGTATATATTACAGATAGATAGCCTCCGACCAACGCAACGTCCCGCCACAAGTCTTGCCTTAGAAATGCAAACTGATATCGTAAGATCTGTCCGACATGTATCGACCTCATGTGAACTCATGCACTTTTTTCTTCGCCCCCCACCTCGCCGTGCATACCTCAGGGAGTGCACAGCACTAATGGCCACACTATAGTACTTAACTTAACTTTGAAATAACATAAAATCAAAAGCATATAATCAATAATATTTAATAAAGTAACGTTTTATATTTATTTGAGTGATAATGTTGGTCCTCCGATTCCAAAGTTAGGAGAAACCTGTGTTTTGGCAGTACCAAAGTTACAAGAATACGAAAATGGCCGTTTTAATCGAAACTTAACTGCAACTGAACTGCAACTGCACTGCTTTAAATACGTGAATTGAGCCACAGGTCGACGCTACTCCGTCGATTCCCGTTTGAAGTGAAGATCATAGTACAAAAGTTCCTCGAAACAAGTGATGCCAAAAAACTCGCTCCGTGTCGTTTAAACGCTTTTAAAACTTCTTGAGAACGCGCTTCGCTGGAAGCTCGAAAGAACTTTCGGCACCCACCTCGCTCTAACTATTTTCATGTAAAGATGTTCATTAAATCAAAGGATTCCTTAAGAACTGAAGTTTCTGAAAGCACTGTTCTGCCGCTTATGCCGTTTATGACGCAAAAAAAGTCGAAATGTACATTTTTTGCGGCATTAACGGCCGTATATTTTTTTAAGTTATCTTAGAAGTTTGGTTTTTCACAGCTTCAAGCGAATGAAGACAGTATATTGTTTTAATTTTAACTCGATACCTCCACGCGTCCCCGAGATAATGGGTTTTGACAGACAGACGGACAACAAAGAGATCCTCTAAGGGTTATTGATTTTATGAAAGGTATTAGATAGATGACTTTGTCATCTATACCCACTATTAACGTGTTAGTTTCTGAAGCTTTTATATCCCTACTAATATATAAATGTGAATGTAAGTTTGTTTGTTACGCTTTCACGCGAAAACTACTCAACCGATCATCATGAAACTTTGTACACATATATTCTTGGAGGTATTAGAAGTAACATAGGATTATAAAAATAGGGGAAAAATTTACGCAGACGAAGTTGCGCGGGACAGCTAGTATTATATACATTCAGTTACATTCAGGGGGGCACTCCATACATGTTACAGAAGCTGATTTTTATTTTTCAGCAAACAATAACGTGGTACATCATTCGACAGGTCTTTCAAAAACATTTTGAGGTTTCTAATATTTTTTTTTTAATTAAATGAATATTTTTGAAAATAGTCGCTCCCAAAGTTGCATAAATGTGTCTCCCGCTTATCTTTTGAACCGTGTGACCAAAAAAATTAAAAAAAATCCCAAAGTAGCGCTTAATAAATACTTTAAACTATAATTACTTCGGACAAGATCGGATATACCGTAATTGAGTTATGGCCGAAAAACTGCGTTTCTCAACAAAATGGCCTTTATTTATATTATAAAGCTGAAGATTTGGTTTGTACCTATATTTGAACGCGATATCATTCGGAACTTATACTGTTGAATAGCCCATTTATCGAGAAAGGTTATAGGCTATATAACATCACGCTATGATCAATAGGAGCGGAGCAGCAATGAAAATGTTGCAAAAACGGGGAAAGAGCTACCGTTGCGTGCGCTGCTGTAAACAGTGAAAGTTACACAACAACAGTGTATGACAGATTTGTCCCTCTTAAAAAGTTCAAAAAAAAGTCCGCGACAGCAAATGCCTATCTTTTAAGGTTGACCTACTATTACCTTACCTTATATTTTTATAGTCATCAAATTTGTTCGAATATAATGCATTTATTTGCGAAAGTGTTCTAATAAACATGGTATTAACCCTTGTCTAAATAAATACGTTATCCATCACAAATATTTAATTTTGAACAAAATAAAACAGCCTTACTTCATTTTGATTTCAATGAATATCTAAGGATATATCAAAGTTTTAAAATATTACGCAATAAAATCAGGCGGGGATGCGGAACTTTGTTCAGGGGGGACAACTATTGGCTCAACTGGCCAAGTGTGAGTTGTTCGCATGACTGGAGGAGGGGGGCGCGTTAAATTCAACACCGGTACATCAACCACCACCGCCGAGGGGAGGGCGGGGGAGGAATATGCCTGAATATGCCGCCACACATTTGTGTGACATACCTATATAATATTATGCCTATATTTTATTTTTGGGCTACAGTATCGTATCGTAGCCACCCAGCGTTCCTCTATTATTTCTGTTTCATTGTTACCGATCATTCATTCATCATTTTAAATTAGCATTGTAGGTACCAGATTACAAAGATTACAGGGTACAAACTTCATTAATAAAATGCATTTATTAATGTAATATATACGTACAAAATAAACTAATCTGCTGAATCTGACAAGCTATTTCTATACAGTTGACGAACTCTGTTTTTAAATGCGTAACGACTGGTGGACATCCTGATTTGATTTCCACAGGGAGCGCATTCCATAGAAGAGAAACCGGAACCGTAGAGGAAGAATGTATAATAATTAATTATTTTAATTAATTATTCATAATTTTTCTTCTGTATCTATCCATAGTAAGATTTTGACAGTTCCGCATGGGCTTGCCGTGGGCACGGAAAAATATCGTGATTATGAACTGACTACCTGAACTGATATATATATATATATAAATACGGTTACATAACAACTTTTCTCTTGGCCGCTATTTTTCTCTTTATTGGCCGCGTGCTGTTAGAACTACGAAGGTTGTTAATGCTGTTATAGCCAGAATTCGTCGAAATCCTATTAGGAAGCAGAAAATCTTATCGCGGGAAATGAAGATTTCCGCTAGAACTTATAAAACAAGACTCGCGTATTACAAAACAAGACCTAAAGCTCGGTGCTTATCGTCGATAAAGGACATGCCCTAGATCAATGTTTACAATTAAAGAGAGTGGAGCGATCAAAGCGCCTTCTGTCGCGATACGCAAGTGCAGGGCAGAGAAATATCCTCTTTACCGATGAAAAATTTTTCACGATTGAAATGCGTCAGTGATGGTTTGGTGGGGCGTGAAGGCGTCACAAAGCTACATTTTTGTGAAAAAGGAGTGAAAACTTCAGCCAAAGTGAAAGAGACAGTCTTGGATCGTGTTGTCAAATCCCTCAGCAATGCACTTTTTAAAAATGTACCGTTGCCATTTTGAATAGAATATTGTTTTTATTTTTTGCTGAAATATTTAATAAATATATACATATAAGCTTTAAGGTTTTTTTTAAAAAAGGTTACAAAACCTCGTTTAAAAAAAAATACCGAGCGAAGCTCCGTTATCCAGATACTTACTCGTAACACAACCTGCCCCGTAGAATATACGGGACACGAGAGAGTCCAAAATAAAAAGGCTTGCTGATTTTTAAGAGCCTTTATTTGCTATAGGTACCCAAGACTAAAGAGTTACAGTGTTACTAGGGCTACGGCTCAATGACAATTGCCATTGCCCCCCTATATTATTTAAATGGCTAGAACGCCTTATGACTTTGTGGAGCAAAACATTATACATAATTTAACTAAAATATTGATTGTAGGCTGTGAGTTTGATAATATTTATGAATGAATTTGGTATTATCTTAAAGGCTAACATTATATAAAATTATATTTTAAAGGTCTATCTGAAGCTAAAACTATAATTATAAATTAATATCTAAAATCTAGACCGCACTAGGCGGCAACATCAAACCCCCCGCTGAAAGGGCCACCTTTCAGGGTAAGCCGTCAGACGGATGCAACGGGCTGAGTCTGACTAGCGGCCTCCGTATGTCTGCAACCCTGGGGATACCATCAGCGCCGGGGAACAACCTTTGAACTCGCCCGAGTCGCCAACACAATGGCGGAACGTAGTCCTCCTGGATGAGTACGAGATCTCGTTTTGAAGCTGTCTTCCACTTCTTCCTCTATTGAAGCTCTCCTATTTAATCTCTTTGCCATCGCGACTGCAGCCGCGAGGTAGTGCACTCTTAGCCCAGTCTTCAAGTGGTGGCCCGGGCAGTGCCGTCAACGGTTGTCCCACGAGGAAGTGCCCTGGGGAAAGAGAGAGGAAGTCGTTACGGGAGCTTGAAAGCGGACACAAGGGCAGACTAGTTAATACAGCCTCCACTTATGCAAATCTTCTATAATGTAAAAATGAATCGCAAAATGTGTTGGAAAGCGCATAATTCAACAACGCCTGGACCAATTTAACCAATACTTTTTTTTAATGTTCGTTGAAGTTCAAAGATGGTTTTTACGGCGAGAAAAATTCGAATAATTGCCGGAAAACCCTAAAAACAGCCCTTTTATTTTTCCCATACAAACGTTTTCTAACTAAAACGTAGAGTCAATTTGAGCTTTATTGCTATTGTATAAAGTTCATATTAAATTACAAGCACTCACTGTTGTTTAAACAATGTAGGTATGTTCCTAACGTCAAAGAGCCAATTTGCACTTTATTACCGCTTTACAAAGTTCAAATTCAATCATATCTATCAAAACAGTGTGCGTTGGAGCACAGAATACATCGTTGGAGGATTTAATGTCGCGTTCCGAAATTCAACAAAAGTGATATCGCCGACCAAATTGAATAGTTCAATTTATATAATAATTATTTCCTTTGTTTTACTTTAAAATGCATCAGTTTTCACGTCATTACATCATTCAAACAAACTGCGTTACCAAAAGTGTTTTATTATTTTAAGTTTTTATTATTTCATATACCTATTTATCTTCCACTGTTTAATGAACAACAGAAGTATGTATTTGATACTCTTATGAAAGTAACAAATGATGAAACTGGAGGAATTTACTTCTTAGATGCACCTGGTGGTACAGGAAAAACTTTTTTGATTTCATTAATATTAGCAACGATTCGCTCACAAAATAAAATTGCACTTGCACTCGCTTCGTCGGGAATCGCAGCAACTTCCCATTCAGCATTAAAATTGCCATTAAATATGCAAAGCAATGAAACTCCGACCTGCAACATTTCGAAGAACTCTGACTCTGCAATGGGCAAAGGTCTTGCAGCAATGTAAATTAATTATTTGGGATGAATGCACGATGGCACATAAAAAAATCTTTGGAGGCTTTAGACAGAACCTTAAAATATCTACGGAGCAATCATAACCAATTTGGTGGTGCAATGATTTTATTAGCAGGAGATTTTCGTCAAACATTGCCAGTGGTTCCACGATCTACACCAGCTGATGAACTCAATGCATGTCTTAAGTCCTCCAATTTGTGGAAACATGTCAAAGTACTTAATTTAAGCAAGAATATGCGTGTCGAGTTGCATAATGACCAATCTGGAAACATATTATCTAAACAAGTCATTGACATTGGTAATGGCAAATTTCCTATAGACATGTTGACTGGCTGCATTAACTTTCCTCAAAGTTTTTGCCAGTCAAAAGATGAACTTATTCAGAAGGTGGTACCAGATGTTTCTCAAAATTACAGAAACCACGATTGGTTGAGCGAACGAGCTATATTGGCTGCAAAAAACATAGATGTAAATAAATTAAATTTAAATTACATGCGAATTGAGGATATATAAATCAGTTGATTCGGCTACTAACCAAGATGATGTAGTGAACTATCCACCAGAATTTTTAAACTCGCTGGATTTGCCAGGATTGCCACCTCACAATCTTCAATTAATGGTTGGATCGGTAGTTATAATGTTGCGAAATTTCAACCAATCGCGTCTTTGCAACGGCACACGGTTAGCGATAAAAAAATTACTGAACAACGTGATAGAAGCAACTATACTGAAAGGAAAGTATAAAGGAGAAGACGTTCTCACACCGCGCATCCCAATGATTCCGACTGATGTGCCGTTTGACTTTAAACGACTACAATTTCCAGTTCGGCTTGCTTTTGCTATGACCATAAACAAGTCCCAGGGACAATCATTAAGTGTTTGTGATATTAATCTGGAAAACCCATGTTTCTCACATGGTCAATTGTATGTGCCTGTTCCCGTGTTGGAAAACCATCAGATTTGTTTGTTTTTTTGTTTACAACAAAACAAAAAACATCGTATATCACAAAATACTACAATGAAAATAAAACTGATTATTGTTAATAATTATGATTCACACGATTAACAATAAAGCGATTACTTATTTTTAAATGCTTAAATATGTTTTATTTAATTATATTTCTTATTCACAACGCCCTATCACCTGGGTGACGGTTCTGTTCAGGAGAATGTTTTGCCCCGACTATAAAATATGTAGGAACAAAAAAATGTCATATTACAAATCTTTTTGACAGGACATTGCTATTATCGATAATATCGAGTCAGCTAGTAATAATAATAAAATCATTTATTTGTTACTAATTAGATAAAACCCACCAAACGGCAGAACAGTTTTGTCGATTAGCGCTCGTATTAGTAAGTACAATAGGTTTTGATTAAATATTATAAACAATAGTAACGTAGTAATAGATAATAACGATGTAAATTAGAAAGAAACACAATTAGAAAAAAAAAAATGTTTTGCAGTGTTATATTAGGAAAAAGTTATAGGTAGGTACTTAAATTAAATTAATTAACAATTTAAATTAAATTAACAAATTTTAAAATAATTAATTAACAATTTAGTAATTTGTCACTTGTCATTTCGACAACTAACACATTTCTCAATTGTTTTTTATGGCATTCACTCAGAAAGGGCCATGGTAACACTCAAGTTACCATGGCCCTTTCTGAGTCAAGCGATTTAAAAAATATATATTTATATTAAATAGTGTGCTGATCTCTTCAAAAGTTAAGTGCGCGTTGCCCATAACGCGCTTAAAGTGGTATTTGGCAGTCTTTACACCTGCCTCCCATATGCTACACTAGTAAGGGGCGTGATTTGGAATGAATTTAAATATTATGCTCTGCTGAGCTGCAAAATCAGACAGAAGTTTGTTGTTGTTTTTAATAAAATTCGCGTGTTCTTTGGATGTTGCAACAAAGTTACGCCCATTGTCGCAGAATCTTTCTGCAGGTTTTCCTCAACAAGACATAATTCGCTTTATGTTAGAAACGTTACAACCTATTTGGATTCGAATAATAGTTTATATTAATTATAGGTCCTAACTGCATGGAGGATGTATCTACGATAATTTGTTTATTATTTTTGCAAGTATTTTATTATATTTTGTACATTTGATTAGATACAATTTCGGTCTAGTTTGTAAGTTTTTATCTCAGGTAAATCGGCAAAGTCAGCAGGCCGCGTTAAAGTGGGCACATACCGCCAGTCTGGTGCCTCCGTCAATTCTTGATTAGCGCCTACGTGGTGAGCTACGAACGTTTTTAGCTTCGTGCTTCAAGCTATTTGGCCCTTGACTTATTGTTTATTATTATAGAATACATCCTTAGATTTTGTATTGGTAGAATAATTGTAGGCAGACTTAGTGCGATCCAAAGCAGCTACAACGTTCGCGCGGTCAATTTAAAAGTTATTAAAAGACTCGAGAGTAGGTATTTCACTCCCCTTGGTACTTCTTAACTCCTACCATTTTAAAAGAGTATGACCGTCGAGTTTCTTACACATTATAAATATGAGAAAAACATCTCACTTTAGGGTTATCAATCGATAAGACCCATAATACATACTAATTTTTTGTAACCCTTGTAACCCTAATTGGTAACCCTTAGGGTTACCAATCGATGTTGTCAATGTTGTGTATTAGCTATTACCCTTCTAAACGAAACTCTGGGACTGTTCTTGTTCTGTTGACAAATATTTCTTCAGTACTCGTGGGAACTACATGGGAAAAACTGAAACATGAACACAAAGGAAGAAAAGGCTAGAGAAAAATAAATCAAAACGTCAAGAAAAACTTGCCACCGAAAGCAATGACGCGAAACGCCAACCACTCAGCAGAAGGCCTGATCAGGAGAATAGTGGAACATACACTCCACAGCAGTTGAAACTTGATAAGGCTAAGCAACGCATGCAAAGGTTAAGAGCAGGGGAATCACAAGAAAAATATGACGCACGAATTGCAAAAACTCAATACATATTTCAAAAACAGATTTAGACGCGAATCACGCGATACTCGTCGTTCGTTTGAGCGCTTTAAGAGAGCATGCCTCTTAAGTTAGAGCAGACGAATCTCCTGAACAGACAGAGTATCGTTTGAGGGCTTTACGAGAGCATCCTGATAAAGTTAGAGCAGACGAATCTCCTGAACAGAGAGAGTATCGTTTGAGGGCTTTACGAGAGCATCCCGATCAAGTTAGAGCAGACGAATCTCCTGAACAGAGAGAGTATCGTTTAAGGGCTTTAAGAGAGCATCCCGATCAAGTTAGAGCTGACGAATCTCCTGAACAAAGAGAGTATCGTTTGAGGACTTCGCGAGAGCATCCCGATCAAGTTAGAGCAGACGAATCTCCTGAACAGAAAGAGTATTGTTTGAGGGCTTTACGAGAGCATCCCGATCAAGTTAGAGCAGACGAATCTCCTGAACAGAGAGAGTATCGTTTGAGGGCTTTACGAGAGCATGCCTCTCAACTTAGAGCAGACGAATCTCTTAAACATCGAGGAGTTCGAGGGAGAAAAGTCGCAAATAGAAACTTTAAATAAAACGATAAATTTATTCTGTGTTCGTTATCCAAATAAAGTCACAAATCGCAAAATAAATTTAAGTACTGCTTCGTACCTACCTTCAGAATTAACAAGTAAGGGAACCATATTCCTGTGTCATCGTTGCAAGACACATAAACAAACAAAAAAACTTCAGGCCCAGCCAAAGCTTACTGAAATAATTTAAATCCGAACTTAAATCCGAACATTTTGCAATTTTAATGAATGTATTAAACAAAGAACAAACTCGTCAGTTTGCGATTAAAAAGGCTCTGCGAGTTTATCCCACTAACCAACAAGTATACAATCACAACAAAACTGTTCTCCAACATTTTCGAGCTTGTGGCGTAACTATTAACAAAATAATAGCACAGGACACTCAAGTAGATTGTACTAGAAAAAATGACAAGATGGATTTAAATATTATTATACCATTCGACATAAACAAGACAGGGTGGCTACCTAAGGAGTTAGAAATATTCCTTGGGGCCAAAGTAATGTTGCGTTATAATGTAGAAGTGTCCAAAGGTCTGGTGAATGGTGCCATAGGCCATATTACAGAAATTATATGGCCCTGTTTCCGGAGAGCACAAATGTATGAAACTGATATACCATCCGTCCGTATAGATTTCAGCAACGACGGTGTTCACCTTATTCAACTCAAGTCTGTGCAATTTTCAGCAAAATATAGTCACGGCACTGCAGAACGAAGAATGTTGCCAATTATGTTGGGCTTGCACATTACACAAAATGCAAGGTAGTACCGCCGACCATACCGTTGTATATTTAGGCTCGAAGCTCATCGCTGCCGGTCAAGCATTTTCGAACACGACCATTTTCGAATATTAGGAATCAACCTAGGTATCAACATCGTGTGTGAGATTCTATAAAAGTTAAAAAAAACCGGGTTCCGTAGTTCCCCCCCCATCCGTTTAATGCAGCTTAAGAAGTGGCTTTTCTGTTGTTTTTGTTCATACTTACAACGTTATGCGTGGGACCGTCAGAAAGTTTTGATAATCAAAAAAACTACCTTCTATGGATGGACGCCAGAACGAATTTTCAAAACTTTTTTCCAGTCCGCCGCAGACAATTCTTCCACGGCCTTCTCAAACGCTGCTAGGACGTCTTCCGGCGATGAAAACTGTATCCCTTTCAGCTATTTTTTTTTATATTAGGAAATAAAAAGAAGCCACACTTTGCCAGATTTAAACTATAAGAAGGGTGACCCAAGACACATAAATACACGATTCGTCATCTGGCACAATGTCGTAAATGCTCTGAGACGAGCGTGTTTCAAATTTTTGAGTCATATCCGGCATGGGCACACGGGCCTGCTTCTGAGCTTCGGTGAGCTCCTTACGTGAAACTTTCTTTCGTGACAGCCGTCGTAAGACGACCACTCCTTTGTTCATCCCCCAAAGGCACTGTCCGACCTGCGATGGCGAGAAAAAGAGTAGCGAGAAACGTACATACTTATGTTGATCCCGTGTAAACAAAAGAGATACAGATACTAATAGTTGATCGCTCATCAGTCCCACTGCCGGCGAGTACTCGCTCTATACTCATCTCTTTTGTTTACACGGACGGGATCTACAAAATACATCTGCTGTACGTTTCTTGAGCGATAAATCGCTACTCGCTTCTGGCTCATCGTCGTCGGTGGGACAGGTGCCAAAGTAGATGTAGCAGTAGATGGTTGATTTTGAAGATCCTTCACCCATATAAGCCAGTTGAAGTTTTTTTACTATCGTATCGTTTTTTATTTACTATTGTAGAAAAATATATCACCAAATTATTCTTGATTTAGATCCATTTTTTAAAAAAGACACGATAATTTCATTTGACTATCGAAAAATGTTGAGGGATTTCAAAATTCGAACACCTTTTTACTGTTAAATAACCCATTTTTTCCAAATAATTACATGTGGCCAGTGCCTTAAACATAAAAACATTTTTCGCAAAACTTTCTGAGTGACCTGGTACCTACTCAACAATAATTTTCAATGGAATTTGTACGAAAATGTTGTTACTTCTCATTTCATCAGCTAACAGCTCATAAACTTCTAAAGCCTACTTAGCTGTGATAGTTTTCCTTTTAATTTCACTATAAATACTACCGTGATTATTTCCACATACTCAACATCAACCATTGCTGTAATAGCTGGCAGGACACACACACACACACTTGACTCCAAAAATTTTCATTTTATAGCTTAAAATTTCACAAACGGATCCCTAAATCTAAAAGTAGTCTTCACAACCCCTAAACGTTTTTAAAAGACCTATCTAATGATAACCCACACAATGGATGACGAAAAATGAAACACATTCCCACTCCCCACTTTACATAGGGGAGGACAAAAAAAAATGTTTTTCTAGATTTTATTCTTTCACTTTGTCGGCGTAAGTAATATGTGTACCTACCCACGCAAAATTACAGCCTTCTAGCACTAACAGTCTTTGAGCTAAGCTGCGGACGGATGGACATGGCCTTATAGACTCGCATTTTTTTAGACTACACGGAGTAAGTTTTTTTGTTACGAGGGACGAAATCATGATTTTGTTCTATGACCCTCTCTCCAAAAAGTAGCATCATCCTAGTAGAAAGCTGCCTAGGAAGGCCAAGGTAAAAAGATAATGGCTACGGTATTTTGGGATTGTCACGGAATACTGACGAATGACATAAATTATGTTTTCGGCACCTACTTCGAAATGTTTAACTATTTTTTGTTGTTGTACTTATATTATTTTTTGGTTTTTAGTTACCTTATGTTTGTTTTGGAAGTCGATTTTTATGTTTTTGTAAAAAAAAAATGTATTTCTATCATTTTAGTGTATTGGTTTGTAGTTGATATTAGTTACAATGCATAATCCAAATTGCTCATTTCTTTATAAAAAATGTTGCGTTTTGTGATACAAGGCCGTTGTTTCTTGAGGAGTTCATCTGAATACTTGACTTTCAGTTTCATTACATGATTTGATGGAGGCGAAGTATCAGGTATCGAACACGGTACTGGTCATCTGTGGTCTACATCATCAGTTCCATTTCACTATTTTTGAGAGTAAATGCACGAATTACTACAAAATATACCCAAACATTTTTTTTTTATTTTATTTTACTTTATTGGAAAACAAACAATTGTACAATAAAAAAAATACAGAATTTAGACGTTACACTAAAATTGAGATGAAAGTACAATACACTACGTTTCTTACTTTCATTTATTACTACGTTAGTTCTATGGTACAGTTAAGTAAGGTAAGGTGAAGCTAAGTTGGTTAAGTAATACTTATACTAGATTTCATTAATATCAATTTCAGTAATGTTTTAACATTACTGAAATTGATATTAAAGTTATTCTAAGACTGAAGAGCAGCATTTTTAATTGAGTGGCGACTTGTAACAAATATATTTAAGTTAACAAAATTATTTTTAAAAATCTTAACTAAATGTTGGAGTTGGACAAGTTGTAGCAAAGAGCGGATAATCGCACGCCCCTCTTTTCATAACAGTTCTGGGCATTATGTAACAAGTATTATTTATTAGTTTTGGGCAATCAAAATTGCTATGAACTAGTCCATGCAACATACGTCTAGAGTTCAAAGTAATTCAATTTAGGTGTTTAAGAGCTTCAGTGTACGATCTGCGTTGCATTTGACACTTACGAGTATATTAGAGCGTTTCAAGGAACTTTCGCGGAACCTTCTCAATTGCATCGACGTACTTAGAGTAAATTGGATCCGAATCACACAAGCATACTCGACTTGTGGACGAATCAAGGAATTAAAAAGGTATAAATATGCGCTCGCGCGTTTAAAGTCAGATGATGTTCTCATAACTAGATTATATATCTTCCGGATGGCTTTGGCAGTAGTAGTAGTATTTGGTGATCAACTCTATCTAATGCTTTTTGAAATCAGCGTATACGGCGTCAGTTTGTGCCCTAATGTCTATATTTTTAACAGAGTGTTAACGAATAACATTAAGTTAGTTACAGTAGACTCATTCTTCACGAAGCCATGTTGCTCAGACAGTAATTTTTTTTGAAAAAAACGGATATATTTTTTGGTGGACGAGTTTTGAAAAAAGCTTAGGTAGCACAAAGTATGGAGATAGGCCGATAGTTTTCGACATTTAATCTAGATCCAGTTTTATAGATAGGTATAATATTAGCTTTTTTCTAGATAAGAGGGAATACAGCATTTAAAAGGCATTTATTAAAGAGCAGATAAATATGTTTGCAAATCGTATCGGCTGACCACTTTAAGAAGCAAGGTGGTATGCCATTGGCCCTGGGCCCTTTGATATGTCCAGTGACTTTAAATGTCCGAGAACCGATTGCTGAGATGCAAAGTATGTTAAGAGTTCATTAAACAGTTATTACTATGTCGTTGATCAGATTCAGGGTTCCAGGGCATGGGTATCAGGTTGAATTTAATGCTGATTGGTTTTTTTTCTTTTTGCAAAAGGTAACTAGCAATGTAGGATTGAGTCCCTCATTACTAGTAATCTTGTTAACCCCTCCAGCTAAGCTCAAAGGTTTGTGTTAGGAGTGGGTTCACTTCTGTAGTATAATGGGTAGGATTCGAAGCCGCGACCTCACGATTGCGAGACCGATGCCTTAGCCATTAAGCTACCGTCGCTTTAAATATGTGGGTACGTTACATTTAGTAGTTGGCATAAGTAGATCGAGAATACGAAGGTTTGCAACTATTATTTATAGGTCGCAACTCTATTACGATCACAAAGGAAAACAAAATATCGATCGTCGATAAACTCAGAATTATTTATTTGAGGAATAAGCCACGTCTCATATAAGGCCGGTTCGACCAAACGCGAATAAAGTTTATTCCCAGAATTAGTAGCCACTTATTCGAGTGTAAATCAATTTCACGTTCTACCATGCACAACGCTAAGAATAGTGGCCCTATTCGAAAATAGTTGTTATACCACCGTCTCTCACGGAATAAAGAGCTATTCTAAGAGTATTATTATGGCGTGTCAAACTGTCATTTTTAGGGTTCCGTAGCCAAAATGGCAAAAACGGAACCCTTATAGTTTCGCCATGTCCGTCTGTCTGTCTGTATGTCCGTCTGTCCGTCCGTATGTCACAGGCATTTTACTCTAAGACTACTCAGACTACTCTTGATAAAATTAGGTGAAAAATTACTTAGTTTAATAGCTAAATAATAATAATAAACATTTTTAAGGGAGGCACACTCCATACATGTAACAGAAGCTGTTTTTTTTTTTCAGCAAATGTCAACGTGTGGCACATCATTCGACAGGTCTTTCAAAATCATTTTGAGTTTTCTAATAAAATTTTTTGATTGAGTGAATATTTTTAGAAATAATCGCTCCGAAAGTTGCATAAATCATGTCTCTCTCCATTAACTTTTGAAACGTGTATCCAAAAATTATGAAAAAATCACAAAGATAGCGCTTAACAAATACTTTAAACTAAAATTTGTTAAGCGCTAATTTTAGATATGATCGAATATACCGTCATTGAGTTATTGCCAAAAAACTGCGTTTCTCAACAAAAGGGCGTAACTGCCATGAACATACGCTCTTCTGCTGATGCAATTGTTCAAGGCTGCGGAACCCTACACTGAGCATGGTCCGACATGCACTTTCCCGGTTTTTTAACTCCACGCACGCAAACAATTATTTTACACAAAATATTAAAATGCAACGTCTAAACGATTTGATTTAAGAAAGTAATAGTGATCAAGAAGTTATACGTAGACGAAGGTGATAAAAAAAAGAAAGGATTTATTTAAATACCACGATGATTGTGATTTCGCGATCAGGTTTCGCATTTTCATTTATTAAAATGAGCGCATTTGAAACTTATTTCTAAAAACGGAAATCCCGAAAAATCTAACGATAAATACAAGTCGGTAAAACAACAGACTGACAGGTCCGGTCCCACGCTATAATGCGACAAAAGCGCGTTGACATGACTTACGCTTTAACACCATCTCTTTGTAGAACAACGCATAAATGCTAGCATAACGCATAAATGCCGGGTATTACGTTTGTTCATCATTCTTTTTGCTATTCGCGCATAGATAATCTAAGTATAGCTATACTGTGAAAACGTCAACGTAAAAACGTTTATTGATTTACTCGAGAATAAGATCTTGGAATAGATTAATTCTTGTATAGTTACTCGTGTATAATTTTCGGCTTGGTCGAATCCACCCTTAATACAATAACATCATAGCAATTAGACAAAATGTCCAATATTGTGTTTACTTAAGTTCTTAACCCTCTATTAATTCTGATAGTATATACTAAAGTTATTTGTGTTGTTATTAGCCATAATTATTGCAAAAGAATACTTAATAATTGGTCTTAATTTTATCAATATCAGTACTAGATCTTATTGTTATGGTAGGTGATGTTTCTGATCGCTTAACAAGTATGGTGGAGTGCTTGATCGATACGAACTTGTAGCCGCGCTTCTTTGCCACATCTCGAGATTCACGTAGAAGATGTTTTTTTTGGAGTGTAAGATGCTCATTGATATAAATTGTGTGGGGTGTGCTAGATATACCTAATTCGCTAGATGCAAGTCCTTTTTTTAAGTCGTTATGCACTAATAATGTTATTACGGAGTGCACGGGTTTTTAGCTTGACTATTATATTTTTAGGCCTTTTATTACTCGTAGATGCAGACGTGATGTGCGGGACACGATGTAGCGACTCTATCTCCTCTCGTGGGATAGCTTATAGCTGAAAGCTTCTAGAAAAGAAAGTAGGCTCTCACCTCGCTTATCAGGTACATTAGATATCTCAAGATTGCTATTCCTAGCTTGTTGCTCAAGATTGTCAATTTTTGTGCGGGATTTAATGTTGTTTTTGGTGGAGTGCGTTTTGTACTAAACATGACATGACCCTTGCTAAACAGATATATCCAATAGTAAGAAGTGCAGAACCTATTATTTGCTCTTCAACGATGCGTAGGCGCTTCGATAAATTAAGCCCCGGCCGTCTCGTTGTGACGTAGCTTACAAGGGTGGGAGTGCGCGCAGGTCGGTCCGTAGTTTCGGGTCCGGCGTCCAACGTGCCGTTGGCGTGGTGGGGAAGCGATCGACCAGTAATCCAAGCGATGCGAGTTCGAATCCTCGGCAACATTCGAAGCAGGAACAATCACAGACACTTTGTCTCTTTCAAGCACAGCCTTAGGGGCGGGGTTTGCCCATATAATCACTATAAGAGTAAGTGAGAATTGGAACGCCAACCATTTAGCCAATCACAAAAAACTACTTTCTAAATCACTATACACAACCGCACTGTACCGGGTCACACAATGAACTGAAGGGGTGCCTTTAATATATGAAGAGTTCCCTCGATTTCTCCAAGATCTCATCCATCATCAGGTGTCTTTAACATGCTGTCCTGCAGAAACATTCTGAAACACGTTTTATTTTTTCAAATTTTATAAAGCTGAATAACAAAAACAAACTAAATAAAAGTTTGATTATACAAAATAAACGATGAAACTTCTCTGCGTCTTTAAAAATCATAATATCTACTTTAAATAAGACACTAGAATAAAGTTATAAATTCCCTTCTACGTTTCCGAAGGAGCTTACCTACACGTCAAAGACAGTGCTGTGTGCATTATAGAAAGATTATCGATAGGTAGGTTGCTAAGACTATCGTGACCTTGGAAAGGATTTAAATGTTATCTCTCTTAATCACAATTATACTTGATACCATTGTATTTTAAGCTATTGTATAGCTTTTATCGCGGGCCTTGAGCGCGGCGACCGTGTCAAGAAATTCCGTAACGAAAATAAAACCTCGTTCGCTTAACATATATGTATATGGTACGACTGTACGAAGCTCGCACGGATCGAGACGAGCTGCTCCGAAATGTAATGAAAAGAAAAAAAAATACTGCATAATTAAAAAATAAATAATGCCGCTTTACCGCGGCAGTCTTCGAGTGCCACACATTTTTTTTTATATAAGTACCTACTATATTTTTTCTTTATACTTACCGAAAATTCGAAGTAAAACTTAATGATGACGAGCAAAATTATCAATAGTTCTACATACTTACCTATTACTTCAATATAGTCAATACTACGTGTACCTATTCTATTGCTACAATATTGTTAAGATTTTAACAATTAAAATCGTAACTAGTACAATTATCGAGACAATTAAAAAAACCATTAGTATGGACAGCCCTATAGCACAGATAATATAATACTATACCTATAATATGTTTAGCTAGGACATCGGTGACCGTAAATCTGTGACCACATCCCTCGGTCCTCTGCCTAATCTCTCTTCGGTCGTGTCGGATTTCGATCCAATCTGACTATGAAAGTGAGAGAATAAAGAATGCACTTGTGTCTTCGCATTCGCATTAGAGATATTATAGTGCAAAAGTATTTGATACTTGTGCAATAAATATCTCTAAATTAAAATACTCTTTGCTCGGAGTTCAACTATTTATACATCACTTGTTTTAATAAATGATTGTCTTCCCAAGTCTGGTAAAGTACATAGCTTGGCAAAGATAAGGATATTAAGAGATCGTTTTGGAATTCAAATGGATAGACAGTATACCTATTGATAGTAATAAAACACAGTACTTTGTTGAAGTCTTTATTAAGTATGGGCATTAACATAATTATTTTGTAGACTTGACATTCCTCCCGAATTTGAAGCTTACTACAAAATTGATGTAGGTAGGTACAATTTCTTTACTGAGCTGATAACGCTTAACAAATTTATCTGAGTATTTCAAAGTTTTGTCAGAAGCTAAATTAAATTTAAAAACAAATTAAATCAATTTATTTATGCGCATATCACTACGTACCTCTGTACGTTTTATATGGGAGCTACGTAATACAATAGGTTTTTTTGACATCAGTATGCAAACTTATTAACAAAATAAAGTAGTAACACTGTTTTTTAATTATCTTCATTTTAAATTAGAACAATAATATATTACAAAGTAAAATAATAGTAAATTACAGATTGAATAGGATTTTAATTGTAAATTATAATATATTTTTATTTATTAGCTATTGCTTTATTTTATTTATATATAATTGTGTATTACATAAGTATTACTACCTACTACACTCACTTGTTTTAATCAATTATTGTCCTCCCAAGTCTGGTAAAATACGTATGTGTATGGTAATGGAACGGACATTTTTCTTTATTATAATATTATTAGTGTTATTTATTATTTAATAAACACTAAACAGAAATAAGTAAATAAGCAAAATATAAGAATATTCTACACTCTGGTGGTAGATGTGATATTTTTTAACTAAAACATATCTATAATAATAAATATTAAAGTACAGTGCTTATTAATAGTTCATTAGAGTAGGTAGGTACTTCTGTTTAATACTAATGACCTTTTTACGAATAATTTTATTGCTGACCTTACGTTATACAATGAAGTTGCAGTCGTAATGCGAATCAATATGTCATCATGACAGTTATCATTTTGATTCGCATTAAGACTGCAACTTCATTGTATGACGTAAGGCCAGCAATAAAATGATTCGTAAAAAGGTGTCATTAATTTTACACAGAAGTACCTATCTACTCTAATGAACTACACATAATCACTGCATTTTACTATTTATTATTATACAGATTAAAAAAATAAAACATCTGATTGAAAGACCACAAAAGTGTAGAATATTCTTATATTTTGCGTATTTACTTATTTCTGTTTGGTGTTTATTTAATAATAAATAATACAAATAATATTTTAATGAAGAAAAATGTTAGGTACGTAGTTCAAAGAAAATGAATATTACGTCCGTTCCATTACGTTACATATACGTACTTTAACCGACTTGTGGGTTTTTGTTGATAGCGGTACAATTTTGACAAGTACAGAGTGAAGTTGTCGCGATCGCGATTATCTTCTCATTTGAAACGCATCGTAGGTACCTACTATAATAGTCTCGGCGAACCTTGATCCCTATGACACTGACAGTTATTCCCACGACACAACCTTGTAGTAGCGTCACCGTTATATTATAATCGAATTGGCGGTGTCTAAAAATGATATTTATTAATTTTAGGCAGATATATGCAATTACAATAATATCCCGTTAGAATTATAATAATTATTAACACTTACAAGAAATTATCTCAATCAGACTTTACGTTGACGTCCTGCAAAAGTTACTCCGTTTGGAAGATATCGACTAGTGCGGAAAAGTATCGATAAACAAATATCGAAAATGGAAACGAGTGTACAAAATACATCAATAGAGTACCTACGCTCTTAGTGTCAGATTTATAATCATTTAAGTTGTTTGCGATAATAAAATAAAGGAGATTTAACAAATTTATTGTATATACCTACTCAAATAAAACAAAAGCGGTTTATTTATGATTTTTTAATATACATTAATCTGAATCTGACAATGATGTCACCGATTGCGTCTCAGACTCGGAATCCGAACTGCAGCTGCTTTCTCCTATGTTTATTAAAAACGGCTGGTCTACTATATTGTCGTATCGCACGTCTCGATTCCAATCATCTAAGCATAGTTTTTTCGTCTTTTCAACCACTTTCCTCCAATTGTCCGGAGTCACTTGACTACATGCCTCTTGTAGCAACGTAAGCATTTTATTAGCTGTGAATGGCGGAGTGGTGTTAAGCCTGGCTGCACAACCTGAAACAATAATGGTTTAGATTGAAAATGATGCAAAGTCAAAGAGCGAGATCGGGGTAAGTACATTTACTTTAAATAGTACTAGCCGACTAGACAGTCACCAGTGACCTAAATAAAAACATGTTAAAATAAATACAAATCAACCCACCTTTGATCTGCGCCCATATCATTTCGATTGCATTATATTGGCAGTGGTAGGGCGGTAGCCGAATCACGGTGTGCCCTTTTGATTTTGCCATCTCATCCAAGAAATATTTCTTCTTTGTTTGCTGTTTATGAAGGTTCAACAATCTAACTAATTCCTTTTTCAGCATTTGAGTATTAGCTGCCACACCATTGTTTTGCAGCCACTCTATTATTTCGCCTTTATTGTTGTTCGCGGTAGGCGCTTTATTAATTTGCACAGAGTGGTATGGGGCGTTGTCCATTAAAATGTAGTGGGGCTCGTTTAAATTGTCTAATAGTTTTGTGAACCATTTCTTGAAATTCTCAAAATTCATCTCTTCGTGATAATCACTTGTTTTCACGGATTTGAAGGCCCACAAGCAGTTAGGTACAAAACCTTTGGCTGTGCCAGCGTGGCAGATAATCAAACGCTGGCCCTTGCCTTCTGGTGCTTTGGTACAGGATTTCTCTGTGTCGTCTGTCCATGTTTTGGAGACTGAGTGATTGGCGTTGAGCCACGTTTCGTCCAGATAAACCACCTTGTCCCAGTTCTCGATGTTTTTTATTTGTCGTAGAAAATCACACCTCATCAATCCAATGTCCTTCCGCTCCATTATCACTTTTCTTTTGTCACACTTCCCATAACGAAATCCACATTTTTTTATAACCGGTCTGAGAGAAGTGAATCCACCTTTAAATAAATCAACCGATTTCAGCGACGCTAATAATTTTGTGCAAGTCGGCAGTTCACCTCGAAAATAATAGCCGTAAATATGGTTTCGTATCGCTGCCATGTCGAAATCATCGGGGTTAGTTACGGGTCGTGCCCTATTATGTTTTTTCTTCTTTGGAGTTGATAGTTTGTTCTCCTCCATCGACGATTCGCCGAACTTCTCCTTTGTAATTCGGGAAACGGTAGCTTTGCCAATTCCCAAAGCATCAGCAACACGGTCGCGTACGTTGTCAAGTGGCAACAAAGGTCCGCCATTTTGTAGTTCGCGAGCAAAATAGTCACGCAAGCGTACAACAAACTCCCGCGTTTCACTGTTGAGTACAGTTTTTCTCAGTCTTTTCGGCATTTTGAAAAACCAACAAAAACAAAACAGCAACAATAACAAAAACAGAAAACAACAATAGTAACAAACAAAGGATTCCGATGACACAACAAAACACGTGGCGCATACAAGACTCGTACTGGCGTAGCGAACTGACAGTACTAGCGTAGTGACAGATCAGATAGTGTTGCTATAACTAAAATTTTAATTCACATTAAAATTATACAGTCCGACCATGTTACCTCTGCATCGGAATATTGGCAACCCCATATACAAATACACGGATACTTGTAAATATAACAAGCATTATAATTATAGTAATGTAGATTATATTTTAAAAACATGTTTATCGATGTGGCTGAATGCAAGTCACGCCTTTGCCTATAAAAAGTTGCGATATATCGACACGACCCGTCACTAGTATGAACTGTCATAGGGATCAAGGTTCGCCGAGCTGATTATAGGTAGTATCATCAGCAAATAAACATCTTTTGTTCGATGGCTTTAGGTAGGTCATTGTTTCACGTAGTAACAAAGTTAGAATAACTAATAATTAGATAGATTTCACTGAATTCTGTCCGAGAAACATGAACTTATCTCCATCGCACATTCGTAACTATTATGACTTTTGTTCACAGAAACACAACACTTTTTACATCAATTATACAGCTCCTATCTATTAACACTGCTATCGTAAAAATGTGTCAATAATTACTTTTATATTGCGTATTGCATTGATAATACGTTAAACATTTCAATTAAAGTTAGTTTAACATAGCTGCAAAATTTGACAGTATGGCAGTTCAATTTATGAGTTTCAAGTGTATAGGCGGGCGCATGTCAGTTTCTAACTTGCTGTCAAATGCAAAGAATTGACAAATAGGCAATAGGCCGCTCGCCGGCTTCTCGCCGGTTTAGTGACGTCATCACTGACTCGCATGCTTTTTGACGGATTATTGTTCGAAATAAGCAGGACAGTTTAATTATCGTCTAAAATTGACCTGTTATAAGAGTTCATGGTAAGGCCCCAGTAGTTTTTAGGTTTATTCGTTTCTTACAAAAATATAAATCTTTTCTCTTTATAATAGACTAGCGCACGCCTCGTGGTCACACCCGCGTAGTTCCCGTTCCCGTGGAAATGCAGGAATAAAAAGTAGGTTTCCAACGGAGAAAGTAATTTTGAAATCGGTTCAGTTGTTTTTAGGTTTATTCGTTACATACAAAAATACAACGTTTGTTCTCTATATAATATTAGTATAGATTCACAGTAAGTTCTAAAATTATTGTATTTAATACTTAATATAATTTTTGTTTATTTTTTACGAATCTTTAAATTCTAGTATAGATATACTAATATTATAAAGCTGAAGAGTTTGTTTGTTTGTTTGAACGCGGTAATCTCAGGAACTAGGTCCGAATTGAAAAAATCTTTTTTCAATTCGGACCAGTAGTTCCTGATTCCTGTTTAAATTTTACTGTTGGATATCTTATTTATCGAGGAAGGCTATGGGCTATATAACATCACGTTACGACCAGTAGGAGCGGAGCAACAATCAGAAATGTTGCAAAAACGGGGAAAATTTACGCAGACGAAGCTGCGCGGTACAGTATTTATTATAAGGTGAAATGATTTCTGTTGGGAAAGCTTCAACCAAGAATGCATAAAGTTCCTGCACCCCCATTCCAGAAAACCATCCTTAGCACGGACAATCCCCGCCTGAAGTAGTTTGATGTGGTATCTGACGTGGTAGGCGGAGCGAGGGGTGTTAGGTTTTATTTTTGTTACGGAATTTTTTAATTTATTCGGTCGCCGCGCTCAAAGGCCGAGCCCGCGATAAAACCTATGCAATAGCTTAATACTTTTGTGACTATTAAACAATAGTGATAGTGTAAATTATATTACCTATAATTTACTCTCTCACTATTGTTTAATAGTCACAAAAGGTATTAATTAATGTGCAATCTTTTAAACCTTTTTAAATGTTTTCTCTAGATATATGGACTAGCTATATAGAATTAAAACATTTTATACAATTAGATTCAGAGTCAGTTACATGTGCTGGAAATGTCATCTATAATATTTAAGTCACTAAAGCGATACAAGATAAATATAGCGGATGCATTTTTTTACTGACGGATCAAAAAGCGACAGCGGCCGTGGTGCTGCTTATTTTGATGCATCAACCATTTTTTAAATAAATTGTAATACTTAAATTATGACATTGGAACTCATTGCAGTAGCTATTTTAACTGGTGGTATATAGCTTTACAACATATAAGCTCGATGCGCCTAGCTTACGTAATTCTTAAGCAAATCCATGCAAATCTAAGCAACAATGGAAAACTTCTGAGACTGCAGCGGATTCCCTCGCACATAGGGCTACAAGGCAACGAATAGGCTGATAAGCTATATAAAATAAATTACCAAAAGTAGAGGAGTTTATGAAACTAAATTCAAAGAGTACCTACTTTGACAAAAGAATCAAGGAAAAGGGCATTTGGTTTAAAACCGTACAACAACAGCCTACTCGCAAACCATGGTTCTGTTTTAGCTATTTAAGAAAAAAATATTATATATAGATTACGGTCTAGGCACTATCCCACGAGGAAGTTTGGATACCTCATGCAAAAAGTTGATTCACTTAATTGTGAGATGTGCGGTATGCGGATGTCCATCACTTCCTTCCATTCCCTTCATCCTTACTCGTGGAATGTGTTAAATACCAGGGATACAGAGATTAATTAATATAATTTAAATTTGAATGACTTAGGTATGTTCATGAACCTTCTAGGGAATCCAATATTAGCTGCTGCAGTGTATCTATTTATGATGTTTACGCATCAACCACCTGGACCTACATAATTATAGATAGTTTATAAGGATACTCGTACCATGGCGCCTACATGTTACTTTGTAATAATCGCTTCTAAATAAAATAAAGATAATATTATAATGGATAAAAAGTTGTAGGGCTATGGGGTGAGCTGCGTTTGGGGTTCCTTTGAAGGATAAAATTCGCAATGAGATCATCCGACAAAGAACTAAAGTTCTCGCAAGTTAAGCACGCTGAAGTAGCAATGGGCTGGCCATACCTGCAAAAGGACTGATGGACGCTGGAGCAAACGAGTCCTAAAGCGGAAACCGCGACTTGGTAAACGTAAGGTAGGCCGGCCTCTAGTCAGGTGGACCGACGACCTAAAGGAGGTCGCTGGGAGGGACTTGATGCGGAAGGCAAAAGACTGGGTGTTGTGGCGAAAATTAGGAGAGGTCTATGTCCAGCAGTGGACTAATACAGGCTGATGATAATGATGATGTATAGAAAATGCAATGAAATAATAAAATAATAATATCTTGGGACGACTCACACAACGCTATCTGATCCCAAACTAAGCAGAGCTTGTACTATGGAAACCAGACACAGTTGTCAGAAATATATAAGTATGTTTATCAGTATAAACATACTTATATATTTCTAAATACATACATATTATAGATAAATTACACCCAGACACAGAATAAACCATCGTGCTCATCACACAAAGTTTTATTCTAGGTGGGGATCGAACCTACAACCTCTTGCGTAACAGTCGGATATACTCCCACCGCGCCACAGAGGCAGAATCAGTATTTTGTTTTTATCTGATCACGATGAGATCGGGGCAAGGATAATATTGAAAAACCTTCACGCTCCTGGGACTTACAATTTCTTAAATTTTAACTTACGTCGGTTGTCGAAAATGATTGTGAAACGTGTATGGAGTTGTTGCATCTTAAAAATATGCAAAAACAATTACGGACGTCTTTTAGTTTTTGTAGTTCAAATCCAAAAATATAGCTTTATGATATTAAATTTGTTTATCATTTTGAAAGTTTATGAAATCTTAGTTTGATTCCACTTAGAAAGAAAAAAAAAAAAAGTTTACACACTTTTTGTACAATGTTAAGTAAAACTAAAAATCATTTAATGTGAACCTAAAAGGCCGCAATTCATCCTATGTTACAGTGGACTGCAGCGCTGCTTTTCAGCTTGTCTGCTGAAATATCTAACACCAATGCCAGCTCATACATGAGGGCCAAAATATAATCAAGGAGAAAAAATACAATATAAATTACAGCTTCGTATGTCTAATAGTTTTTGAAATATTTATATACATATTTCAAAAACTTAATCAGGGACTATGTTTAGAAAAATATATTTTATTTGTACACGCCTTCTCTGGTTGCCATGCCCAAAAGGGGCAGAAGTAATATACTTCCTCCCATTTCGGACGTGGACAGACGCATATGTTACCTGACCTTCGAAAATATCCACGGTTGGTTGAGGTGGCTACCACTTTTCTACAGCCTGATGCCACTCACAACAAAACAGCCGCAGCTAGAAATAAGCTTCTAATGGCTCTGTATGGAGAAATCATTCTGCCCAAACTGAAGAGGGTGTAGCTCAACACGCATATCAACCATACCACCAGTGGTTGGGCTTAAATTGTCTCAAATTTAATATATTTTCAAAATGATAATATCAAAAACTCATAGTTTTAGATCTATACTGCAAAAACTGAAAAAAGTCGAAAATTTTGCATATTACGCAGGTATGGCACAGCACAACTTTATTTTTTGCTTGGGGTCAGATAACATACCGAAAACGCAACTTTACATCGCGTTTTACATTTCAAATGGAAAGTTTTACTGGAGTATTTTGGTATTTTGTAAACATGATATGGATAAAAAAACAATAAAAAAATTAAAGATTTTAAAGTGACAGTATTAGGCGACGGCAACTTTAAATTGACCATTCTTATCCGCATATATTGTGCAAAAGTGCATTTTAATAGCTTCTTAAACACTAACTAAAGTTAACTAATATTGGCTCTAAACCGCTTCGTATTTTATTTAGAAAAAAATAAAAGCGAACGTTAGTAGCACACCCCTGCAATGTTCCCGAATTCACCTTGTATGTCGGTTTGATTATTCATGTTGAATTATAAACTTGAAGCTCATTAATATACATTGCCAAACCAAGTGTTAAAGGCATATGGAAAATATAGGTCGGCTTTGGATTAAAATTCTATAAGCTTTCCATTAATTATGATACAATTTTGACACACAATTGTAAAACAAAAAAATCCGGGCAAGAGCTCCGGAGCTGTTACCCTATGAAAAAAAATCCGATTTGAATAATTGTAGGTACCAGCAGAAGAGCATAAGTTCATGGCGCTTACCACCCATGATCTTCTGGTGGTGCAATCTTCTTTATAATATATATTATTTTTTATATATAAAACAAAGTCGTGTTAGTTACACCACTTATAACTCAAGAACGGCTAGTCCAATTTTAGTTTTTACAATTTTTGTGTTGTTGGATTTGTCTTCGTCCGGAATAGGATAATAAGTTTTAAAAACATTGGAAAATTTCCAAAAAAATTAAATAAATGTTCATGGGTTTCGTACTTGTCAAACATTTACCGCCTTATTACAAAGAGAAGACTAAATCAAGGTTTAGGCCAAGACTTTCAAGTCCAGGATTTAGTACTGTACTATTGGTCTTATTACAAAGCTTAGATAATCCGTGGACCAGCTGATACTAAAGGATCTTGCAATCAGCCACAGATTATAATCAATTTAGTTCATTCATTTTTCTTATCATTCAAAAATAACGTTCCGTTTTAAGCCAATATAATTTGAAAGTATAGTTTTCATTGAGAAAAAAATATTTAGACGTTCTATTAGCTAAATTATTCGCCATAACTACGTAATTTTCAAAATATAAACCTGACATAAAAGTCCTCGGCCTGCAATTTACGAATAATAAAATAGATTCTGTCAGGATCGGAACGTTACATATATAGCTGTCAGTAGTACTAAAAATGTAAACAAATGATGATAACCTAAATTTTATTAACTCACGACATTATTATGGATGTTATAAGTTTAATCTGAGTAATTATAGCGCCCAAACACTTATAGGAACTTGGATGCGAGTTTTTATTACAAAGCTAGTTTCATTGGAACAGTTCTTAGCATGGTTGGATGAAAATTCGTTCAATAGTTTAAGGATACTTACTCAATAAGATAATGCATTTTTAATATACTTACTGTTTTCTTTGTTGCACTCGTTGTTCTGAATGTATTGGGGGAAAGTATGCCTAGATTCAACATAGGTACTGAAGCTTCGGCTGAAGCACAACAAACAATTGAAACAAATTTTATGAATATATTTATTATTTAATATCAGTGAGCTTGCTATGAAATGAAATTCTCAAATAACTACATAGAATCATTATTTATTAGATACCATTTATTCTTCCTAAGAACAGAGTACATTTTCATGAGAATCATACCTAAATATTATTATCTAAACTGTTAGGTAGCACTTATTAGTTATTCCATTTGACAACAAAATGGATGTTAACAATTTCAATAATCTGTAACCAATCTGTACTCCCTGTTCAAACTATGTTTGAAAAGGAATATTGAGTTTATATCCCTATTTCTTTATACATAACTAGCTTTCCCGCACATCTTAGTCTGCATAAATTTTCCCTGTTTTTGCAACATTTCTCATTGCTGCTCCGTTCCTATTGGTTGTAGAGTGATATTATATAGACTTCCTCGACAAATGGGCTATCCAACAGTAAAAAGTTCAAAAGAATTAGTCGTTCATGAGATTACCGCGTTCAAACAAACTCTTCAGCTTTATGATATTAGTATAGTTATTTATTTTACAATAAATTTTAAATTGTATGCATTTTTTGTTTATTATATAAACAGTGTTAGTTCATTTTCATGAGAATCTTAAATATAATTATCTAAACTGTTAAGTAGTGCATAATAGTTATTACATCACAATTTCAATAACCTGTAACCAATCTGTACTCTCTGTCTATGTTTAAAGGAACATTGTAGCAAAGTATAGTGTAGTGACAGGTATATCCATGGTTACACTTTACCAACTAAATTTTAAATTGATCAATGTTTATTTAGTTCGACTATATAGTTCACTAGTAAGTTTTGGGTAAGATGATGTTTCTATTACTTTGTTTTGTGCATTTTGAGTATATTCAACATTGGTTTTTGCCGCACTACTCCAGACCACCTATCAGACATTCCAAATGTGATTTTCCAACTTCAATCTAATAATGTGACATATAAGTGGAATGCATCAGTTTGTTTTACATAGAGCACCAGTTAATGATACTATTGTCGAACAAAAATAATCTGTGTGGGCCTTCAACTTTCCACACTGCATAGGTACACTTCACGTCGAGTCTGGTTGACCCAAACATTGCACAGACCACTTTAATTTTAGGACATCTCTGAGTTCTGTATGTTAAATCTTCTCTCTCAATTCCAAGCTGTGATAAATATTTTGAAAAACAATATTAAGCATGTATTTTTAAATCTTTTGTCACACATTGCATTTCACTCGATTTTTGCGTTTATTTTGTTGCCACACTATATTTAGTTAGTTAATTATTTAAATTCAACATTCGTCATTATTAATTGAAACTAAAATACGCAAAATTGTAAATGGTCTAACTTTTAAATTGTTAAGTTTTTGACATTTTAAGGTTATTACCATAGTTAAACTAGGGTGATTGAAAGACTAAGCTATGGACCAAAGATGATCATCGATTAAGCGATGAACCTCGTTTTGTAATAAAGATTTTCGTAGATCCATGGTTTAAACTAGGATTTTCGTCAAACCAGGTTTAGTCCAGCTTTTGGAATAAGGCGGTTAATGTTTATTCCGTCAATATTGTAAACTCTCCCCTCAAATTATCGATAAAGATTACGAATCGACAAAATACATCCACAATATTCGGATAATCCCGTATTTTAGATTTTGAATATGTAGAATAGTTTCAGTAATAAAAAAGGATTGACATATTTATTGGCAGTCAAATATAGTTCATGACCTCCTTTGGTGATGTTCTAAAAAAAACTTTGTTTTAGAAAGTGGAGATCTATGGCGTAGATGGTTGATGCCAACGTTTGTAAGATAACATTCAGATTAGTTGAAATTATTTTTTGAATTGATTAGTTAGAACGGTTTTTATCATTATCGTAGGCTAACAGATTGGTGGGATACTTTTACAAACAACAGTCACTCATGTACGAAAACAAAATCCGGGCAATAGCAAGTGGGACCATGCTCAGTGTAGGGTTCCACAGCCTTGAAATTTGCATCAGCAGAAGAGCGTATGTTCATGGCACTTACGCCCTTTTGTTGATGAACGCAGCTTTTCGGCTATAACTCAATGACGGTATATCCGATCATGTCGTGTTTGGTTGATCGCAATAATCTCTGGAATTACTGGTTCGAATTGAACTGTTGGATAGCCTATTTATCAACGAAAGTTATATAGCATCACGCTACGACATAAAAAATGGTGTAAAATTGGGGGAAAATGACGCAAACGAAGTTACACGGGTCAGCAGTGCAGTTACATTTCAGTTGTAGTTAAGTTTCGATTAAAACGGTTCCAATTCGAACGAATTCGAATCTCGTTTCAAGAGCGCAATAACGACATTCTAGTACGGCGCGCAAGCGTTTTTAAGAGCGATCCCAAAGCCGAAATTTAACTGCAACGACCCTCAGATTGTGCTGAACCTTTTGTAGAATGTTCTGGCACAGAATATGTAATAGTACTACGTGGTTCTGGGAAGGCCGGCGAGTGTTCCTTTAAAAGCCACAGCAAAGCGTGGTCGAGTTCAGATATTATTTAATAAATACCGTCCACAAAAGTGACGTTTTTACAACAGCTGCGTTAAATAATTTTGGATTTTTAATAAAAACACGATTATTCTCAAAGACTTAATTATTTACTAGCTGTCCCGCGCAACTTCGTATGCGTAAATTTTACCCGTTTTTGCAACATTTCTCGTCGCTGCTCCGCTCCTATTAGTCGTAGCGCGATGTTATATAGCCTATAGCCTTCCTCGATAAATGGGCTATCCAACAAAAAAAGAATTTTTCAAATCGGACCAGTAGTTCCTGAGATTAGCGCGTTTAAACAAACAAACAAACATCTCTTCCGCTTTATAATATTAGTATAGATGTATGTGAAAGATAGTTTAATGTTCTGCAATTTCTGAAACATTTAATAATGCCACTTCTACGTCTTATTTTTCCTAGATATATATTTAAAAATCACAATAAATTATTAACAGCAATACATAATCATTTTAAGTAATAATACCACCATGTTTGTTTAATTATTTTTTTTAATGTTTTAGGTAAAAAAACACCTGTCAGTAACGAAACGCATTTCATTACGTATCACAAGACAAACCTTTTTAGACGATCGGCTTGTTAAGAAGAAATGATTCTAAACTGTATTTAGTTTTATAAACGTCTTATTTATTCATTGACGTATAGATCTAGGCCGTGCCATCCCTTTCAATTAAAAAGTAAATATTGAGTGCATAGCGTGAAAGTGTCTATTATTTTTTTTATCAGTATAATAGTACTATAATTTATGTGGTTAAATACAATATTCATCTTTTTCGCTATCGTACACAAACATGACAATGTAAAAAATGACACTGATAATAACATGACAATTAATAAAAAAAATTAAATATTAAATTATTCCGATTTCCCACCTAGGCTATCTAATATATAAAATTCTCGTGTCACAGTTTTCGTTGCCATACTCCTCCGAAACGGCTTGACCGATTTTGATGAAATTTTGTGTGCATATTGGGTAGGTCTGAGAATCGGACAACATCTATTTTTCATCCCCCTAAGAGTTTGTTTGTTTGTTTGAACGCGATAATCTCAGGAACTACTGGGCTGCGTTATAAAAATATTTTATTGTTGGATAGCCCATTTATCGAGGAAGGCTATAGGATATAACATCACGCTACGACCAATAGGAGCGGAGCAGCAATGAAAAATGTTGTAAAAAAAAAGGGAAAATTTACGCAGACGAAGTTGCGCGGGTCAGCTAGTTACATATAACATTGTAGATTGCGGCTAAATTTATCTTCGCAATATGAATCTTACGGTCACGTGATCCGGTCACGTGATCTGCGGTCACGTGATTCTGACTCGAGACTGATTGATTTTAATAAACCGGTCAAGTGCATGTCGGGCCACGCACTATGCAGGGTTCCGTACCCCCCCCCCCCCCGCCCCCTACTTAGCTGTGATAGTTTTCCTTTAAATGTTACTATATTTACTACTAGCGTGATTTTTTTTCACATACCCAACATCAACCATTTAGCTGGCAGGGGGCATCTAACAAAAATTTGCACTTTAATATTGATTCCCAAATCTAAAGATGGTCTTTTCAACCCCTAAACGTTTTTAAAAGACCCATCAAATGATACCCCACACGATGGGAAAGGTAAGAAAAAAAAATCACACTCACACAATTTACATACAGGGAAAGGAAAAAAAATGTTAGGGTACCAACAATTTCTTTTTCAAGATTTTATTCTTTCACTTTGTTGGCGTAAGTAATATGTGTATCCATGCAAAATTAGAGCTTCCTAGCACTAAGTCTCTGAGCAAAGGTGCGGACGGACGGACATGGCGAAACTTGGTTCCGTTTTGCCATTTTTGCTACGGAACCCTAAAAAAGTGCACAACGCCGCTAAAGAAGTTTTCACTTCAAAAACTCGCGCAGCCTATTACAGGTTCCTAGAGAGTGGTCAATTTTGTGAGGATACGGCGCAGTCCTGGTCTCTACGTCAATGTAATTAATCTATGACAATGACAGCTACTATCTTTATTATTGCGAAGTATAATAATCTCTTTGAAAGCTACGGTTTAAATGTAAACATCAGATCGGAGACAGAGTGAGTGAGCGGAGACCGCCGATTAGAATTATTAATGAAGTTAGTTACGAGAAAATGTATTTTAATTTAAGTTATTATTGTCAAATTAGCTTTAATTTACTAGTCTGGCAACCCCAGGCGGGCTGTCAAACAATAAATGTTATAATGCGAGCACATCGTTTTTCTGGTTCAAATACACAAACAACAGAGAAACGTTTAAGGTAGGCTTAAAAGTTTCTCTGTTGTTTGTGTATTTTTTGTGCTGTCAATTCGTGCAGTGGTTACAGTTGCGCGCCACTTGCAATGGCGTTTCAGCGACCTTTGCTAGCGCAATTTCCTGTGTCGCCCGTTCGTTAAGATAGGGAAATAGTCAATGAAAAATCAAGTTAGCCTAGTTTATTAAACGCGTGTTTTTTATCTACAAATAAAATTTCATTAACTTAATAAAAAAAATAGTATTAGTATTTTTTTCAAATTCTTTGCGTATCTACGAGTATGCATGTGGTAATATGTATAATGAAAAGTCGAATAGATCAAAATTCAATTTCTGATCAATACGACCATTTGCAAAAGTTAGGTAGGGCTTCTAGTTCGTCTTTACCTTGTAGTACATAAATAAATATTGTTATGGTCCATGGCCTTTTTTCAAATATTAGCCGCAATGTTTATTAAACCAATTTGTTCCATAAGATTGACCCTTTCGCTCGGTATCGTAAAGATACAGGATGTTTATTTTATTACATTTTGTGGGTTCGATTCCTAGCTCTGGCAAGAGATTTTTAAGAAAACATAAAATGCTGTTGTTATAAAGAATGTTTAAGTAAAATTTCTTAACTCAAATATTTAAGTTGCTTTCCCTGCAGGGGGCATTGGTTTGGTCCAACCTGTGAAGCCTGTAATTCAATCCGGACATAGGAGATTATGAAAAAAATAATTAATGAAAAAGAATCTGTGAAGTAGTTTTTGCGCCAACCTATAAAATATTAGGTTGGCGCAAAAACTACTTCACAGATTCTTTTTCATTAATTATTTTTTTCATAATCTCCTATGTCCGGATTGAATTACAGGCTTTACAGGTTGGACCAAACCAATGCCCCTAGTACTAGCTGTCCCGGCGAACTTCGTCTCGACTCTTTTTTTTGTAAGTCGGGTTCAATTGTGAATCTAAACCATCCTCGAATCCCCTTGAACTCACACAAAAATTTTCATTAAAATCGGTCCAGCCGTCTAGGAGGAGTTCAGTGACATACACACGCACACAATAAATATATATATATAAAGATTAGTTAATAATAGTAATCTTTATTTCCATTTCATAGTACACAATTACAGAATAATAATTATAATACTTGGTACATTTAGAAGGGTACGGAACTGTTCTCCTAGATAGGCTGCCTAGTTAGGCTGCCTAAGGTAGCCTGTAATAAGGAGGTTCAGTGCCCCATCCATAGGATTTCAATGTTTCAATACTGAGATACAGTGATGCACTATACATGAACTATAATAATTTTATTTTCTAAAAGGTATTATAAAAAAATGCAAAAGTGTGTGTGTGTATGTCTGCGTGCGTGCGTTCGTGCATGCGTGCGAACGTAGGTGCGGGCGTGCGTGCGAGCGTGCGTGCGTGCGGGAGATTGTTTGATCGTACGTATGTAATTATTATTGTTCAATCACACTCCTTACATCAACGGACGGAGATATAATTCCGTTTCGTCATAACTTTTATTTTAAAGAAATGAGCTAACAATTGTTTTCACGATATGTTAAACTATAAACTGAGATATTTGCATTAATAAGATAGTAAAGAAATGGACCGAGGTAATAGAAAACTCTTTTGGTGAAGGAATATTTGACCGAAGGAATAGTACAAATTTTATCTTAAGTCGTTTATTAATTTTGGTAAAAGGTGTTTTTAGGTGTTGCGAAATAATGATATATAGAATGAAGAGCTGTCTTATGTTTAGAACATTACAGTTTTTATGTATATAACTCAAAGGTAGAGAATAAAATTGGTCGAAAGGTTGCAGTTTTTAATATAGATCTAGCGATTTCTAGAGGGACATAATGGTTTTTGAAGTACCACCCCAACAGGAGATGTAGTACGATATTATATTGCAGTAACGTTTAAGCTTTTTTTGATTTCCGTAGTGTCTTTAGCATTCCTTTTAACTTAATTCTGTTGGTTTTATGTATGCCATTAATTAAAAAAATGTATGGGTGATAGAAAAAAAACTAAGCTTCATTTTTATGTAACATACTTATACATAGGTGTATAAAAATAACAAATTATTAGAGGGCGAAAAAAAATGTGGGCCCGAATTCAGTATAATAATAGAGTGTAACTTGAATAACATCTGACGGCAGTCATATTGCTCCTAAAGACACAAATAGCCTAACCTTTGTCACCCAGACTATTCTAAAAATACCTCAATTACATAAATCGGTTCAGGTTGTTTAGAAGTTATTGTGAAATAAGAAACTCATATTTAAACTTTTGCGTTGCATAATTATAATATAATATCTATACTATCCATACTTCTATACTAAAACTACTAAAGATTTGATTGTTTGTTTGTATTGACTAGGCTCCGAAACTACTGGACAGATTTGAAAAATTCTCTCATCGTTGTGAAGCTACACCAACCCCGTGTGACATAAGCTATTTTTTATCCCTGTATTCCCACGGCAACGGGAACTACGCAGGTGAAACCGCGAGGCTAGTTATAATATAAAGTTAAATTTTGAAGCTGAAGAGTTTGTTTGTTTGATCGCTATAATCTCAGGAACTACTGGTCCGAATTGAAAAATTATTTTACCGTTTGCTAGCCCATTTATCGAGGAAGGATATAGGCTATATAACATCATGCTACGACCAATAGGAGCGGAGCAGCAATAAAAAATGTTGTAAAACGGGGAAAATTTACGCAGACGAAATTACGCGGGTCAGCTAGTAATAAATAGTTTATAAACTCACATACATAAATACATGATTAGGGTTTAAACATTACACTCTACTGTTTTTTCGCAGTCGAGTAAAAACGTTTTATATTTAAAATGCCGATAATAAACTATTTTAAATGAAGAGACGAGATTACAGATCTGCAAAGTGTGACCTATGTAGGAACGTATTCGTCATTGTGTGTGTGTGTGACAAGCCGAACTGCACCTGCGTTACAATATTGACCAGTTTTGCATCAATTAGCGCCGAAGCGCTCCGACATTTCAGGCTCTGTAGCTACATAGAGTTATGATAAATAAAAAAAGAGGATGCTGTTAGGGTTTTGCGAATATGTGGTATGGCAAAAAAGACTGTGATTGGAATAGAGTATAGTCAGTATAGGTTTTTATAAATATATTCAATGGTCTGGTTTACGGTTTTATAAGGGTTGAGATAAATGGAATATGTACTATGAACTTAAATCGTCATTACGTAAAAGTTGATTCTACGTTTAACTATCCATTAGTAATTTAATGTAATTCTTTCCAATCTCAAGTACCGCCACGAATTTCACTGACCTCGCTATTCCTTCACTCTTACAGCTCGATGAAACGGAAATCAAATTCAATTTTTTTCTCTTTCTCCAGTAACAAATTAAAGTGTTGATACCAGCAAAATGGAGAACGTCCAACTGGATGTATAGTTAATGATGCCATAATTTTGCATAGGTACATCCATTTGGAAGTCTTTTTTTTTTTTTTTTTAAGATTACTCCCGCAGTAGGGTACCAGCTCTGTGTCGCGGGGGACTTTACCACATACAAGTCACGGACACAAAGTACACCCAGACCCGGAACAACAATTTGTGGATCACACAAAGTGGTGTCCCGTGTGGGAATCGAACCCACGACCTCTTGCGTGGTAGTCGAATACATTCCCACTGCGCCAGAGGCAGTCACCTTCCAAATAGACCTTCGTCAGTTGCCACCTTAATAGAGGCGAAGAGTTAGGTTGGTTTTCCTCTCACCCTGATCATCGGCGCTGATGCACACACACGCGTGTTGGCGCTGATCGGTCAGCATGAAACGTTACATTTACAGAGAAAAACCAGCCTTAATATTTTCTAAATATAACTCAAGACGTACACGTAACTTTGTACCTATAATATTAAGTAACTAAACCATTTCAAAAGGAAGCCCTTGTGGGCGGCTGTATGATTTGTTGCCCACACAACTTGAGCTTATTGAATGATAGAAGTGATAGGAAGATTGAATTGATATTTATTGATTTATATAATTGTGTGAGTACAAGTAAACAGTATGAAAGTAAGGCTAGCGGGGCTGGATAAGTTCTGACAAAGCTATGACCTAATTGTTTTCACTGCTTAGTGCAAGCAAAAATTGTGTTCTACGGATCCTCCGCCTCCTGTGACGCGTGGCAGTTTCTAAATATGCTAATCATGAACCACAACACCCAGACTAGGAACAAACCCCAATTATCTTTAAATAGGTGTGCCCCGCGGTGTTACCCGCGTTTTATTAGCCTATTTGTTAATACAGGGGGTCAGCTAACTCCATACCAAATTTTATTAAAATAGCTCGCGGTTTAGACGTGAAGAAGTAACAAACATACACACTCACATACTCACAAACTTTCGCCTTTATAATATTATATACTAGCTGTGCCCCGCGGTGTTACCCGCGGTTTATTAGCCTATGTGTTAATCCAGGGTGTCAGCTAACTCCATACCAAATTTTATTAAAATCGCTCCAGCCGTTTAGACGTGAAGAAGTAACAAACATACACACTCACATACTCACAAACTTTCGCCTTTATAATATTAGTGTGATATACTAGCTGTGCCCCGCGGTGTTACCCGCGTTTTATTAGCCTATGTGTTAATTCAGGGTGTCAGCTAACTCCATACCAATATTATTAAAATCGCTCCAGTCGTTTAGACGTGAAGAAGTAACAAACATACACACTCACATACTCACAAACGTGTGATAATATATAAGGGAGGAAATAATAGAACATTTTAACACTTCACTCACAACGCAAATTTATTTTTAACAATATTAAGTAACACAAATTCAAAGGATGCCGAATACAATTGTATTTTAATGATCCTTCGCTCTTAATTTGCACCAATTAAATAAAACTATTTGTTTCAGTACGGTTTAATACTAGACCGGACGATTAACGCCGCCATCAGTCCGTACCTGGCGCAGTCGACGTCAGGGACGTGCTTCCTCAAGGAGACCGACAACAGCATCCTCTCGCCGCAGCATCCCGCCATCGTCTTCTTAGAGATGGATTTCAAGAATCTCAGACTGAATGTCACATGCAAGGCGAAAGTGCTCCACCTTTATCAGAACAGATCTGTTATACCTGCATGTAAGTTTATTATTACTTTACAAGCTTGTTGGCTCCAGCGTTTAGCGCCCGGCTTCGTACGGGTGCAAAACATTTACACATTTAAAGAAACAAACTCTTCCGCTTTATAATATTAGTATAGACTAGCTGTCCCGCGCAACTTCGTCTGCTTAAATTTTCCCCGTTTCTGCAACAATTCTTTCACTGTTGGATAGCCCATTTATCGAGGAGGGCTATAGGCTATATAACATCACGCTGCGACTTATAGGAGCGGAGCAGCGATGAGAAATGTTGCAAAAACGGGGAAAATTTATGCATACGAAGTTGCGCGGGACAGCTAGTAATTTTATAATGGTTATATTATATTGTGATGGACGTCAATCAAATCTGTGCAATCCTTAATAACTTTACGCGTCCTTATGAATGGCGAGTTGAAACCCTTGTTATAACTTAAATGCTGTTGTTAAATTGTCTGTTGTAATTTTAGCTCCATAATATATTAGTGTGTTAACGATAATTATGTAAAGAGGAGCATCGCCTAATAATTACTGATATGCGAAATGCGTTTTGTTACTTTCAACGTTTAATATGCTACTCGTTATTCATTACTGTTATTATTTATGATTGGAGTTGGTTAATTTATTTTTTAATAAATATCGTGAGGTTACAATGAATTTGTATGAGCGATTAGCGCTAATCTATACTAATATTAAAAAGCTGAAGAGTTTGTTTGTTTCAACGCGGTAATCTCAGGTACTACTGATCCGAATTGAAAAATTATTTCACTGTAGGATAGCCCATTTATCCATATTATAACATCACGCTACGACCAACAGAAAAATGTTGAAATGTTGCAAAACCGGGGAAAATTTACGCGGGACAACTAGTATTATATAAATAAACTAATTGAGTTCTTGTACGTAATACAACATAGGCGTGAAATGGAAAAAATATTTGATAATGTTTTTGTTCACAGATCATCCGCCTGGCGAGCAGAAATGCTCGTATGGCGTACTGCCCATCACGAAATATACTAAAAACGGCTTTGATTACTACAACGTTAGTGTGAGTATTTTGATTGGACTCCTACGTTTTAAAAAACGAACTGCGTGAATCGAGCATACATATTTCTGTAGTTTATTTTACTTGTTTTATGCAATGCTGACTACCTCTGTGGCGCGGTGGGAGTGTATCCGACTGCTACGCAAGAGGGTACGATCCCCACCCAGGATAAAACTTTGTGTGATAAGCACGATGGTTTATTCTGTGTCTGGGTGTTATTTATCTATAATATGTATGTATTTAGAAATATATAAGTATGTTAATGAGTTGTCTGGTTTCCATAGTATAAGCTCTGCTTAGTTTGGGATCAGATAGCGTTGTGTGAGTTTTTCTAAGATATTATTATTACAGATATTGTTAATTCATACTATGGATATAAGTTGTAAAAGGGGGTGCTTTTTTTTCAACAATAAAAGCGGCTTTTTAACTCCCAGCGGTAGCGGAAGTTTAAACCCTATATCACCCTCTGTGTACGTCTGAGGTCCGAAAAGATAGGTAGAAAACGAATTTCATTGTCATTTCCTCCCTTACACCATGGAGATAGAGTAAATAATAGAGGCCACATGCTGGCCGAATAATAAAAGTGAAACGATATAACCTTGAAAATACTCTTGTCCTCTACTTCTCTTTCTAAATAGGGGTTATCTTTCTTAAATATGCCATGTTTTTTTGTACTTCTGGACATTCCTAAATAAATTAATTTAGAGCAACGGAGCCGACAACTTTATAGAAAATATCAAGATACTTACTAATATGGAATTTATCTATTTATTTCAATATCTACTGAACAGTAAATTTTTAAAAAGTACGGAAATCGAGTTTGATGAATTACAGTTCAGTAGGTATTTAAAACGTAATTTTGTTAACTTATGTTTGATTTTATTTTCTTTGGTAAGCTGTTTATGATTCATTACAGTTATAAACCTAAAACAAATTGTCTCAATATTCAAACACGAACATAGTTCATTGTAAATTCCGCAGAAAAATATGGTCACCCTACTCATCTGGCGCTTAAAGCAAGACTGAAAGAAAACATGATATTAAACTGAATAGCAACAAATAATAATACACAATTTAGGTTTATTACGGTCATTAGCGGTCGTATCAAAGTTAAAGTCATCGTTATACACATATTAATACATAAAATGGTTCAAATTTAAATCTTGGAATCAAACATAAATTTGTATACATATTTACGAGTGAAAAGAGAGTCCACATTCTGGGCACCACTCACTTTTGCAATCTTGCACTATGCAAACATGCATCATTCTTGAATAAATATTGTACACTTATTGTTAGATTAAAAAAAAAATGACAAAATAAAAACATCTCTCACCATATATGTCTCTTTGACATATTAACCAGGGTTGTCATCATCTACTAATATAAAACTCTTTGACATTAAAAAAAAAAATATATGTAATAGATAAATGAATATATAGTCAAATGCCAAATATATTTCACAACATAATGAATTATTTTAATACTAAATATAAGTTACACTTACAGTTTCGTGAACAATGAATATATTAAATTAATTATATTGTCAATTCTTTCAATGATGTTGTATAACAAAGGCAACCATTTCTGACTGACTGATCTATCAACAAACTGCTCAAACCATTGAACGGATTCCTCTCAAATTTGGCACGCAGTTAGTTATTATGACGTAGACATCCTTTACGATTTACAAAATTGACTTGCTAATGTATGTTTGTGTTGTGTCCAGTTCGCGGTGTACGTGGCTACAACTGAGGAGGAAGGTCTCTATAATCTGTACTTCAACAACTGTCCGAACACCAGCATTGGACCGGCCCCTGCTGTCAATATGATTGTAAGTTGATCGATTTTATCTTTATATCTTTATATATGATATGATTGGTCGGTTGTGCTAAAGCCAAAATGGATGGGAAATGTTTAATGTCCCGGCTACTAATTCTTATTTGCGTTAACTGCACAACTAACGTTACTGCATAAATGGTTTCAAAACGCTAGTTTGTACAAAATGTGAAGACTGTACAATATAAACGCGCAAATGTTTGCACCTTCCTGTTTGTGCAAATAAGATGGCGCGCGAAACCTGTAGCGTTTGCAAGTCACTATTGTGTGATTCGCGCTAATTTTTGCACGAACTGTATGCACCTAGCCAGACCCTAATAACAAAGTTAGCAAAAAGCATTTAAGATAATATTTTAAACAACTTTCGTATTAAACACTTCACATCTATAACGGCCTCAATATAGCTAACTACGCAGGATATATAACGTAACAGAAAGTGTGGACAGATTCAGTAGCAGATAGTGTATGAGTAAATATTGCACCTATTGCAGTGCAACATATGATTGCATTATTATAACAAGTTTTTTTTACCCGACTCTGCCAAAAGAAGAATGATGCTTTTCGAGATTATGTATGTATGTCCATGTCTTTGGCAAGCTCGCTTTACGTTATGAATGGCTTTATGAATTGTATCGTAATAGGGGTTGTTGGATTCGTTTTAGAGCCTGTTTACATGAGTCGAATTACGCGCCAGTGATACGCGCAAGACTAATTTGTTATTGCGTTCACATGAAGCGAAACGCGCGCGTAATGGTTTGCGGCGATTTCAGGACAGTCAAAGAGAATTTAATTTTCTAATAAAAACCTAATTTTTCTGCCATTATACTAGCAAAGTCTTTAGTCTGAGTTGATATATAAATATAATAATGTTGATATTATAAGTAGGGGCAATATATTACATTTGACAGTTTATGAAAATTTTACAACGTAACTTTGTAACAGCGGGTACACGATGTTATTATTTCCTTGTTAGGTCTGAACAATTTCTTGGAGTTGTTGAGTTTAAATGTAATATATTTATTGTAAAAAAATGTTGAAATTTTTTTTTTCGTGTACTAACCCTACACGTAAAGTGATGTGATTTTTTTTCTTACTAATCCCATCGTGTGGATAGGTCGTGCATCGGTCTTTTAAAAATCTAAATATTTTTAAAAGACCGATGCCCGGGTTGTGAATATCAGTTTTCGATTTATGTTATAAATAATATATTATTAAGTCCGTCCACTCGCGCTAGCTTCGCGCGTATACTGAACGCAACAAGGACTCTGAGTAACTCAACTCGCGCGTAACGCCGCGCGAATAGCGGGCGAGTCGAGATGCCGGCGAATGACACGCGATACGCGCGATTGAAATCCTCTCGCGCGAATCATGTGGACGCAATGATTGTATGCCGTGTACCTCGTCTACGCGCGTATGCTCTCGCGCGTAATTCGCCACATCTGAACATTATCAACAAAATCGCGGGCCGATTTTGATAATTCAGACGTCATTCGATTCATGACACAGACATGACAGCAATCGAAATTCAAAATGGCGACATTCAGACGCCATATTTTGGTAGTGAAACTATGTCATTGAGTAAGTAATTTTATTTTTATATAAAATACCGACACAATGATAAATCATAATGAAGTTCCTAAATCCTATTTCACTTAAATTGACTGTTTGGGATTGGCGATTTAAAGTTTGTTACCAACCAAACAACATTTTCAGTAGTTAGGTACATGCGTTGCACTAAAAAGTATTAAATAAAAAAAACAATTTTAAAAATCAAAAAACCTGCTTGCTTATAAAGAGATGGAAACAAGATCCCAAGACCTTAAATCAAGCAGTTGGAGGTATTTAAGTAAATATCACTGGGATTCATGAGTGCCTCCGACTTGGGCTCCGACTCTTTTAAGCAGGCGGGTTTTCGCTGTTTAATATTTTTTTTTATTTGAATACTACATCCACGCGGGACAAACCGCAGGCCAAAGCTAGTTATATAATAAAGAAAAATAGCTTTATAAGTGTCTGTTTGTGCGCTAACTCCATAAAAATTTCATATCAACCCATATGGTGTCCCACTGCTAGGCCCAGTTCAACTTACTTATTATAGATTCTGAGGATAATTGCCATAATCACCACGCACAATTGCAGTAAGGTTTTAAGTACTTACGCAAAAGACGCTGCCGCCCGTTCTCCGGTGTGAAGTACCTTAGTCGCCTTGACGACACCCTCGGGGAGAGATGGGGTGGTACTATTCTTAAACCGATACCACACGGCCTATGTGAAATGATTTCATGAAAATTACATTATTAAAATATTATTTTGATACGGATATTTTTCGGGAAATTCAAAGACAAACTAAGTCTTGAAAGGTTCTAAAAATGTTCGTTGTTAATCATCAAAGTGAATGTTATCAATATATTTTTGAAAGAAATGAAAATATCTCATTCGAAGTACTGTTCAGTAGTTCGAATGTAAATTTCTAATGTTTACCCCCTGGCGCGAATGCTGACCCGCGCAACCTGTATTCGTGAATTTTCCCCGTTTTTGCAGCTTTTCTCATTGCTGCTCTGCTCCTATTGGTCGTAGCGTGATGTTTTATAGCCTACAGCCATCCTCGATAAATGGTGAGAGTAATTCATTTTAAGCAGGTTAATTATTTTGTTTTTATAACAGTTTCTGTTCTTTTGATTAATAACCTTTTATTGATAAATTTGTGGACCCTCGCAACTTCGTGTGCGTAAATTTTCCGCGTTTTTGCATTTCATACAAAAATAATAAACGTGAAAAAAATGTAGGTATACATTACAACCTATTGTTATGCCTTCCAAATATACAAAAAAACATTAAAATCGGTCAAGCCGTTTCGGAGTAGTTCGACCACAAACACCGTGACACGAGTTTTTTAAAGGGGTCGTGGTCATCATATATCAGTCAGATTTTGGGCAACTGTAATCCGCTTCACAATGCGACGCCATCCTTCCCAGTCGGCTGCGATGCGAGTGCACTCATGCAAGGGGGCACCCACTGCAGATTTAGCGGTGGGCTTTATAAAAACCTTTGTCTAGATATATTTTATATATCTAGACAAAGGTTTACTTAAAGGCTTACTGATATAAAAAATGAAGCTACTATTTTTGACATACACTCGTTGAACGTAATGTTTTGTTTTAAAACTAGTGTTGCCTAATACTATTTTTTCTCCGTTTAAGTATGTGGGAAAAATGATACGAATACAGGTAAAAGTACTGTTAATAATAAAGTAGGAATTAAATCAAGTACTTTTTTTATTCCTGTGATTAAGAAATTATAAAACCTTTTTAAATATTTACATAAAACTCGGGTAACTTTTTTAACGGATTGCTGCAAATAGTGGATGTGAGTGACAATCAAAAAAAATGTACCTTATAATATCAACCATGCTTATATTTTTTTCTTGATATTAATAAAATGAAACACATGACTAAATAAAATTATTATTTAGCTAAGATACCTACCGCTGAGCGAAATATATTTGACCTTTTTTTTATTATTTGACCTTTTTTTTATTCTATTAAATTACTCGGGGCTTTTATCCACACGGATACGCCAGCGCCATTGTACCTTATTGTCTATTAAGTACATATTGAAATTATTGCTAAGCACTTACATTAGATTACCTACGTTAAGGGGTTCACTAGTTTAACGTCCGTACTAAGCCACATAACTATTTTGCTAAACTGGACTGAATTATTCCTACATCTAATTAGTGAATCTCTTTCCTTTTTGTTCTTAACACATTCCATCAGCAAAATATCTGACCTTAATTTATTATATAAATATATTAGATTAAAATATAGGTACTTAATTTAATGAAATTCAATAATGTGCCGAAGTATCATCTTAAACCTGTAGAAAATTTAATTTCCAAGTTTTAATATCAGATTAATTTCACGAAATAGTAGCATATTTAATTTTATTGTAATGGCACCACTGAGCAAAATGGCGCGCTAAAATAACTTTGGCTAGAACATCTGACATGGGCTATTTACTTGTCAAAAAATACGTCCATTTAACCGTACTTTTTGACAGTTCTTTGCTTCAATTTTAGATGCCGGACTAGGAATCTAGACATTATTTAATCAAAGATAAAAACAATTATAATGACACCTTATGCTACACAGTTATGCAATTAATATATACATATATCTTTATCTTCGTAGTGTCAACGAAACCTCGTTGAGGCCATGCTAATACTCTTGCTTCTGTGCTCGACACTTTATAAGTTTATCTTGTGTATCTGTGCTTGACTGTGCCATCGTAACTCAACACAATTAGCTAGGTACACAATTGACACTAACTAAGCCCCAGTTGAAAACGCTGAGAGATTCGACTCAGACTCCGAAAGGTCGGAACTTCCGATTGATTTTACACCTCCGATTCCGACTTCGAGTTCGATTTTATTTAAATCGAAGGTTATAATCGGAGGTACCAAGCGATAATAAAAGTATGAAGGAAAAATTGTCACGGATTCTCTATGCTCGCGGGTTTGAATCCCGCCTAAGATTTTTTCCTTCACACCTTTAGTATGAATTACTTAATAATATTTTTTTATTATCTTAAGACTTATCATTTTTGAGAATCTTCAAAATACTTGTCTTCGCCCACCACCTCCGACTCTGACTCCGACAAACCAAATTTAAAAACTCCGGTTTCGGTTCCGATAAAACCACTTCCGTAACATCATTAGTAATTACTATTGGGTATAGAGGAGATACCGCGAAGTATTTTATTCAGCCAAAGACATATATAACGTGTTTAATTATACAATTGTACAAAATGCATATTTTTTCCCCTTTGGACCTGTTGTCTCTAGAAAATTTATATCTTAAATACTATCTAGCGCATACCTACATTATTTGAATCATCGTTAGATTAAACGACAATAACGTTGCAGCTGATTTTAGAGAAAAGATTTTAGTTCTCGATAGCTTCTCTAGTTCGTTAGTAGGTAGGTACATATCATATTATCTCGATGGTTGCACCTAGATACAATAGCTAGTAGTTCGTTAGTTCAGCGTATTGGCAGAACGCGGCCGGCAGCTCCGAGAGGCGTATTTCCTTCCGGTGTGTGTTGTTGTTGTCTATAACATCCTGTATTCATTATAGTTTATCCAGGTACTACTAATTAATATGTCACAAAGTGTGTTTATTAATTGAGAATCATAAAACGAAATAAAAGTAAATGATTTGATCACAAAATTCACACAAACTTTTAACTTTTTCACGTTTCTTAAAAATATGCTGATTTGACTTCAGTAAAATACCCTATTAATAAAAATAGAATGCAAGATAAAAACAAGACATTCGCTAATAGGGTTCTTTACTGAAGTCAAATCAGCCTCTTTTTAAGAAACCTCAAAAATTATTCGTTATATGTACAGAGTGGTGACAATATAGCGACATTTACTGATACCCCGGGTATATCATCACACTACTGGGTCATATACCAACAATCAATCAAATCCGTCTAGTAGTTTTTTTGAACTTCTATACATGATGTACGCTCTCATTAGAGGCTGCCGCGTCAAGTTTACGTCTATCTCACTTGTACTACTCTCTTTCTTTAAAACGAAATTCATGGATTTCCGTTTTATTAAATTTCTTGAGTTTACGGGGACTATTCTAATTAATTTTTGGATAAGCACAAGGAGCCCGAACCCATAGACGATTTTCAGACACGAGTGGAATGAATTGATGTTCTTGGCTCTGTATGTTACCACTTCGTTTTTGATCGAAACTTCGTTTTCATTGAATTAGAGTAGGCCTCCTGGGCCGATCGCGATCTTTTAAAAATGTCACACGAAGAAAGAATCGAAGAAAATTTTTCTTTCATTCTTTTTTTTATTTATTTTTATAATCGATATTGTATTAGTGTCCGTTGATTGATTTAAAATGTTCGTGAATTTATTTATAAAACCAAGATGGCGGCTTCTAATATTTTAAAATATTTTGTCTTGTGGTTTTTGTGATTTTCGAAGATGGTAAAGTGACGTTTTGACGTCGAAATCCCAGATGGCGGCCGCGATTTTTTTTATTATTGGTATCATTTCCATAGTTGTTTAGCGTGTTAAAGCAGATAGTGAAGTTCAAGATAGCAAAATAATAAAAAAGGGGTCTAAATGTAAATCCAAGATGACGGCTGTGAAAATTTTCCAAGTTTTTTGTCATGGGTGTCGTTATTATGGCTACCAAGGGAGCCTACGCCGAATGAAAGGTCAAAATATAAATCCATTATGGCGGCTGCGAAAATGTACAATTATATCATCATGAGTGTTGTTTTTATGGTTTTCGAGGTGAGAGAGATGTCATAATGTAAATCCAAGATGGCAAATAACCTTTTTAACGTATACTAAATAGAGCTATATAACCAATTAAATAATAATAAAATATTATAACTACATTACTACTACAAACTTGAAGAGTGACAACCCTACCGCTCTAATGGAGCGTAGGTAATAAATCAATAATTAAGCCTAGTTTCCATATTGCATACTTTTCATATTTATACCGTGCCGGCGACTTTGTTAGGTCAAAGACTTTAGTAACTAACTACATACCTACACATCTTAAGCGACGTATCCATTCCGCCTTAATTCGTTTAGAAACTATACCAACGAATTGTATTGGCGTCAAAGAAACGGTCTTCAAATAGTATCAAATGACGAGGCCTAGAATTTAACATTGTATATACAAAGCCGCATGATCCAGCGCGAGACGTACCTGTCGTCTAATTTTTATTTATCGATAAAATTAATTATCGACTGTAATGTAAGCAATTAATTTTTTTCAGATGTCTGTCTAAGTAAAAGTAAATATTGATAAACTGGATTCAGTAATGAATAGTGCTGAATTACCGTTTGATATCCTACGGCCTAGTTTAATGGGTTAGAAGTGTTTTTCAACCGATTTAAAAAATAAAGAGGTTCTCAATTAGTTTTTTGGTGTTATTTTTAAAGATAGGAAACTATGTGTCTACATGTCGGTGTTATTTTTAAAGATAGCAATCTGTGTGCCTACATATCGGTGTTATTTTTAAAGATAGCAAACTGTTTGCCTACATATCGGTGTTATTTTTTAAGATAGCAAACTGTTTGCCTACATATTGGTGTTATTTTTAAAGATAGAAAACTGTTTGCATACATATTGGTGTTATTTTTAAAGATAGCAAACTGTTTGCATACATATTGGTGTTATTTTTAAAGATAGCAAACTGTTTGCTTACATATCGGTATTATTTTTAAAGATAGCAAACTGTTTGCATACATCGGTGTTATTCCAATTGACTTATATTTATTTATATATTTCCAGGTACAAATATACGAAAGCAACGACGGTAACTTCCTATCAGCGGGCGAGATGCCGCTTCCATTGCTTTACAGTATGATGTCCTTCGTGTTCTTCTTGAGCGCTTTCCTCTGGACATTCATTCTGAAGACTAGCCGCCAGACTGTCTATAGGATACATATCATAATGTGCGTGCTCGTCTACTTGAAGGCACTGTCGCTCGCCTTCCACGGCATCAACTATCACTATATACAGACGAGGGGAGAACATGTCACTGCGTGGGCGATACTGTTTTATATAACGCATTTGTAAGTATTCATATGTGATGTAAACTAATTTTATAACACATTTGCTCGTAAAGGGTCTCTTATTTCACCAATTTCAATATCGTAATGTATCTCATTACGTACTTGTGCGTTATTGTCACGTAAAACGCACGAGTTTCTTTTTAATAAAATAACAGTACTTTTTTAAATCTTAGCAAATAGTGTTTATGTCAGAAAAGTGGTCAACATTCTATGAATAAAATTAATTTTGGGAGATAAAATGTAATAAATAAACATTTAATTCTTTAATTAAATTAATTTTGACTGTCTGATCTGTAACAAAACACAAAAATAGTAATTTACTTCATTAGTAATACTGGCAGTTTTTGTGCCTTTGCCTTAAAAAAAAAGTAGTTTGTGAACAAGTTTTCGCTGTATAGTTTTTTTAACTATTTTCTCGCAAATATGTTAAAAAACGTCGTATGACATTCTCTGTAATACGACGTTTTATAACATGTCTCTTTCTTGCAGCCCTCGCCTGCGGCTCGGTCTAGTAATATCGCCTGGCCTGTAATTTTCCACTTACTGCACTTTATACCATACTGTACTATTATTCCACGGCCTATATTACGTTAAAAGTGGCTTAATCATTTATCTACCTAGGTTATTATTTTCTCTTTATTTATTATTAGGGACTTTTACACTTTAGTATACGTCAGTCCCATCGTACCTTATCGTAAAATTAACTAAAACGTAATATTGCAAACTTTGCTAATTTATAAGCAGGTTTAGAGTTAAGTTTTACCAAAATATGATAAAACGTTCCGACATCGTGTACGTGAGTTTGTTGTATAATAGGGTAGATGACTGTCAAGTCAAATCAGTTTCTTTTTAAGAAACGTCAATACGATGTGCCTCGTACTAATTTACATGAAATACAAAACAATGACGTCATTCTTTCGTATGGTCAAATCATGTAGTTTCAATGTTTGTTTTGATGTTTATCAATTCATGACAACGTAAAATTGTAGAGAAACATTGTTTTTCAGAATATTTTTGCAAATGCTATTTCCAGTATAGTGTAACATAATTTATTGTTATTGTAGTCATCTACCCAATTTGGTCATCCTGGTTATTGGCGAGTTAAGTCCTAGGTTGGTCTTATATCTACGTATATTGAATAGAATGATTCTATAGTAACAAAAGGTAAATCCAGCTAGAAAAGAGTTTGGCAAATTAAAATCTAATGACCACTCTTACAATAGGTATATCTGTTGGTTAACTACAGTCATCCATTTTATCTTCAGTGTAGTAAAGTAAAATATATATGTTTCCAGATTGAAGGGCGCGGTGTTGTTCGTGACCATAGTGCTCGTGGGTACGGGCTGGAACTTCATCAAGCACATACTGTCTGACAGGGACAAGAAACTGTTCATGATCGTCATACCTTTGCAGGTATGACTATATTACCACAGATTACTTACGTACAGATGGCAAGCTACGATGAGGTCTTGACCTGGGATGTTATAGAGCTCCATAACTGGAACCAAAACTATCAGATATCCGATATAAAAATCTATCCGTAACCGAATTCGCTATAAAAGTTTCGAATTATTTCGGATGGAGGCGGAGTTTGATGATATAGTCTAAACAACATTTATGCCTACTAAAACATGATGCCAAAGTATCAATATGTCAAACTATTGTTATGCCTTTAACAGTTATGCCAAAGCCGCTATGCGAAAGTATTTTAGGATAAATAAAATTATGCGAAAAAAATTCTAACAAAATGTAATCGAAACTAATGGATAATCCAAAATAATTTCATATCCGTAACTCTGTAACAGAAATGGTATTTTTCAGATCCCAAATTTTATTTCCATAACATCCTTACTCTTGACGCACGTACGTAGTCTGCGGTTTGATGTGTTCCGTGATTTTTATGAAGATAGATTGTCTTTTGCACTCTCCGGTATTCTGTGATACTACTTTATATACTTTGTCTGCCTCTGTGGCGCGGTGGGAGTGTATCCGACTGCTACTCAAGTGGGTTCGAACCCCACCCAGGATAAAACTTTGTGTGATGAGCACGATGGTTTTTTTTGTGTCTGGGTGTTATTTATTTATGTGTGACATACACATATGACATGACATTAAAACACATCTCCCACCATAAATGTATCCACCACATTAGCCAGGGTTGTCATCATCTACCTATATAAAACTCCTTGATAAAAATTTGTTAATTAAAAGATGTAATAGGAAATGGAATATTAAACTATAGTCAAATGCCAAATATATTTTACAATATGATTCATTATTTTAATACAAAATATTAGTTGCACTGTCAGTTATTCATTATTTTAATAGTAAATATTAGTTACACTGTCAGTTACGCGTACAAACAATATACAAAGTGATTTTTAAGGAACTTTTTATCTTGTGATGGGTAACATTTTGTTGGACACTTCGAAGACGAAGATTCCAACTTTTCTCCCCGAAATTGCTTAGCTGGTGCACTCCATAGTTATTCTATCTCTATGTTATTACCTTATACTCCGACTTTTTATTATGTTAAAAAAATAAAACTACATCTTTCATTCTAAAAATAATGATACCACATTTTAATTACTCGTACTCTAAGAATTGTTTTATTATCAATGCAGCTAAGGATGTAGTTAAGTAGATCAGGACAAAAAAAAAACATGTTTCCATTATTAATATTGAGCAAAAACGAGCAAAAAAATCACACAAAATTTTATTCTATTTTTAGTCTGTAATCTGTGAAAATTTTAACTGTCTAACTATAACGGTTCATGCCTGGTGACAAACAGACTTACAGCGGAGTCTTAGTAATAGGGTCCTGTTTTCCCAACGTTTCACCATTTGTGTATGGAACCCTAAAAACAGAACTTTCTTTCATATACCCACGGACCTTCGTGCACTCTACTAACTGTGGCCATATTCTATAAATCGACCATCGGATGTAAGTTTTAAGTTAGGTTCGTTCATTAATTATCGGATTCCACGTCAGGTATACTAATCCATCTTCATCATTGATATTTTTAATTTCAATCGCTTCACGCATCATACTATGAATAAAAGTGCCGATCGATGGAGAGGACTTCTGAGTAGGGATATTTTATTTAGGAAGCTATTAGTCGTGAATCAGTATCGGTCGTGGTTATAACAAATTTATCTGTAATATAATTGGTTTGTTTTTGTTTTTTAAAAAAGACGACTCCGCAGTAGTGCCTTTACAAACATACAAGTCACGGACACAAAATACTTTGACTCGAAACAACAATTTGTGGATCACACAAAGTGGTGTCCCGTGTGGGAATCAAACCCACAACCCCTGGCGTAGCAGTCACCCCCACCGCGCCACAGAGACAGCCGAATAATCAATTCTGTGGTTGAGATTGCACAATTTGTTTTCTTCTTTGATTACATGTGATATGCAGTTTCTCCAGTTTGATGGTGTAACGCCATCATGTCCTTGTCAAGAAAAGTAATAGTTATACACACTTTATCAAACACAATATCAATATTGAAATATAACTAAATAATAAATAAACTAATAATTAATTAATTTATACGATAATTTCTTTCATTAATATGTGGTAAATGTTGTTGGTGTTGAAATTAGTAAGTGTAGTTATTATTACTCTGTATGGTAATATGTATTTCCACACTGTTTTTTTACCCTAATAAATGGAAAAAAAAAAGAAAAAAATTAACAGAGTTAAAAACAAATTTACCCAAAAGAAAATAAAAGTAAAGAACACAATAAATAGCACCCAATTTTTCGATGAAATACCCAATTTTAATCGATTTGGGTTCAGAGGGATTGGTTTCAGGTCATCCCGTACCTAGAAATAGGCTAACATATAAAATTATAAAAACGCTCTTCTATGTCCTTTACTACGGTATCAGTTCTTTTTTTTTGGAGAGACTTAGTGATTTTTTTTCTGAGGTAACCCAATACAAAAATATATCTTGCTGGACATGTTTCTTTGTACCTCTAATACCAAGTAACTACAATCCAAAGGGAAGTCGAAAGTAATGGTGTTCTAAGTACCCTCCGCCACTGAGTCTGACGCTTATTATAATATGTTTTTTCTCACCAGGTATTAGCCAACGTGGCAGAGATAATCCTAGCGGAGAGCGAGGAAGGCGCGGCGGAACATAACGCATGGCGCGACATCTTTGTGCTGGTCGAGCTGCTGTGTTGCGGCGCCATCATGTTCCCGGTCGTGTGGTGCGTACCTTACATTAGACTGGCCGACAAAATTGACCCCTCTCTAGAAAGATACAACGCAACTGTCAGGTGCTGATTTAAGAGGACTGAATTACCCATTTTTTTTTAAATTTGAGAATTTTGACACAGGACTGGTGTGTTTTGTTTGGACAGGCAATAGGCTTGTTTCCTAGGTGATCTGAAAGACTAATTATTAAATCAAACTAGTATTTAAACTACTAACGATTAATACCCGATTACAGTACTACAGATTTTGTGTAATTTTTTTTTTAATCCTTAATCATATAAAAAAGAAGTGAATTGACAAGAAAATCTAGTGACGTCATTGTCCGGCATTTGTATGAGATCTCCATATAAAATCTCCGTTTTGACATTTCTTTAAGATTTTTTCATTTCTTTCTTTTGCTGTTTTAACTAACTAGGAAACTAGCCCTTTGCCCCCCCCCCCCCGTATCAGTGTTGAATCAAATTGAACACCCCCACCGCACGGTCAGTTGAGTCACACTTGGCCAGTTGAGTCAAATGTTGCCCCTCCCCCCTTTCCCCCTAAACAAAGTTCTGGATCCGCGCCTGGCGACTGTGCGGCCAATACCTGTGTCTTTTCTGTACATCTGCAATGAAAATTTTTATCAATATTTTTGACAACTACTGGGCGTACTACTGTTTTTTTTCTTTGAAGCTTTGCTGCATGCTGTATTCACTTCATACCTAAAAGGGAAGGCGTAGTCCGGTCTCTATTTCTATGATTTAGACAAATACATTTTATTGTATTTACTGTGTAGGTGTACGCGTACGCGATGCCTACACATCGTGTGGCAGCTAGTATATTCTTAGTAGGTAGTATCATTTAGAATCAATGACCTCAAATGGCATGTTAACATGGACTTACACCAGTATTTTTCATTATTATTAGTATAAGCAATGTAAAAATCATAAAATTGTATAAGAGACTATTGAATCGTAACAATTGTTCTTTCTTTTTAATAATAATAATCATAATCTTAATCATCATTTATTACTGGTCTTATAAATTAAGTTATATGCACACTATACCCTACCACATTCGAGTGGTGTACAAATTATACAAAGAGAAAGTAGGTAAATTGATTATTCCATACATTACAATTACTAAATTCTTTATCTCACTTAAAATAATTCGTTTAGTTTCAGAAAATTTCATTGTTTTTTAAACTTTTGTAGTAATGTCGTTTTGGTTGACACCAAGCGTAACTTGTCAGATTTACGACTCTTTGTTACGTCTGAGTTTTTTTCGCAATTGGGTAGATGACTACAATAACAAAAAAATATTTTACACCATACTGGAAATAGCATTTGACAAATATTCTCAAAAACACTATTTCTCTACAATTTTACGTTGTCATGAATGTATAAACATCAAAACAAACATTGAAACTATATGATTTGACCATACAAATGACGTCATTGTTTTGTATTTCGTGTAAATTAGTACAAGGCGCATAGTTTTGACGTTTCTTAAAAAGATACTAATTTGACTTGACAGTCATCTACCCTATTTCGCTTAACGAACAAAGCTGTTTCTAGTATATTCATAGATAGCATCGTCAGTATTTTCATTTCAATAAAATAAGGTATGCAAGTATTAGTGGTGCAAATACTACACATAGCCCTGATGCAATGTTTTTGTGCCTTAAAAACTAAATCTTTACCAGTAGCATTGCCCCAAAATACAATACTATATCTTAAGGTAGAAACGACTAATCCGTGATACGCACTTAGAATCGTTTCATTATTAACTGTTTTGTAAGTAAGTTAGCATATACAGCGCATATCCATACTGATTTATTTTAGTGCACATATTTTCAATTTATAGGGTCTACTTTAGACTGTTTTCAATTTGCAAGCCTAGTAATTTAGTTACATTGGTGTCATTAATCTTTGTATCGTTATATTTTATTTCCAAATTTGGTTTGCCGCCTGTTTGGCTAAAATATATTATATTGGTTGTATCTAAATTAATTTTAATGCATTTCTGCACAACTGATCAGTGATGTTGAGGTTTTGTTGACCACTCTGTCAAACATAGCAGGATTGTCATTATTAAATACAACTGTGCTGTCATCAGCATACATAATTATAGAAAATGGTGTAATTATATTGTTATTACATTGTATATAAATTTCAGGTCCATACGTCACTTGCAAGACGCGTCGAGCACAGACGGCAAGGCGGCCATCAATCTGCGCAAACTGAAACTGTTCCGACACTTCTACGTTATGGTCGTGTGCTACATTTACTTCACCAGAATCGTCATATCTATTTTGAACGTGAGTGCAAATAAACATACATACATATTATTTAAAGATAACTAACTAAGAAATCAAATTATTTTAATTTTTACGTAGAGATAAATTTAACATTTAGCATTCTTAATTGCTGTTTGACAAATATATTTTGAATTAATTTAAAAAGATTTTAAAAGATGAACCATTGCAACGTTTTTATTTTATTTGATATTATGTAGGCAGTACAAAGTAGTAGATCAGGTAGTTCTGGTATATGGTAATATCCCACTACCAGGCATGCAAAAAATATGGATGTTATTCATTAATATGGTGAGCACTTAGACTTAGGTACTCTCTAGCGTAATATAACACTGAAAGTAGAAACAGAAGCAAGAAAACACGCTTGCGTCAAGTAGGCGTCTCGAGAGCGCAATACCGACATTCTAGTACGGTGCGCAAGCGTTTTAAAGATCGATTTGGGATCGATCGAAGTTACAAGGCCGTTTTAATCGTAACTTAACTGCAACTGCACTGCTTTAAATACGTGAATTGACCCGCAATTGTATTAATTATTGCTACATAAATTATTTTAGAAAAATAATTTATGTAGCAGATAAACATTAATGGCCCCAAGACTGATCCCTGTGGGACACCATATGGTACTATTCTGGCACTTGAGGAGTATGTTACTTCAGTTTGGGATTTAATGTTGACTTGATTTATCTTTGTAATTTGAATTCTATTTTTTAAATATGATTGTATAAAATCGAGTACATTGTCTCTGATACCATAGCTTTAGAGCTTTGCCACTAGTATTCTATGATCGACATGATCAAAAGCCTTAGTCATGTCCATATACGTAGCAATTACTGGTTTTCTGTTGTCCATACTGTAGTGTGTATGCTAAAGGAAATTATAGATATCCATATTCATCTTCTTGATTTTTTTGAAACCCATTTGTTCTTTACAAAATATATACATATATATTTTCAGAGTAGTTGTTTAGATTGACGTAACATGTGTGTTGAGACGACTTTTATAGTATGGCTTATTAAATTAAATAGAAGTTGGGTTTATCAAGGCAAAAGCTACTGTCGATACGGTCGTAGCATTTTTTGTTGAAGGTGCAGAGTTTTCAAGTGTAATGTTTCTAGGGACTAAACTACTGCGGTATGTTACCTATACCTACACTTGTTCCAGATAACGGTGCCGTTCCAGTACGCGTGGATCGACGAGATGTTCCGCGAGATGGCGACGCTGGTGTTCTTCGTGATGACCGGCTACAAGTTCCGCCCAGCCGCCGCCAACCCGTACTTCACACCCACGCACCTCGATGATGTACAGCCACAAGTGTAAGTATTACAAACTGGGTTCCCAAATGGGGGGTATTTAACACCGCGCGGGTAAAATAGCTATTCTTTAACCCTCCCGACTTCGGTGTCGACTTAATTAAGTAGATTAAACTACGACTAAATTAAGCAGTGGCTTTCGATTCACAATTGGCTGATGCCCGTAGTTCGAGCGACAGGTTATTATCCACATTTTTATAGAGCTTGTCGTTTTGACATTTCATAAAAAGGGACTGATTTGACTTGACTTGAAAACGGGGAAAATTGACGCAGACGAAGTTGCGTGGGCTGGCTAGTTATATATAAATAGATGGCTTATATCTAATTTTATCTTCGACGTTTAAAGAATCATATATTTTGTTATAGTAGCATATTTTTGTCCCCAGTCTATCAGAGATCGGCATCTTAGAAGGCGTGACCCGGATATCGAACCGTAGTGACAAGAAACGCGAAGACACGCAGCCTCTCATGCAAGAAACCAACTACTATTCTGACTAGAATGTAAGAACCTTAGTTTTTATATACTAGGTATAATATAGAAGCTCACGGTTGAGTAATTTCGTAGATTTAAGAGAACATCATTACATAATCATTAATATTATTATTAATATTTTAAACCACTCGGTTTAAAAAATCTGTAATAATCCCAAAAATAATAGTAACAGTTGAAAAATAAAAAAATGCAGTATTTTGTATTTCTATTTTATTGTAACCAATATTATTGCAACTGCTTATGTCGTATGTTACTTTATGTGAAAATATATCGTACTTACTATTGTCCGCGGCTTTCTTCGCGGCCATTTTGATTTTGTATCGAGATAAGTCGCGGTCAAAAGTTAGTATTTTAATCTTTGCCAAAGGACGACACGTATTTTACCATATTTGAGACAATAATTTCGTAAAAATAATTTAATTTACGATATATTTTTAATATGAGGTTTGTATATACGGCGAGTGAGTCATCCTACCGTGAGTTGTCATTAATGCTAGTCCTTTTCTGACGGCATTTGTGTACATTAACACGCAGTCAGCTGCAGGAAAAGATTAACTTAAAACTTTAAAAATAATCAAATAGGAAATATGCATGTATTTTTTTTAGTTCTTATACAATGGCTTACATCGACTTAACATTTAAAGAAATATGCAGCGCCAAAAAACTACTTTATAGAAAAAAAAATACAAACTGATAAAAGCCTTTTTATAGCACGCCATCTTGACGCGTATACGTCGTGGACTGTGACGTCACAGCATGTCTTAACATAATAATGAACTGTTATGTCATAATTATCTGACGAATAGTATTCGTTTCAACTACCTTGAATTTCCGCCCGATTTTTGGCCTTTTTAATAATAATTTTAGATATATTTTATTAAAATATATGATGTAGCCACAATTTAAAAACAATAAAGTATATATTAAAAAATATTGTATCCTCATTTGCGTCATATGCATATTCCTTACTGTTGACTGATTTAAAAGGCAGTATTGCTGCGAGGGGATTCTTAGGAGCTTTTGATTTTTATATATTTTTAAACATATTTAAGTTATATGTTTAAAAATATTCAATAATTCAAAATAAAATAGGACTAAATGAAGTAAACTGTATTCGTATTTTGATGCAGCCACGAGACACGCATTTCCTCATTTTCTTTAATTATTTGTATTCGGTATCATATATAATTGTATGTTGGTTGTATAGAACATTTTTTTTGTAATATGTTTCTTCTGTTTGTCTCGCGTTTGCACCAAAATAAATGTATACCTATATAAGTTCGTAAACTTTCGCGATTTGTACACATTATAGAATTTTATAAGCTACGGGTCTTAATCGCGTAAATATTTTATTTTAAGGCTAAATATTTACGCGATTAAGACGCGTAGCTTATAAAATTCTAAAATGTATACCTATTATTTTTAATTGCTTTGTTCTAAATTGACACCACTATTCATTTTATATGTTTGGTCATTTTATTTTCTTTTACCATTTGACTATGATATAATCTTTTCATAGATATAGTGTTAATATAGATGTGAAGTTTATAGGATCTGATGATGAGAGTTTTTTTTAATTATTTTTCTTTTTCTGTCGCTGGCCAATAAGGACAACGCAAATGAGTTATGTGACTGATCGACACTAACCCACTGACGTCTATAGTACGACTTCCTTTCCATTTTTAAATTTGGAGACAGTAATTTCACAAAATTAAATGTAAGTTCTACTCTTGTGTAACAAGAATAACAACGGTTATTTGTCATAGGTGTCAAAAAAGTTCGACATTTGAAATTGGTGTCTATATCTTAAAAAAATATCTTATCATATATCTTATACCTTAGCAATTCTTGTATAAACAGGGTGTAACAGAAAGGTGTGGTCAAATTTCAGCCGCGGATAGGGTATGTTATCAGTAGTGCACCTACCATGGTGCCATAGCTGGTTGCATTATTATTACATAGTTATAGCATATTCTTTTTGTCAAAATTCAGTTGTGAAAGGCGTATGGCATATTAATTATACCTCCCCTGGTACAAAATTCGATTGGATTATTATGGCATAGAACTTTTTGAGTCATACTTTCTTTAATTAATATTTTTTTCATAAATAATAAATATTTTTTTGGGTACTTCGATTTTGACAAAATTAGGTTAGTGCACTCAGTATCATGGGGACATACCAACCCATAAATATGACCACACCTTTCTGTTACACCCTGTATATACCTATATATTAATCTCGGCAACAGCTCCAGCGATTTTCATGAAATTTAGTGTGCAGGGGGTTACGGGGGTGATAAATCGATCTAGAAGGTTTCATTTTTAGAAAACGTCGTATAAAAAAGCTCGGTCATCCAGGTACTATATATATTATAAATCAGAAGCTGACTGACTGACTGGCATACCAACGCTAAGCCCAAACTTTTAGGTTAGTAAACTTGAAATTTTGCACAGCGGTTCCTTTTATAACTTACGGAAGCACTAAGAAAGCTTTTATGAAAATTCACCCCCTAAGGGGGTAAAACGGGGTTGCAAAATTAGTAAGAAACTTTGCCGTTAAAATCCAAGATTTGTCCCAAGATATTATATTATTAGATATCCACGTGCCGTGGATGTGGTGTGGCTGTGCCGTGTGGTGCCGGCTTAAGAATAGTACCACCCCGTCTCTACCCGTGGGTGTCGTCAAGGCGACTAAGGGATTTCACACCGGAGGACGGGCAGCAGCGTCCTCTGCGTACTTAAAGCCTTACTGCGATCGCCAAGCGTGGCGATTATGGCAATTACCCCCAGGATCTACATACTAGTAGGTTCTACTGGGGAGACCCGTGCCCAGCAGTGGGCCATCTTATGGGTTGATATGATATGATGAGATATCCACGCGGGCCAAGCCGCGGGCATAAGCTAGTCTTATATACTTAAACAAATTAAGATTTAGATTATAAATAAAGATCCTGTTTTATATACCCCGGATAATATACTAGTTTATGTGGCCAATTTTGTGTGAAACGTCATTAAAAACGGTCAGTCGTTATTAGCGGAGTCGTAATAAACGGACGTAGTTTTATAGTGGTTTAAATCAAAACCAAACTTATGCCTATACTTACGTTGCTAAAAGCGGTTAGTCTTTATATGCGAAGTCGTACTAAACGGACTACCCTGTAATATAGTACTATAGAGGTCAGTGACTAACTCCCATTATTTATAATAGTTTAGTAACCGCATTTAGCTAATGTTTTGTCTTTGTTTTTCATTCTATTTTCAAAATATAATAGACGAAGACAAAACATTATTCTCGTTAAAATGCTGTTATTAAAGTTATATGAATAAGGTTGTAAATTGAATTCATATCGAATATACCATGGTCTTTTAACATTGAAATACGTAGAACTATAATTCCATTAATATATAGAGTGTACGTCTGTAAATTGATGATAATGGACGCCGTGTTGTTATTATAATTGTTTTTTATTGTTTTTCGTGTTATTTCTTTGTCTTCAACATTATTATGTACTTTTTTTCTTAATTTTTAAAGTAATGAGGGTGATTTTATAATAATAACGGCATTGCAAATTTAAATATTTCTATATAAAAAGTAACTTTTGGAGAAAAATCAAAACTTCCACCAGAAAGAAATCGAAGACGAATTGTTCCAAGTTTTGATAAAAATTTATTAAAGTCCGTAGCACGGTTTTTTTTTTAAATCAGTTCAAAATTAACTTTTAACAAGGGTGTTACAAGAGAGATTTTAACTTTGCAACGTCGATATATTTTTCTTATTTTTAGGCAATTGCAATCCGTGTTTTCAAATATTTCCATTTCTGACTAAAGTTGACGGATTTAATTGACTCAGTCCAGAAAATAATCCAACTACATTTAGATGTTTAATGAAAATTTGTTGTATTACATATTCGATAATTTCACAATATTGTTTTATAATATAGGTTGTGAATAGAATCCTATTGGTTTCTTTTATTTTTTTTCCATCCGTTTGTTTAAACATACCTGTAAATAGTTATCAAGATAGGATTGTATTAATCTGTCAGAAATGTCTCGAAACCTGTACTGTAGGAATTGACAATCAGGGATGATACGGAGCTTCGACTCCGACTCCGAAAGGTCGGAACTGTCGAAAGGTCGATTTTACACCTTCGACTCCGACTCCGAAAGGTCGGAACTGTCGAAAGGTCGATTTTACACCTCCGACTCCGAAAGGTCGGAACTGTCGAAAGGTCGGAACTGTCGAAAGGTCGATTTTACACCTCCGACTCCGACTTCGACTCCGATACTTTTAAATATCGTAGGTTTTAATCGAAGGTACCTAGCGTGCGGCGGCCGCTCCTTTATGCTAATTAATATACCTATAATAAAAGTGTGAAGGCAAAACTGTCCTTACGATCACGGGTTCGAGTCCCGCCCAAGCGAATTTTTCATTCACACATTTAATATGAATAAACTCTGACTCCGACTTTGGTTCCGTAACATCCCCAATATAAATGTAATACACTTTTTTATTAAAACGTATATCTTAGGTATATTTATGATATGGATCTACATAATACCTTTTGTGAATGTATAAGCTATGTGTAGATAAATACATATTTTTATTCTTTTTTATGTGTATATAAATAAAACTTGTCTTGTATCTGTATATTTGTGTCTGCCTGTATTAAGCTAGAAAATCAGTGCTCTATCATAATGATTTAATCAAATGGTTTATTTTCATAAAAAATGCAATTATTGTATTAATAAAGTAATTAGGTAGATGACTACAATAACAATAAATTATTTTACACTAAACAAGAAATAGCATTTGCAAAAGTATTCTGAAAAACAATGTTTCTCTACAATTTTACATTGTTATGAATTTATAAACAAACATTGAAACTACATGATTTGACCATACAAAAGAATGACGTCATTGTTTTGTATTTCATATAAATTAGTACGAAGGGCATCGTTTTGACGTTTCTTAAAAAGATACTGATTTGACTTGACAGTCTATCCTATTATCAAGAAATGCCTATAAAAATTACTATAACATTAAAATCACGTTTGATATTTATCATAGATAGTGATTTCTCAATCCCAAGGTTCATATGTTACATTTGCTGACGTCATAATAGAATACTTGCAATGCGAAAGGAAAATTGTGCGTAAAATGTACGCGTTTTTTCTTAAGGTGATAACTTTTTCATTGATTTTTCGATACCACTGCACCGTTTTCCAAATTAGAAAAAAGAATGTGTCATTTTGATTTTGAATTAAGGACTCGGCTAATTTCTTGCTTCCTGGATTCCCAGTGAGAAGGTTAGTAGGTCGTGTCGCGGTATACAAACTCCTTTACAGAATGTATATTTTCAATTGAGGACTCGGCTAATCTTTTGCCATCCAGATAATTAAAGTATTGTTCTATTATTTTTTTATTTTACCCCACCACCTAAATAAAAATCCACATTACTAGTTATATTTAAAAAAAATAATTGTGTGGCACTCGGGGACTGCCGCGGTAAAGCTATTGCATAGCATTTTTATCAACTTAAGAAATTAAAAAAAAAAAAAAAAAATTTAAATGTTTTTTTAAATTATAAAAAAACTATGTTTTTAATTTTTTTTCTTAATTTTTTTTTTAATAAAAAATAAAGTCAATAAAAATTTTTTCCAATCATCGATAGATGGCAAAACTAAAACGTATTACCGCTGTGCCGGTCGGAGTGGGGTGTTAGGTTATTATCGTTACGGAATTTCTGGATTCGGTCTCCACGCTCAAGGCCCGCGATAGAAGCTATGCAATAGCTTAAAAACCGAGACTCGACTGCAACGGCACACACGTAGTCTATTTAACAATACATCATGTGAACTTCGCGATCTCGGTGTAAATAAATACCTAAAACGTAACTGATTAAGTTTTCCCTTTCTAACACTAAAGCCGAAATGGAAATGAAATGTGTAATAACAAAGTTGATTAGTAACCATTCAATCTTTAATACTTTTGTCAATGATTACTAAGCAACTTCGTTATTAAACATTTCACATTCATTTCGGCTTTAGTTATAGGTTTTATTTATATCGCAATGCCATTTGTGTAATTTATAACATACTCCGTGAAGGAACATAGCAGGTGTGATGTATGATAATGCATTTTATTTGATTTGTCGAATGCTATTTGTTATATGTTCCAAGCCTAGCATCTATACGTTTTTATTTTCATTTAGACTAATAGCCGTATCACCCGCACGTCATTTCCATGTTAATTTTAGTTTGTATGCCTATTATTATTTTTAAAGGACCAAAGTTCAACGTTCCCTATTTTGTGTATTACACCTATTTTTAATGTTATAACTCCAATTGTTTATAAATTGACTCCAATTTTTCACTCCGATCTCGTATCCATTAATGATAATTGTGTTTACAGTTGTACAGTAACGTCTTATATTATAAACAAAATAGAACAACAACACGAATCCCTTGGTCTTGCCAGGGTGCAACGGCTGCGGCTACAGAGTTCATACGACATTATACTATTGTACGGTTTATTGCTAGATTAAGTATATGCGCATACTCCTATTCTACTAGCAACCCCACCATTTGCATGCATTTTACGATTTGATAGTTCTTTAAACTGAACATCACATTTTTAACTTAAAAACTTCTTACAAAAATACAATTGAATTTCTGAATGTCTGATCTTCCAATTTTACTTTTGTATAAACCATGTCGACTACTAAAGTTAAAACCATCCTATTGTAAACTGTAAAAATAGTTAATTATCATTTAATCATATGTTATATCACAGAAATAATTTTAAGGGTTCCGTAGCCAAAATGGCATTGCAGCACATACCCACGTCTGTCTGTCTGTCTGTCCGTCCGTATGTCACAGGCGATTTACTCAAAGACTCCCAATGAATCTTCATGAAATAAATACAATACTTAGTTTGATAGCTAAATACTAATAATAAATATTTTTAGGGGGGGGGGGGGGCGCACTCCATACATGTAACAGAAGCTGAAAAATATTTTTTTCAGCAAATATCAACGTGTGGTACATCATTCGACAGGTCTTTTAAAAACATTTTAATGTTTCCAATAAACTTTTTTGATTGAGTGAATATTTTTGGAAATAATCGCTCCGAAAGTTGCATAAAGCGTGTCCCCCCTTAACTTTTGAACCGTGTAACCAAAAAATATGGGAAAATTAACAAATATAGCACCTAATAAATTCTTTAAATTAAAATTATTTCGGATTAGATCGGATATACCGTCATTGAGTTATTGCCAAAAAACTGCGTATCTCAATTAAAGGGCGTAACTGCCACGCCTACGCTCTTCTGCTGATGCAATTGTGCAAGGCTGCGGAACCCTAGAGCATTGTCCGACATGCTCTTGCCCGGTTTTTTCAAAAAATGCTCCACTCTTCTTGACACGTAGTAAGTCAAGGCAATGTTGATCATATTAGTATTCAGGAAGCGTTTACTCTCTTTTAACAGTTGCATATATTGTATGCGTATAAACCTACTGATTCTTACATTAATTAAGAACTATAAATGTACTGTGATCAATGTGTCCTAGTTTAAGTGAGCCATAAGTTTACGACACCTTATCGCTATAAAAATAAATGTACGTATATATTACATTACAATAAATACATAATTATTATAACTGATAGGGTTTAGTTGTATGTCGTATATATGTGGGCAGTAATATCGTCAATAATTCGTTGTAACTATTCTATAGGCAATAAAAACTTTAAACATCAGTGTCAAAATTGCGTTTGTTGTGTATAAATAATTAATTGTACAAAATAAATCGATATTATTACTTTGTTGTTTTATTTATGAAAAATCGCTTTTCAATAAAAACAAAAAAAGTTGTTAACTACCGGTTAGATGGCGCTTGTGAGGGCCCAACTCGCGAGCATCAAATGATAGAAAAATTTGGTTCGATTCCGGCCCAGGTTTGGCTACGGAAGTCTCGGGTTAGATTCCTGGATCTGGACTTCAGATTTTTCTATCTTTCAAAAATGCTATTATTGTATTTGTAAAGTAATTGGCAAGAAATACCTATAAAAATTACTTCAATATTTGGCCTGCGACATCATAATTTGTTAAAATGCTGTCTGTAACGAAGCAATAACAAAAGTCGTGATAGTTCTTTATCTACCGGCTAGATGGCGCATGCGAGAGCCCAACTCGAGAGCATCAAAGGATAGAAAAATTTGAGGTCTAACAACATTCCTATCTGGTATCTGGTTCGATTGCGGCCTCGGTTTGGCTACGGAAGTCGAACCCGAGATGGGTTCGATTCCTGGGTCTGGACTTCAAATTTTTCTATCTTTCAAAAATGCTATTATTGTATTTGTAAAATAATTTGCAAGAAATATGTTTTAAATTACAATCAATTTCGTTTAGTACTTATATTTACCTAATGCCATTTTGCACGATTGAAGCTAAATCTTATTTCGTTATGCAGGCACAACATGACATTGATACCAGATGCCAAAAATAAGTACGATCATTTTCGTCTTCACTTAAAATCTACACTTGTCCATAGTGTACAATCTAAAGTTGGCATTAAAATGTCAACGAAAATTACAATTTGGTTTTGTTTATATTTCTTGCATCACTATTGATGAGTTACCTTATTTCTTTAACCATAAGGTGCAACATAGCTTGAACACTGTCTAAAAAAACTCGCCTGCACAAAAAAGATTGAATCAAGATCCCAATTCCCATACAGAATTATATAGTTTCATGCAGCCAAGGTATTAATGAATCTCGATGAACTTAGTAAAGTGATCTTGTTTCCATCTTTTTTGTGCAGGCGGGTCTTTTCATTTTTTAAATTTATTTTTTTATTCAATACTTTTAAGTGGTTGTAGGTTATAACAACTAACTTTTATCACCGCTATTGTCAAATATTGAAAATTGAAAAAAGAATGGTTGCTAACTATAATAACTTTTTTAGTATCACAGTCATCATGATATACCTTTTTGAAATGCTTAAGAGGGGCCCTTTTAATTTGACACCCCTAATGCAGTATTCGAAGCAACTTTTTTTTCATACCTCTTTATTTTGACATCTCAGAGTCGCCATGTCTGTTTTTTCAATCGTCACTTAGCTAAGAACACTTGGGCGGTCAAGACTAATACAAAGACGAATTAATTGTATAAATCCGTTCAGTGGTTTGTGAGATATGAGGTAATAAAGAATATTACATACATTCATACAAGATACGCGCGAAAAAAAATGAGAATAAGTAAAGTTTACGTGGTTGTCACTTTTATTGAAAGCACAACATAGCTTCTACATTTGATGGCATAAACTCTCGTTTATTTTTTTTCCCGACTATGGCGAAGCAAAAAACGAAGGGTAATGTTTTTAGCAGTCTATATATGTTTGTATGTTCCACTGTAGCGCCTAATCTACTTATCCGATTTAGATGAACGAGGTGTCAATTGATTCGTTATAACACCGTGGCTGACATAGGCTACATTTTTATTCCATTAAGATGGTCACAAAAAGTGTGGTAAGGTGGTAAGCATGTAAGTAAGGTTTTATTTTTTAAGTATTTTCGTGTGCTGTGTTTGGTGCCAAATGAAAGGGCTTAATTAGCACATTCATTTGATACCAAACACATTGCTAGCATAGTTTACGTTAACTAAATAATTGTGTAATATCTCCGTATCTTTACGTCAAATACAATGACATAGTAGAGACGTCAAAATAATTATGACGTTTAGGTTGTTGTAGATGGATTAAATCTTTAAGACACTAATTACAAGACATCGGGAATTCAGGATAGTTTTGAATGATAAAACCCAGGTAATTAATATGGCCTAATAAAAAAATAGCTTAAATCTCTCAAAATAAAAAGAATGAATGCTGTCCAAAACAATACTTTCATTTACAGCAGTGAAACGACAAGGATAACGATAGTTTACAACATAGACAGTCTAGGTATTATATGCTATGGGTATGTTCGAATATACACTGCGAGCACTATTTAGTGCTTTTACTGGGAATAATTCATTTCGTTACATGACTGACAGTATACTGACGCAGTATCCTTCGGAAATATGTGATGTCATAAATATCAGAGTGTTACTACAACTTTATAACGTTATAGAGTTACTATAGCAACCTGTTTTGGTCTCTGGTTTGTCTGTGTAAATAACTAGGTAATAGACAAAATGTTGAATTCTCTTTGGTAGGTACATGATGACTTAAAACTATTTTGACCTTCAAAAATTTACTAAAGTTAAAACAATGATTTTTGCCTTCGGAAGCAACGATTGCCGAATCCCCTTCTCGTGCACTAGGTTTATCACCATGGTATAGATCTTGGTTTATACGGGATTTATTTTTTATTATTTATATTATAGGCTCCGCCCGCGTGAATGTCGGTTATCGCGATATAAACTATTCTATGTCCTTTCCCAGGACTTAAATAATCTCGAAACTAAATTTGGTCTAAATCAGTTCAGCAGTTTGAGGGTGAAAACTTAACAGACAGAGAGAGAGTTACTTTCCCATTTAAACATCAACAAAGTCTAGAGATATTCCATATTTTGTTGATTATAAAAAAAAACTAGTATTTTGTTAAGAAAAATAGGTTTGGTAAGAATCCGTATTTTATAATCTATAATTAAAAATTAAAGGTATTTAACATTATTTTATTCAATAAATTATTAAATTTCCTAAATTTTGAAAATAACGTTGTTTTATAAAATTGACTAAATTTAATTACAATAATTTAAAAAACATTTTTTTATAAATTGGTATATAATATTTTATGACTTTTATAGGCAAATTTTCGGTATAATTGCTTACATAATTGTAATTTACGTAGGGATCTCTAATTTAAAAAAATGCAGCCTAGAGAATATTTAAAATCGGTTAAGCAGTTTAGCTGGGAAAGCGTAACAAACAAACAAACACTCACTTTCGCATTTATAATATTAGTTAGGATTGTGATAGTGAGGGATTGTGAATAGTTATTTATTAGTTGTAAGTATTTTTTCATCATTCGGTTTTACACCTTCTGAGTTGATGTAGTAACCGAGGAAGTTTAAGTCAGATTTAACCGAACTGATACTTAACTAAGTTTCTGGTTAAGCCGTAATTATTTAAAAGTACCATAACTATTTCTTCTAAAAATTTTTTTGATTCGGAACTAATAATTATGTCGTCTAAATAAAAAAATGTTACTTAATTTAAAACACTTAGAAATAGTTTTTTTATGTTCGTTGCATTTTCGTGAAGAGGATAAATAAAAAAGCGGAAAGGAGTTATCTGAAGAAGTCTGCTTTACCTTGTGTGGATGTGAGTAACAATAAGGGATAATTCCCTTATTGTTACTCACAACCCTTGCGTTGATACGCAACAATATTATTTCCATTATTGATACTTACATCGTTCATCTTGAAACATCAAAACGAGTAACAATATTATTTCTGTCATCACTAACATAATGTTTTATTTGTTTTAGTTAAGGGTGTGTCAAAGTAGTACTAGATTAATGGACCCGATTTCCGAGTCTGTTAGCGAGTCAGCGAGCGAGCACACTTGAATATTTGATATTAATTTCAGCTTCATACCTCCACGTGTCCCTGAGATAGGGTCTAAACAAACAAACACTACTACTTACTAATTGAGGTACGAAACCCTAAAAAGGCATAATTTTGTACTAATTATTACCTTAAAATGATATATTTTCAAAATCTTAATAAACTTTCATACCTACTCCGTAATAAGTTCCCTAAAAGCTTGGTAGGTACAAAAGTTACATGATAAATTATATTTATTTCACATAAAACAGTTTGCAGTTCTGCTATTTAGCTACTCAGTAGCATGTGTAATAGTAGGTACAATAATTTGATTAAATAAGTAGATAATTACATTAACGATACGATATTATATCGATATATTATCAACAATTAGAATAGGGATTACATAATAAACATTATTACAATTTAATTAAAATATATTATTCTTATTTATAGCTTTAATAATTTAGGAACTCTTTCAGAGAATAGTATGACTTATTAAGCAGCCATTCTCGTAGTTGTTTTTTGAAGCCAAATAATGGTAATTAATTGTTTAAAATTATCTGGTATTTTGTTATAAATGGTTATGCACATGGAATAACAGTTATTTTTGAACATAGTAGTCTGGCACCATCCAGTCCAAAACTAATCTATTAGGATTTCTAGTATTTCTAGGATATTTATCCTTTGCCTTAATAAATAGATTTGGGTGAGTCTTTATATTAGCCCAAAGGCTACTTGAGGTTCTACAAATGCCTAATTCCATCATCCTTTCGAATTCTGCTTTGACTATTTTGTATTTCTCTGGATTGAGTGGACGTAAGGTTCGTCCTCTCAACGTCATGCACTGGGGGACCAGTAGTATAAATGTGATGTTGGACGCAGGGGCGAATGCTCCTTAGAATACGATTCCCTTTAGTTTCCCTTTTGAAAATCCCGGATATTAAAACAATATCATAATATTCTCATTTAAATATATATTTTAATTAAATATCAAAATAGGGTATTTGACTAAAGTCAAATCAGCCTCTTTTTAAGAAACGTCAAAAACGAGTCGCTCTGTACAAATTTGTATGAAATGCTAGCTAATGCTATCAAATTATTTACTTTCAGTGTTTCTCTTTATGATTATAAATTAAGTAACACATTAAATTAATAAATGAACATATTTTTAGAACACTTCATGACATATTTTTACCTGGTTATTTTAAAATATTTTATTTTAATAGTAGTCAAATACCCAATTGTTACGCAATAATAATTTACATCTCACAAAAACTTTCAAAATTCCCTCGCGAATCACGTAAATATACACAGTGCGCCGCCAGTAACTATATCATAATAGCTATACAGCAACGCTAACATGCATGGCATTATCATCATGGGCGATTTTAATACCGATCTCCTCTCGCGTAGCTTCTTCCGTTCCCGTAAGTTACTTCAGATCGTTGAGTCCACTAACTTTCATATCTTACCACTGCCAGCTACTCATCACAACTTGGATGGAATGGATACTTGGTTTGACATCATTCTTACCTCGGCTCCTTCTCTAGCCCGTCATCATGGGCAATCTTTAGTTTCGGAGTTTTCACACCACGATTTATATTTCTCTCCTACAACCCAAAACCACCAGAACCTTGTCCTAAGGTTATGTACGTGCGTTGCTTTGGTCCGATGGATGAAGATAAACTCCGTGAGGATGCGTTCGAATTGGATTGAAAACCCGTATTTGAGGCCCCTACGTTAAATGATAAAGTTGACATTTTTAATGATTTGGTCGTGGGGTTGTACGACTATCATGCGCTTTTTAAAAAAGTTAAAATCAAGCGTCCTCCAGCTCCCTGGATGACGAATGGCATCAGAATGTCTATGTGGAGAAAAGACCGAGCTTTTCGCAAATTTAATAAAGACCGTGACGATGATAATTGGGCCCTTTATAAAGCTGCCAGGAATTGGTGTAATCAGATGATTCGCAACGTTAAACGCCGTCATATTCTTATTCATATTAATTAATCTTCTTCCAAGAGTATTTGGCAGTTCTTGGGGACTCTAGGAATTGGCAAACATGAAGGTATTGATCCTCCGTTGCCGGTTGTTATAGATGAAATCAATACTCATTTAACCTCATTCGTATCTATTGATCATCTAACCAAATGTCGTACCAGTGAGTACATAGCTAAACTTCCTCGCCCCAACGTAGACTTCCATTACTTTTCTTCAGTTGAACCTGGCGAGATCAAAAAGATAATTATTTTTATTAAATCTAAGGGTCGTTCGTCATTCGGGAGCGTAACCGCGGTTCCAAAAAGCGAATTGAATTTATTTATTTATTTTGATTCGTCTTATGGGACCACATATAAAGAAATACTTTTTCTTTAAAAAGTACAGTTGTCAAAAAAGATAGCATGCAAATTATTCTCGAAAAAAAAATGAATAAAGGCGATTATTAGTAAAATTTTCACAGAATCGCTTTCTGTGTTGGTCTAGTAGTCAGTGGCCCTGATTGCTAATACAGAGGTCGTGGGTTCGATTCTCGCAAGGGACACCAATTTGTGTGATCCATTGTCCGTGGTTTGTATGTTTGTAAAGTCCCCCGCGACACTAGGCTTTTGTACCCAAATGCGGGAGATATCTTTAAAAACATATATTACATAATTATTAGTTATACATAAGAGTATCACGTGCTAAGATGACTTGCACTTTCGTAGTGGTATCTCTCTCATACACTCCTATTGTGCACTCGCTTCTCTACAAAGTTGACTACTATTTTTATTATTTTTTATTGGCATTACACATCCCCTTGTCAATGGCAACTAGTTTTACGAACGACAATATCTAAAAAGAATGCTTCTTCCTCTGCTCCTTCTCATGAGCTTTACACTTGGAACTGCCGCCTAACCACATTTTGATTTTTTTACAAACAATCATAATTTTATCTACATATATATATAACTAGCTGTCCCGCGCAACTTCGTATGCGTAAATATTCCCCGTTTTTGCAACATTTCTCGTCGCTACTCCGCTCCTATTAGTCGTAGCGTGATGTTATATAGCCTATAGCCTTCCTCGATAAATGGGCTATCTAACAAAAAAAGATTTTTTTAAATCGGACCAGTAGTTCCTGAGATTAGCGCGTTTAAACAAACAAACAAACAAACAAACTCTTCCGCTTTATAATATTAGTATAGATTTTATTTAAAGAAATGTATTCAAAATATTATATAGATGGATAAGTCCCTGCTGCTTTTGGTATTCCTCTACCTAAAATTACAAACACCACTCTTCGTAATCATTTTGGACCTATACCTATCTCAATTCTGCCTTTTTTATCAAAAGTGCTAAAGGCTTGTGTGCATAAACAAATGACACATTTTATGTATCAAAACAATTGCTTCAGCCGGTTTCAATCAGGTTTCAGGCCAGGATATAGCACCACCACTGCTCTTCTCAAAGTGACTGGCGACAAACGACATGGGAAATGGCCTTAACGTCTGTGTCGACTCGTTATAAAATGTTAAAAGCAATATTAAACCGTTTTATTATAGCTCCCCAAAATTCTGATAGTATAGCCGTTTCTAGGGACCTAAGCTGACCTAATAAACCTTTGGCTTAATTATTAGCTAAAGCTTTTTGAGTAAGCTCATTTATTATGGCTTCAAGGGCCGCTAAAACTTTGTTTTTTTCTCTTGATCTCTGTTTGGACTTGTACAAGCATCGTTTTTAGCTGCCCATGGCGTGTGTAACAAACCATTTTTTTATCATTGGCATTTTTATATCGTTGTATGTGTGCAAAGTTACATTTTTATATTGAGATTGACACGAAAATATAAAAAATAGGTAATATTGGGTAGCTGACTACTAGAAAAAAATATTATTTTATACAAATTAGACAAAAGTAGGTCTTAAAATGCTTTGAAAATAAGTGTTTTCCCACAATTTTACATGTTTTTGAATATAAAAGCATGAAAACGGATACTAAAAGTAATGATTTGACGATAGGAACAACGCATTTGTATAGACCTTGTAGTTTTGACACTTCATAAAAAGAGACTGATTTGACTTGACAGTCAACATCCCTATTATAGTTCGTTGAATGGCGCCAAAACCAAAACAAATTGCAATCGGCAAATTGAAAATGATAATTGTGCAAAGTGCCAGTAGATAAACAGTATTAAAAAGAATGCAGATGTCCTTGACAGCAACACTAAAATAATCAAAATATATGATAATTTTACGAGCTAGAGATGCGGAAACTGGGAATCCAGGAGAATTTTATCATTCATAAAAACGGCAAAACAACAAGGCGCGTCCGTATCTCAAATTAAAACCGTCAAAATGATGTTGATGACTTTAAGCTTAGTTTCCACTGTAAACGGAGCGGACTGCGATTGATCTTGTCTAACGTCGATTTGTGACGCTTCGATCATGAACGAGTTTGTACGAAGGCGAAGCTAAACCGACTCCGTAGCTATATGGTCCGTTTTATTCGTTACGTAGCTTTATTATTGCCGGCCAACTATTCTTTTGCAGTTGAATTCGGTTGCGATTTAAACGCACTTTGGACTCTGTTTCGTTTCGTTGAAACCCGTCTTTATATTCCTTACTGTCCAGAAAGTAATTTGGTTTAGTTGATAGTAGTACCACCAGCGCGCCATGTGGTGTGTTTGACACCATAATAGTTTATAGTATTTGTTAAAACATTTGGATTTAAAGAGACCATTAGAGGAAGACATTTTATTTGTTAACAAACAGGTAGATTAGATATCACCAAGCTACTGTTATCGACCTAGTTACTTTCTTTACAATATAACTTGTTATTTAAGTGCAGAACTCTAAGGAAACATATGGTAGATATGTCATTGCGCGTCGCTTCATCAAGAATTACAGTTGAAACAATATCTTTCATTGCCACTATCGTAAATAATATAGTGTATTTTAATTGTAAATGTAGATGAGTTAAGTGATTGGCAAGCCGCCAGTCGAAACAACGTTGGTGCTTGTTTGTGTACCGCGGCATAGTAAGACTACGTTCATATGTGCAATGCGCAAATTTTCCTGATGACCGCATTAAAGATGTTCTACACAACGTGTAAAAGAAAGATGTGGTCATGTCTACAAGATACTTGTTTTTTTATAAAGAAGACTCCCGGTGTAGGGTAAAAGCCCTGTGTCGAAGGGGACTTTACAAAATATATATACGAGTACTACGGGTTTTAATCGCGTGAATATTTTAAGGTAAAATACCTTGTTTATTGTACCTATTTGTGTTGATGGGGCTGCCGCGGCACTGTAGTGCATCTAGCATGTTTGCCGAAGCACGGATAGATGGTTTTCACGCCATATTGCGAAAACGGGGCGCATCCATCATGCGCAGGGTACGTGACAGCCCCAACAGCATACTGCTCACAGTAGCTGATCGGTGGGATAGCCAGATGTTGGAACATTGGATACGCCTACATGCAAATGTCGCGCGGTGGTTGTAACATAGATATAAGTACTAACATTAGTTTTTTAAAATCATGTATGTTTCTGAAATAAAAAAGTTATTATTATTATTATTATTTCCCGACGTTTCGACCGTATTGCAACGGCCGTGGTCACAGGTAAACTGACTTTCTAGTAGACTTTACAAATATACAAGTCACGGACACAAAGTAAACCCAGACTAGGAACAACAATTTGTGGATCACACAAAGTGGTGTCCTGTGTGGGAATCGAACCCACGACCTCTTGCGTAGCAGTCGGACACACTCTCACAGCGCCACAAAGGCAGTCAATACTGAGCGCTGAAGTACAAAGTTTTATCAAAATTTTGCGATTAATTTCTTTTGGCATAAGAATTTGGCATTTGGCGCCTATCCTCAGCATGTTTTCCTTGCGTAAGCCAACATATTAAAGGCAGGTGTATTGACAGTAGTGGGTAGTGATCGCGTTTAGTCGCGTGTTTTCGTACAGTCATTAAAAAATTATATCACGACTAATAGAAATTGTTGTACGTTAATTTGTACAAACTCGGAAAATAGAAGTCTTTTATAAGTCAAAAATTCCTAAATTTGTAATCAACACTTAATATAGTGACCGAAACATTCGCAAAGTGGTTTCACATTTTATGTTTTGCACAGAATAACATTGTATTAATTTGTCTCAAAAAAAAGATTAGAGACATATATATCTAATCTTTTTATACATATATTCATTCATTTAGGTTACAAATGCAACGCTTATGAACGTCAGACAAAATTTGGAATAGAATAATTTTACATTTAATGCCAAGTTCGCAAGAGTAAAGCCGTGAGAAAAGAACTTGGCAATAAAAACTCATGGCCAATTATTATAGAACGTACTATTTTTGTTACCTTGAATAATTTGCGCAGGGTCCCTTTACCATATTTACAGAGTGTGGATACATCTATACTAATATTATAAAGCGGAAGAGTTTGTTTGTTTGATTGTTTGTTTGTTTGTTTGTTTGTTTAAACGCGCTAATCTCAGGATCTACTGGTCCGATTTGAAAAATTCTTTTTTTGTTGGATAGCCCATTTATCTAGGAAGGCTATAGGCTATATAACATCGCGCTATGACTAATAGGAGCGGAGAAGCGACGAGAAATGTTTCAAAAACGGGGAGAAATTACGCATACGAAGTTGCGCGGGACAGCTAGTATTATTATACTTCTGTTGTAAAGGTATAGATTACCTTCGTTTTGAGAATCTGATTCAGATTCTGTTAAAAACTGCTTTTACAAACTAATAGTACTTATGAGTATAAGGCACCGAAATTTTCAAGTGTTGATTTGAGGGTATGTTAGTCGAGAGTCTAATATTGTCGGCTAAATTATATGAATAGTCCACGTCTATTGTCAAGGTCAGAACGGCTTATACAAAGATTTCAGAATGCTGGCGCTAGATTCTGCTTTACAATACCGAAAAGCTTTTCTAAAGAAATATTTTATGTTGAAAATGCATTCTCGTCGAAAGTTACATTTGGAAAGCCTTTTTAAGCTATTGCATAGCTTTTATCGCGGGCTTTGAGCGCGGCGACCGTGTAACTCGGCCGAGCGTTCGCTTAACGTATACTTATATGTATATGGTACGACTGTACGAAGCTTGCACGGATCGAGAGGAGCTGCTCCGAAATGTAATGAAAAGAAAAAAATAAATAAAAAAATAAATAAATAATTATAATTGCATAAGTTGATAATAAATGCTATGCAATAGCTTTACCGCGGCAGTCCGAGGCTACACAGTTTTTTTTTAAAGGTGACTAGCAATGTGGGATTGTGGTCCCACATTACTAGCAATCCTGTTAACCTCTTCAGCTAAGCTCTATGGCTTGTGTTAGGAGTGGGTTCACGTCGGTAGTATAATAACCAGGATTCGAAACCGCGACCTCACGGTTGCGAGACCGATGCTTTAGCCATTAGGCTACCGCCGCTAATTTGGGGTTATTAAAACCGGGACACCCTTCTATCTGTATGAAATATTAGCGTGGATATTAGGATACAATCAAAATAGATGTAGACAGCAGAGGCGAAGAGTTAAAAAAAATCTGCGGTAACCTGATACAAAAATACAAAAAAAAAAAAAATACACCTTGCTGAATATGTTTGTTTGTACCTATAAAAAAAAACTTGAATCTTGATCTTATTTTTTTTTTTTTTTATAATTTTCGCAACACCACACTGTTCAATGCGAAATAGAAAGATGAAACGAAAATAACTTACAAAAAGACGATTGTATACCGAAGGCGCGAACCCACAACTACACAATTGTCACCAATACGGTGTACCGAATTTATGTCTCGACCAAATCGACAGGTGACTTCTTCGTCAAATTAGATGTTCATATCTTACGCGCACGACGACGCACGGCTTGTGTGTGTCAAAAAGTGTCGTTACAACTTTTCGTGAGATTTTTTTCCGTCTAAACCTCTTTCACAACGCGCGATCCAATACTAAGTAACAACAATCCAAAGGGAAACCGTAAATAATAGTGTTCTAAGGAACCTCTGCCACTGGTAGACAATGCTCACAGCAACTCATTATACCGTTTAATAAAACAACCTCCTTCAGAGGTAGCTTCCGTTACTCTGAGTCAAAATGTTGGAATAATATCCCTCCACCTATCGAAAAATGCATGAACATGTTCAACACCCAAAAGAGTTTGAAGATATAACCACTATCCTTGGGTTGCAGGTGAAAATCAACGTTAGGTGTGTTCTACTCCTAGCACTGAGTTGTGAACCATAATGGTACCGTCATTTTATTACTTACTATATGTCCCGCGCAACTTAGTCTGCGTAAATTTTCCCCGTTTTTGAAACATTTCTCATTGCTGCTTCGCTCCTATTGGTCGTAGCGCGATGTTATATAGCCTATAGCCTTCCTCGATAAATGGGCTATCCAACAAATAAAGAATTTTTCAAATTGGACCAGTAGTTCCTGAGATTAGCGCGTTTAAACAAACAAACAAACAAACTCTCCTTCTTCTTCTCTTCCGCTTTATAATATTAGTAGATATAGATTGTGGAAATATCATGTTTATATGTGTGCTGATGGAATACAGAGAGCCAATTAAAAACCTTTCTTATTCTTCTTAGATTGCCTCTGTGGCGCAGTGGGAGTGTGTCCGACTGCTACGCAAGAGATCGTGGGTTTGATTCCCACGGGACACCACTTTGTGTGATCCACAAATTGTTGTTCCGAGTCTGTGTACTTTGTGTCCGTGACTTGTATGTTTGTAAAGTCCTCCGCGACACAGGGCTTGTACCGTCGCGGGCGACTCTGTGGCGCGGTGGGAGTGTATCCGACTGCTACGCAAGAGGTCGTGGGTTCGATCCCCAACCAGGATAAAACTTTGTGTGATGAGCACGATGGTTTATTGTGTCTGGGTGTTATTTATCTATGTTATATATGTATTTAGAAATATATAAGTATGTTTATCGGTTGTCTGGTTTCCATAGCACACGCTCTGCTTAGTTTGCGATCAGATAGGTTTGTGTGAGTTGTCCATAAAAAAAACTATCGAAGATAATCTTAGACTGAAAGGTACTAGTCAAATATTTAAGAACATCAAAATATCTGTAATCTATACCTACTAATATTATAAAGTTAAAGAGTTTGTTTGTTTGAACGCGGTTATCTCAGAAACTACTGTACCGAATTGAAAAATTATTTCACTGTTGGATAGCTCATTTATCGAGTACGGCTATATAAAAAAAAGGGGAAATTTACGGGAATGCGCGGGACAGCTAGTTTGTGACTAAATGTCCCGCGCAACTTCGTCTGCGTAAATTGTCCCCGTTTTTGCAACATTTCTCATTGCAGCTCCGCTCCTATTAGTCGTAACGCGATGTTATATAGCCTTCCTCAATAAATGGGCCATCCAACAAAAAAAGATTTTTTCAAATGGGACCAGTAGTTCCTGAGATTAGCGCGTTTAAACAAACAAACAAACAAAACAAACAAACAAACAAACTCTTCCGCTTTATAATATTAGTATAGATATGTGTCTTATAATCACAAAGTAGTGTGATGAAGTCGCCTTATGAACAAACGTACTAAATCAAACAAAAAGTATAACTGTCATAAATAATAGCACAGTTTATGTGACGGTTTGTGATATATGATCCGATTGTAAGTTTTAAAACAATTAGCATCGGTTGTCGCTTTCAAATTCGCTTCTACAAGTCGTATTATAATAATAATATCTTCGGACAACTCACACAACGCCATTTGATCCCAAACTAGGCAGAGCCATACTTTTATGTTCGCGTGATAATGTCGAAAAACATTTTTTTTCCGGGAGTCTATATTCTCTATTCCAGACCATTATCTACCTTGTAGCCAAATTTCATCCAGATCCGTTTATCCGTTGAGACGTGATTGAATATACATTCATCCATCCATTCATCCATCCATCCATCCATTCATTCATCTATCCATTAATCCATCCATTAATCCATCCATTAATCCATCCATACATCCATCCATACATCAAAACTTTCGTATTTATAATATTAGTAATGATGATGTGACTCACTGATAATTAAGGTTTTAAAAGGTGAAAGATTTTTTTATATCAGTTCGGTAGTTTTTGTGTTACTCCATTACAAACAAACAAACTATGAAGTAGAAGTTTGACCAAAATCTTACACCCGACCATGACAATCTTTTTAAAGTGCAACTCTTTTTAAAGCACAAACAATCACAGATCTGAGATCAAAATAGGTTGCTATAGTAACGCTATAATTTGGTAAAATTGTAATAACTAGGTATTATCAGACTGCTGTATTGTTCGTTAATACTGTATTCATTATTTTTTTAGAGATAATTAAATTATTTTTGCAAAGTAAAAAGGGGCGTCTAACCGGGCCATTTTATACGGCAATTGGTGGAGGCACTATTGGCAACTAATTGCTCAGCCAATAATGGCAATATATCTACAATTGTATGACGCATAATCCAGTCTCCTAAACGGGCTACACAACCCGGCAACAATAAAATAGAGGGCGACTGAAACAACAACAAAATTGGCCGGGCAACATCGCGGAAAATCGATCGCTCGTCCGGCAACCATCAAATGAATATTGAAAAGTACTGCCATATTGCCGGCCACAGCATTGCCGTAAAAATGGCCCGTTTAGACGCCCCTTAAGACTTGGAATTCTGTCAATCAAATACGTCAAAAATGTTTTGACATCTGTACTATTTTATCTGTACTAATATTAAAAAGCTGAAGAGTTTGTTTGTTGTTAGGCTAATATCACGCTACGACCAATAGGAGCGGAGCAGCAATGAAAAAATTAAACTTCCTCTGTGACGCGGTGGGAGTGTGTCCGACTGCTACGCAAGAGGTCGTAGGTTCGATTCCCACACGGGACACCACTTTGTGTGATCCACAAATGGTTGTTCCGAGTCTGGGTGTACTTTGTGTCCGTGATTTGTATGTTTGTAAAATTCCCTTTTATTTTCTCGCAGTAGGGTACCAGGGCTTGTACGCTACTGCGGGAGGACTTTAAAAAAAACGGGGAAAATTTAAGCATACGTAGATGCGCGGGTCAGCTAGCTACATAATAATCTTTGATTATTTAATGTCTAGATTCCTAATCCGGCATCTAAAATTGAAGCAAAGAACTGTCAAGAAGTACGGTCGAGTGGACGTACTTTTTGACAAGCAAAAAGTCGCCATCAGATGTTTTAGCCATAGTTATTCTAGCGCGCCATTTTGTTCAGTGGTGCCATAACAATAAAATTAATTAACATACTATTTCGTGAAATGAATCTGATATTAAAGATGGGAAATTAAATTTTCTACAGGTTTAAGTTGGTACTCCGCCTCATTATTGAAATAAGTATATAATATTATCTAATATATTATAAGTAATCTAATGTTAGATTTCAATATACTTAATATTGAAATCTGATAACTAAATTTTATATTTTATTTAGTGTATCATGTGTTTCATTTAATTAGTAAAAATTATATGCATGGTTAATATATCTGTATTAAGTAAGGTATTTTTTTTTTTGGAAATGTATTCATTGATAATCTGCAGGGTTTCCTCGAGATTGTCACATCCACTTTACGACAACGATTTTAAAAGCAATCCGTTAAGTTAAGTAGAGCTTTTATGTAAATAAATAAAAAGGTTTTATAGCTTCATAATTAAAGGAATAAAAAAAGTATTGCATATAATTCCTACTTTATTAGAAACAGTACTTTTACCTGTATTCGTATCATTATTCCCACATAAACGGGGAAGAAAATAGTACTAGGCAACACTACTAGTCTTAAAAAAAAACGTTTCATTCAACGAGTGTCAAACCAAACGTCAAAGAGGAAATGCTTAATTTTTTTTATAGGCTTATTGAGGGAATGCCCCATCTAGACATTATTTATTCAAAGCATATAATAAATGAAAAATTATAAAAACTATCTATCTTCCCTCTGACTCAAACTATTTCCATACCAATTCAGTTATTCATCTAAATCAGTTTAGCGGTTTATGCGTGAAAACGTAACAGACAGACAGAGTTCCTTTCGCATTTATAAGAATTAGTTTGAATATGGTTGTATAGTTCAACTATTCATCAATTACACCTAGACACAGAATAAAGTTTTATCCTGGGTGGGGATCGAACCCACGACCTCTCGGGGTTCGATCCCCACCCAGGATAAAACTTTGTGTAATGTGATGAGCACATGAGCAGTGTCTGATTGTATTTTATTCAAATATAATATTAATGTATTTAGAAATATAGGTAATGGTAATAGGTAGGTATGTAGCATAGAACATTAATACTTTTGTTTGAAGGTACGAGTATGTACCAATTAAAAAAAAAAATATACCGCGCGGAGGTAGCCTAATGGCTAAGGCATCGGTCTCGCAATCGTGAGGTCGCGGGTTCGAATGCTACCCATTATACTACCGACGTGAACCCACTCCTAACACAAGCCATTAAGATTAGCTATTAGATGTGGTAGAATTATCACCTTTTACTATAAAATCGGCTTAAGCACAACTACTTGTGACTCACATGGGGTCCTAACGAAAAGAAAAGTGTGCTCTACGAGGAAAAATAGACAACCATCTCATATAGGGATATAGGGTATAGGGTATTTGACTAAAGTCAAATCAGCCTCTTTTTAAGAAACGTCAAAAACGAGCCGCTCTGTACAAATTTGTATGGTATGCTAGCATATGACGTCACGTTTTCTATGGTCAAATTATTTACTTTCAGTGTTTCTCTTTATGATTATAAATTAAGCAACACATTAAATTAATAAATGAACATATTTTTTAGAACACTTTATGACATATTTTTACCTGGTTATTTTAAAATATTTTATTATGATAGTAGTCATTAAATACCCAAATGTTGGAATCATGAAATGGGTTCGGGAGACATAGGCTAAGTTATTTTTTCAGACGGAATAAAAATCACAGTCGTTTATATTTTTGATTTTGATCGGGTCCTTATGGGTGTCAAATTAAAGGTAACATTAACAAATTTTCATTTCATTTTTTAAATTTAGTTTTGTAATTTTTTAATTTTGTCTTTAACATAATCAAAATTTTAAAAGGAATTTCTTCAAAAAAAGAATTTAGATATATTTTTTAAGCGTCTTTCAGGTGGCGGCATGTGCATTACAATGCTTACGAGTACCTACTATTTATTGTTTCAATAAAATACTGTAACAATTACCTGTTTGATAATAAAGTTATTTAAGAGTAGAAAATAAATGTGGTAATGGTTATGTACAAAGCAAAATCATTTTATAATTAATATCCAGTTATATGTGATCAATATTTGCATGCCATTGATAATGGCTAAATAGGCTAGTACCTAATAATGTAAACTACTTCATGTATCCACCCTATTTATAGCAAATAAAAAATATTTGTATTTGTACTCATAAAAGAGCTGGTTGTGACTCTCATATAGGTTGAAGACTGCTCGTGTAGTGCTCATTAACCTAGTCCAGGTACGTGAGTTGCAAAACAACGGACAATATTGAACTATACAATCAATTATGAAGGTATACGTACCAGGAACACAAGTGTAACAAGTGGCTTCATTAACGAATGATTACGTAGTTAAGTACACCTGAACGCGGACGCAACCTGGCGTGTAATTAATTGCCGTGTAATGCACTACAACACCGATCTAATTCGATATAAGATGTAGCTGACAACCAGATATGTGGCAACGTTTATGAGAATTCAAAATTATATCTACTATCTAGGGCGTCTAATATTATAACTTTTAAACTTACGCGTTGCATTATAAATACAATTTGACACGGGAATAAACGCGTTTAATCTAGGTAAAGTTATTTACCTTATGCTTGACGTTTCGATCGGGTTACACCGACTGTGGTCACAAGCTGACTGATGCTGCTGACTTTACCTAGATTACACGCGTTTATTCCCGTGTCAAATTGTATTTACGTCTAATATTAAGGTTCATTTCCGTGCATCGCGATCGATCGCGAGCCGCTCGCGGCTTACGACAAGCGGCTGAGGTAAGTGACAGACGCGCGCGGCCGACGACTGTCGTAGGCCTGCGCGCGCACTGTGAATATTGTCGCATCGGCCGCGAGCGTCAGCCGCTTGTCGTAAGCCGCGAGCGGCTCGCGATCGGCCGCGATGCTCGGAAATGAACCTTTATTAGTTGGGTTTTATAAAAAATAATGGTACTCTGTTTAGTGTAAAAGCATCTCGACACAGACAGATAAGACGAAGTTATACTTACGTAGTAGGTATTACAAAGCCATCTGAAACCTGAGACAAAAGGGTGTCTATCGTAGAATTGAGTAAAAGGATTTTCATCAAATGCTATAACTATGTTAGCCACTTTTTAGTTTTTCGTTATTATTATTTAAAATATTATAGATAGATAATTAAATTATAAAGCTAAATTGTAAACTGAAATTAAAAAAAAACCGGGCAAGTGTATGTCGGGCCACGCACAAAGTATGATCCCCCCCCCCTTCATCCGGATAATGCGGTTTAAGAAGTGGGTTATCTATTGTTTTTGGTTCATACTTACAACGTTATATCTACTATGGAATTTGTACGAAAATGTTGTTACTTCTCATTTGATCAGCTGTCACTCGTAAACATGTAAAGCTTTAAGCTGTGATAGTTTTCCTTTTAATTTCAGTATATGTACTACTTCCGTGATTTTTTTAACATACCAGACAAATCTTTAAATCTAAAAATCGACCTTCCAACCCCTAAACGTTTTAAAAGACATACCTATCTAATGATACCCACGCGATGGGGTAGGTGACAAAAAAAATCACATCCCCACTTTACAAGTAGGGGAGTAACCTAAAATTTTTTTTTTAAGGTGTTATTCTTTCACTTTGTCAGCATAAGTAATAGCCTCTTAGCACTAACAGTCTCTGGGCAAAGGTGCAGGCGGACGGACGGACAGACGGACGGACGGAAACGGGACTCTTATAGTTTTAACTCATTTCATGTCCTCCGACATGGCGAAACTATAACGGTTCCGTTAAATTAAACAAGGTACATATTATAGTAATTTTGTGCCGGACAAATAGGACCTACGTCCGTTTTTCAATAATTACAAATTAACTCTTCACCTTCACACAATGATTTACGACACATTTGGGATAACCCAGAGTAAAATGGATGTTTCAATGTCAGATTTAGGGCCTAAGCCTCATAATAAACAATAATTTTACTCTACTAAAATAGTCTGTAGGTGGTTAAGGTGATAATTCCCAAAACAAGTGGTAGATGATTATAGAATAATACCTAGTCCAGCTATTAATTCTGTTACAAATGAAAATGCATTTGTTTTAATGAAGTAATGTAATATTACTAAAACATATGTACATAAATATTAAAGTTTCAGCATAAAATAAAAACAATATTCTATTCAAAATGACCACCTTTGGCTTTTATACAGGCCTTTAATCTGTCTGGCCACGAATCTATTGATTTACGCACTGTTTCCATGGGAAATTTCGCCTCTGCTTGTTCCTGGGATTATTTAAGAGACTCAATGTTGCCGTGTCGTTTAGAGCAAGCCATGTCATCTAAAACTGACCATAATTAGAAGTCTAAATGGCTCTTATAAAGTCCAGAACGTTGGTTTCAAGCCAGGCTTAGGTAGTTCGTGCCATGTGACCAGGTGCAGAGTCCTGCTGGAATTTACGTTACATATTTAAAAAGTTTATTTCTGAGAGGTTTCACAACACGATACAAGACTGTTTCTTGATACACTTTGGCTGAAGTTTTCACTCCTTTTCACAAAAAAATTGGTTTGTGACGCCTTGATAAGATAATTGTAAAGATTGATTTAGGGCATGTCCTGTATATTGACGATAAACACCGAGCTTATTGTTTTATAATACGCGACAGAGTCCTAGCGGGAATCTTTTGCTTTCTAATGGGATTTCGACCAATTCTGGCTTTAACAGCATTAACAGCCTTTGTAGTTCTAACAGCACGCGGCCGCCCCGATCTTGTGTGAGTGTTGTTGTATCTGTTGATAGTACGATATACGAACATACGGCTGATACCAAGCTGTTGAAGTGTCTCGAATATGACCGACGGCTCCATACCCACGCCATGCACACGTGTGTAAGGCAATCTTCGCAATCCTATTTTTTTTAACACCCCAATCCATTTTGTAATTTAATAATGAACACGAAAAAATATGTGAAATAGCGTGAAATCGAAAGAACTTTTAAAAATAATAAATGCGTTCCAAATTCAAAGTAATTAAAAAGTTCAAAAAAATAAAAGTTTTCATGTAACAGTATTTATGGCCGGACTATTATTATATTCAATATTATCCAAAACTGATATTACAAAGTTATTTAGTGAAGAGGTTATTAGTTAAAAATCATCCTGTTTATATATAAATATATATATAATAATAATAATAATAATAATAATAATAATAATAATAATAATAATAATAATATCTTGGGACAACTCACACAACGTTATCTGATCCCAAACTAAGCTGAGCTTGTACTATGGCAACCAGACAACTGATAAACATACTTATATATTTCTAAATACATACATATTATAGATAAATAACACCCAGACACAGAATAAACCATCGTGCTTATCACACAAAGTTTTATCCTGGGTGGGGATCGAACCCACGACCTCTTGTGTAGCAGTCGGATACACTCCCACTGCGCCACAGAGGCAGTCAAGAGTCATATCAGCCGTATGTTTGTATGGTATTTATATATATATATATAAATACCATACAAACATATAAATACATACAATTTATTACATATTGGTTTGAGGTTCATACTTTACAACTTTTAATCAAGGAGGCGTACTTCAATTCAATGATAACGAAATTTCGATCAAAAATGAGGTGGTGATATACAGAGCCAGTAACATTTATTTAATCCACTCGTTCGAGAAAATCGTCCATGGGTTGGAACTTCTTGGAAGAATAGTCCCAGTAAACTTTAGAAATTTAGTAGTACAACTTGTACAACTACAAACTTCGAGACCGACTGGGTCTCGAAGTTTGGCCAGCAGCATCCACTCAATCAACTCGATTCCGAAAATCGATGGGTTTGGACTTTTTGTACATAATCAAACATTAATTATTACTATTTACTATAGGTATCTATAGTAAATATATATATAACAATCAAGACGTTATTATGTGTGTTAAGTTTGGTTTCTCTAGACTTAGGGCGTAGGTACGTTCTTGTTTATAAAACCCTGTATCTATTTTTTTTTTTTTTTTTTCTATAAAAAGATAACTAGCAATGTGGGATTGAATCCCACATTACTAGCAATCTTGTTAACCCCTCCAGCTAAGCTCAAAGGCTTATGTTAGGAGTGGGTTCACGTCGGTAGTATAATGGGTAGGATTCGAACCCGCGACCTCACGATTGCGAGACCGATGCCTTAGCCATTACGCTACCGCCGCTTTATTACGCTACCGCCGCTTTATATATATCTATTAGTAACGGAATACGTACCTATACGTTTATTGTTTTGGTGACTGTGTTACTTGTGGCACCGTCCTGTTGAAATCACATGTCAGTGACATCCACATCATCCATAATAGGCCAAAATCGAGTTGTTAACATCCATTGGCCGATTTCCGAATTTGGATCTTAATCAACACTGTAGCTCACGACTGCAATGATTTTACTTGAACGACGTGATCGGTGCGTTGGTGTTAGCACATTAAGAACCTAACCTCAAATTTATTGACCAAATTTATTAATTGCGGTCTCAGATGATGTCGATGAATGTTGACCGAAAATACCGCGAAAATCATTACAGATTCACCATTTTCATAGTGGATTTTTATTATTTTTAATGTGATTTTCGAAGGTAATTGAATTCTTTGTAACAAATGCTAAAGCTTCTACAATTAATGTGTAAAAAAAAACACTTTAAAGCTTAATATTTACAAACGGATCGCTAAGTCAAAAAATCGTCTTCCCAACCCTTAAACGTTTTTTAAAGACCTATCTAATAATAACCCACACGATGTAGGTAGTAGGTGAAAAAAAAAACACACCTCCACTTAACATATAGGGGAGGTACCTACGCTAAAAAACAGCAGTTACAGCGGACGGAAGGACGTATCCACGTAACCCTAAAAATGAAATGACAAAACTGTCGCCTTGTTCCGATTTGCCTCAATTGAAAAACAAAGTTCGTGTTGAAAACATTGTAAATGCATATATATATATATATGTATATATATATATATATATATATATATATATATATATATATATATATATATATATATATATATATATATATATATATATATATATATGCAAGTTTAGCGCTACCAGTTATATTACAGCTCAATTTGTAACTAGTTTAGTCTATAGAGTCTTAATATAATTGATGCGAACTGACAACATTCTGTTGAGTTTGAAGTTGCACAACACCCTAGCCACATTATATCTATAAAACTAAATAATATATCTAGATAGACTGATTTTTTTAAATATCAAATACACTCAAAAGTCTGATGTCAATAATCGTGGCACAAGCACGGTCCATTGGTTTAGGAGCTACGATGACACAAACAAGGTCCATTGATTTGGGAGCTACGTTGACACAAACAAGGTCCATTGATTTGGGAGCTAACGTGACACAAACAAGGTCCATTGATTTGGGAGCTACGATGACACAAACAAGGTCCATTGATTTAGGAGCTACGATGACACAAACACGGTCCATTGGTTTGGGAGCTACGATGACACAAACACGGTCCATTGGTTTGGGAGCTACGATGACACAAACACGGTCCATTGGTTTGGGAGCTACGATGACACAAACACGGTCCATTCGTTTGGGAGCTACGATTTAACAAACACTGTCCATTTGTTTGGGAGCTAACAAACACGTTTGGTAAAAACAGACACACACACACAGTTAAATTTATAACTCCCATTTTTTGGGTTTAAAATACTTAGTTAAGTAACTTGTGAACTACATTACATGATTACAGGGTTCAGAGTAATAACGTTAGAATACCTGTTCATCTAATAACTGGAACATAAAAGATTAGTAACTTTTATTCAAATAATTTATTTAACCAATATTGAAAATTAATTTATTAATGTACCACGATCCTATGTATACGAAAAATAGGTAAGCATTAATACATATGATTTGGTATTTATTTTATTTACCGACATTTTAATTAAATTGCACCAAATTCCGAGTAAATAACGCCGAGAGTTGCCAATATGTTTACCACATTAATTCCACATGGGATAAACGCAATATACTCGTAACAATTAACAAATGACCGGTCCGCGCGCTGACCTGAAAAGTGCACAATATAATGCATAAATTCAGGTACCAATTAAATTCGTGTGTATGACTTGAGCGTGCGGTCGTCGAGTATATAAATTAAATGTTTTGTACATTGTACACGTCCAGCGATGTCCCACATTTAAGTCAGTATCGCTCCACAACAGTTCGGGTGTAGTCCGCCTCGCGTCATCGCTAAATGTGGACCTAAAGATGAAACGCGCGTACCAATCTCGAATCACCTGAAATCGCGGGGCTTTTTGTGCCCACTTCGGCCGACAAGCTGTCACAACAACCTGCAGCGGTGAAATGCCGACGACAAAATAATGGTCGAATAAATCGTGAAGTGATTAACAATTGTTCGAGTTGAAGAGGTTGGCCTACCGCCATCGCCACCGGCGAGGAAGCTCGTAACACGTAAACACTGCTATTTGAACGACTCTGATCTTGGCCAGATCTTGACCTATTAACACGTAGTCGATGTCAGAGTGTCGCTCTGTATATTTATAGATTCGGGCGCACGAGCTTTTTGTCCGTGTTCGCACGCAATCGTGGTGTAGCCGATGAGCGAGCGCGTCGCGCGGAACATGGAACATGTCCGCTCGAGGGATCAGACGGAAGAAGTCATCGTTGTCCGAAGTCAAAGTCGCGGTGATCGGCGCTCCCTCGGTTGGGAAAAGCGGTACGTCACCAGTGCGTTACATTATTATCCAAGTGCTTTTTGTGTGTAATTTAAAATTTTAACTTTTGAATTTGCGACTTTGTTTATTTTTTTAGCAACGTGTTTGTAAGATTCGATGAAATCGTTTGATGGCCGTACATAACGAGGGTTTACACGTGTCGTCTGTTATTTTAGTTTTTAAAAAAATATCGTGTACCGCGTAGGTATCACATTAGTAGCTAACACCATCACATCGCTAAAATAACATTGATGGACTACAAGTGTTTTTGTTTCAAGGCTCAGAATATTTTCAGATCGTAAATGTTACCAATAAACTGCCCGGAATCGATGAGTAATAAAATGGGGAATTTATCATCGAAATATACTTAATAAGTAAACGATACTAGCGTATTTATCTACCTGAATACCAAACTAACGAAACTTTATCAGATTTAAAATATGGCTCTTGCAAGTTTTTTAATTCTGTGTGATTCTTAATTGACAGTGTTTTATCGATTAAAAGTTTTCAAAGTGAAGACAAATTGTAGATATTTTGAATTGTGCGTTAATTGGTGTAATTTTATTTTAAAATTTCCGGTGACTGTTTTCATTTGTTGCTTGTTTTCTGAAAATATTTCATCGAGTTCTTTTTTTATTTCTTGATCGGTGTACCTACTTATCGGTAAGTGTTGCAAATGGGGTATTTTTTAACGTTTTGACGTTAAAAAATCAGTATCTTTTTATGAAATGTCAAAACGATTCACTCTGTAAAGATTTGCAGGCAATTTAACGTTATGACGTCATTACGTTATGGGGTCAAATCATTTGCTTTTAGTATTTATTTTGATGATTATAAATACTAAAACATGCTAAATTATGTTCGAATATTAACTATGTTACACTGGTTAGGTAAATTGTGTAACCTAAAAACCTAATTAGTGTAACGTAATTTATTGTTATTATTTATTTTTTGAATATAACTAGCAATGTGTCTTAACCTGTCTAGCTAAGCTCAAAAGCTTGTGTTAGGAGTGGGTTCACATCGGTAGTATAATGAGTAGGATTCGAATCCGTGATCTCACGATTGCAAGTCCGATACTGCTTCAAAAACGTGTGTAATTAATTTGATATTGAAATACCCGATTTGTTTTCATAATTACTACACATAATGTTCGTAAACCCAAGTGTATACCTATTTGAGTCAGCTAACGTGGTTTTTGGCAAATCAACTAAAATTAATTATTAATTTACCGCCATACAATATACTTACCTATGTATATATAAGTATGTATAAAGGTAGGATCATTGCCAAATCTTATTAGAAACGCAATTATGTACCTAACGATATATTCCTTGATCGGTCTTACTCTCGGTAACTTTGGTTCTTTGTCTGATGACCTCGTTGCGAATTTTATACTTCAAAAAGACTCCTCGCTCGTATCGTAGCTCCAAGTGCAGGTAAAGAGAAGACACGACGAAGTTTGCTAAACGCTGTCCAACCCAATATGATCCTCTTGTCGACTTTTTTCTCGAAGTTGTTTCAACCAAGCCGAATTACCTGCCCTATATCTAGGATATTATTCTATATCCTTGAACAACTTCGAGCATCGACCCTTCGGCATAAATTGGTTTCGGCACACATGATTTTGGTTTTTTTTTCTTTGACCAGTTGCCTGCCAAAACCAAAGTATTTTATTCAGAGGTTACAAAGTGCAACTCTACTGAACGTCTCACACTATTTGGAATTGAACCCTTTCAATTCCAAATAGTGTTACAAAGTGCAACTCTACTGAACGTCTCACACTATTTGGAATTGAACCCTTTCAATTCCAAATAGTGTGAGACGTTCAGTAGAGTTGCACTTTGTAACCTCTGAATAAAATACTTTGGTTTTGACGTTATTCGCCATCATGTATTGGCCTAAGAGACGTGGAACATCGACTTTCACCCATCAGGTAATCAAATGAGTCAAATTTTGTATCACATATCATTGATTTATAAACACACCTATGTTTTATTTCATTAATTGTTAAAATTCAGTTTAGAACAAATTTAGTTTTAACTGATAATTTTTAACTTGGAGATTATTTTTTGGTGGGTTTGTCAAATAATTTATGTTAATGGCTACCTGGCAACTGGGTAGATACCTATGAACAGGTAAATTATTATAGGTAATTACACCAATCGATCTGAAAACCAATAAAAATTGTTATTGAAAGAAAGATTTTAATTATTAAAATAATCGTATAGGCTTGCCTGCAAAAATCCGTTCATTTAATATTATTGCATTGCTTTGAAGATTTAAAATCGCAATAAAAATATAGCCATGAAAACTTTTCGATTGGCAATGAAGTATAATAAAAAATATGTTTCGGTTATTAGATGCGTAAAAGTCGATGTTCCACGTCTCCTCTACTATATGCCATACCTACATCGTTTAGTCAATTTAAAATAAACAAAAAAGATATTGTATTCCGAAGTGTCCCAAAATGCAAGCCTGTGGTATTTAATTCAAGGTGAGCGGTACATCCGTCATCAGAGTGCTTACTGTCTCAATGTTACACACAAAATATAACATAACCAATGTAAAACGTCGTTAAAAGCAAAGTAAAGCGACCAATTTCATGGCAATTTACTGGAATATTCTAAAATACATTTATGTAGATTATTTTTAGGTTCATTAGCAACTTTTAGGACGCTTCTATGCGCTAAACACGTTGGTTATGTTTATGCGTCTATTCTAGTGTTGTAGCTAACATCTGGCCTCAATAATCTAACTATCGATGGATTTGGCTACTAGAGGTATATATTTGACATAAGCTCCATACAAAATATGTCAAAATTCTACCTCTAGTAGCCAAATCTATAAACAAACCCAGTTTTAACTCAATGATGGTATATTTGATCATGTCCGAAATAATTTTAAGTTTAAAGTATTTGTTAAGCGCTTTTTGGTCACACGGTTCGAAACTTATAGGGGGGGGGGGACACACAATTTATGCAACTTACGGAGCGATTATTTCAAAAAATATTCACTTCATCAAAAAAAAATAGAAACCTAGTCTTTAAGTAGAATGCCTGTGACATACGGACAGACAGACGGACGGACATGACGAAAATATAAGGGTTCCATTTTTGCCATTTTGACTAAAAAACTCTAAAAACAGTACCTAAGAACCCTATGTTATTGATTGCGACTTTTGGTGCAATAAATATTTAGAATACTCCTACTCTCTCTACTATCCTCCTCCGAACTCCTACAAAGTTTCAGCTTCATAACTTGAACTCTGAGGTTGACCCACTAATATAGCCTAAGATGGCTCGTAGTAAACTTAAATGGTATCGATAGTTCCGTCGACTGAGATTAGTTTTGGAGGTTTATCGATACATCAACTATCGAATAATATGGAACACTAGTAGACACCTCTAACCGCAATTGCGAGCATGGCAGTTATGCAAGTAAGAATGTACTAGTGTTTACCTCTCTATTATAAGAATATTTTGGCGTTCATTGCGATTGCGACACATTAATCTGATTTATGACAGCTTTACGGCTTTCTCAAATATTTAAAACTATGTAGCTGTTAGCTGTAACTTTCCTATATTTGCAACATTTCTCATTGCTGGTCCGCTCCTATTGGTCGTAGCGTGATGTTATATAGTCCTCCTCGATAAATGGGCTATCCAACAGTGAAATAGTTTTTCAATTCGGATTAGTAGTTCCTGAGATTAACGTGTTCAAACAAACAAAATCTTCAGCTTTATTTAAGTAACGAAAAGGTTAAGGTTGAAAAAAGACGCTCAGTATTGTTTTACTCTTCAAATTTTAGTAGCTCCCTTAGGTAGCACCTAGTTGTAGTTGCAGATCTAGAAGGAGCGGGGAGGGGCAATCCGGGGCCCGGGACCCTCTCCCCCCCATTACCATGTTTAAGAGGCACTAAATACTATATTTGTTGGCTAAAGGGTTTTTTACTAAGGTAAATACAAGTACAAAAACCAAACAAACACGGAAGGACTTCGATACTTTTATGGGAGAGGCTTAAGCCTGTATCCTTGACTCAGTGGCAACTGAGACGATCGAAATATCTGCGGGGTTAAGTACGTTGCCAATGTTGGTCCATAGATGGGTGACCGTTTTCGAAAAATGTAACAACCCTCTGTGGCTCGGAGAGCACGTTGAGCCTTCAGTCCGGCACCCAATCTCTCTCAGGTCGCGTCGGATTTTCATTCGATAGGACTATGAGAGTAGAGGAAATAGAGAGTGCACTTGTGTCTGCGCATACACTTGTGCACTAGGTTTCACATCTCCTGCGTCTCCTGCTTATATCCTTTAGGAGACCATTAGGTATCATTATCCGCTACTGATAGCACCCGTTGTTTAAAAATTCTTTATGAATGGAGTATAATTTGATGGAGTAACCAAATGTACTCCGGAGCTTAGTTATAGTTGACTGCCTCTGTGGCGCGGTGGGTGTGTATCCGACTGCTACGCAAGAGGTCGTGGGTTCGATCCCCACCCAGGATAAAACTTTGTGTGATGAGCACAATGGTTTATTCTGTGTCTGGGTGTTATTTATCTATAATATGTATGTATTTAGAAATATATAAGTATGTTTATCAGTTGTCTGGTTTCCATAGTACAAGCTCTGCTTAGTTTGGGATCAGATGGCGTTGTGTGAGTTGTCCCAACATATTATTATTATTATATTATTATTATTATTGTTAAAACCGCTGACGTAGTGGTCTCACCTATAGCACAGAATATCTGAGAGCAGTAGGCATTATGTGGCTGTAGCTTGTATTTCATAGAAGATCCTTTAGTAACACGAGTCGGGAGAGATTGTTAACCTCTGAGTGCCAAGTCACAGAGAAACGCGACATTTAGATATTTATTGAATTTTATAAGCTACGGGACTTAATCGCGTAAATATTTTATTTTAAGGCTAAATACTCTACCCGTGACCACGGCCGTTGCAATACGGTCGAAACGTCGGTCAATAAACAAAGGTATTTAGACGTAAAATAAAATATTTACGCAATTAAGAGCCGTAGCTTATAAAATTCTATAATGTGTACAAATCGCGAAAGTTTACGAACATTTATTTGGGTATTTTATGTTAAATCGAATATATAAAAATCCCGACCGATTTTAGTGTTTTTTGGTATACTTGGTCGTGAAGTACAAAGATTGCAAGGGTCAGCTAGTAAATATTATTATTAGGTATTAAACTTATCGATATTATAAGGAATTACTCACTTTTCCCAAGCCGCGTTACGTTTGCTTTTTATTACGCGAAAAATAGATAAAAAAATCGTTTCTTTCTTGTCAAAATTTTAAAATTCAATCGGTGCTGTACTTTTGAGTACTTGAAGCCCTTTATTCCCAGTAGGTAGTTCCGTGGTAAAAGTTCCGCGGCGGAACTAGCGGGAATTTAGCGTAGGCACACAAACCAACTCAACATTCCTTTACCAAACAGGCCTTTCAAGTTTAAGTTAAGATACCTACCAATATTATGCCGATATATATTGATTTATATATAGTAGATATTAATTAATCTTGAGACAATGTCCCTTGCAGCCGACGTCATATTAATTTGGTGGTCGGTATTACAACGTTAATGAAACCTGTCTGATATTGAATGTATGTCACATAGCCCACACCCCACCGAACGTACGAGTACATTGCGTAATACCGCCCGTTGACGGCCAGTTGCGGTAGGTCAGTTCATGCCTGTTCTCCCTAACCTAACCTAATTGCAGTAACCCAATTCGTAGGGGCAACAAATGTAGAACCAACTTCATAGTTAATATTCACAGCATAGCGAACCGATATTCCTCATTAAAAGTTTGTAACTTCAACTACTCGACGGGAGCCGATCTAATGACTACACTTGAATACTACTTATGTACTGTTTTATTGGCTCATCGAGAGACGGAAAGTTATAATACGGTAAAAATACGATATTATAAAGAATAATACAATCTATACTAATATTATAAAGTTTGTTTGTTTGCATAAAATGCAATTATTGTATAGTTATTACTACGTGATCCGCGCAACTTCGTGTGCGTTAATTTTCCCTGTTTTCGCAACATTTTTCATTGCTGCTCCGCTCCTATTGGTTGTAGCGTGATCTTTTATAGCCTTCCTTGATAAATGGGGTATCCAACAGTAAAATATTTTTTTTAATTCGGACCAGTAGTTCCTGAGATATTGCATTCAAACACACTCTTCAGCTTTATAATATTAGTATATATTATCCTGTTGTTGGAGTCATGGTAAGCTGTTACTGAGACCTATATTGGTTCATTGACCTATAGAATGACTGAAGACATATACCTAAGTTGCCACATATCATTACAAAATAAAAAAAGTAAATTTGCCTCCTCCTTCTACACAACATAATGCAACAAATTTTGATATCTTTTTCACTATAATTTAAAGAATATGTAACAAATTGAAGCGTCGTTATTCTTGGTGCTAGAGGCACCCCCAATTTTATGAATACCTAAGTAGGTATACGAGTAAGTAGGTACATTATTTCGTTTTAATTTTTTTAATAGTTTTTTTTTAACTGTCAATTTGTTAGCAAACAGGAATACGGCTCGCCCGGCTCGCCTGAGTAAGAGTTAACCGTAGTAATATTAGGGGCAAGGAACGCGTTTTCGACCGACCGTTTGAAAATTTTACTTTCATCTTGAAGAAAGAACTCCATGCTGTAGTCTTTTGGGAAAATCTTTTTCATTTATCACTAATAAAAATATCAATTGAATGTAATCGGGTTGCACCACACGGGAAGTGCAGTTGATGACGAGTTATTCTGTGACATTCCAATTTATTGTAACTCTATGGTGTTTGAGTTAAAGTTTATTTTCCTATTATGTTCAATATTTTTTTAATTCTTTACAAAAGAGAGACACTGTGTTTCTTACTTTAAATGTGAGGGAACTTATATATTTGAGAAGCTAATGCTCCGTTGTTTTGCGCAAGATATACGGTCTGAATTTTTTTTATAATAATAATAATAATATCTTGGGACAACACACACAACGCTATCTGGTCCCAAACTAAGCAGAGCTTGTACCTACTATGGAAACTAGACAACTGATAAACATACTTATATATTTCTAAATACATACATTTTTTAGATAAATAACACCCAGACACAGAATAAACCATCGTGCTCATCACACAAAGTTTTACCCTGGGTGGGGATCGAACCCACGACCTCTTGCGTAGCAGTCGGACACACTCCCAGTTGCCACAGAGGCAGTCAGTCAATTATTCAACATTTATTAAACTAGTTTGGGTATTGAATATTAGTAATCAATTTGGATGTGCCTAAGTATTTGGTAATGTTAACTGTTAATTTCTATCGGACTATATCTACCTACTTATACCATACACTGTCCGTTATTACACGTTGTACGTAGGTATAATACAGGTACATTTTGTATAAAATTACATTTTTATAAAGTGCAAAACAGGTGTGGGTCACCAGAAATCAAAAATGTTATAGACTTCATAATTAAAATAAAAGCTGAGCTCATTTCATTCAATGCATAGCGAGTGGTTTGCAATGCGAATGTGTTTAATGTATTGTAACTTTATTCCGCCTGCATAGATGTCAGTTATTACAGCTTCCTAGCGATAACATATTAGCTTTTTGTTACTCTTATGTGAAAATTAGATAGGTATATCTGCTTAATACCATAAAGATTATCGTAATCCGCTTAGTAAATTTTTCGTAACTTCTTTTATACTAATTTAATTAAAAAATAATGTAAATAAAAGCTTTATAAATCCTCTGTATGCCATAGGTTATAATGTGTAACTTAAAATATCAGAGTTGAAATATGTACAAAAAAAACGTACCTTACAAATTTTTTGGTACAATAAAAATAGTTTAGGAATCGAGACTCGCAGTTTTTAAAATAAACGGCCGTATCTATTTTTTAGGTAAACTTACAAGTTTGATCTTTTCATAACTTCAAGGGACTTAAATAGTATCTAAAGAAGACCTGAGTATAAGTATGGTTTTAATTTCTACTCGGTACCTCGACGCGTTCTCGAGATAAAAGGCCTTGACACACAGACTAACGGACGGACGGCAAAGTATCCTATAAGCGTTCCGTTTTTTCCTTTCGAGGTACGTAACATTAAAAAATGCACTCTTCTTGAAACACGGGTCTTTATGACCCTCTCTTTTCACTCTATATAGCCAGCCATTGCCATTTCAGCGTGCTCTTAGGTCAAAAGCTTTTTCTAAATCAGCCGAGGATCACTATCTAGGTAGGTAAGTGTTATACGAACTTTTTGTTTAACGATTTGTGGATGTAGCCAACAAATTCTAAAAAAAACTACCCATTAAAGGTTCAATGATAAAACATTGTAATTGTCTCCTGAAAATAAGAGTTCACAAACCATGTCACTTGGCTACCTTCCAGAAAGTTCAAATTGTAAAACAAAAACTTTTGTTCCAAATTCCACGTTAATATGACAAACATGAGTAAAGATACGGTAATTACGTAGATACATTTATACACAAACGAGTTGTCCCGGCGAACTTCGTACCGCCCCGTATTTTTTTAAGCTATTGCATAGCTTTTATCGCGTTTGGGCTTTGAGCGCGGCGACCGAATCAAGAAATTCCGTAACGAAAATAAAACCTAACACCCCCCACTCCGCCTACCACGCTCGGCCGAGCGTTGGCTTAACGTATATGGTACGACTGTACGAAGCACGCACGGATCAAGACGAGCTGCTCCGAAAATAATAAAAAGAAAAAAAAAATTTTTTTTTAATTGTATTAGTTGATTAAAAATGCTATGCAATAGCTTTACCGCGGCAGTCCCCGAGTGCCACACATTTTTGTTTTATTGCAGTACTTGGTATTTTTAGGACTTCAGGAGTTCTTCCTCTTTGGACTGAGTGTCCTGCCACTTAGTAGCAGTATGGCCATCTTTAAAAAGACAAAGAAAAATGTATAAATTTTCTCAAATCGTTGTTTAAACCATTGAACTAGAACATTCTCGTCCTTCATTGAGAACAGTTATTTTCCAATTTCAAGACTATTTTCGGCAAACCTTATATTATATTATATCTTCAAGGGTAGTTTTTAGTGTTTTAAATGCGACTTGCCCCTCCAACGTACGTATTTTTATTCTTCATTTTTCTTCTGGGGTCTTAAATAGATGGATCTTAAATATTACAACTAGCTGACCAGTGTAACTTCGTCTGCGTAAATATTTCCCCATTTTTGCAACATTTATCAATGCTACTCCGCTTCTATTGGTCGTAGCGTGATGTTATATAGCCTTATAGCCTTGCTCGATAAATTAACTATTTAACAGTATATTTAAAAAAATTTGGACCAGTAGTTCCTGAGGTTATCGCATTCAAACAAACCAACAAACATACTCTTCAGCTTTATAATATTAGTATAGATTTTAGTTTAATTACTTAAAAATAGTCACAGTTATGTAAGTACAGTAAGTAAGTAATGGTCTGAGTAATACTTAAAATATACAATAATTACTACTTACCCTACTTACTTACTATATTTATCAAAAAAACATTCGGGTTCAAATTTAGTTTAATTGTAAATACCTACTGGTCGATATAAGGACCGTCTATTATATCGGCCATAGCTGAATGAAATTGAAATGTCACGAAGCCGAAGGCCGAAGTTAGCCTCGGAGTGATTTGATTTTGTTTCCTTATATCGGCCATTAGGCCAATATTTTGTTTTTCCCTAACCCCGGCCAGGCCAATATTTTACTAAATATTTAAAAAATAACGAAAATATATTTTCTACTTAACTAACAAAACAAATAATTATTGGTAATAGATACAACAAATTTTACGTATAAAACTACCACAAAATATCACCGAATTGGGTATTTGACTAATATCAAAATAAAATATTTAAAAATAACCAGGTAAAAATATGTCATAAAGTGTTCTAAAAAATATGTTCATTTATAAATTTAATGTGTTACTTAATTTATAATCATAAAGAGAAACACTGATAGTAAATAATTCGACCACAGAAAACGTGACGTCATATGCTAGCATTCCATACAAATTTGTACAGAGCGGCTCGTTTTTGACGTTTCTTAAAAAGAGGCTGATTTGACTTTAGTCAAACTAAATAAAACTAAGATATATCCAAAAAATTGGGACCCCTGGGCATGGTTCCACAAATACTGGCGGCATATCCTCGCTATAGCAATGCTGATGCGTTGTGCGTGGAAGCTGCCAGCTCTACGGTCACCAGTGGAGTCGACCAATTTTTTGGATAGTTCTTTAAATAAATGTTGTGCTCTGGGACCCCACGGGCCAAGGGTCTCGACGCAGAATGGTATAAATAAATATTGGTTGCCGAGACCCCTGTATTTATGGGTTTTGAGATTTTAGTAAATTTGCTAATATAGCAAACAGTAAATTTGCCAATTTTTAAGCTTCAAACGTGCAAACTAAGTTCAAGTAAAGTATTAGTTTATTATGACTGCCTCTGTGGTGGGAGTGTATCCGACTGTTACGCAAGAGGTCGTAGGTTCCCCATCCAGGATAAAACACAATGGTTTATTCTGTGTCTGGGTGTTATTTATCTAAATATATTAAAAATCACCCTTTAACATTTATGTAAACATTTTCAAAAAATATAGGTCCAAGAGTCAAGTAATACAGTACCTAATAACCAAAAACAAATATAGACAAAGGAATCGTCTGGAATATATATATATATATATATTTATATATGTACATACATTTATTTATTTATTTATATATGTATGTATATGTATATATAGTTTAAATAATTTTATAACGGGTACTAATCGCGATAGTTTATCAACATTTATAGTTAGACTAATAAGATTTTGATAAAATGAGGTTGGTAGTGGTGATGGGAATACTTTTTTTATTGCCCGAGGTTTCGACCGTTTTACAGCTAGTGTGGTGACAGGTAGACTGTCGTAACTACCTTAAAATATGGCGATGTTTTATTCATCATTTAAAAATATACTTATCAATATACGGATAACAAACTTGTAGGTACTTAAGCAATAATAATGCCACTATTATCAATATTCGTTACTTTTATTGCTACGATACCTACATTATTTCTAGTACAAATCTTTCTGTAAGTAAATATTAATAAAAACCAATTTAACGAACCCAGAAGCCGGGTTGTCTACCCACTCTTGTGTTGGCAGGTAATAAAATAGTGAAATATAGTCACCGGCAAGTGACGTGCTTTTACGGACATTATCAAACATAACTATTTTGAGAAAATAAGGTCGACGAGGTGCCCCTGAGTGGCTGCCCCTGAAACTGTTATGTCCTCTTCGTGACACGGACAAGTGTAACATTTGTAGAAAACGTTCTTCTATCTATGAACCGGCAACGGTGACGTAGCTTAACCCCGGCAGTTTCAGTATTCTCCGTAAAAGATCACAGATATATCAACCTCATATATAGTAGGTTTATATCTATACTAATATTATAAAGCGAAAGAGTTTGTTTGTTTGTTTAAACGCGCTAATCTCAGGAATTACTGGTACGATTTGAAAAAATCTTTTTTTGTTAGATAGTCCATTTATAGAGGAATGCTTTAGGCTATATAACATCACGCTGCGACTAATAGGAGCGGAGCAACAATGAAAAATGTTGCAAAAACGGGTAAAATTTACGCCTACGAAAATGCGCGGGACAGCTAGTCTACTATAAGTATATGAGGTTGAGAAAAATTAATCTATCTATACTAATATTATAAAAGAGAGTTTGTTTGAACGCGGTAATCTCAGGAACTACTGATCCGAATTGAAAAATTCTTTCACTGTTGGATAGCCCATTTATCAAGGAAGGCTATAGGCTATATAACAACACACTACGACCAATAGGAGCGGAACAGAAATGAGAAATGTTGTAAAAACGAGGAAAATTAACGCAGACGAAATTGCGCGGGACTGCTAGTTTAATATAAAAGGAGAAACTAACTAACTGATTGACATATCAACGCAAGGCCTAAACTATAAGGGTTAGAAACTTAAAAATTTGCACAGGTGTTCCTTTTATAACGTAGGGGAGCAATTAAGAAGGATTTTTGAAAATTCACCCCCTGAGGAAGTAAAACGGGGGTGCAAAGTAAGTATGAAACTTTTTTCCGTTAACCGTTAAAATATTTTGGTAACAATCTGGCATGAACGCGGGCGAAGCCGCGGTCACAAGCTAGTAACCTATACTAAAGTAAACATGTTAGATTTAAATAAAATATAAAAATTGAACATGTTGAAAGGCATCATAATATGTTGTAATAACGCCCTAACCTGAACGGAAGATTTTCAGTTCTGCCCTAAAAGCTCTCATAGCACTCGAGTTCATCTCGAGAGCCAGCAACATCGGTCAGTATAAAAATAAGCCCCTCCGTGTCAATATATGTCTGTACGCACTTATCTCCTAAATCATTGAGCCGGTAATGACAGTGTTTTCACCGTACCGGAACGTTATTTTTAGTTCGTACGTCAATGGGCTTCTGTGAAAAAGGCCTTTGCTTTAATGGTACGAATATGATTTATTGATGTCATGAGATTTATACATAAAACTAAAAAATAATTATAGATTTAGGTATTACGTTCTATTTTGTTACTACTTCCTATTCGAGAGGCGTATCTATAGATATCAGTATAAATATTAGAACGATTTGCTGAAATTTGCAATACCTAATAATTAGAATCTATTTTGTTTTATCTGTTCTGTCCCACTGCTTCGCATATGTCTCTCACATGGAGCTTTTCCCTCTCTTATCCTCTGGAAGGCATCCAGATTGTCGTTAATCTACAACAATAAAGTCAATAATAGGTACTAGCTTCGCGCTATTTTCCAGAGGTGAAGGAAACTATTCCCCTTAATAGCTATCCCCCGACGAGGCGGACACCAATTGTCACGTAAACAACTCGGCGCTGTTTGATCTCTCTTTTCTCTCCTGTTAACAAAGACTTCACACTTTAAATTAGTGAACAATATCTGTAAAGATTGAGAAAATATTACAAACTTATCTAACCCATCTCGCAACAGAGTAAAAGTATTTTATCCTAAATCTTGGTGAATCTTTTTTTATAAAAAGGATACCTAGCTACTAACACATTTGTATAAATCCTGGTACCGCTCCAGCTAGGCTAAATCGTTTGTGATGGGTTTACGTCGGCAGTACAATGGGTTGGAATCGATCCCGCGACCGACTTGTCGACTTCCACTAAGATACCGCGGCGCCGCTGCTTCAGTGTGGCTATCCGCCCGCGTGCATTCACGTTATTGCGATTAAAATGTACATAAATTTACGTCATACATTAACTACCAATTTAATTGAGCTTGTTTAATCTACCTTCTTATTAATTTTTCATGTTCTCCTAGCCAATGACGGTTACGGCTAGGGTTGTCAACTGCCATACTCTAAAATAGAGTATTGTACTCTATATCATGTAGGCCTACGCACGCTAATAGAGTACGCTAAAATACTCTTTTTTACACAATGTTTACTCTACTAGTCCTGATCTATGTAAACTTAGATTTAGAATGTTAGGAGTCATACAATTCTTTTAAAAACAATGAAAACGCTGCGAAAAGCACCGAAAATACTTAAAAAAAAATTGAAATTTAATGATATTTTTTTTTTATCAGTCCGTACCCCTTATTTATTCCCTTTGAAAACAGATATACTCTATTTCTTTTAATAAAAGTTACATAACAGATTCTATTCAAATTTGTCTGGATTAAGTTATAGGCTACATATTATATGTAGCCTATAACTCACTTTCCTTAGGACCTGAGCAATAGCGTATATTGCCACGCAAGCGAAGCCGCAGGCGAAAGCTAATTTACCTTTACTTTTACCAATAGAAAGTCAACCTTTCCGTTGACGCCCACTCACAAGTATTGCGATCTAATCGAACACATAACACTTTTATTTATTTAAATAGGATAATAAAATGAAACACGTCATCCATATGTGAAATAGACAGATTTTTGTTTTGGACAAGCAAACATGATACGGAAAATATTGGTATTGAAATGTTAGTTTATTTTCTCTATAAATTGGGACGTGTTTGTAAAAGCAGCGTTAGTGAATGCTGACAGCCGAATTTGTTATGTAAAAATTCAAAGTATAGTAGGTACAGACTAGGCATACTGATGAAACTGAGAGATTATACAAAATGTCATCGAAATCTGAGTAGATCCTACCTACTATTTACTCACTCAGTCCCCAGTGTAATTGGATTTTTTACCAGTGGAGGTACAATACAAAGCTATATGTTCGCCATTTGCTACCAAACTTTGACATGACTATTATTGACGGTTTGCCTACTTCAGAAATTGCCATGTACAGAACTGACAACCTCATTTATCATTTGATTAACTTCGTTAATAATAATAAGCTTTATTTCTCTTTTATGTACTGCATCACGAAACTTACATGAAGCCTTTTATTATTTAATGTCTAGAGCTTCATTTTTCTGATAGGCTTGTTGAGGGAATCCTCAGTAAGCCTATCAGAAAAATGAAGCTACTATCTTTGACGTTTGATACTCGTTGAATGTACCTATTTTTTTTAAAGCCTATAGTGTTGTCTATTACTATTATTTCTCCCTCTTATGCTGGAAAACTGTCAATAGTACAGCTAAAACTATCTACTTTTTATTATAAATTAGGAATAAAAACAAGATGGTTTTTTATATAAATGATTGATTAACAAGTACCTTACCTAATAAAGTTTTTACTTAAATTTTGATAAAAAAGCTCGACTTAACTATTTTAACGAATTGCTTTTAAAATCGTTGTTAATAAGTGAATGTGGGTTTCCTCCAGTTTATTTATTAATACATTTAATAAAAGTGGACAAAAAATGATAATATTAGTGAAAATTTGCTCGCGTAAAATTAATCTCTATTGAATAATTAATTGTTATAAAATAACATTATAATCGCCACATACGTTAAACGAGGACTATTTTTGATTTTATTCTTTTACATTTTAAAAGTAGCTGTCTTTGTCATAGACGAAATAAGGCGCATAGAATACCGAAGGGAATTTAAAATAATTTCTTTTTATCAAGAAGTACGTCAAAAAAGGTTTGTCTTGTGAAATATCATAAAATGCGTTTCGTTACTGATAGGTGTTTTTTAAAATAAATGTTCAAAAAATTAATAGGGTTATTATTACTTAAAATGATACACTCGGCATATACTTCTATTAATCACATTATAGTGATTTTTTTAAAATACTTTGTTATCCAAGTAAAATAAAACGTACGGATATTGCAAAGCATTAAACTATCTTTGAAATACATGTATAATATCGGCGGCTTTGAGAGTACCTAATCGTGTTTTTATTCAAAAATCCCGAATTATATAATGCAGCTGTTGTACAGCCGTCACTTTTTGGACATTAGAGGGATATCTGCTCAAGGTCCTATAGCCAGACTTTTCTGTTTAAAGATGTACCTATGTTTTTTGGTTGACAATGGCAAACAGACGTATGCCACCGTTTTTATAATAATATTATAAAGCTGAAGAGTTTGTTTAAACGCGGTAATCTCAGGAACTACAGATCCGAATTAAAAAAATAATACACTGTTGGATAGTCCATTTATCGAGGAAGGCAATAGGCTATATAACATTATGCTACAACCAATAAGAGCGAAGCAGCAATGAGAAATATTGTAAAAACGGAGAAAATTTACGCAGACGAAGTTGCGCGGGACAGCTAGTAACTACATATACGTACGGCCCATCGGATTGTAAACGGTTACCGTAAAAAGGACGGCTATGGTAAAATACTATCAGCCAAAATGTGAATAATATGCTTCGTTTCTATTAACCGGGCTGTGGCAATTGGGGAACGTAACAGCAAGCAATTTACAGAAGTTATCTCGTCGACTTATAAATACAAAGGGAGACCAAACATCTCCAATGATATGTATTTATAAAACCAATTCTTCCTCGTCTAATAATACTTTCGTTTTAAGGTTGATACATCAGTGAGTGTCTGTCGTCGATAAGTCTACCAGAAGTTAAAAACTACATTTATATCTTAATAAAGTCCGTCACAAACGCGTGGGTTTTTATAGTTTACAAAAAATAACATGAAACGAATCGCAAGTGTGGAGGCAATCTAAACGCTTATTCATATCAACAAAATAGTTATATTACGTATCAAGTTCGCTTATGATTAGTTCGTAAAGAAATTGTGGATACACGTCAGTGGTTTTATTTAAATTGTGATTCAGTTTATTGGGTTATTTTGTCGCTTGTCTACTGCCGCAGTACGCGTTTGTCCAGCTCTGGGAGAGTGGGTTCATGTTAGATGACAGATCAAGCCACGAGGATCATCACCTACTACGGTAAATAGATACACGCAAAAGCATCTTATACGGCCTCTCGTAGACCAATCGATCGCTAAACTATCATTTTGTCGATCCTATCCTCTGTTAGTCTTTCAGCACAAATACTTTTAAAACCTTTCTTAGAGTTCGCATATATTATATTAGCTGTCCCGCGCAATTTCTTCTGCGTAAATTTTCCCCGATTTTGCAACATTTCTCATTGCTGCTCCGCTCCTATTTGGTCGCAGCGTGATGTTATATAGCCTATAGCTTTCCTCGATAAATGGGCTGTCTAACAGTGAAAGAATTTTTCAATTTGGATCAGTAGTTCCTGATATTACCGCGTTCAAACACACAAACAAACTCTTCAGCTTTATAATATTAGCATAGATAGATATAGATTACTTGTGTATAGATAGGGATAGTTCGTTGTCAAACTTGGTACAAGTTTTAGGTTATTACGAACTAAACTTACCTACTTACAGACTGTTGACTCGACAGTAAAGTTGTGTAGGTACTTGGCGAACGTCTAAGCTTGGCCATTGAATCGATAAAAGCTCAACCATCGAGTCGAGGTATCGTTGCACACCCATTGACCTATTTGTTCACCACATAGTTGAAATACCCCACTTCAGTTATTAAACAACACTGTTTTTATATTATACACAACGCAACATAGGAACATTTGGTACTGATTACACGTCAATATGGACCACATGTCTTTAGATTGCATTTATATTAGTCAGTTTATTTTTCAAAAAAATCTATTATGTTTAATCTTTAGACAATATTTAAGCATATATAGTTTTTACCTTTGTTGTAAGTAGATGCTCCTACTATGTTGTACCCACTAAGGCTGGTTTTAGTTTATCACATGTTTCAACTTTTTAATAATACTATTCACATCAGTCATTTAACATGGTGTATAGTATATTAGTCGCAGCACCTTACCCCCATAACAAGTTTATAAACATTCAAACATTGTAAAATTGACAATTTGAAAAGAGTGGCCGCGAGTTTTTATTGCCAGGTTCTTTTCTTCGGCTTTACCTATTGTTTGCGAACTTGGCGTTACATGTACATGTAGAATCCCGACGTATCGCAAGAGTTGTTTTGCATCCTAAGTTAATAAAGAATTTTGAATCGAATTGAATTTAATTAATAGACATAATTGTATTTTAATAGATGTAATTTCGATGGTATTAGTCGCACGAGAAAGTGAGTTGTTGAGGTTAAAGAAATCTCCAATGACTCGAATTCGAGTTAGACTCTAGTTTTATTTGCCTATAGCTTTCTATTTAAAGCTTAGTAGGTAGGTAGATACTCTCACACCGTAACGAAACACGTTCAAAACGATCCATGTTTCACAATATTTTCATCGTTACCTTTACCGATGAAACAATCGCGGCTAATTAAATTCGCTACAGTATTGTGTTGTGAGTAAACAAATCTTATTTAAGACGCACGGTTTGCACCCAAGGGTACGGGTACAAGGTACTCGGTACGCTAATTGCAGTCGGCAAGTCGATACCCACACCAGAAATACTTTGGTTCCTACACCGTACGACTATTTTATAAACATTATGAGCAGCTTTTGTATGTTTTAATCAGTTTTATTTAGTAAACAGGTCCGTTTTTATTTCATTTTTAACACGTACTCATATTAGCTCCACATATAACTTGTACGTACTTCATAAACTTTATATATAAAATTCTCGTGTCACAATGTTAGTTACCATACTCCTCCGAAATGGCTTGACCGGTTTTTATGAAATTTTATATGTATATTCAGTAGGTCTGAGAATCGGCTACTATCTATTTTTTATACCCCTGAGTGATAAGGGTTGTCCACCCCTAACATTTATAACTGTACTGTACATTAGAAGAGTTTGTTTGTTTGTTTGAACGCGATAATCTCAGGAACTACGGGTCCAAATTGAAAAAATATTTTACTGTTAGGTCGCCCATTTATTGAGGAAGGCTATAGACTACATCACGCTACGACTAATAGGAGCGGAGCAGCAAGGAAAAATGTTGCAAAAACGGGGAAAATTTACGCAGACGAAGTTGCGCGGGTCAGCTAGTAAACTTATAATAAAATTTGGAAAAAGTAGCCGTATCGATTTGATACTTTGCAAGTACTTACTTGATTAGCCTGTTGGTTTGGTGATTAGTGACCCTGACTGCTAAGTCAGAGGTAGTGGGCTAGACCCTGGATAAATCTTTGTGTCGATTATTCCTAGTAGTTCCGTGGAAGTAAGGGGCACGATTGATTATCCTGTGTCTGGGTGTAATCTATACTAAAACCTATTATAAAGCTGAAGAGTTTGTTTCTTTGAATGCAGTTATCTTAGGAACTACTAGCCTGATTTTGGATTTTTTTTTGACTGTTGAATAGCCCATTTATCGTGGAAGGCTATATAACAGACCAATAGGAGCGGATCAGCAATGAAAAATGTTCTAAAAACGGATAAAATTACGCAGACGAAGTTGCGCGGGTCAGCTAGTTTATCTATAAATAGCGGCCCGCTCCGGCTTCACACGGAGTTTTCTCAGTTTAAAGACATTTATTTTATCAAAAGAAAAAAAAATAACTTACAGAGAAAATAGGTACACTTTTCTTATAAAGTAATCCGATTAGCTTAGTGACATTAATAACTTAAATAAAATTACTACTAATACCAACTAATTAATAAAACGTGTAGATGTAGGTATTATATTTAGTCAAAAAAGTGTTGGGTGTCCGCTAATGACTACACAATAAAGGCCTATGACACTTTTTTCAAATATTTGTTGTAATTGCAATACATATACGTATCTAATGCGTATAACTAGTTTGTTATTTAGGTAGGTAAATAAAGAAGAAGTAGGTACAAGTTTTCTGTAAAATTTTAGTTTTATTATTTTAATCTATATCTATACTAATATTATAAAGAGGAAATATTTGATTGTTTGTTTGTATTAAATAGGCTCCGAAACTACTGGACGGATTTGAAAATTTCATCGTTGTGAAGCTACACTAACCCCGGGTGACATAGGCTATTTTTTTTCTCGTCTGTGTACTATACCGGCTCCCGGTATAGACGTCAAACCCCTTGTCTGTGTACTATGCCGGCTCCCGGTATGCTTCACAGATACGGGGTAAAATGACAGCCGCTCTTTGGTTTTTATTTTTTTTGAAGGTTTTTAAATATTGTAAGGCTATCTTGCCATATATCAAATTAAAGATGAAGAAACAGGCAAGCTAATACGATTTTTACATAATGGGCACACAGAACAAAATCGCGCGTAATCATCGTTCAAAATACCGCAACGTCAGCAGAGAGTCAGCGGGCACTATGAATACTTTGATCGTGTTTTACTATGTAAATTTGTTCAGTAGTATATAATTATTTTAATACAGTTATATTAAATGGTTATTAATGTTCCATTTTCTAGTATTCCATTTATCATTTACATTTATATTTTTTGTATAAAAAGGCGCTAAGTGTGCACAATACGCCCAAAGAACTATGAACGTCATTTTATTTTCGTCATATATAAACGTAGTAGTAATACACACTTAAATAAACTTTTGAATATAAAGCCCTAACTAATATACTTTAGATTGATACCATGTACAATGTGTTTATTTGTATAAATAACGAAAGAATTGAATAAAAACGGAGCGCGGAAATGCTCATACCGGCAGCCGGTATACTCCACAGACAGGGTTTTGCATACATTTATTATTATTATTACGACAAAAATGGCTGACGAAACGACTACTTTTTATGTGTTTCTTTAAATGCTTGTATTGAAAATATTTCTTAGGATCATTATTGTTTTTTGTTTTGTTATAGGTAGCGAGTTTTGTAAAGAACCTAAAAATAGTATTGTTTTTATCCCAGGAATTGTTTTTCTACCTGAAAAAAATTAAAAGCTGACCGACTGATTTACGACCCAAATTTTAGTACATTCTTTATTCCTTTTGTATTTAAAATCTATTCAATTCACAGATGTGCGGCTTTTATTACATGTAGCTGATAAGGTGAACTTATTATCTATAATAAACCTTTGTTTATAATAACAATAGTTTTTTTCCTAAATCGACTACAAACGACACCGCCTTTTGACTGTACATAATTGCGGTTCGGTGCGGTCGCTTTTATAAATACAGGTATTGTGTAAAAAAAATGTACAACGGCAGGTAATGTTTTAATTGTATTTTGTTCTAAATATATTATTGTGTAAATAAAATAAAACATATGGTGCAAATATTGTCCTTTATCTGATATATGGAGTAAATAAGAGTACAATATAGGTACTCCCACATTAAGTATATATTTACTTACAATAAAAAAATAAAAAAAACACACAAAAATATTTAAAAAATAGTTTATTTCATTAGGAATATGTACTAAGTTACAAATTACATAAATTCCAATTAAAATCCGAGATAATGAATTAAAACGAAAGCATATACCTAAAAATACCCCGTCTGTGTACTATACCGGCTCCCGGTACCACAGACTAGGGCAATTGCATGTTTTTGACGTTACGCAGACGAGAGGCACTTCCGTAAAATTCTGCAATATTTGTTAAATATGGTATGCTTAGTGTTTTTTTTTTATTCTCTGGTATTTTATAATAGGAGGAAGGAGTGTATCCTTCACATAAGATGCTCTTATTACCAGACTGTAAAGAAGGCTTATGTTGTTCGCGCGTATCTCGCCTGCACAAAAAAAATGGAAACAAGATCCCCTACATAATTATATAATTTCATGCAGTCGGAGGCATTAATGAATCTCGATGAACTTAGTAAAGTGCCTCCGACTGCATGAAATTATATAATTACATATAATATAATATTTTTTAGCGTAATTTATTGTATAGGAGTTATTATAGTAATGTTATTGGGCCGTCTCTTCATGTATTTATTGTGCTCATGGTTCTTAGTGAAAGTTATTTGGGAATGAATATCCTTAGTTAATATTTTTTTTTATCAAAATACATGTATTATGTTTGTAAGTTTGAGCTACGTTCATTAAATTAGCGTCTTTATAATTTTTTCTTGTTTGTGTTAAATCCAAATATATTTTTGATAAGTTCGTTTTGTGTTATCTGTAGTTTTTGCAAGTTGTCTCAGTCGGTGATCTACAAATTTCAATCAAGTGATCTATGAGGCTTTACCAAGGAATTATACAAGGTGTTACAGAAAGGTGTGGTCATATTCAAGGGTTGGTATGTGCCCATGATACTGAGTGCACATACCTAATTCTATCCAAATCGGAACACCCTAAACAAAAAAAATAAGTATTATTTTTTCATTCGTTTATTTAAGAGTGAAAGAGTTATTAATTAAAAAAAGTATGACTAAAAAAGTTCTATACCATAATAATCCAATTGAATTTTGTACCAGGGGAGGTATAATTCTTATGCCATAAGCTTATACTACTGAATTTGGACAAAAAGAACATGCTATAACTATGTAATAATAATGCAACCAGCTATGGCACCAAGGTAGGTACAATACTGATAATAAACCCTCTCCGTTGCTGAAATTTGACCACACCTTTCTGTTACACCCTTTATATGACACTAGCTGACCCGCGCAACTTCGTATGCGTCATTTTTCCCCGTTTTTGTAACATTTTTCATTGCTGCTCCGCTCCTATTGATCCTCCTCCTCCTTCCTCGATAAACCAACTACCCAACAGAAAAATATTTTTTCAATTCGGACCTGTAGTTCCTGAGATTGCCGCGTTCAAACAAACAAACTCTTCAGCTTTATAATATTAGTATAGATATCGTTCATGTTTTGGAAGGTATCGCGATATTCCTCGCAGCATACCTTTTAAAGACGACAGTTTGCTCCTAATTTTCGCAATATGTGGTTTCCAAGATAACTCACTGTGGAGTATCAAGCCAAGGTATTTTTCCTAATCAACTCTTTTTATTTTTTTCATTGTTTATTGTTAGGATTATAAGTACCTATTTTTTTGTTTTTTTGCTATTAAAAATAATGTAATTTGTTTTAGAGGCGTTGATGGTAAGCAGATTTTAATGCAAATAAGCATGTGGGTTATTACTATGTATATCGAGTCACCGTTGTAGAACAAACTGGTGTCGTCGGCAAATAACGTGATGTCACCCTTAAGTCCAACCTCATGAATATGATTAAAAACAAATGTACTAAAATGCTCTAAAGATATAAGGTTGTTTCTGCCACGTATATATTAAATAATAAAGTTGCATTAGAATATTTTGATTAGTTTAAAAATGTAGACTTTCAAACTGCCTATAATATTATTTAGATAAGAAATAAATCCGGATGCCAGTACCTATCTATTAAATTAATAGACACCATACCGGTTATCACGTAGCAACTTTTGTACTTTTCGCGGCTCGGTATTAGTCGCATAGATACCATAGCACCTACCCACTTTCCAAGCACGGCGAGCTGCGCTTGCACTGCTGATGCATCTGCTGAGAATCTCAAACGGCGAAAATATAGTAATCTGGTTGGAGATTATATATTTGAACCGTTTTGGGTTGAGAGGCTGGGGCCGTGGGGCCCAAGTGCGCGCCTCCTTTTTAAGGAAATTTCGCGACGCCTCAGACCTCATCAAAGCTTCTTTGTGCAAAGTAGAGGCCAGCCTTCTGGGGACCAGAAGGCTGGCCTCTACTATTTTGTACAAAGAATTAGCATTGTCATCCAACATAGCAATGCAGCCAGCCTTCTGGGAACGTACCAGTGGACGTCGATGGGGAGGAATTCTTTGACGCCTATACGGTCTTGTATCCTCCCTTTTTTTTTTCTTTTTGTAAATATCTTGTATATATTGTACTATTATAGACGTACATCAGAGTAGTTTTTAAATATCTTGTTTAAATTGTATTAATTACCACTTTCCAAATAAATAAAAGACTAATTAGCAAATAAAACTACACTTAAAACTGCTAACGATTAAGTCTTGATTAAATTTAGTGTTCAATCGGATTTTTTTATAATCAATCATATCTTTAAAAAAAATGAATAGACTTGACAAATAGTGACGTCATATCGTGCTATTTCTATAAAAACTCTAAGTATATAAAATCGGTATTTTGAAATTTCATAAAGAGTAGTAAATGCTAAGCAGGATACGTATTTTGGAACTTTATTTTTATAAAAATAGAACTTCCAAATATAAAGAGCTAAGTAGGTAAGTATTTTTATTATCAACATACTTAGACAGTTAACCTCAATGAAAATTAGAGTTTCTTTTCGTTCGTAAACGGGTGAGGAAACCTATGGCGCAAGAAATATGTAAAATACATCAAGTGCGTAGATATCAGTGCACATCCCACGCCCCTGTTCATTCGTTTAATCGACTAAAGCCATAAAGGTGTCAATATGATTACATTAACATAATATTTACGCGTTAAATCAACACATTTATTTGCATATATTAGTTCCACATGGATCGTTAGATGCGTGTATTTAAAGATGAAGGATATTTCATCGACATATTATGGTGTTGCTTCATTTTCTAAAGGAAATAAGGGTGCGCGATTTATAACGATTTTTGGAAGTCTACTTGTAGATAGTTATTTATCATATTATAAGTAGAAATACTGGGATTATGGAGAATTAGCATTAGATTGCTTGATGTTTTGAAGAACAGGTTGCTCGAAACATCATTGTTCAATCACCGGTATTTGTCATATTATTTCTTTTTTTTTATGTGAGATGTGGAGTGTAAGCCGTTAGGCTACACCCTTGCCCGGTCGTGCGCCAAGCGTGTGCTTCTAACCTAAGTGTACCTACGTAGCCAAACGTTTTTTTAGCGAAACTAACAAAAAATTGACTACGGTGATATTAATGAGTGTGTGTGCTGCATGTACTACATAGGTAGTAAACACATGCAGTACATAGGCCGTCCCTTACAAGTGGAAACTCGAACCCTAGTCGTGGGCTATGCTAGGTGTAGGGCTTGGTGCTTGTGTAGTGACGCAGTGACGATACAAACGACCCCTACGACGAAGTAGATTTCGCGGTGGGTTCCCAATGCGGGGTGAGTTGTGTCTCAGAGCGTATGCGGCTTCCTTCGCCTTGGTGATCTCGTCCTCGTTGAGAAGGTGTCTCGGACGACGGATGCGCGAGATGCAAGACGGTGTGTAGGTAGCCGATGCCACCATGAATGGGTTCTTGTGTGTGGTGGCGAATTCAAAGAAGTTTTGAGAACAGCGCTTCATTAATTGCCTAATCGTAGGCAGACCGAGGTCTATGTGAAAGGTTCTGGAGAATCTGAAGTTTGAGAATCCTACAGAGGGGGACGTGTGCGAATACTGGTGATGTGTACGTCATCTGCGAAAAGGGGTAATTGAGCTTGCCGATGCTTGGGTTTATCGCTTATGAAGAGCGAGAATAGGATTGGAGATAATATAGAGCCTATTAGGACTCCGGCATGAACGGGATAGGGGAAGAGAGAGAGTCCTCCACTCTATAGCGGAAATGGCGATTCGACAAGTAGTCTCATATTATAAGCACGAGCCTGTGTGGCACTTCCATCTGCCACAGCTCATTGTACTAAGCCGTTGTCGAATTCCTTCGCCACGACAAAGTAGAGGACGCCGGTATTTCTACTGTGCATGAATTTGGAACTTATTGCTCAACCAGTCGGTGGACTTGTTGAACACAGGAATGATGATTCCTAAAGCCAAATTGCTCATGGGGAATGAACAGGTTAGCATCGGCGTATGCTAGGAGACGACTGAAAATAAGTCGTTCGTAGATCTTACCCATGCCGTTGAGAAGGCTGATGGGTGGTTAACTACGGGTTTTTTTCCAATGGTGCAGAAATATGTTATTAGACATGGCACCATTGAAGATGGCGGTCATGAGGGCGATAAGGATGGGGGGGAAGAGTTTGATAACTCGGTTCCAGGGATTTCCTTGGTTTGAGTTTCTTAATGATATCTGATACCTCTTCAGATATAGCGAAAGGGACAGGGTCTTCATCCTCTTCGTAGGATGGGCAACGGTAGTGAAGCTAACCGTTCCACCTCTTGGTTGACCCCATCAAGGTGATCTAGGGTACTGGAGACACATTGAAGCTCGAGACAGTCAGCTAGGCATTCGGTTTTCTCGCTATCATCGAAAGCGGGAGGAATGTAGGGGCCTGTTCAGGAAACCGCCAAAAAGGAATTCGCCTCATCTGAACAGGGTCGTAGGCTCTTATAGCTACGTTCTTCTCCCTCAGTAAATCACGTATGTCGTCAGGTAGACGTACTCTCCGAGAGCAATCGCTAATAAGTGATGGGTTGGCTCACTCAGAGCGAGAATATCGAATCCTAGGGAGTCAGAGATCCTGTTGAGATCTCTGCCCTTTCAAGTTGTAGTGTTACAACCCCAAAGGGTGTTTTTGGACCTATGGTCTCCTGCCAAGAAGACTGCAACCCCAAGGCTGGTGAGAGCTTCGCCTAATTTGAATCCCCTTGTATCTATTATTTACATACCTACTAGTTGTCCCGGCGAACATCATACCGCCCTGTTTTTTTTTTTGCTATTTTCTTTTTTTTATGTAAGAACTTTCTACAGAGTTTGAAGACTAAAAAAGGGATAAATAAAATCGATGAAGTCGTCTCTAGTTAACTCGTGACCAAAGGGAAATAGGAATTTATTTTTAGATACTGAGTGTACATACCTTATGTTATCAAAATCGGAGTACCCTAAAATTTTATTCATAAGTGTTTCCATTCATTTGTTTATGAATGAAAAAAATATCAATTATAAAAGTATGACCTAAAGAGTTCTACGCCATAATAATCCAATCGAATTTTGCACCAGTAAAGGTATGATACTTATGCTATGCGCCTTTCGCTACTGAAATTTGACAAAAATAATATGCTATACCTATGTAATAATAATGCAACCAGCTAAGGCACCATGGTAGGTGCAATACTGACAACATACACTATCCGCTGTTGAAATTTGACCACACATTTCTGTTACTCGCTGTATAGATAGACAAATACCTATTTATATGAATTCAGAGCGATGGAAATTCTAGTAAGGCAACCAGTACCAAATATTGTTTTATTCTTTACATACCAATTATAATGTTACTGAGCTGTATCTAAAAGAGAGCAAAGTTTTGTAATTATGTTCATTACGACTTTTACCATCATCCACTTGATAAATCTGAGGGTTTACCTGAAATACTTGGTAATGATGAAAAAGACATAGGTAATCAAATCATAACGTGGTCCACGCATCAACGTCTGGTAGGTTAGTACTCGGGATAAGTTAGCCTACTAAAAAACTATATCTCCCGTTAGGAAAACAAGTAACGGCCGGTCTCAATAATCTAACCATCAATGGATTTGGGTACTAGAGGTATATATTTGACATAAGCTCCATACAAAATATGTCAAAATTCTACCTCTAGTAGCCAAATCCATCGATAGTTAGATTATTGAGACCGGCCGTAAGTGACAAATGAAAAATGTGGCCGTAAGTAAAAGCAAGCTGATTTTTTTAAATACATTCGTTATTTTGTTTAATAATCGCAGCTCTATAACTGAAATAACCTGTATTCTGACCTCTTATAATAGGACCCTCCGTGAATGAGACAGATATTTATTTATACCTGGATATCTGAGACACTGGGTAAGTGGAATACCTCAATAAGTGCAGGCAGACAAATTTGCAGGTCCCTTGAGGTCTCACTTAACCAGGTTTCACTGTATACAGATAGATATATTTCCCAATGTGATATTAGGTACTCTACAAAATGTATGATGTTATATATGACGTTGTACTAACAGCTGATTTGGCTTTATGGACACTATGTTCGTCCAACGAAAATAAGTTTTATTTATAATTTACGATCGCCGTATCCGAGACGACACGTAGAATAATATTACGTCTCATTTATTTACTCAGTGGTAAAACATCCGGCTTTCTCTATACCTACCTACATATATCAGCTTTTGATCTTGGTATCGCGTAGCGGTGGGAAGTCCCTTGTCAATTAGTTCTTTCTGCTCAATTACCTGAAATCTGGAACTATTGTAACAAAACTAGCTTTTCCTACGGCTTCACCAGCGTTTAGTTTGATTTTCATAGGAATTTAGAAACCCGTTTTGTCCTTTTAGTGGTAGAATTACCAAAAATCCATTCTCGAGCTAGGTATATTGTGCACAATCCGGCTCTATTTCCTTTTATACCTTTATTTTTGATATTTTTATTTTATTTTCCTAATAGCTAATTGCAGCCCTAGGCGCCTTCTACATAATTATAGACTTTACCACGGCGATTGTTCCGATTAACTTTTTAATTTAATCCCTCTTTTTCTTAAATCGAACCACGCGTGCTGGCCTTCGATGTCACCATCTGACCGTGGATATAATTTCATCCCAAACAAAGCAGTTCGATGACTCATCGCACATCCGAAAAATGGAACTCCCTACCAGCACATGTGTTCCCTCCTACCTACGACATGGGGTCTTTCAAAAGAGGCGTAAAGAAGCACCTTGTAGGTGAGCAAGGTAAGGACAGTCAGAGCTGCACAGAGCGCTGTACTGTCTGGCCTTGCGTTTGGACTCTATTTCCACTTAACATCAGGTGGAATGGAATCATTTCCTTACCTATATATAAAAATAAATAAAAAAGTAATGACTGCTTCGGAAGCGCAAGATGAGTTCATCCGATATGAAACATCAATCCACATATTCTCTTTAGAAACACTAGCCAAATGTGCACCTAAATTTTTACGATTTCGGGGGGAGCTTCAACCTCAACTCTAGTGTTGCCCAAATTCAGTCTTGGTCTTGCAGTCTTGGTCTTGTTCTTGCGTTTTTGCAAGACCAAGACCAAGAACAAGACCGCGTATTTTTAGCAAGACCAAGACCAAGACTGACCGTGCAAGACTTGAGCAAGAACAAGACATAGCCTGCAAGACTCTTGCGTCTTGCAGCTAGGACTTAGCGCTATTTCACTGAGTAGTTAGGTGTAACAGTTCGGTGTATAGGTAGGTACGCTTAGGAATTCTATGAGACGCAAAAAACTGTATCAAAGAATATGAAAAACTGGACCTATGCGCATTACGACTAATACCATAAACATAGCGAATAAAAAAATATCTATTAAAATCAAACTGAGTGCATGCATAGTTATGTTTTAACCATCGGCACTTTGATAATGCGGCATCAAAGGTTTTGTACTTACTTCTCAAAGAAATTTGCCGCTTTTCGGAAGTACATGGTTATGATACACGCGCCGGCGGCTTCTTTTGAAATCTAAAACAATCGTTGCCGCCACGCCGAAATCATAACATTTGACACTATTTGATTGCCGCCATAGGGCGAAGGTATACTCATGCAAAATAATTTCCTAGTAGAGTACCTACAGGTGTTCCAAAGAATAAATAAGTTTCAGAGTGCTTAGAATGAAAATGAATACATTATACTGATCACGCAAGTAGTATTATGATTAGGATAAAATGGTAAGGATAGGTAGTAGATGTCATATTAATTCATTCTAGTAAGTATATATTATAATATTGATTACTTATATGGTTTTAAACTAATTACTTAGGTACTATTATTGTACATTTAGTCATTATATTTCTTAAGTTTTTACAAGAAAAAATAGCAAAAAAGTGTTCAAATATCACCCGTTTAATAAATATTGTAGCCACTTTTAAATATACTTGAAACGTGTAAAAAAATTCTACAAAACTAATAAAATAATATAAAAAGCGTAGGTACTTACCTACTAATAAAATAAAAAGCCTGCGATAAGAGTTTTGTATTACTTACCAGCCCGAATATCTCTGAGAGAGATGATGAGAGTAAGTATTTACTAGCTGTGCCCGCGACTTCGTCCACGAGGAATAGTAACTTTGGAGGTATAGTGACGTTCAGGACTTATTTATTTATTTTAAAACTTCTGTCATCAAACATACAAACGAACTCTTCAGCTTTATAATATTAGTATAGATGTACGCCAAAACATTCACTTATATGTAAAGAATAGTGATTGGCACTAATTCTATTTTATTCACGCGTCGCGTCTGTACAAGTAGGTAATATTTAGTGTGTGTTTGTACGCCGCACGCGGCATTGTTTGATTTGCGGCGGCATCCTTTTCATAGAGCCGGCACGTGGCGAGGCGGCGCGGTAAAGCAAGGAAACGTACTATAAATAAAGGAATTATTTTAATTCCAGTCATTTCCAATTGAGCTGTGCTTCGAGTCTAACTTGATAATTGTTTTTACTAATTCTCGTTGTTTTCTAAAAACGTATCACGTGTACAATTTAAAATGAGTGACGAAGATTCAAATTATTCTAGTCCGAGTAACGAGAGTTTGAGTCACAGATCTAAAAGACCCAAAAGCAAATTTGAGGAGTTTTTCGAAATAATTCATGCATCCCAAACTGCCTTCTGTAAATTGTGCCAACATAAAAAGATTGAAATAAAAATGAAAAACAGAAACACTTCAGGCTTAAGGAAACATCTAATATCTTTCCACAAAAAGGAATCAGAAATATTTCTTCCTGTTAAACCAAAATTAAGTGGAGATATCACAAGCTTTTTAGTAACCGCTGGAAGTGGACAGGTAAGAATATTTTTTTAACAGTTAAAAGAATTTTAACTCCGCGTAGCTATTCATGCGATACTTTCAAAAACGCCATTAACTTACGTAAGTATTTTTGAGTTAGTGGTGTTTTCACAGTTTTCATCTAGGGGTGCGACATATTAAGTATGTAATTATCGTCTTAAATATTTTTTATAAACACCCATATTTTCAGTTAATCGGCCAGTAACAACTAAGTACTTTATTTTGGTAAATTACAGTACAGTGCAACCTTAATATAACAAATATCAATTTAACGATTTTCTCGATTTAACAACAACAAACCTCCTCCTCTTATACGCTCAAACCTAATAACACAAGATTTATTGTTTTGTTTCAGTCGGAAAACAGCAGTGACAACATCACGACAGCTACAGTTGATTGGGTGGTGAAAAAATATCTTCCCTTCTCATTTTTCGATGACGAAGCTACACAAGTATATTTTCGACGTATTTGCCCTAATATGGTGTTTCCTAAAAGGTCTACACTTAGAAGGAAAGTCAAAGAGCGATTTGAAGAGCTCCAATTGAATCTCAAGGAACGACTTCAACAATTATCATCTAAAATGTCTTTTACCATTGATGGGTGGACGTCAATTGCTGGTAGGAGTTACTACGGGGTTACTATTCATTATATAGACAACGCATGGAAGTATCAATCTGTAGTTCTTGATTTTATACCATCACGCGGTCGACATACTGGGGAAGATATTGCAACGATTTTCCATGAATGTTTATTGGAATATGGCATAATTGATAAAATACAAGGTATCACGGTCGACAACGCAACTGCAAATACCAAATTCATGTATGAACTGGGCAAACAGCTGCCGCCACACTTTGATTCAGACAATCAACATTTCCGGTGCTTTGCTCACATTTTAAACCTTGGTGTACAAGATTTATTAAAGACCTTAGCATTACACTGTGAGTCTGACACTAACGCGCAAGATCAGCAGTACGAAGACTATGCAGACGAAACTGAGGATGAGGAAGATGAAGAATCTGCACCAAATATTGCTGACTCGCGTACATCTGTAACAAAGTTACGCAGTATTTCCAGTAAAATAAAAAGAAGTGAGATAGTGAAGAAGAAGTTTCAGTCTGCTTGTGAAGCAGCTGGCGTGCCATCAAATCTAAATGCCATTCTTGACTGTCCAACGAGATGGAATTCCACACATGATATGATTGGATTTGGTTTAAAAGTGAGAGCGGGCATTGACATATTGTGCAGTTCTGTCACCGAATTAAATGATTTTCAAATCACAGCTAATGAATGGCAGGTACTCGAAAAATTACATAAATTTCTAATAAACTTTAAACTTTTAAGTACAAAACTTGGTGGAGACAAATATGTTACATTACCGCTAGTCATTGTATCATTCAATCTCTTGCTAGATAAAATTGAATCCATGGTAAAACAGTTAGATGAGAAACCTAATCGATCTGAAGTGGATGAAAGGCTCATTCTAGCTTTCCAAGCAGCTCGAGACAAAATGCTTAAACATTACAAGAAGAGCAACTGGATTTATTGTACTTCTTTAATTTTAGACCCAAGGCATAAGGCTCAGACTTTTGACCTGACAATGTGGGGGAAGCAACTTAAAACAGAAAGTCTGCGCAAGTTCAATGAACTTTATGAAGAATATAAAAGTCTACACTCACTGAACAAATCTCTGGAATTACCAGAAAAAGAAAATAAAGTATGTGATGAAGATGAAGACGTAATAGACTTTGATAAACTCTATGAATGTCCCTCGACGTCATCTGGATCTTGTCTTCAAGGCTTAGTGATAGACGAGTTGGAGGAGTACCTGAGAAAACCAAGAACTGCCAGCTCGGAAGACATTTTAGATTGGTGGAGGACGCATGAGACAGAGTATCCGATTTTATCGAAAATGGCCCGTGATTTTCTCTCAATACCTGCAACTTCAGTACCTGCTGAGAGGTTATTTTCTAAAGCATCATTAGTAATTAGAAAACATAGAAATAGGTTAAGTGATGAGTCAGCCAGATGGTTACTTTGTATTAATTCTTGGTCAAAAAAAATTATATAAAGTATCATAACCTAATGATAAAGCTGTTGATTTGTGTTGTATTTTATTTTTTATTCAAATAAATGATAAATCGTAAACTCTTTTATTAAATTTCTTATAAGTTGAGGGTTCAATCTCTTTCTAGACAGATAAGTATTGTTCTTTAAAATACAGTCAAGTTATTGTAATTAATTAGTTTTTTTACATGTTTTAGCAAATGTAAGCTTATAAATCATAAATGTTTATTAAGAAACAGTTACTTCCATGGAAAACGACATATAGGTCAGTTGATTTTTCGAATTTCTTATCAAATCTTCAGTTACTTATTAATCTGCTTGATCTTTACTATGGCTATGTTAATTCAAGCTCACAATGTTCCAATTCTAATACGTTTTTCTAAGATTTAAAGTAAACTTTAATAAATAGTAATAGACTAATAGGTAATTGCAAGACTTGCAAGACTCTTGCTGCAAGACCAAGACCAAGACCAAGACTGGGAGCGCAAGACCAAGACCAAGACCAAGACCAGGTGTATTGGCGCAAGACCAAGACCAAGACTGGCTAAGTCTCGTCTTGTTCTTGCATTTGGGCAACACTACTCAACTCCCCTCCTCCTGGGTACGCCCATGGCTCATGCATCAACATATTCGTAACCTTTGGTTTCCCTCGAGGCTTTCCGAATGATCTACATCTCAACGTTATCCGATTTATTTTAAGACGAGCCTTGGCCACGGGAGGTTACAATGCGTGGACATTCTGCAATGTGATGACAAACAGATGTATTTGACGATGGGAAGCACCAACTTGCCACATGCAACATTTGTACACATTGTTGAATTTTAAATACCATCGTAAACTTCAATAGTTTCGGATTGTGATTTATTTGTGGTCTTACGATCTCTATTGGCGTTAAAGTGTATTTATATTACATTGTCTATAATATGCCCGTTTGTAATGTCAAGGATCGTCATGCTCCCTAAAATGTAATTGATTGTGGTGGCGGTGTATGCCGGGTCGTCTTCCTTTCCTCCAATATGGCGACCTGAGACTGTGATCAATGCGTCATACCTACAAGTGAAGGGTGCTAGGTAGGTCTAAACAGAGCGGTTCATTGTTTTTAAAACGGTATTCAAATAGAGTAATAAAGATAGTTGCTAAAGAACATTAAAAACGCTGTATCCTATACAGTGTAGTCTGTATCTATATAAAACGTAAAATATGTATTTACGGTTTGCGTCTAAACGTTTAGTCGGATATCAGTTAAATGTGTTTGAAAATTGGACATTAAACACTAATCGTTTACTTCTTGTCCCTCAATCTGTAATAGTATCTAAAACAGCAATCCGTCACCCGCAGGCGACACGTTTGAGGGGTCCAAATGGGTTTATTTTTTTTATGTGTATGTATGTGGGGTCAGTGTCAAAGCTAAAACCAAGTTTGTCGCCACCCTTGTCCCACGGCCGCCATCTTGAAAATAGGGGTTGAAATGGATTTTACGATATATCTCTTAAACTATTTATCTGATAAAAAAAGTTGTTAACATTTTTTGTTGCAAATTAAATTCTTTACAACTTTGGTCCAGTAACTTTTTGTCATAGAACTATAAATAAAAAAAATATAAGCGTAAATGTTCAGCTTTCACCTTGTCAAAATAGCCTAAGCCTCCCAGAACAACTCAAAGGGAGTGGACGTCCGAAGGCAACATGGTGGTCCAATATCCGGAGAGACCTTCAGGCCTTAAACTTGGATGCTGTGACAGCCCAGAACAGATTGCTCTGGTGCAAATATATAAGGAGACCTGAGAAAAGAAGTTATAGAAAATCCAGTACTTTTTTGGACTTTATAATATTGATGGTGATGATTATCGTTGATGATCACGGTGATGGGTGATGATGATTGATTAATGTTATGTGAAGACGGATGATTATGATGTTTCATGATGATGACGACTGATTAGGCAAAATTAACCAAATTGACGGTAACATATAGCTGCTCTGTTTGCAAAAGATAACATTGTAATAATTTTACTAGATAAATGTGCGCGGTTGTTTTTACATTTTTGAAGCGTTTTGTTAAACTATGAATAATTATAAGTAGTATTTATAGGTAGTGCAGTGTTTCAGCACGAACGTTTACATTGTAAATAAGCTCTTCCTGCCAAAGTTTTGTTATATTAATCAAACAAAGACGGTTTGGTTGCATCAACTAACGAGCGTGTTTTTTTATGTGTTCTGCTGTAATATTATAGTTTATGTTACGTCACTTTTAGCCTGAAATTAGCAGTTGTTACTATTTCCAGATATAGTATAATATTAAGGTATAGTTTATCTACACCTGTTTCGACTTTTAATAAATTTCTGTTTAGGCACCAACTTGAAAGTGTTTATTGATTTTTGTTATTAGTATCATTTCTTGCTTTTTAGTTAACTTTTGAAGACTGTTTAATATTTTTTGTAATAAGGTTTTTTATTCGATATCGGTTCAGTTGGGAGGCGCCACTCCGAAGCTTGCTGACTAGTTTACATGTCAATCTTGTAAACCCATGTCTCGTCATCAGTAACAATACGTACCATGAATGTTGGGTCGGAATTTACTCGTTCTAGCATGTCCTCAGCGACTCTTATGTGGTTCAGTTATTTGAGAAAATTCAGTTCTTTTAAGACTAGCGGAGTAACAACATGTTTCATATCCAATTGATTATTCAAATGGTACGGATCGACTCGTGAGACTCAGAAAGTTTAGCGGCAATCCCTCTCAAACTCGAATGAGAATTTTCAGTCACTATTTACGCCATTTTTGCTATGTTAACTTCAGTTGAAGACGTTCGACCAGAGCGAGGCAACTCATCCATGATATCTCGACCGCTTTTGAACACTGTACCTTTTGTGTTTTTTATAAAGCCAATTCACTGTAAGCCTTCTGTAACATTTTCAGGGACTTCAAACACGAAATTCCATTGGTGATGCAACATTTAAGACAAACGCTTTGTTCGATGTTTTTTTCCATTATGAAATTCGAAATACACACTAGATACGATCTAACTAAAAACAACACTGTATTTAATCTAAATAACAGATGTAATTCAAAATCCGTGCCAAAATGGAAAACAGTACCTAGTGCCAACCTAACAACAGACAAAAACCGGGCAAGAGCGTAGACTTAAGGGGCGTCTAAATTGGTCATTTTTTACGGCAATTTGGCGGCACCATTGGCAACTAATTGCTCGGCCAATAATAGCAATATGTCTGAAATTGTATAGCGCATGATCCAATCTCCTAAACGGGCTACACAACCCGGCAACAATAAAATAGAGAGCGACTGAAACAACAACAAAATTGGCTGGGTAATATTGCGGAAAATCGATCGTCCGGCAACCATCAAATCAATATTGGAGAGTACTGCCATATTGCCGGCCACAGCATTACCGCAAAAATGGCCCGTTTAAACGTCCCTTTGCGATATACTACGTTAGTATATCCCGAGTCTATGGACAAGAGCATGTCAGACCATGCTCAGTATAGGTTTCCTCAGCCGTTTTTACAAATTAATGAAACATATGAAAAAAATCGATGTGAAAAGATGCACCACCAGAATCTCAACGACGGCATATCTCAAATAATTTAAATTGAAATTATTTATTAAGCGCCAACTTTGCATTATTTTTCATATTTTTTGGTTACACGGTTCAAAAGATTATTTATGCAACTTTCGGAGCGACTATTTCGAGAAATACTTAATCAAAAAAGTTTCTTAGTAACCTTAAAACCTATCTGATATGACACGCTTAGATGTTTGCTGAAAAATCATTGTAAAAATCATTGTTTTAACTTCTGTGGCATGAATAGCGTGAAATATTATTTTTTATTATTTAACTAAGTAGGCCGTACTTACACAAGACACTTATACTCAAAATGTCATCCATATGCATTCAGTAATTTTTGATTGAAATGCCTATGACATACCGACGGACAGACAGACAGACCGACGAACGGTCTTTAAAACCATTTTTAGGGTTTTAAAATAATAGTCGAATGATGTGCCACACTCTAATGTTTGATAAAAAAAATTACCTTCTGTTACATGTATGGATTGAATATTTATTTTTATTATTATATATCAAACTAAGTATCGGCTTATACAAGACACCTATGCCCCAAATTTCAACAATATTCATCGTGTACCTGGGGTTTAAGTAAAATGCCTGTGACATACCGATGGACAGATGAAGACGGAACTAAGAGAATTCCGTTTTTGCTACGGATCCTTAAAAACCGGGCAAGAGCATGTCGGTCCATGCTCAGTGTAGAGTTCCGCAGCCGTTATTACAAATAATTACACTACTGCAGAAGAACGTAGGTATGTTTTTGGCACTTTTGTTAGGAAACTCAGTTTTTCGGCAAAAACTCAATACTAATAATATCTGCGACTGCCTCTGTGGCGCGGTGGGAGTGTATCCGACTGCTACGCAAGAGGTCGTGGGTTCGATCCCCACCCAGGATAAAACTTTGTGTGATGAGCACGATGGTTTATTCTGTGTCTGGGCGTTATTTATCTATAAAATGTATGTATTTAGAAATATATAAGTATGTTTATCAGTTGTCTGGTTTCCATAGTACAAGCTCTGCTTAGTTTGGGATCAGATAGCGTTGTGTGAGTTGTCCCTAGATATTATTATTATTATTATTATCTTATGACAACTCACACAACGCCATCTGATCCCAAACAAAGCAGAGCTTGTACTATGGCAACCAGGCAACTATTAAACTTATTTATATATTTCTAAATACATACATATTATAGATAATACACCCAGACGCAGAACAAACCATCGGGCTCATCACACAAAGTTTTATCCTTGGCATTTTGGCTACGGAACCCTAAAAAATATTTCGAACCATAAATCCATTTCCGAATTCTCGATAGGTACTACAATAATTGGCCTCAAACTGTTTGCTTAGCGAGAGTCCGGCTTGGTATAACGATGATTGTTTGTCAAGAACATCACCAACATGTCTTCATGACAATCATCATCATCATCATCAGCCTATCGCAGTCCACTGCTGGACATAGACCTCTCCAATTGCACGCCACTTTGTTCTATCTTCGGCTTCTCGCATCCAGCTCCTGCCAGTCGTTTTGCGTAAATCATCACTCCACCCGGCCTGAGGGCGTCCTACACTACAATGACAATGTGACCGACATTTTAACGCGCCTCGACGCGACGTCCTGACCGAATTTATCAGTAAACAGCGGTCAGACCAACATATCAATGCACGAGCTAGCGCACTGAAACATTAACAATACTTAATAGTAAAAATGTTTGGATTGTATAAAAGACGATTATTACGAAACTAGGTTTAACATGCAGCTTCGCCTTTGCTATTTGCTTTTATCATGTATCTATAGTATTGTAAAGTTTCATCAAAATACGTGCCGTAATTTTTTAAGTGAAGGAGCAAAATAAAATCCGTCGAGTACTTTTTCTAATATGCCAGCATTAGTTCCTTTAATGTAATGTTATAAAAAACATTATATAAATAACCGCAGTACATGTTTTAAGGTGGAACTCATATATTAAATTCGTCTGTCTGTCTGTTTTGCGCATCCATTAGGCCCCACACCTTTCCGCTTCATCTCAAAGAGTGGTCAAGGTTTATGGAACATGCGGTAAATGGGTTAGTGGTTCTAATATCACTCGTTAACAACCTATTGCATTCTCTTGCCAAGAATTTGTGAGAACTACCGCACGTGGATTCTAACTAAAACTGTTTTAAATCTAGTATTACCCACAACAACGGATAAAAGCATTCCGTTCGCCATTGATTTTAGTCATATGCTATTTCAAATTTGTTGCAAAACATGTTGATCAACATGATCATGCACTGTTTGGCTTTAGATATCTATAGGTATTTTTTGTAATCACGCAAAGCGAAAGTCTTAAAATTTATGATTGCGAATTCATTGTTATACATAAATTATTAAGTAGGTCTTAATATTTGTTTTTTGTTATTGTTTTAAAAGTAATTGTTCACGCTGTAATACAATACAAGTTATTGTGAGGAGCAGATCCCCTGGCGGCTAGTTGTGAAACTAACATTAGGCAGATGTATTACGTTAGTTCCGCTAACGACCACCAAGTAAATTTAATTGTCACCAAAAGTCCGAAACAGAATTTGGTTACTATATTTTGCCTATTTTTAATATCTACTACTGAAATGTCAATATAATTTCACATTTTATCAAACAGTTGTTGTAAAAGAAGCTTCAGCGAAAGTTAATGAAAACAATTTAGGTAGGCAGGTCATATAACTTACCTACACAAATTATATTGACACGAAACTCTTCCTATTTTCAGCATTAACGGTTCGATTCCTGACCAAGCGCTACATTGGTGAATACGACCATCAACAAGGTGAGTTTGTATCTTATTTACTTACTTATAATCTCGTAGCCATATATGTCGCGACTGCCTCTGTGGCGCGGTGGGAGTGTGTCCGACTGCTACGCAAGAGGTCGTGGGTTCGATTCCCACCCAGGGTAAAACTTTGTGTGATATGCACGATAGTTTATTCTGTGTCTAGGTGTTATTGGAATCCTTATCGCGCGTTGTGAAAGAAGGCTAGACGGAAAAAATTCTCACGAAAAATTGTAACGACACTTTTTGACACACACAAGCCGTGCGGCGTGCGCGTAAGATATGAACATCTAATTTGACGAAGAAGTCACCTGTCGATTTGGTCTAGAGGCACAAATTCGGTACACAGTATTGGTGACAATTGTGTAGTTGTGGGTTCGAGCCTTCGGTATACAATCGTCTTATTGTAAGTTATTTTCGTTTCGTCTTTCTATTTCACATTGAACAGTGTGGTGTTGCGAAGATCATAAAAAAAAAATAAGATAAGAACTTCGTTCCATCCGGGTGTCCCTTGACACCTCTCAAGTTTTTTTATTTATATTATGTATGTACTTTTGCAAAAACGACCAGAGCTTTTCTTAAAAAAATCTGTAATGGAATAATAACTTTCACCTCCCCCAGTCCTAGTCCTCAGTCTTCCAGCCCCGCAATTCGGTGATACAGGCATTTTGGCAAACTAAGTATTAAAAATTAGTGGTGCAATGTATTTAAAGCTGCGTCGAAACAACTAAAGGTGAGTAGTCTGTCTTGTTCAAAAACAGACTACTTTGTTCAAAAACAAAGGAATGATATTTAATAAATCTTGCCACTTTATATATAAAGACAAAGGACGGTTAGTATTTTTTAGACTTAATTATCGGTTTACAAGATTCGAACCATTTTAAACCTAAAATTGTACGTATACGCTAATGGGCTATGAGCTCATTAATTCTAAATAGTTTTCCCAAACCATCAATCCATATCGTATGATTGAAAAGAAATGTGCATGATACACCATTAAATCGGCTTGTGTTACATCTTTTAATTAACAAAGCGCGAAAACAAATTTATTTATTTTCGTACATACAATATCAATAAGTTCTTCCACGTGAAATGTGCGTCCAATATTATTCCAAGAAATTTCGTACTTTTTCAGTACTATTATATTTAACTAGCTGTCCCGCGCAACTTCGTATGCGTAAATTTTCCCCGTTTTTGCAATATTTCTCGTCGCTACTCCGCTCCTATTAGTCGTAGCGTGATGTTATATATATATCCTATAGTCTTCCTCGATAAATGGGCTATCCAACAAAAAGTTTTTTTTTAAATCGGACCAATAGTTCCTGAGATTAGCGCGTTTAAACAAACAAACAAACTCTTCCGCTTTATAATATTAGTATAGATTTTATCTGTTTGCTTTTAAATGTCATAAACTGTATGAATTTTGTTTTATCAATATTTATTTTTAATTTATTAGCATCCAGTCAAGTAATATTTTTTTGCATGGTATGGTTAACTTCAGTTTCGTAATAATTTTGATATTTAAATTCCATAATCCCTGTTGTGTCATCCGCTAATAAAATACAGTCATGAGATATTGTACGTGGGAGATCATTTACATATAAAGAAACAGTAATGGTCCCAAAATGCTTCCTTGGGAAACACCTGAACAATTTATGCGTTGCTCTGAATCTACGCTTTTAACGGTTTTGGTACCCTTATTAAATTTAGATATATTTAATATGCGCTAAAGGTTCAGCTTTGTAGTACGCTTTACGTTTTGGAAGGCCAGCATCCACATTATCATAACCAGCTGACTTAGTATTTCTTAAAGACTGTATTATCAAATAATATTCACGTGAATTTATAGGTTCCAAAAATATACTGAGGGCATTATTTAGTAATTTATAGATATCATAATTTGTTGAATTATTGACTGTATCATTTTGCACCATATCAATAAAGTAATTAATCAATAAATTTGCTATGTCCGTTCCTGTTGTTACTGAATTACCATTATCAATAATCTGACTGAGCATTATTAATGCATATCCTTAGTTTTTTTTATATTTTTTAAATTTAATTTTAGTACAATTGTTTTTATTGAGATAATATTTGTATCTTACGTTTGGTTTTACAAGCCATTTTGAGTCCTTTCGTTGCCCAAGATAAAATTTAAATTGAGTTATAGTTTATTTTTATTTAACGAAGCGGAAAAGGCATCACTAGAGTTTGATTTTTCATATACCTCTGAAAACGTTAGACGACCAATACAATCCTCAAATTTATTTATGTTTTCTTCACTGTAATCATTTAATGATAAAAAAATAATAAGCATTTGTTGCCCCTGAATTTGAAAGCCCTGACTTTGAAATTATATTACTTGAGTGGTATTATAATCCGATAAACATAAATTGTATGTCCTACCATGGTCCTACCTATTACTCCAGAAATGTTCCTTATGATATTATCTATGCATTTACTTTACTATTAATCCTGTGTGTGGACCTGTAGTAGAAAATAATCTTTTAAATTCTACCAATTTTGGTTTTATTTTGAGCTCTCTGGTGCCGAATGACAGATTATTTTTAGTACCGCTATTCACCGCTTGTATGACACGAATGGAGCTAGTAGTAGAGTTGACAAACTTGATTTAAATAAAATTACACAACGTTTATAAGTTTTACAGTTTTTATTAAGTTTATTAGAAATCGTCAAACTCTATTTTCTTGAGTTCTAATGTAATTTTTTAATTATAAACACTTAATGTTGTAGATAAGTTTGGTTTTACCTCTTCGTGATGTATTTTAATAACTAGGTAGGTTTATGTTTATTTGTAAATGTACGTAATGAAAGCTTTCACAAACAATGTAATTATTACCAACAGTTACTGGACTCGAATTGACTACTTCGTTTATTAAATAAATCGATATTTTATTTTTATTTATATAATGTGTGTAATGCTTAGACAATGTAAAGCCAGAAACATACTACGCTGTAGTGAAGCGTAGCAACGCGCCAGAAGCCTATCGGTTCCATACAAAATGTATGGCTAGAAACACACTAGAGCAGAGTGGCGTGTCGCAGCGCGACCTGTCGTGACGCAGACCGCCCGCAGGCGATCGCGCCAGGACGGTGGGGGGGGGGGGGGGGGTACTGGCTCGCCACTACACTCTAGTCTAGTGTGTTTCTAGCATAAGCCGCCTGTAGTACCCTTTCGGCGCTTTGTGCCCGTCAAAGCGGCTTAGTAACGTGAAGCCCACACACAAACGGGTGCATCGTCGTAACGTCGTCCCTTTGAATGTTTTAGTTCCATTTTCATTATTCACATCGATATTGTAGTAGGGTGACCATGATACTGTTATGAATTGACCAAAGTTTGATATTGTTATGAATTTATACTTAAAAATATCAGTGTTATCTATACTAATATTATAAAGCGGAAGAGTTTGTTTGTTTGTTTGTTTAAACGCACTAATCTCAAGAACTACTGGTCCGATTTTAAAAATTCTTTTTTTGTTGGATAGCCCATTTATCGAGGAAGGCTATACGATATATAACATCGCGCTACGACTAATAGGAGCGGAGTAGCGACGTGAAATGTTGCAAAAACGGGGAAAATTTACGCATACGAAGTTGCGCGGGACAGCTAGTTTATCTATAATAATTATGTATGTATTTAGAAGTATGTTTCTCATCGTCTTCTTGGCGTTGTGTGAGTTGTCCCAAGATAATAAAATATGCTCACTTAACTTACGATTAAGAATGATTGTCATCTCCATAATCTATATTAATATTATAAAGCTGAAGAGTTTGTTTGTTTGAACGCGGTAATCTCAGGAACTACTGATCCGAATTGAAAAATTCTTTCACTGTTGGATAGCCCATTTATCGAGGAAGGCTACCAATAGGAGCGGAGCCGCAATGAGAAATGTTGAAAAAACAGGGAAAATTTACGCAGACGAAGTTGCGCGGGACAGCTAGTGAAGAATATACTAGCTGTCCCGCGCAACTTCGTATGCGTAAATTTCTCCCGTTTTTGCAACATTTCTTTCCCGCTCCTATTGGTCGTAGCGTGATGTTTTATAGCCTATAGCCTTCCTCGATAAATGGGCTATCTAACCGTGAAAGAATTTTTCAATTCGGATAAGTAGCTCCTGAGATTATCGCGTTTAAAGAAACAAACAAACAAATAAACTCTTTAGCTTTTTAATATTAGTATAGATAACTTTATTTTTTGCCTATTAAAACTTAAATTTAATGTTCTCTCACTCGGCGACCGCTGCCGCGACACGCTCGCTTCACTCGGTCTTCTCGTGTGCGTCGGGTACAGTTCTAACCTAACCTAACTTAACTGCATCAATTTGGTGCAATATGTACCTACTTAATCTAATATATAAAATTCTCGTATCACAGTTTTCGTTGCCATACTCCTCCGAAACAGCTTGACCGATTTTGATGAAATTTTTTGTGCTTATCCGGTATCTATAAGAATCGGCCAACATCTATTTTTCATACCCCTAAGAGTTTGTTTGTTTGTTTGAATGCGATAATCTCAGGAACTACGGGTCCAAATTGAAAAAAATATTATACTTTTAGATAGCCCATTTATCGAGGAATGCTATAGGCTATAAAACATCGCGCTACAACTAATGGGAGCGGAGCAGCAAGTAAAAATGTTTGCAAAAATGGGGAAAATTTACGCAGACGAAGTTGCGCGGGTCAGCTAGTATAATATATATTTTTTTATATTTATATAATCTCATGCAGTCGGAGGCACTTTACTAAGTTCATCGAGATTCATTAATGCCTCCGACTGCATGAAATTATATAATTATGTAGGGGATCTTGTTTCCATCTTTTTTGTGCAGGCGAGATACGCGCGAAAAACATAACCTTTTTTTACAGTCGGGTAAAAAGAGCATCTTATTTGAAGGAGTGCAATCCTATTATAAACTACCAGAGAATAAAAAAAAAACACTAATTTAAAAAAAGCAAAAAATCTGAAAAAACAAATGTTGCAGAATTTTACGGAAGTGTAATAATAAACTTTAAAAAGTATACAAAACTAGCGGACGCCTCGCGGTTTCCACCCGCGTATTTCCCATTCCCGTGGGAATACAGGGATAAAAAATAGCCTATGTCACCCAGGGTTAGTGTAGCTTCACAACGATGAAATAATTTTTCAAATCCGTCCAGTAGTTTCGGAGCCTATTCAGTACAAACAAACAATCAAATATTTCTTCTTTATAATATTAGTATAGATATAGATATAGATTAAAATAATAAAACTAAAATTTTACAAAAAACTTGTACCTACTTCTTATTTATTTACCTACCTAAATAACAAACTAGCTACTAGCTAGCCTACAACAAATATTTGAATTACTGGGCTGCTCTGAAAAAAATATTTTATTGTTGGATAGCCCATTTATCGAGGAAGGCTATAGGTTATAACATCACGCTACGACCAATAGGAGCGGAGCAGCAATGAAAAATGTAGAAAAAACGGGCAAAATTTACGCAGACGAAGTTGCGCGGGTCAGCTAGTTATACCTATATATTTTATTTTATGTACTATTTATATCATTCGTCGGGTGATAATGATTCGAGAGACGTCAGTTTTCATTGACACTTCAACATTTTGTCTGTGACTAAACTGACCACCTCTGCAGCGCGGTGGGAGTGTGTCCGACTGCAACGCAAGAGGTCGTGGGTTCGATTCCGACACGGGACACCACTTTGTGTGATCCACAAATTGCTGTTCCGTGTCTGGGTGTACTTTGTGTCTTGTATGTTTGTAAAGTCGTCCGCGACACAGGGCTTGTATTCTACTGCGGACGTCGTCTTTAAAAAAAAAAAGTTGAGCGCCGCTTTGTAGAATGTATCGCATCCACAATACAAACCACAAAAAAATTGTATATAAACTTGACATAAATAATATATAAAATTGTGAAAATTAATTGTAATTTTTTTTATGAACATTAATATGTGCAACTATTTATCTTAATTCTATTATTATTATTACTTTTTTTTAATTTGACATACCTACTCAGAATTTTATTTTTTAATCATATCGAAAACTAATTTTTATGTTTGATTTTTTTGTGTTTTTTTTTTACTATGATTATTTTGTTATTATTCTTTTTACATTCAGACACAATTGTTTAATTGTTTATTGAATAAATGAATTGAATTGAAATTGAAATCCCACTGAACGTGAGGTAGTCGCATTATATTACGGCGAGGTTTTTTAATCAGGCGCGCCCATTTGTAATACGGCGTGTTCTATGATATGGCACAACACCAGTGAAGAAGCTAGAGGGGCATGAGGGAGCAATTATAAAAACCTTAAACTCAAGTCTAGCTACGACAAGGGAGCTTAAGCTGTGTTACACCGAGAAAAAATATCTTGGGACAATTCAAACATCTGATCCTGTACTATGGCGACCAGACATAGACACATATTTTATAGATTAATTACACCCTGCCACAGAATAATAAAAGTACACATCACACAAAGATTTATCTTGAATGGGGATTGAAGCCACGACCTCTAGGCTTAGCAGTAAGGGTCACTAGCCGTCCGGCCAGTCCACAATTCACGAGGACTCACACAAAACTAAAATAAAAGTAAACTAAACAGGAAAGGAAAAGTAAAACAAACAGGAACAGCTTCATTTTTATTATTGAGGAAAACACAACTCAAAGAGAAACGTATCTATGCTATTTTTATAATGTGCGTCTATTTTTACAAAACGATTCATCTAGCTAAGATGTGCGGACGTTATTTATAGAATGAAGTATACCTCTATTAGTAGCGAGTTGGCGTGTGTTGACTGAGTTCAGGTTTTCATATTAATGGTCCCCTTACTTACCTGTCTAACTATAGATTGGTGAAGTACGGAGTGCCCCAGGGTAGCGTCCTGGGTCCCTTATTATTTTTAATCTACATCAATGATTTCCCTAAAAGTATTAACTCACCAATGGTACTATTTGCAGATGATGCTACTGTCATGTTTTCTGATAAAGACTATGATAGCCTCAAACATACCGTTAATAGTACTCTTGTTCAAATTGTAGATTGGTTAAAGATTAATAACCTTATAATTAATCTAGAAAAAACTAACATAATGGTATTTAGAAATCGTAGTAGACCTCCTGTTGGTTTTGATATTGTTTATTCAGGAATAAAGGTCAACGAAGTTGAAGTTGCAAAATTCTTGGGACTAAATGTAGACTTCAGCTTAAACTGGAACTTACTTACCTGTCTAACTATAGATTGGTGAAGTACGGAGTGCCCCAGGGTAGCGTCCTGGGTCCCTTATTATTTTTAATCTACATCAATGATTTCCCTAAAAGTATTAACTCACCAATGGTACTATTTGCAGATGATGCTACTGTCATGTTTTCTGATAAAGACTATGATAGCCTCAAACATACCGTTAATAGTACTCTTGTTCAAATTGTAGATTGGTTAAAGATTAATAACCTTATAATTAATCTAGAAAAAACTAACATAATGGTATTTAGAAATCGTAGTAGACCTCCTGTTGGTTTTGATATTGTTTATTCAGGAATAAAGGTCAACGAAGTTGAAGTTGCAAAATTCTTGGGACTAAATGTAGACTTCAGCTTAAACTGGAAATCTCACATAGAAAATATATGTATGAAACTGAGTAAGAGTTCCTATGCATTATATATGTTAACAAAAACTGTCAACCTAAATACTGTTATTACTGCTTACCACGCGTATGTAGAGTCCACTCTGCGATATGGTGTCCTGTTTTGGGGAAATTCCAGCGATTGGGAAATGGTATTTAAAGGCCAAAAACGGTGTATTAGGGCCATATTACGTCTTAAACCGACAGACAGTTGCAGGCCTCATTTTAAAATTTTGAAATTGCTTACCTTGCCATGTATTTATATTTCAGAAATAGCTATTTTTATAAAAAAGAATTTTCATTTATTCGAAAGATTACGTGGCTGTCGACAGCAACATAAAATAAAAATTGTACCAAATAAAACAACATTGTTAAATAATAGTGTTTTCTGTATGACATCGAGAATTTATAATAAAATACCTATAGAAATATCTAAAATTGATAATATTCACGAATTTAAAAATAAATTTAATAACTTATTAATGCAAAAGGTGTATTACAGTGTGAAAGAATTCTTGGAAGATAATTTGTAAAATGACAGATTTTAATTAAATTGATATTTAATTATTTTAAATGTATTGTATATATTTTATTTAATTATTATAATTGATTTTAAATGTATTGCCTGTTTCTGATGGATAATATTTTATTTATGTATTAATTATTGTCTGTATAATTATTAATGTAAAACTGTGACATAACTATGAATTAATCTAATGTAAAGGTAAATGTAAATCCAATATGGAAATGTGTCATTTGTACCTGTTTAATTAAATGTCATTTAGGGATCTGCACTCAATTAATTTAGTTTAAATTTTAATAAGCCATGAATATTGTGTACCTAATGTAAAATTTTGCATGCCTGAAGGTGAAATATGGTAGATCATCACAATTTTGTAAAACCTTATTTTGTACCCATATTTGCAAATAAAGTAATTGAATTGAATTGAATTGAATTGAATTGAATTGAATTGAATTGAATATTTATTATTTTTTCATTCGTTTATTTATGAGTGAAAAAATATCAAAAAAGTATGAATTAAAAAGTTCTAAACTATAATAATCCAATCGAATTTTGTACCAGGTAAAGTATAATTCTTATGCCATACGCCTTTCACTACTAAATTTTGACAAAAAGAATATGCTCTAACAATGTAGGTAATAATAATGCAAACCGCTATGGCACCACGGTAGGTGCAATACTGACAACATACCCTATCTGCTCCTAAAATTTGACCACACCTTGCTGTTACAACCTGTAAATATATATGTTTTCAGTACCTAATACTTATATTTAATAATGATACTTGGAACAATTCACAATCTGATTCCAAACTAGACAGAGCTTGTACTGTGGCAACCAGACTACTGATAAACATACTCATATGTTTCTAAATACATACATATACTACAGAAAACTTACACCCAGACACAGAATATACAATCAAGCTCATCACGCAAAGATTTATCCTGGGTAGGAAACGGTCCCACGACCTGTGGCTTAGCAGTCTGTGTCACTAACCATTAGACCAACAGGCCAGTCTATACCTACAGGATGTAATCGTATGTGTACAGGTGATTATTCCGTAAATTAAAAGATATGAAAAAAACTTTAAACTGATATTGTAAGTCTCCTAATGAGTTAAACGATATTAATAACTTTTTAAAATTAACACGTTAAATATGCCAAATATTACATACACATATCAACCCATATGATGACCCACTGCTGGGCACGGGTCTCCTCAGTAGAACCTACTGGTATGTAGATCCTGACGGTAATTGCCATAATCGCCACGCTTGGCGAGCGGGTTGGCGATCGCAGTAAGGCTTTAAGTACGCAGAGGACGCTGCTGCCCGTCCTCCGGAGTGAAATCCCTGAGTCGCCTTGACGACACCCACGGGGAGAGATGGGGTGGTGCTATTCTTAAGCCGGCACCACACGGCATCCGGCTCCACACGGCCTGCCAAATATTAACTTTAAGGAATTAGATTCCTTATTTTAAATAATTTTATAACTGAAAAAATCATTGTTATTCCCTTAATCATACGTTATGATGGGTCTTCTCTTTTTGACCGGTCCCTTGATACCGTTGCCAAGTCCTCTGGACAGTTGAACGACTCACACTAACGGCCAGTCTCAATAATCTACCTATCGATGGATTTGCCTACTAGAGGTAGAATTTTGACATATTTTGTATGTCAAAATTCTGGATGGAATGGAACTTATGTCAAATATATACCTCTAGTAGCCAAATCCATCGATAGTTAGATTATTGAGACCGGCCGTTACCCACTGAGACACGTAAGTTTGCAAACACCTTTTTCAAGTAGGGCTATAATTTCACGGGCCCTTAGCGCTTTATCAGTCATATCAGAAAGTGGTATTTAATGTAAAAAGAAAGATCAAATTGTCTAATTTGCAGAAAATATTCAATAAGTTTTAATATTTTAGTAATCAGTAAAAAATCGTTTCAGCAATTCGCGCCATTATGCCAATACATCGTCAAATCAATTAAACCTCTTTCTTGTAATATTCACTGAAGTAAAGAAAAAAATCAAAAGTGCCCATTTTTTGCAAAAGAGTTTATTTAAAAATGTTGATTATTGTCACACCATGCACCATATCAAATGATACATTAAAGTTTCCATGCCATTATCTATCGAGCTGGCTGAAAAGCTACATGCCTACAATTAAAATAATAAAAACCGTATTAACATACATTTGGATTGTTCATTACCTTAAATTTAAATCTCGCGGAATCATTAGCCGACTTCATCAAATAGAGAAGATTCTTAATTTGTCAAATTTTTATGTAAGTTATTCGATTACTCGACCTCCAACCTCTTGGTCTGCTGGACCCCTAGATCTGAAACTCGGGTCAATTCACGTATTTAATAATAATTAAAAACAGCTTAATTTACAATTGGAAGCAGAGAAATCTGAGAAAAAAGGTTTTTGTGAAATAAATATCGAATAATTGAGTAATCGATTCCACAATAACAAAAAAAAACATTGCACAGGGTATTTATTCCAAATTAATTAAATGCACTTTAAATTCTTTTAAATTCAACATAAGTTATTCAAGTAAATATCAATTAATTATTTTAAAACCAAAGAACGTTTCTTGATTTCATAAAAACATTGATATGGACACTTGAAGGTGACTGCTCCCATAATCTGAGGATCACGAGTTTGTTTTGGTTTACTGTTTGCCTTGGAATCGTGATATTGGATGTTTTCTCGCACCACCTTATGGATTGGATATTTTACCTATAGACCGCTGTGTGGATTGTGGAATAGCGACTAATTACTGCAATACACTAGGCCGTCGACCCTTAGACGATGAAGCTATTCTGTGAGTTATTCGGCTATGGCGTGCACCTCAATCTGTGAGTAAAGTTGACTCCTGACAGGCCCTGCAACAACGCCTTTAAAAAAAAATACAAAGTATATAATATTGGTACAACAACACAAAATATTGAACATTTTAAAATTGGTGCCATGAAATAGTAGTGCCTAGCCTTAATTTATTAAACATAAGTTTAAAAACCATATTTTACACTTCAGATAAAAGCTGTTAATTAAAAATTATAACATAACCTTACTTTTACTTAACCTATAATAACTTACAGATTTTTTTGTGAGGAACTGATAAATCTAAATCTATTAGTTGACGCTATTTTCATCTCTGTACATTCTGTGCCAAAATTGTATGCAATCGTTTCTGTCTCCTTTACAGAATAATCGCCTGTACACACTTAACATTACCTGTATTTTTTTTTATTTTTTTTTTAAACGACTCCCGCATTAGGGTACAAACCCTGTGTCGCGGGGGACTTTACAAACATACAAGTCACAGACACAAATTACACCCAGACTTGGAACAACAATTTGTGGATAACACAAAGTAGTGTCCCGTGCGGGAATCGAACCCACGACCTCTTGCGTAGCAGTCAGATACACTCCCACCGCGCCACCGAGGCAGTCAATGTGTATGTGTATATAAAATACACTAATAAAACTGCGAAGAATATTATTCTCAGCACTTAATTTTATATTTATCAAAATTTATTATAATTTCAGATAGCAAATACAAGCACGAAGCTCTACTGGACGGAGAGCCTATCCTGTTCGAAATATTGGACACATGCCCTAAGGTTAGCAAACTACATAGAGACACAAAATATTTATATGCACTTCCGTAGCAAAATACTACATTTGTGAGTTATGATTCTACATAAAGGTACGCATACATGTAACGCATGTTCTCAAACAATAGGTAAAGCCGGAGAAAAGACAGTACAGTAAAAACACGCGGCCACTCTTCAAATTGCCAATGTTTACAATGTTTGTTTGTTTATAAACTTGTATTTGTTTCTATTACACGTTGTATGTCGGGCGGTACATTAGGCTAGTCATGTCAATTCGTTTGACATTATACAACACACAACACTGTAATAACACTGAGGAGCATTTGGCAGGAAAGCAGAGGTTGTGAAAAGTGACGTTATTGGTTTATTTGTATCACTTTATTGTTAGTTTAGTTGTATTAACTACCCCGCAAAAATTGGTCTAAACGGTTTTCATACCAAGTCTATATTAATATTAAAAAGCTGAAGAGTTTCATCACGCTACGACCCATAGGAGCGGAGCCCGCACAACTTCGTCTGCGTAAAATTTAATTCGTCTTCGTAATTTTCCCGTTTTTGCAACATTTTTGATTGCTACTCCGATCATATGAGTCGTAGCGTGATGTTATATAGCCTATAGCCTACCTCGATAAATGGACTATCCAATAGTAAAATATTTTTTCAATTCGAACCAGTAGTTCCTGAGATTACCGCACTCAAACAAACAAACTCTTCAGCTTTATAATATTACTATAGATCTGGCCGTATAATCCAGTATAGTTTTGGCAACCAATCTAGGTCACTAGGTTACCTATAGATAGAGGAGAAGAGGGAAAAATATTTTATTTTAATTCAATAAATATTCCTGTAAAGGTTTTAAATACATAGCAGATAGCCCAACCCACGCGACGGCCGGGCAGCATTTGTGGTCTTCTACAAGCTCAGGAAAATTTTCATCTAATATTTATTATATCGAAATATGTGTATAATTATAGCATCAACAACATATCTACAGTGTGTTCAACGTATCTCTTTCTCCCTTTATCCAAGTTATTTGCCTCCACACATTTCTATCAGACCTTATCTTTTAACGTATTCCCTTCCTTGCCCTGTAATTTTTTCTAGCTCTTTTCAGTCTTTCTAAGTTCATTCTCTACTTTTGAAGCCTTCTACATTTATACCTATTACATACCTTCTTTGAACCACGTAAACTTAATATTAAAATTGCAGAGTATCGAGGAGTTACCGGGTAATGAGATCGCGCAATGGGCTGACGGCCTGTTCCTCGTGTACTCGATCACGGACCGCGACTCGTTCAACTATGTGAGGCGAGCCAAGCAGCGGTTGCAGCCGGACATACCGCTAACACTGGTTGGAAATAAAGCTGACATGGTGCACTTAAGACAGGTATACACAGTTTAACTATGAGTACATTAAAGAGGTAGATACTTGCACAACCTTTTCGAAGACTCGATCTACTTTATGCCTAGATAAGGGTCCACCCATAACTAGTCATAAAGTAGATATAACTAAGACAAGCAGAAAGCTTATTTCCTTTTTTTGAGAATTATTGTTGAATGGTCCCCACAGAGTACATAGATAGATAGATAGACTCTTTATAGTACACAAGTTAGAGGACAATATCAAATTACATAGATAGGTACATACAGGTTGTTATCCAAGAGGCGGTCTTGTCGCATTCTGCGATTTCTTCCAGACAAACTTGGGATGGACTCGAGAAAAGGCAATTTGCAAAGTACAAACTTGAAATGTTTTATACAATATAATTTTATTTAAATACTACGTAAAAAATATCAAGCCTACTTAGCTGTGACATATATCAATATCACAGCTAAGTAGGCTTTATACGTTTACGACCCTTCGGCCGTCTATAGAACCGGGGTTTCGGAACTGGTTCCGTACGAGGCTTTTAATTTACTTGTATGGAACTGGTTCCGTACGAGGCTTTTATTTTACTTGTATGGAACTGGTTCCGATCAAGTAATTATCGTATTCCATCAGCCGTGAACGGAACTGAAATAGAGACAAAGATAGGTCTAAAATAGACTTAAGTCCGTTTTTGCAACGGATTTTGACGCGTGTCTCGATTACAACCAATACCTAATTAACCCCATTGTATTGTAATATTAGAAATAAATTAAACAACTATAAAGTAAACATAAATCTTTACTTCTGTTTTAACTTTTGGTCCTACCGAGTAAAATTTACCCCGGCAATACCGTTTGTAATTAACTAAAATATCCTCTTTACCTAAGAAACGATCTTAAAATTTAAAAGCGTAAGGGGAAATTAACTCAACGCAGTGGCCAACAGTTATTAAGCCGCTTTTTAAATCGCTAACTGCACTATCAATTTCATGGTCAATTTCAAGATAGATTTTCGCCTTCTTAGAGTTGGTTTTGAAAATATTAGTGATTTTCGTTTCTTTGATCAATGCAATTGTGGTGTTTTTTTTTCCAATATAACGATTGATCCGGCTGTGCCATCCTTCCAAATTATTTGTCGTTCGTAGTTGCTCCTTGTTGCAACAACAAGTTTTGTTGAAATTAGTTTTTTCAAGCCATTGGGTTTTGAAATATGCGTTAAATTTTTCAATCTCTGTACCAGGCGGGCTTTTACGCATTACATATTCGATTCCACTCGCTGTGAGTTCCGCTGGCAAACGTGCAATTCCAGCACATCGTGACACGTGTCGTTGCTTAACCGGCGTTGAAATTTTGAACTGCTTGGCTTTACGAAACAGGCATCTATTGTAATGAAAATAGCATCCTTTGATTTCAATGCCATTATATACTTTGGCTACTGCATTCATTGCGGCCTTCTCGTAGTCCATTGTTACTTTCAATGGTTTCCAGACAGGAAAGACTGATTTAATGAGACGAAAGAGGATCGCATATGTTTCCTGGCTTTTATCAGGTAGTAAACAAAAAATTATCGGAGTCACGGATTTACTTTTCTCGTTATGAGCATGGATTGAATATAACTGCCTGAAACCGTTTGGGCAGGATTTAAAAGTGCCATCACACAATATATGGCTGAAGCTTTTAATCATGGATCTGACATCTTTACGACAGAATATAAGAATTCTTTTTCCATCACTTTAACCATTGTAGTCAGCTAGCAAGAAATCCTGAAACTTTTTTGGAACTGTTACGTCACTAGATGATGAAAAACGCATCTTTGGCACACCTAATATTTTGTTTCGTTTATTGAATAAACCTGTTTTTTTATTTGGAAATCCTGGTATTTCCGCCATGAAATGCACGCCTTCAGTTTCTAGATTGTATACCATCTCATCATATTGTTTTTGTATTGAATCAAAATTGGAGCCAGTCTTGTCTTTGAGCTTGTCAAGTGCCTTAATTACTTTATTTTGGGCTTCGTTTGGTATACAGTCCACATTATGTGTTTTGTTTTTATCATGGTCCACTTCGTTCTTTTGGTTTAAATTAATACTCCCATTGCAACCATTATTGTAATTGGAACAGAGCCATATTGTATTACCATTTGTGTAATTTTTTTTGCGATGATATTTGCGACCTTCAAATAAAAGGGCAATACCTTCTCATCGCGTTGAAATAAATTCAATATCAGTCTCTTAACACTGACATTTCAAAGACGAGTGTAGGCAGAATGCACTCCTATTATGTATAAGCAACGGAAATAAACACTTTTCTAAGAGAATAAACATTCATTGACCTATTGCACTTTATATTAATATTATAGTTTTGTCATAAGATCATTTGACGGATGATGTTTTGATTTATTCATTTAACAGGCCAGTTTATCATAAAAGAGTTTTCTTTCACGGAGAAAATACACCGTGGACAGTCACGGCCGCCATGTTAAGCGTTTTTCGGTAAACGAGGTCCAGCAGTTCCATACAAGTAAATTAAAAGCCTCGTACGGAACCAGTTCCATACAAGTAAAATAAAAGCCTCGTTCGGAACCAGTTCCATACAAGTAAAATAAAAGCCTCGTACGGAACCAGTTCCATACAAGTAAATTAAAAGCCTCGTACGGAACCAGTTCCGAAACCCCGGTTCTATAGACGGCCGAAGGGGTTTACGAATAACAGCTGATCAAATGAGAAGTAGGTAACAAAATTTTCGTACAAATTCCATACATAGAAAATTATTATTAACTAGGTATAACGTTGTAAGTATGAAACAAAAACAACAGAAAACCCACTTCTTAAGCCGCATTATTCGGATGGGGGGGGGACCACGGAAACCTATGGTCCGACATGCACTTGCCTGGTTATTATATACGGGAAATGGTCTGTACGAGATAACCAGGAATGCATAAAACTTATTTGACACTGGCCTTTTTCTCCACTCTTAAGGGCGGCACTGTGAGGATAGCTTTTTTAGCGTGAAACTCGGACCTCCTCGTGGCAGAGATGATGAATATTTCAAGTCTTAGGTTTTGAAATGAAAACTTTTTTAGCGGCGTTGTGCACTTTTTGGGATGGGTATAAAATGTTAAACTCGCGTCAGGACACGTGACCTTATTGAAAATTCGTAAGACGGAGGGAGAGCAATGAAAAACTGCTACAATATTATTAAAATATGAAGGGAAATTTCGCCACCATCTGGTTTAGTGTCCATTTTTAATTTTCATATTTTTTTTAATTTTTGATTTATTATTCTTTTTTTTATTATTATGCCAGTAAAATCGAAAAACATTATTCAAATTTCATCGGTATGTTCAAGTTTTTTTATTGTAGACTTGTCCTTGTACCCGATATGACGATAAAGATTTCTTTTTGGAAGCTTATTTCTATAAAAAAATAACAATAATAATATTTATGTGATTTAATTCATATACAAAATCCTCTTTAGATCCGTTTCTGTCCAGTCTCTGACTAAGATTACTAGTATAGTATTATATTATCTGTGCCAAGATTAAATATCACTGATATTTTCTTCCTAATTTCAGATCAGTCCTGAGGAAGGCGAGATCCTAGCTAAAGACTTTGAGTGCAGCTTCGCCGAAGTGGCTGCGGCGGAGCAAGTCAACCAGGTGGGGGAGGTGTTCCACGAGCTGTGCCGCGAGGTGCTCACGCACCGGCGACGAGCCAAGCACAGCCTCCTCGACAGGATGCTCGGCTCCAAGTCCGCTTACAGAGTCTACTCCAGAGGGAAGAGCGATAGCGCCCTACCCAAAGATTAGCTGCATTTAATCGAATCTGTATCTTAAAATTGTAGTCCATTGTTAAAAGAATCGATTCTGGCATTTCAAGTGTAATCCATTGATAGAAAGAATCGAATCTGTATCTTTAACTAATGCTCTTTGTAGTCTCAGCTTGTTATAGGTGTAGCTGTTTTTCAGCTTTCAGTAATAAATATACTAGATAAATAAATTACCTAAATGCTGCCAATTTTTGAGAGAATTAGTTAGTGGAAATCGGTTCCATATTGATATGAAACAGGGTGGTATGTCATCCAATGAGATAGAAAGCATTCGTATAATCCACAAAGGATATAATTCACACATTTGCAGAATGTTATTGTCAGAAATGCTATATTGAATGTCATACGATTTTAACTGTAGCTGTAATTTTACATGACTGACTAGCTGTTTTGATCGCGGCTCCGCCCTCGTAGATGTTTTTTGTCGCGTTAAATGTTATAAATTATATATTCTTATCTATGTACAAGCTGTATTGCTTATGTACCTAAAGTTACATCAAAATCCGTTCAGTAGTTTCAGAAAGAGTGACGAACATTCATTCATCAGAAACTTGTGCGTTTATAATGTAGGTTTACCTACCTATCTAACCTTATAACGTCAGGTTAAATGTGTATGAATGTTACATGCTTCTTGTTATTTGCTATTTGCAAAGTTAGTTTTCGGTATAAAAGAGGGAGTAGTTCTGGTTGGTTATGGTCGTGTATCGTTTCATGCCTGTGTGGGCCTGCGCACTCTTCAAACATACTTACTATGGAACGGATTTTGTTACAGATTTCTCTATTATTTAGAGATTTTTTCCGAAAGGTATATTATATACTCAAATAAAGTGAAGAAAGTTCATGTTAGTCTCTGTTTCCCTCGTTGCTATGAAGGAAAGGTGCCTAAGTGGTTAATATAAACATTGTACCTTACTACAGGAAAGCCATAAACTGTTCTCATTTTTGGAAAGACAATGAATGATCAGCCTTCAAAGGTTTTGAACAAAAAACAAAACGGCAAATTCTTACTAGAACTTATTATTGATAGCAATCCACCCTTTTAAAAAGTTAATATACTTGTCGAGGGACCAACTAAGGTAAAGGCCTACCTACTAAAAATATCAGCAAACTCATAAAACATTTAATTTCTTACCTCGCGTTTAATGAAATCAGTGTTATGTTCCTATAAAGAAATGTATGATAAAGAAAGAGATACATGGTGTGGTAATACAGCCAATATGGCTACTAACATGCATTGTCATATCGAGGGCTATGTCAATGTCCTAATAGAGATAATATAATCTCATCAGGAACTACTGACCAGTGAAAGTGCCATTTGAAGGCCCACGTTGATATCGCTGCAGAAGAAGACTTTCAAAAGAGAGGTAACTCTCCTGTCGGTTTGAGCATATAATAAATCTGATCGGTGAACATATAACGTGTCTATCTATGTACCTAGTATTATTGAGTAATACAACTAGTTGAAATTGTAACCAAATAGGAAATAATTTTGCGGCCTTATTCAATTTGACCAATGAGAGGGTGGCCGTCACGTACCTACTCATCTGCGAAATTCTTTGCGATTCAAATTTGTAGCTACTGAGATCATCGAAGAATTTGTGTTAAAGTACGCGTTGTTTCGAAGTTCGCGTGTTTTGATGTGAGTCAAAAAAACATACCGGTTGATAATACGCGAATGTTTTAAAGACTTTGCAAGCAGCAAGCATAGCACAAAATGCCGAGGCTACGAGAAGCTAGTCCAATCTTATGAGCGCTGCCAGGATTTCATTGAGAGGTTGCATTATACTCTATTTAAAAAATACCGTCAAAACCACTGTAATCGTAGGGTTTCCTAACAGCTTTTATTTAATAATTTTACTATTTTTAAAGATTTTTTCACTAATGAAAGAAATAAATGCCTAACACAGGCTTATTATTCCAATATAAGGGTGTAAGCGCACCTCCTTGCACCCTGTTGGTGTGGTCCACGTCCAAAGCCGTAATCCTTTGGTCGTAATATCCAGGCTTGGATTTAGAGGAGTGGAGCCCCCTCGGGCAACAACGGAGCAGAGACCACTAGTTATTTCCAAATTTTGAAAACGAGTGGTCTCCAGTGCAATTTGAGACGATCAAAACCAAGTACAGTGTTAGAGTAATTCATTCAAAAAACATTCGGGATCAGTTACAAGGTTGACAGGTACAACAAAAATTCCACGATCGAAACAATCGCAGTTTTCGATCCCTCGACTGGCGATTATTTCCAATGAGCCCATTCCGAAGAAATGTTGAGGAGGTTCATTCAGAACCGCGATTGTTTCGAGTGAACCTATTCGGAAGAAAAAGTCGAATGGGTTCATTCGAAACAATCGAACTACGATTGTTCACTCGTGAGGGTAAGTCGATTATTCACTCGATGATTAATATGGTCGACTGCGATTCATTCGATTATGGAAATATTTCGGACTCGGCCATCGCTACCTGGTAATATTTAATTTAGCTGACGGGCGACCGCGCTCGAATTGGTCAACGCGAATATAAATATTTAACTCCATAATCATGTAACGTTGATAACAGCATTTTAACTATGAAATTTTTGGGCTCCTTCTATTCTAATAATTTTGAAAATAAGTAAAAAAACAAAGCCAAACGTTTGATAATTAAAATTATGTTATTAACGTATTATGAGGGGTATTTTTGACTTGATACTTATAGTATATAGAACGATATACCCTACATAAAAATAGTTTGTTGGTGTGTAAAGACAATTATGATTTAGTTGAGTTAGGTTGTATGTTTATGCACTGTGTGAGTGGCTGTAGGACGTCTTGCTCTTACTGAAAAATTTGTGTAATAAATACCTGTAACAATAAATAATGTTCTATTTCAATGTTTTGTTTTATATATAACTAACTGTCCCGTGCAACTTCGTCTGCGTGAATTTTTCCCGTTTTTTGCAACATTTCTCATTGCTGCTCCGCTCCTATTGGTCGTAGCGTGATGTTATATAGCCTATAGCCTTCCTCGATAAATGGGCTATCCAACAATGAAAGATTTTTTTAATCCGGATTTGTAGTTCCCGAGGTTACCGCGTTCAAACAAACAAACTCTTCAACTTTGTATTAATATAGATAATATTACAAACAAATTATAGTAAAAAATATATTTTTATTTAATTAAAATCTAGTATGACGCAGTATAATAGTTTGATAAATGTATAGGTACCTATATTATGCTTTTTACTGAACAGTAAAACAGTACCTTGGTGTAAAATCGCAGTAATTATCACAAAATCAATAGAAAACACAAATCTACGCTTAAATTAAAATAAAAAACGAATACGAATAAAAGAAGACAACTATTTTTGGTTTTATTAAAATCTGGTGTGAATTAATTACATAACTTATAAAGATCTTAACTTTATAGAGCAATTATGAATATTTTTTCGTCCTAACAAATATTTTGTTTTATATATATACTACAAACTTTTGAAGCGGCGGTAGCCTAATGGCTAATGCATCTCGCAATCGTGAGGTCTCGGGTTCGAATCCTGGCCAATATTCTATCGACGTGAACCCACTCCTAACACAAGCCATAGAGCTTAGCTGGAGGGGTTAATTGATTGCTAGTAATGTGGGACCACAATCCCACATTGCCAGTTAGCTCTTTATTATATTTACTATATTTACCTACACCCCACGATCTCTTTTTATTTTTTAGTATCTAATCTATACAAAGTATCAATGCAGGGAAAACATAATTCTTCACCGCGGGATAATGCCCAGGTATCATGCGCTTATTAGGTACACTACACAGAATCAGGGACCTGAATCCTTAAAAAGAGTGGTGTAATAAGAGTTAGGGCCCTAATTCTCTAACAAATTTCCAAGCCACCAGGATTTAGGGCCCTGATTCAGGGTAGTGTAATAGCCGTTTAAGTTGAGTGTGGTGTCGTCCCTGGTAAGAAATACCTGTTTGGTGTTGAATATACGATTCACAATTACTACACTAAGCATCTTTGTCTATATGGACTTAACTTCGTGCTCAAAACTGATGCACTTTTCGTTAGTAACTCTTGTCTTAGTTTCAATCAATAATTTATTTATTCGTGGATCATGGATACCTAAATTACATTATATAAATTACAATACATTACATTATAATAACGCCTATTCTAAGGTAGATATACTCTTAAGTTGTGATGCACTATTTCCTACCAGATATAGTATACAAAATGAAGTTGTTTACCATCATGTTAATATACTAAATATAAAACATTTGCTGTTAAAACACAGTAGCTAAATAGGTACGCCTCCTTCCGCGAGGTAGCGTCCTCGCAGAAGGAATCGACCGCACTTCACGACCCCTCGTTCCGAACCGGGGACAGAAACACGGACGACAACGAGAGGTCACTTCTGTGGGTGGCTGTGGTGGCAGGCGGAACTCGAATCCCTGCTAGCGACCGTGTGTACTTCCCGTAGCACCCCTGCCTGACTTGCATCAACCGGTAGGAAAGTGGTGTGGTCTGTGTGAGCGCCCCGTGCACTCCAAGACCGACCGGAGCGCCATCACGGTCCGAACAGTGGAGCCTGTGGAGCCCGTGGAGCCTCAAGTTAGATCCCCCGACAGTAGTCGTTGTAACAAATTTAGTCAACGTTAAAACGTCCTGAGAAGTTGGGTACTATAAAAAAATACTACTTAATCGTCAAAATTTCGCGACTTTTTCCATTTTTGATAAAGTTGCAGACGGAAACAAGATTCCCCTTACATTTTAAATCATGCAGTCGGGGGCATTGATGAATGCTGTTGAACTTAAAATCTGTACCTCCGACTCGAGAAGATTTGATTGTTTGTTTGTTTGCATTAAATAGGCTTCGAAACTACTGGACCGATTTTGAACATAAGTCATATTGTATGTCAAAAAAAAAATGAGATCCCTACGAAAATTGCAATAATGTAACTCAAGGTATAAAAAAATGCTTATTTGGCGGGCGCTGCGAGAGCTATTGATGATATATCTAGATAATGTACTACATTTATAGTACTCATTATTACCCATAAAAAATATAATAAGTAAGTCACAATAACTTCTTTTTGTTTAAATTTGGCCATCGAAATAAGGGTAGAATGGAAAGAATGTTATTAATCCTATTAATATTCAATTAAATAATTTCATGATTAAAGTTGATTAATCACGCGTAAATTCCTTTTGAAATTGTTTAAACCAGACCTATTGTTTAAAAGGTACGATGGGTATAAAAATGAAAAAAGGTACGAAAACCGGACAACCGGGTTCCACAGTCGTTATTACAAATTAATGCACTACATATGAAAAAATACGATGTGAAAAATTGCACCACCAGAAGGGCGTATGCTCATGGTACTTAAGCCCTTTTATTGAGAAGCGCAATAACTCAAAGTTGGTGTATCCGATCATGTCCGAAATTATTTTAGTTAAATTATTTATTAAGCGTTATCATAAATAATGATTTTTTCATATTTTTTGTTCACACGGTTCAAGAGATAAAAAGGGCGTACACAATTTATGCAACTTTCGGGATTATTTCCATAAATATTTACTTAATTTCCAAAAAACGTTGGTGTTTGCTGAATTCATTAAAAAAAAATTTTTTTATTATTTAATCATCAAACTAAGTAGCGGCATACAACAAATCTATGCTTGCGAAAACTAAACAATGAATATTTATTAAATTTTATAAATATTCATTTGTTGTAATATTACAATGTGTGTGTGTTAACAATATTCAAATGATGAATGGACATGACGGAACTATAAGTGTTCCGTTTATGCCATTTTGAAAATACTCAGCTGAATTCTCCAGGTAAGTTCTGTATAGTTGACGTAATTTATTTTTAAATCCGGATCGGCTTGTGCACAATCTATTTTCTACAAGGAGCGCATTCCAAAGACGAGAGGCTTGAACCGATGAGCTATGAGACGGACAGAGTAGAAGTAAGTAGAAGGGTATTAGAAGATTTCTGTCATGATTAGAGCACAAATATTGAAAGTAAGAAAAAAGTTAAGTAGGAGCCTTCGGAGAATTAATAAAATAATAAATAATACATAACACGAACAAATAATTATTATTTGTATGTGAAGCACTGCCACTTGCACCACACCTATTTTTCACATACAAAGTCAAGCCTGCTCGCTATGCAGCTCAGAACACCGCTGGAATTAAGCTTGTTGAGCAGTTCTACGTTCAGATTGAAATAATACACATCACCATAATCAATCATGGGAAAAATAAAACCTGTACAAGCATAGTCTTTGTTTTAAATGGGAGAAAATTATAAAGACGTTAGTGAGCCCGTAATGTTCCTGTGTGACCAAGATCTTCAACCGCTGGGTTCAAGGTTATGGCCGTTCCATTACAGACCACAGGTCTGAGAGATGGCATGTCGATTCTGCTGATCATTCTAGAGCTCGCTATAATTAATGCTTGACATTTCAAAGGATTTATATTTAAGTAATTTTTATAGGCATTTCTCGCCAATTACTTTACAAATACAATAATATCATTTTTGAAAGATAGAAAAATATGTCCTCGCATGCGCCATCTACCCGGTTGTAAAAGATGTACGTGATAGTTCTTTATCTACCGGCTAGATGGCGCAAGCGAGGGCCCAACTCGAGAGCATCAAAGGATAGATTTTTTTTTAAACGTAGTCATAGAATTTTTTTTAAACATAGTCCAGATAGGTGGTTCGATTCCGGCCCTGGTTTAGCTACGGAAGTCTCGGGTTTGATTCCCGGGTCTGAACTTCATTTTTTTCTATCTTTCAAAAATACTATTATTGGATTTATATTTAAACCAAATCTATCAGACCAACTCTTAATTTTCTCCCATCATCATCATCCCGGTTAAGCTCATCAACTGCTACACCAAAGTCTTCTATTGTGCCCTGTGAGTAAATCTGGTAGTCATCGGCATACCGGTGATACGTGCATTGAAGTTCGAAGGTTAAAAGATTAATGATAATTGAGAACTGAAGAGGAAAGAGAATACCGCCATAAGGGACGCCAGCATCGTCATTAAGCCAGCTCGATGACGATTCGACTGATCAGGACTGCTGACGCCCCTAAAGATAAGAAAACCAGTCCAGCGCATCGCATAATTCAGGAGTTTAGGCCTAGAGGGCGCCATATTGAATTTAGTGTGATGTCACATATTTAACCAGCGAATGATCAAGACGCTTCTAATGATATCCCATTTATTCAATTAAAGTGATTAGTAGTACTATTTTATTTTTTTTAAACGCCTCCAGCACTAGGTCACAAGCCCTGTGTCGCGGGGGACTTTACAAACATGCAAGTCACGGAGACAAAGTACACTCAGACTCGGAACAACAATTTGGTGTCCCGTGTGGATTCGAACCTACGACCTCTTGCGTAGCAGTTGGACACACTTCTACCACGTCACCGAGACAGTCAAAAGTTGTTAAGAAGTTATGAGGGAACAGATGAACCAAGATACTTAAAGGTCAAAAACATACACCCTACTTATAGGTCCTCAACATACTCCCCCCTCCCACTCCCCGTGAACTTTCATTTCTAGCAGAAGTGCTATCGGCTGCTGCGGTTTATTTTTTAGTTAAAATAATCTACAAAGTGATAAGGTGACTAGTTTTGCTCAGTGGACCTTCTTATAAGTGAACAGTGTTATTGCGCTGTTGTTATCTGGTACCAACTAATGAACAAATTTATTGATTCTCAAATCAACTTGCTACTTACAACTTTTTCATCTACGCCTGTGAAAAAAAAATAGCAAACGGCGTTCCATTAACTTGCCAAACGCCTGTTCAATTCATCTTAGCAAAATTTTGGTTGGAAAATTTGCACTATTCTTTTGATAATTACTTAAACAACATGTACAAAACAAAACAAAAAAATGAGATACCAGCACACTCAGATACTGACATCCGTAAATAATGCGGTGAAGAAAGAATTACCTCGACTGATTATCTCTCAAACACCGCAAAACGTCGATGTCCAACAAATGCCTTCAAAGTAGATGATAGCTTCAAAGACGTCTTGTTAGACAAAAAAAAATTAAAAGCCAAAAACCGTCTGCTTTAAAAGATTGAAACCAGATAACCTTAAATCATGCAGTCGGAGGCATTGATGAATCCCAGTGAACCTATCTACTAAAATGACTCGGTCGAGCTAACAAACACACTAATGAGAACTGCAGCTGCAGTTAAACAATCGATAAGCTTAACTCCGGCAATAAACTCAATTCAAGTCATATTGGATTCAACAATGTAACTACCCCTATTTATGTATCAGAACAATTAACATCCCACACAAAAAAACTATTTTATATTATTTAAGTTAATGATTACTTAAAGTCTGGCTTTCCATGGACTGTGTCTGCTTATTATACACATATTACTTACACCGACAAAGCGTCAGTTCGCACGGGCTTGTCGCAACAACGAAATAAAGTGAATAATGACCATGGACTGAATTTATTAATGACTAACTTTAAATCGGACATTCTAACTTCACTCTCCGGGGATTTATTTTTATTTATAAATTTAATAACTTATTTAACTTCTCGACTACCCACCCACCTGGTTGCCATCTCATATAAACATTTGATCTTTTTATGTAACTATCCCGCTCCAACTATTTATCCAAACATTTATGTGTTTTATTTGATCAATTTTATTGAGGTTCGATTCCGGCCCCGGTTTGGCTACGGAAGTCTCGGGTTCGATTCCTGAGTATGGACTTCAATTTTTTTATCTTTCAAAATAAACAATTATTGTATTATTTTAAATTGCAATATTTTCATAATTTATCACATTATTATTGCGGCTATTTAATAGACTTATAATCATGTCACCACATAGTTTTATTTAGGACTGTTAGGTATTATCTATACTAATATTATAAAGCTGAAGAGTTTGTTTGTTTTAACGCGGTAATCTCAGGAATTGAAAAAATATTTTTCTGTTGGGTAGCCCATTTATCGAGGAAGGCTATATAACATTACGCTACGAACAATAGGAGCGGAGCGGCAATGAAAAATGCAAAATCGGAGAAAATTGATGCATACGAAGTTGCACGGATCAGATATATTTAATACATTTTTATGTTTGGTATTAAAATACTATAATTCCATTTTTGTTATGGAATCTTGGCGGTCGACACAATGCTCCCCGTTAATGTTAAACGCGATGGAAACGCATTCTGCCGAGTTCATAGAATCTCTGGCTCGTGCATTTGTATCGTTTACTGTGGCTTTTAGTTGTACCACCGCCACGGCGTCCTTTGTGGGTATAGTAATTTATATTAAAACCTTTGAGATTTTGTATAAAAACAACAACGAATAATTTATATCTGGTTCAGTAATAGCAATAACGTCCAATTTATTTAAATTGTTTCAAAGAGTTACTAGAAATTCACCAGACTGTTTTTTTATTGAACGAATAATAAACATGTATTGTAATATACATACATCTTTGGTAATATTTACTTCGTGTAATCATGTATCCGGACTCTCCTCAAGCACATATTTAGTGGGTCCATCTCTAATGTAATCCAGGCTATGACTGAAATCCGCGAATAATAAAATAAAATAAACACAATCTGCAGCACTTAATCTATAATCACACTAATATCACACTAATATTATAAAGGCGAAAGTTTGTGAGTATGTGAGTGTGTATGTTTTTTACTTCTTCACGTCTAAACGACTGGAGCGATTTTAATAAAATTTGGTATGGAGTTAGCTGACACCTTGGATTAACACATAGGCTAATAAAACACGGGTAACACCGCGGGGCATAGTTAGTCACACTAATATCATAAAGGCGAAAGTTTGTAAGTGTGTGAGTGTGTATGTTTGTTACTTCTTCACGTCTAAATGGCTGGAGCGATTTTAATAAAATTTGGTATGGAGTTAGCTGACACCTTGGATTAACACATAGGCTAATAAAACACGGGTAACACCGCGGGGCATAGCTAGTCACACTAATATCATAAAGGCGAAAGTTTGTAAGTGTGTGAGTGTGTATGTTTGTTACTTCTTCACGTATAAACGGCTAGAGCGATTTTAATAAAATTTGGTATGGAGTTAGCTGACACCTTGGATTAACACATAGGCTAATAAAACACGGGTAACACCGCGGGGCATAGCTAGTCACACTAATATCATAAAGGCGAAAGTTTGTAAGTGTGTGAGTGTGTATGTTTGTTACTTCTTCACGTATAAACGGCTAGAGCGATTTTAATAAAATTTGGTATGGAGTTAGCTGACACCCTGGATTAACACATAGGCTAATAAACCGGGTAACACCGCGGGGCACAGCTAGTAATAGTATAAAGCTGAAGAGTTTGTTTGTTTGAACTCGGTTATCTCAGGAACTACTGGTAGGAATTTAAAACTTCTTTCACTGTTGGATAGCCCTTTTATGGAGGAAGGCTATAGGCTATAAAACATCACGTTACGACAACAGCAGCTAGTAAATTATATTATAAGGTCGGAGCAAAAGTATTTTCGTATTTTTCATACAAAAAAATAAATATAAAATTTTTAGGCATAATTTATTTTATACGGAAGATGCATTAATATATCCCAGTCAAGCTCTCTCAATGTTTGGGGTAAATCTTGAGATTGGGATTATTTAGTTGATTCCCGTGGCGCATTTTTATTTATATTTTTTTTTACAAATTATAGTTTTTCATGATTCTAAGCCGAACTATAAACACATTTATCAAATAGGGGTCATTTTTGAGCAACGCATTACAAAGATATTTAAAATCATTTTTTTAGGCCAGGGTAATCAAAAAAACGATGGCAAGGGAATCAAAATTAAACAACACGGTAATAAAACAAACTATTCTTTTAATAATCAGTCTTTTAATTACAGTTATTAGCATTTATAAACATAATTATTAATCACTTTCGTCTTAAGTAGTAATAATAAAATATACATATTAAGTAATAATAATTGAAAACAAAACTTTTATTCTTAAACATTATCTAAAACTTCAACTAAAATTAGGAACATTTCTTTTGATGACACAATATCTGATCTAAAAATTTAATAAAGCGGCGGTAGCCTAATGGCTAAGGCATCGGTCTCGCAATCGTGAGGTCGTGGGTTCGAATCCTGGCCATTATACTACCGACGTGAACCCACTCCTAACACAAGCCATAGAGCTTAGCTGGAGGGGTTAATAGGATTGCTAGTAATGTGGGACCACAATCCCACATTGCTAGTTATCTTTAAAAAAAAAAAAAAAAAAAAAAAAAAATATCAGAATCACATTTTTTTTTCCAAAACTGCCCAACCCAACCGAATTCTCCTGTTCACCTCGTCCTCGAAGTTGTTTCTACCTAACTGCAATGAATGCCCGAGATACACATATTTTTGAACAACTTCGAGAACGGCGCCGTGCACCGCTGTCGGTTCCGGTAGTACATGTTAATTGAACATGACCTTGGTTTTATCCCAGTTCATCCGTAGGCCGATGCGTACAGAGGAGTCAGCCAGGTTATTCAGCATCCGTTGCAGATCCTGCAGCGTTTCCGCCTTGATGACAATGTCATCTGCAAATGGCAAGTGAGAGATGTATTCACCATTGATATTGATGCCCCGCCCTTTCCAGTGCAGCGTCTTGAACATATCCTCCATTGCATTTATGAACAATTTCGGGGAAATAACGTCCCCTTGCCTTACTCCTCGATGCAATGGTATAGGTTTTGTTTGCTGATTCTGTTCTTGGACGGATATGGTGGCGGCTTTGTAGAGACTATCTCATCACTTGGATATATCGCCAATCTACTTGGCATCGCTGCAAAGACTCCAGAACAGACCAGATTTCAATCGAGTCAAAGGCCTTCTAGTCCACAAATGCTAGATACAGGGGCTGATTTTAGGCTGTCTTTTGTATAATCTGCCGCACTGTGTGGATGCGATCTATATCCGCTCCGAAATCCAGCCTGTTCCGGTGGTTCGAAGTCTTCGCGCAAGGCGGTTCGTGATGACTCTTGAGAACAGTTTATAGATGTGGCTTAGAAGAGAAATAGGTCGGTAGTTCTTCAGCCGGGTCTTATCTTCTTTTTTGAAGAACAAAACGGCTTAGCAGGCAGAGTCACTTGTCAATCGACCAACAGGCCTGTCACTCAGTATATACAGAAATATTGTTTTATTAGGAAATAATGTTATTTTACTTTATTACAAACAAAATATAGAAAATTTTGATTACCATGGCATAAACGCCAAGTAAATCAACACCAAGGTAATCAATAAAAGTACGTTTTTTATCGATTATGTAAAAATTCAAAAGTTTTAATCAATAATAATAAGATTTGTAAAGAGATATCCTTAATGCCTTTCTGTTTGTAATAATAGTAAAATCCTAAAAAATCTTATACTATTTTTTTATGCTGTCAGGGGAATCAAAGACCAAGTGAAACAAAACCAGGGTAATCAAATATTTACCTTCGTAATTTCGTCCATGGGCAAAATGAGACGCGACCTTCCACCACCGCGTTTGAAGCGCGACAGAAGCTCGCATGAGAACGGATATCTACGCTTCTCGAACGCTCCCTTAGCGATCTATGCCTAGTTATGTGGCACGCCAATGGAATCACTGTTTAGTTCGGGACAAAACTTTAAATTTATTTCAATGTAAAACTGTGGGATAAAATACAAAATGTATATTTTTATTTTAAACATCTACTAGTCTAGTTGCTGAAATACTTGATAAATGATTTATTTTACATTTAAAAATTGGTGATTTCGGTCTGTTTTCACAAAAAAATATGTAAAGGACGCGCCAAGGTTATCAATTTTCGTGACTTTATGTTTTTTTTACAATAATTACACGCAAATTAAATAGAAAAACTATTGTGCATCAATTAGATACCATTGTATTAAGACGTAAAAAAAATACTTCACATCTTTATTTCGATATTGCGGGTACGTTTTACCACCGGACGTCAAACATTTTGTCTCTCAAGATTCACCCTTTGCTGAGTGGCTAAATAGATGAGTGCGGTCTAGCGTTGTCTTTAGAAGAAGACTACCTCTGTGGCGCGGTGGGAGTGTGTCCGACTGCTACGCAAGAGGACGGGTTCGATTCCCACACGGGATAAAACTTTGTGTGATGAGCACGATGGTTTATTCTGTGTCTGGGTGTTATTTATCTATAAAATGTATGTATTTAGAAATATATAAGTATATTTATCAGTTGTCATAGTACAAGCTCTGCTTAGTTTGAAATCAGATGACGTTGTGTGAGTTGTCCCAAGATATTATTATTATTATGTATGTCGTTTCCATATCACGGGACTATGGAGTCCCGGTCATTTGGGAGGCGTGCGTGGGGCCGAAGCCAACACGTAGAGGCCCGTTAGACACTTTAATCTAAAGGCTATGTGACACAAACCGGCGAATATCGTTGTATACACTATATAAATGTACCCAACGACATTCCCCGGTTAGTGTTAAAACTATTGTCAAAAAGTGGTAGCTAAGAAACTGGGTTATGGAGGTGATGTGTTAGTGGAATGGTTAACTGGTACTATTGAAGGACTATGGCGCCTGCCCTGTAAACACATGGTAAAAATACACGGACAAATGGGCAGGCGGTGACTCGCCACTCACTAGATGGGCCCCCTTCTGGCCGCCACAGGCATACAGCCAAACAGGCGACAGGGAGCAACATGGGTGTGAGCAGCTTGGGGTGTCGAGCGGTGCGGCGCCGGTTTCACCATCACGAAGAAGGCCCGTGAGCGGGTTTCCCCGTAGTTATGCCCTTGAAAATGACACTTCCACCCCCGAGCATACAAGCTCTGGCGACCTCCCTCTGGCCGGCCGATTAGGGCAAGGCAGAGTTAAGAGTCCTGCGGGCGCTCTTGGTGTTCCACTCCCGCCGGCCAGTGAAGGCAAGCGGGAGACGAGGCCCTGACCGACTCTCTGAGGCATCGGGACCGCAGTGTCGCCACGCACATTCAGCTCGCCACAAAGCTGCCCTGCGGTTTGTGTACTCTTATTTCACCCTCATGAGACATTTTTTATTGGTGTCATAAGGATTTCAAGAGCTGCCACTATGCCCTCAGAGTGTTGCGTTAATCTCATTTAAGGAGAAAACGACTAGCCCCGAGGGGTTTATTATTATTATTATTATATCATTATTAAGACAATCATGTCAGGATTTTCTAGTCAAATTAGTAAACCAAATTTACTTAGAATTCTGACGGACGGACATCACAAATCCATATAACAACATATTAATGGATGTGTTGATACAAACTTTATATGATCGGGGTAGGTAAAATGATTTGTCAATAACTGTATAATTTTCTTAATGAAAGTCATGATAAAACGGACCGAAATATATATATTTCATAAGTTATACAAATCAAGGTCTAGCTCAGGGTCACCCAAATTCACCTGTTCTTTTTAATTTAAGTACCTGGAAGTCCGAGCTTAGCACGGTTTTTTTTTTAAACGTCGTTTTCTAAAAATGATACCCAGCTAGATCGGTTTATTGCCTCCGAAATCTCCTGCATACTAAATAAATAATTTTGGATTCGAACTGCAAAAACTGAAAAATATCCGTAACTTTTGCCGTTTTTCGCATTTTACCGCAGGTAAGAAGTTTTTTTTTGCTTGCATTGCTCAAAGGGGTATCAAATAAAATACCAAAAGTCCAGCTTTCCATCATGCTTTGCGTTTTAAAGTATTTATTTGTAAAGTTTGATAGTTTCTGATAGACAAGGTGTACCAAACCAATGGCACCTGGAGGGAAAGTACCCTAAATATTTGAGTTAACATAGATATAGCATACTCAAACGAAACATTCTTTTATTTTTAGAAATAAAAAAAACTGATGTTAATGATTTTTCTTTTTTAAATTACTTGCCAGAGCGAGGAATCGAACTTGCTAAATGTAGAAAACAAACATTCTGTTTTTATAATGCTGATTAAAAGGGTCAATCACAAGGAACAAATCTATCTAATAAACGTTGCATCTAAAATCTAGAGATGTTTAGGTAATGAGTCAACGTAAATACAAAATAAGTATAAGTTAGCGTAGTTTTTCAATTAGTAAGTAATAATAATTTCGCTATGTATAATTTAAATTAATTGATTTAATATGATTAACACACAATACAAGGTTGAACCTTTTCATTAATCAATTGCATATCATATCGCATATGGTAATATGTATATATGATGATTAATTATTAACTGACCCGCGCAACTTCATCTGCGTAAATTTTCCCCGTTTTTGCAAAATTTTTAATTGCTGCTCCGCTCCTATTGGTCGTAGCGTGATGTTATATAGCCTATAACCTTCCTCGATAAAAGGGCTATATAACAGTAAAGAATAGAAATATATAGAATATTTAAATTCGGATTATTATTTCCTGAGATTATAGCGTTCAAAGAAATAAACAAACTTCAGCTTTATAATATTAGTATAGATTTAAAAAGAGCCGATAGGCGAATTGGTTGTTTGTCGTAATAATTATTAAATTTAATGAAATAGAAATACTTACTGAATTTTATACTTTACTAGCTGTCCCGCGCAACTTCGTTTGTGTAAATTTTCCCCGTTTTTGTAACATTTCTCATTGCTGCTCGGCTCCTATTGGTCGTAGCGTGATGTATATATCGCGGTATATCAGTAGTTCCTGAGATTACCGCGTTTAAACAAACAAACAAACTCTTCAGCTTTACGATATTATTTTATACTTTATAGTGATCAGCAGTGACAGCTTTCTCTGTGTCTCTGAGCTAAGCTGCCGATAGATGGACGAATGGACTGGAATGGAATTAATGAAACTATCATGATTCCTTGTTTACTACGGAACCCTAAAAAAACTGACTCATGAAATCGGTTACAGGGTAGGCATACCAGGGGCTCTCCGGCGGCGACAATAAGTCACATTGACGAATATTGTCACGTAGCTTCACCCTATTAAACTTGATTAAATTCACTCTATAACAAACATATTTCGCTAAGTAGGTCTTTCATACAATATCTTTCTTTCTCTCGCCCCTAGTTTGCAATACGAGTAAGCGAGATAGAAAAACACATTTGTCAAAAGCCGAAGCAACTGTCGTCGGATTTCAACCAATAAATCCGTGAGGATGGGATAGCTATTATGTCAAATATGACAATACACAAATTGACGCGGCCGAAAGTCTATAAACTTTAGAAGTTAATACGTGGCTGCATTCAACTCTGTGCAAGATAATCTCGCTTTTATTCCATGTTGCATAGAGGCTATAGTTGTTCAATACTCCGAAAATTCGCATGTCAATGTAATTTGAACCTTTTTGTTTGGAGTTAAAGTTGAATATGAGAAACGATTATCTGCTATTGTGGCAAGGACGAGCTGACAAAAAATTTCAAAGGGGGTGAACAAAAGCCCATAAAAGTTGGAGATTAATCGGGATTTGGGTACAATAATACACACATGGCAGGGCTGATGGGCTCGTCTGTTTGTCACTCATCGTGTCATGGGGTTTGTGTGTAATTATTATTGCTGCAAATAATATCTATTGTAACCATTGCAACGTTTTCTACGTTTTAATTGACTTGGTAGGTAATAGTACATTATGATATAAGTGCGGTAAGTTGATAATGACAGCCGAGGCGATATTGCTACAAGAAAGCAGAGGCTGTAATTATCAAAGCGCACGTATGTCATACGACGTTTTATAACATATTTGCGAGGTAATATATAAAAAAACAATAGGTACAGTGAAAAAAAAGCGCGCGAAATAATTTTTACTTGTTCACAAATTAGCGATGCGCAAAAAAAAGCGCTGATGCACATGAGCGCTATTTTTTATGGCAAAGGCACAAAAACAGCCAATATTACTAATCAAGTAAATTAATATTTTTGTGTTTTGTTACAGATAAATGGTTGTAATTAATAAATTAATAAATTTATGGTCAAAATTAATGAAATTAAAGAATTAAATGTTTTATTTATTATATTTTATCTCCCAGAGTTAATTTTGTTCATAAAATTTTGACCACTTTTCTGACATAAAAACTCTTTGCGTAGGAACAAAGGACCGTTCGTTTTAGACGGAGCATCTTGATAAACCGTGCGTTTTACCTTATTAAAAAGAAACTCGTGCGTTTAACATTACAATAATGCACAAGTATGTAATGAGATACATTACGATATTGAAATTGGTGAAATAAGAGACCCTTTACGAGCAAATGTGTTATAAATATACCATTACCTACCTTAGCGTTCAAGCTAAGTCTAGTAGTTTTATTTTCTATTACCTACATAGCTAACTAGGTACACTAGGAGAAGGATTTCATTGAAATTTGATAGTTGTTAAACGAAAATTGAGAACTACAGAAGTATGTCAGTAAATATTTATTTTGAAACTTGAATACAACAACATTTATTTAATAGTATATTTACCTACATCCACTTAAGTACATAATTTAAAAGTAGACAATTATTAGTTTTACTTATGTTAATAATATAATTGTATATTATCTACATATAAAATACTTATCCAATAACATTTGACACACGAGTATTGAAATTCCTGATACAATATAGAAGTACAATCATGGGCGAACCCAGGGAGTTAAGGTGTTGGGTTTGGGGGTTGACTCCCCCCCCCCCTTCCCAACTCACAATACGGTACGTACACAGTACACATTTGACCGGTGTTAAGTCAATTTTAATACTCAAAACCCCCCCTGAAATTACGAAACAGTTATTCAACAATAGGTATACAAGATCAGTAAGACCGGCTCCACTTGATTGATCTGAGCACTTTACAAAGATTAAGATGCTACGCTGGACAAGTGGAGTCTAAATAAGAAACGAATTTAAATGTAGCATTTTTAAAATAGCCCAGATACAAGAAAAGCTTGAGATAACCGTCTGCGGTAGTAGGATTGTCGTTGTGATGAGACGAGTTCACGAACATATGACGAAATTAGTTGTGTATATGGATGCAAAAAGAAGAGGTTGTGGACGTATTTCATTGTCCAAATTTGCCGCCCCCTAATACCTGTCGCCTTAGGCTCCAGCCTAAATCCACGACTTCAATGGAAGTACCTATGTAGCTATTATGTAGAGTTGACGCGACATTTCTTTTGCGTAATATTTTTTTTCTAACGTAAACTTTAGTACTTAATAATTATTGTCACTGGAGTGGAACATCAATAGGTATCAATTTAATATCAACTAGATAAATAATAATATCGACATACCTACTTTACCTTAACATACCTAGTTACTACGCAGTAGAAGTTACTATCGTTTCTGATAAACTTTTTATACTTAGTATTATAGAAACAACGGAATGCAATATTTTGACTAGACATTAGTAACTTCTTAACATACAACATTAAACACTTACACATAATAATCATAATATAGAATAGTAACTAGGTATAACTAGAATAAAATAGCTTAGATCTCAAAAAAAAGCTTGAAGCCCTTGAAGGCTCTTTATTAAATATTCGTCGTCATTTATTATAAGTTGGGAGCTTAAAACTATCAATATTTATCTATAGTATTTATAACTATGTTTCCCTAATATATACTTATAACATAATATATTACATTAGAGTAGGTACAATATGGGAGTATATAAATTGGTAGTTACTTATCTATAATATTGATGAGATCCAAAAATTTGTAGATTTTCTTCAGAGCGGTGTCCATTTGTAATACTCTGCAAATTAATAAAAAACAAACATTATACTTAAAACATCCACAAACAAAATAAATTGATAGAACAATAATTTCAAAGGGGTTAAAAAAACGATCATTATACAAGAATAAATAGTAGTTAGGTATCTAATAAATGTCATCTGGACAGTGATTACATGGAATCATCATTTTGATGACATATTGACGTGATTTCCTACTATCTAAGATATTCAATTGTTTATATAATGCCGTGACATAAACGTCACGTGGCGTTTATGTCATGTGTTGGCGTCAGACGTGACGTAAATTAATAAAATTTTATAAAAATTATGTCTCATCTGATTATAAGGCGGGGGGAGGTCAATGTTCTACGTCTCCCCTACTATTCATACTGTGTCTGATACACTACAAATGATTATAGGCAATAAATTAAAATTAGCAATTTTAAAGATGACACCGCTATTACGCTGATGTCGTCTTCACAGTAACCTATAGGTACTATTTACTCAACACCAACTATTCCTAAATATGGTAAATTCACATTCACGGAATAGTAATTAATATTAGAAGAAAGATCGCAAATAGTTTCGTCAGTTGTACCTCAAAGATGGTTCATAATGTCACCAGATCACTGCAATCAATCAGCCAGCTTGTTGCTGCGGTACATGTCGCCAATGATGCGCTCGATGGGGATCTCGCCGATGGTATCTTTAAAGAAGAGCTCCACTATGATCTGGCGGGGCACGGTGTTGAACACCGCGATGAGTTGCAGCAGCCGGCTGGGTCTAGCAGTATCTTGGGGGAAGACCCTGGTTGTGTACTGTAGACAATGTTTCCATTTAATGCACATGCAATTTTTTCTACTTACTGTTTAGTAACTTCAAAAATTGTTATGTTTGTGAGTTAGCAATCACTTTCGACCGACAACATTAACATTCAAGCAAACATAAAACTCTAACGATTCGAGAATACTATAAAAAAAATATTTAAACTAATATAATAAAGCTGAAGAGTTTGTTTGTTTGAACGCGATAATCTCAGGAACTAGTGGTCCGAATTGAAAAATTATTTTACTATTAGATAGTCCATTTATCGAGGAAGGCTATAGGCTATATAACATCACGCTATGACAATAGAAGCGGAGCAACAATAAAAAATGTTGCAATAAAAAAATAAATTATAAAAATAAAAAACCCGCCGAGTCGGAGGCACTTTACTAAGTTCATCGAGATTTATTAATGCCTCCGATTGCATGAAATTATATAATTATGTAGGGGATCTTGTTTCCATCTTTTTCGTGCAGATGGGTTTTTTTATAATTTATTTTTTTATTTATTACTTTTTAGTAGTTGTAGGTTAAAGTTAGTTGTTACATCAGTTACAGTAGTGGTAACAACTAACTTTTATCACAGCTATTGTCAAGTATTGAAAATTGAAAAAAGAATGGTTGCTAACTTACTTTTTTAGTAATACAATCATAATCATTTTATACCTTTTTGAAATGCTTAAGATGAGCCCTTTAATTTGATACCCATATTGCAGTATTCAAAACAACTTTTTTTTACATCACACAGCCACCATGTTTGTTTTTAAACACTTTGGCTATCAAACGACGTCATAATTGCATAAATCCGTTCAGTGGATTGTGAGATATCAGGTAGGTAATAAAGAATATTACATACATACATACAAGATACGCGCGAAAAACATAACCCTTCCTTACAATCGGGTAAAAACAGAGAAATCCTGTGCAGACGAAGGTGCGCGGGTCAGCTAGTCAGATATAACGCGACTCGCTAGTGCCTTGTTCGCAAGGTTCATGACATTGTCAAAATGACGTTAGTAGTGTCACATCTGAGGTCTGTTCCATTGGTCTGTTTTAGTTAGTGAGCAGATAACTAGTTTTTATTTTTAGGGTTCCGTAGCCAAAATGGCAATTTCGTTATGTCCGTCTGTCTGTCTGTCTGTCTGTCCGTATGCACAAGCATTTTATTCAAAGACTACTCAATGAATATTGATGAAATTTAGTGAAAATGTGTCTTGTAGCAGCGGCTACGTAGTTTGATGGATAAATAATAACAATACCTACATATTTTTAGGGGGGGGGCAATCCATACATTTAACAGAAGCTGTTTTTTTTGTAGCAAACTTCAACGTGTGGCATATTATTCGACAGGTCTGTCAAAAACATTTCAAGGTTTCTAATAAACTTTTTTGATTGAGTAAATATTTTTGGAAATAATCTCTTTTAACTTTTGAACCGTGTGACCAAAATATATGAAATAAATGATTATATAGCGCTTAATAAATACTTTAAATTAAAATTATTTCGGACATGATCGGATATACCGTCATTGAATGAGAAACAAAAGAGTATGGTCCGACATGCTCTTGCCTGGTTTTTTGATCGAATAATAGCAAGTAATGTTGCCCGGTCGGTTCTTTTAATGTCTTACCTCCTTTAACACATTTTGTGCTTGATCCTGCAACAGCGCAATAGTAGGCAGATCTTGAAATCTTCTAGACTGCTGCCTATCATTAAAACACGTCCTAAACAATGCCACAGATCTAAGGGCGAACAACTCATTAAAGTCCGGCAAGAGTTTGGCTACTTCGCCCAAAGCCATTTCAAATGCTTGTACGTCCCTAACGCTTAATAGCCTGTTCTGATTTAGAAACGGGTTTAAATTCATGGGATATAAAAACTGAGCGGATCCAATTATAAACAAATCCTTCCAAGATTCCTCGAGAAGGAGAAGTCTGTCTGGTTGAGACAACGAGTCAAACGCGGGTAAGTTCTTCGTCCATTTCACGTTCATAAATAACAGCCTGGCCGCGGCTTCACACGTGGCATCAGGGTCGTTATGATTATAATACAGTGAATCTATCGGTGGTGGGGAGGGAGCTCGCGGTGCACTCATCAGAGGCTGATTCATGGTTGGTACGGCATTATACGAATACGGAAACATGGGTATAGTCGTTTCGGGCACGTACTGGTTCGTATTTGGCGAGGTTGTTGCATAGGCAATTGATATCGGTTCGTTTACTCTATTAGCTGGAAGCTGATCCTGCATATACAGTGCCATCTGGCGTCTAATTGTGGAGTTGCGCGGTCCACGTTCATGTTGCACAGCTGAAACAAATAACAGATTAATGATATAACATATTCTTATAATTCCAAATTTCTATCTCTAACTATGTCTTCTACAAGTCATTGGTATAGCTCACCATCTTTATTCATGCCAGCAACGAGGCATTTGGCCAGCCTGCAGGCCCGGCACTGGTTGCGATGTGCCTTGTCAATGGTGCACATGCCGGTTGTGCGCGCTTTGCAGGCGTACCGTCGGTCTCGTCGTATGGAGCGCTTGAAGAAGCCTGCGCACCCATCGCATGCGAACACACCATAGTGCTTGCCCGAAGAATGGTCGCGGCACACCGCGCACGGCACATCGTACAGGATGCGGCCTAGGAAACAAATTTTATATTTAGATACTTATTTAAACACGATGAATTTGTAGTTGTTTTGGTGCCGAAAATGTTAAACTAATTGTCAATAAGTAAGGCGATTGGTACACTGCCACGTACAACGCTGTGGGGTGCGTGGCGACTGAGCCAGGCGCTTAGAAGCGTGGCAGTGTGCCAAACCCCTTAGTCCTAATATATATACTTAAATATCTAATATATAAAATTCTCGTGTCACAGTTTTCGTTGCCATACTCCTCCGAAACGGCTTGACCGATTTTGATGATTTTTTTTGTGCTTATCCGGTATCTATGAGAATCGGCCAACATCTATTTTTCATACCCCTAAGAGTTTGTTTGTTTGTTTGAAAGCGATAATCTCAGGAACTACTGGGCCGCACTGAAAATTTTTTTTTATTGTTGGATAGCCCATTTATCGAGGAAGGCTATAGGTTATAACATCACGCTACGACCAATTGGAGCGGAGCAGCAATGAAAAATGTTATAAAAAAAAGGAAGAAAAAGGGAAAATTACAATCTATTATTCATGCCCCTAAGTGATAAGGGTTATCCACCCCTAACATTTATAACTATACTATAATATTAGAAGAGAGAGAAGAGTTTGTTTGTTGGTTTGAACGCGATAATCTCAGAAACTACGGGTCCAAATTGAAAAAAATATTTTACTTTTAGATAGCCCATTTATCGAGGAATGCTACAGGCCATAAAACATCGCGCTACAACTAATGGGAGCGGAGCAGCAAGTAAAAATGTTTGCAAAAATGGGGAAAATTTACGCAGACGAAGTTGCGCGGGTCAGCTAGTATATATATATATTTAATAATTATTAAAATTAATGTCGGTTGTGGTAAACCTAAATAATAAGAATTAGATATGGAACACCACCCAAAAGTGCACTATAGGGTTGGGTAATGTTTATAAAAAATGTAAATACATTTTATTAACCGATATTTTTTAGGAGTTCAAAAAAGTCACGTTTAAATCAATATAGGTACGTTTATTCCATTAATTAATTACGTAAAGGTCCTAGAAGGGAGGGGGGGGGGGCTAAAGAAATCTCTACATACCTACCCCTATCTTGGCCGGGTAGGAGGGTAAAACTTATTCTTACGTAGGTAATATTTTGTAAATTTATTATTAGAAATCTGTTTCAATTCAGATGCCGAATGGTTTATAATGTACACTTTGATTAAAATCTTATTATATTTTTAGGGTTCCTTAGCCGAAATTGCAAAACGGAACCCTTTTAGTTTCATTGTCAGGTTAGCTTAGAGACCCTTAGTACTAGAAAGCTGTAATTTTGCATGGATATGATATATACGCTGACAAAGTGGTGGAATAAAATCATAAAACCAAATCGGGTAACTCGTGAAGGAAATAACACCCCTACACGTAAAGTGGGTGTGTGATTTCTTTTGTCAGCTACCCCATCGTGTGGGGTGCCGTTGGATATGTCTTTTAAACATATTTAGGGGTTCTGCATATCATTTTCGATTTAGGGATCTTTTGTCAAGTAGTCAAGTGTCGCTTCTCCCCACTGCCAGCTAAATGGTTGTTTTTGGAGATGTAAAAAATCAGGGTAGCAGTATATATAATTAAATTAAAAGGAAAACTATTACAGCTAAGTAGGCTTAACAAGTTTACGAATAACAGCCGACCAGGTGAGAAGTAACAACAATTTTGCACAAATTCCATTTAAAATCCATACTTCCATACTATACTATCCATACTAATATTATAAATGTGAAAGTAACTCCGTCTGTCTGTCTGTCTGTTACGCTTTCACGCTCAAACAGCTAAACCGATTTAGATGAAATTTTGTATGGAGATAGTTTGAGTCCCGAGGAAGGACATAGGATAGTTTTTATCGCGATAACCGACATCCACGCGGGCGGAGCCGCGGGCGAAAGCTAGTAATATTAACGTAAGTAACTCTGTCTGTCTGTTACGCTTTCACGCTCAAACAGCTAAACCGATTTAGATGAAATTTTGTATGGAGATAGTTTGAGTCCCGAGGAAGGACATAGGATAGTTTTTATCGCGATAACCGACATCCACGCGGGCGGAGCCGCGGGCCAAAGCTAGTTACTTATAATGTTGTTATTAGTATGAAACAAAAAGAACTAAAAACCCACTTCTTATCGCATTAATGTGCTGGGTAGCTACGGAACCCTACAATGTGCGTGGCCCGGTTTGTTCCTGTTTACCGTTTGTATGTTTGAAAGATAATAAATATAGCTCATCGTTCCGGAATTCGTACGATTATTTTACTTATGTCTACGCTAAATCGTACGGACAATGTACTGAAAATCAAGATAGAGTCTTACGTAAGAAGAGGGGAGGGGGTGAATTTAAACCGTCGCGACAGAGACAAGAGACCAAGACAAGAGACTGAGACGGGAGACTACGACTGTGTCTTGGTTTCTTCTGCAGATTGAGGTCGAGACCGCAACTAAAGCATCAAGCAGCGTCTGTCTTGCAGTCTCCTATCCCGCGTCTCTCTCTCGGCCGCAAACTGACTACCATACGCAATCATAAAGTGAAGTAATAGTCTTGGTCTTTCGTCTTTGTTAGGGTCTCCTGTCTCCGTCGTTAATGAGCGATCCTTTACGTAGTAAATGAACGGCCCCTGAACTGGCAACAAAGTGAATCAATCGAATAAGTGTATAGTTCCAGTGATGGGTGGATCCAGTTTTCTTTAGGGCTGAAGGGCTCAACGACGGTTTCATATCCTGTAAGCCAGGATCGTAATCAGGCGCGGAACCAAGTGGGGCAACGGCAACAGGGGCAATTGCCCCACACTTGATCGGTGTTAGTTCAAATGCCTTTCTCAAAATGGACTTCGATCCGATACTGCACAATTTCTCATAATGACCCGCACAACTTCGTCTGCGTAAATTTTCCCCTTTTTTGCAACAATTTTTATTGCTGCTCAGCTCTATAGGTCGTAGCGTGATGTTTCATAGCCTATAACCTTCCTCTATAAATGGGCTATCCAACAGTAAAATATTTTTTCAATTCGGACCAATAGTTCCTGAGATCATCGCGTTCAAATAAACAAACAAACTAACTCTTCAGCTTTATAATACTAGTATTGATAATCTAAATTGTAGAGTAGGTAGTACAAAAGTAATGTAGAGTTAGACGTTCGTTCCACATAAAGACATTAATAAATCACTGTGACAGTTATGTGTTTATGCGGCACAAAGAGTGGCTCGTTGCGGCCCGAGAGAGTGGGCTCCGCCCCAATAGGAGGAACTCGTATTATTTATGACTCTACACTCCTTCTGGATTTGCTACGGCATTTGAACGTTTATTTCGTAAAATTATACTCTGAGAAGGTATTCTACTATTTCTATTACTATTCTGTTAAATAGACAATTACAAAAAAAAAATGTTTCGGCATTGATTTATAGTGGGACTAGCTGTCCAGCGCAACTTCGTCAGCGTAAATTTTCTTCGTTTTTGCAACATTTCTCATTGCTGCTCCGCTTCTATTGGTCTTAGCGTGATATTATAGCCTTCCTCGATAAATGGGCTATCCAAAAGTGAAAGAGCTTTTCAATTCGGATAAGTAGTTCCTGAGATTACTGCGTTCAAACAAACAAACTCTTCAGCTTTATAATATTAGTATAGATAAGTACGATATTATCCAATATACAAATGTAGAATTAATAGTCAACGACTTTGGCTTCGATGTTACAAGTTAAAATCGACCGGTGCGTGATTGCCACAAAAAGACGAATCTCAATTTGTTCTGCTGCTGTGGATTCCGTTCAATCGTAAACATTATTTATTTTTATAGCATAAATGTCGAAATAATTAGGTATTCTATTATAGATAGGTAGAGTTGTTAACGTAATTAATAAGTTAAATTATATAGGGTGTAACAGAAAGGTGTGGTCAAATTTCAGCAGCTTATAGAATATGCTATCAGTATCGCATCTACCATGGTGCCATAGTTGGTTGCATTATTATTACATAGTTATAATTAATAGTAATAGTATTCACATATTCGTTTTGTTTAAATTTAGTAGTGAAAGGCGTATGGCATAAGAATTATACCTCCCCTGGGAAAAAAATCGATTAGGTTATTATGGCATAGAACTTTTTAAGTACCCAAAACTTTTATAATTAATAAAAATATTTAAAAAAAACACTCAAAAATAAACGAATGAAATAATTATAAATACTTAATTTTTAGGGTACTCTGATTTTGATAAAATTAGGTACCTATCTATGTGCATTCAGTATCATGGGCACATACCAATCCTTGAATATGACCACACCTTTCTGTTACACCTTATTTAATCAAAAATATACAATCCTCGCTTTAAATTCAAGCATATTCGACAAGAAGTAGGTAAATACCGGGAGCAGACATTATATACAAACAGAAAAGCCGGGCATGCCATCTAATATATAAAATTCTCGTGTCACAATGTTCGTTCCCATACTTCTCCGAAACGGCTTGACCGATTTTTATGAAATTTAATATGCATATTCAGTAGGTCTGAGAATCGGCTACTATATATTTTTCATATCCCTAAGAGTTTGTTTGTTTGTTTGAACGCGATAATATCAGGAACTACTGGGCCGCATTGAAAATGTATGTTATTGTTGAATAGCCCATTTATTGAGGAAGGCTATATGTTATAACATCACGCTACTACCATTAGGAGCGGAGCAGCAATGAAAAATGTTGTAAAGAAAAAAAGGAAGAAAAAGGGGAAAATTTACGCAGACGAAGTTGCGCGGGTCAGCTAGTATATTCATAAAATAGTTGACCTAGAACATGACACTGTTACTAACTACGAACAATCTACATTTAAAAATTCGCGTTTGATTTTTCCTCAACTCACTTTGAACCCTAGCAGAAACAAAACGCAGGTGCGTCAGATAAAATCGTACTAATTTGTTCATAACGTACGAACGCGGCGATGCAACGAGCCATATACCTACCCCTATCTCATTCGCACTCGTTGGCTTGCAATCAGCCTTTCAAACCTCTCTGTCTAACCTATTGATTGTCAAATATTGATGTACAACTACGTAGGTTTATTTATCAATTTGGACCTGCCCGAAATATGACCGATTTTCCTTCATAAATAACCATTTTATTTTATCTATCCGTATATCTTTTCCAACTTCTGTAAAATGTCTTCTTTATTCCTCTAACTCTTTGTAATTATATTCACTGTAATAAAATAAGATTATAAATGTGTACTTATACTAAAAGTAGTGGGTATCTCTGTATATGTTTATTGTTTGTATCTACATCCTAATAATAATCTATTGTCATATCGTCTCGTCATACTCTCTTGGTCCATTTCCTAAATTGCAGTTCAATTACTCTTGTCCGAATTGAATAAATATTTTACTGCTGGATAGCTCATTTATCGAGGAAGGCTATATAACATCACACTACGATCAATAGCGGAGCAGCAATGAGAAATGCCAAAGTATATTTTGATACACATAGTAGGTTAATTTACTTGCAAAATAATAAACACTTTTTAATCAATTCTAACCAAGAATTGTTCATAAACCACCATCCCTTAATCTTTAAGGAACCCTAAACGGACGATCTTGCGATCCCACGGGTACGGACAATAGTTTGTTCAGCCAGGATCAATCGAAAAGGCATAAAGGCAAGCGAATAAGACATCCTACTTGTATGAATACCAAACACTTGTGCAGGAAGCGCGGTGTCGAATGAACGACAAGGGATAATACACGAACCACTGATGGTAAAGCTCTTTAGATAGATAATTACAGCTTTTTGTATGTCGACTTCTGTATTCAGAGAATTAAAAAGGTTTGTCTTTAAGAATACGATCTTACGCGGCGTGTTATTATTTTAGCGACTTCGCGTTTACCCTTAGAGATCGAATTCACATCACAAATTAACCCCCTCAGAGGTTTTGTGAAATTACATTAATGGCCAGGGTAATGTAAGTATTAATTATTGAAAACCAAGCACTCCATCTCCACTTTCTGGTGGTATTATTTTTAAAGACGACTCCCGCATTAGGGTACAAGCCCTATGTCGCAGGGGACTTTACAAACATACAAGTCACGGACACAAAATACACCCAAACTCGGAACAACAATTTGTGGATCACATAAAGTAGTGTCACGTGTGGTAATCGAACCCACGATCTCTTGCGTAGCAGTCGGATACACTCCCACTGCGCCACAGAGGCATTATATTAAGTAGGTACATATACTAAATGGGTTCACCTAGGAGTTTTTAGATCTACAGATTTATCCGACCGTTCGCAAAGGAGGCGAGTAATACACGGCGGGTTTTTTAGTGGGTCTCCTCGGACGTTAATTTGTTAGGGTTAAAGAATAGAAGCTATGTAGCAATCTGTAAGAATTACGCAATGGTATTTTCAAATAATAATATTAGGCCTATCGCATACAAATCGTCCGTAACTTGTTAACCGTGCGAGCGCCCACCTGTGTGTAAACGACCCACCATCGCGTGACCCATGAGGGGTCAAAACAAACGGCTTGTTATTAATAGAGGAAGCTATTTAAATTAAAATTTATTTGAAATAAGAGCAGTGCCCAGTGTTCCCACATTAATTGCGATGCGACTGAGTTTAACCCTGCGAACGTCATGTTTGGCACTGGTACTGATTCGTCGTTGATATATTAATAATAATAATATTCATTGACAAAGTTGTTTTTACAAAAGTTACAATAAGACTTTATCTGATTTGCATAATACTTTTATAGCGCAAAATACTACAGTATGTTATAGTAATTAAATATTACCTTTATATATTAAAGTAAAATACATAGGTAGATAAATTAGTCTTTTATGTGATATTTGAACTAGGTATAACCTGTAATATAGTTACAACGGTTAACCAAAAATATCATATCCATAAATATCAAAACTGTTTTAATGATTTTTTTTTCTTTTTCTTATTCTTAAAATAAGACGACTCCCGTAGTAGGGTACAAGCCTTGTGTCGCGGGGGACTATACGAACATACAAGTCACAAACACAAATTACACCCAGACTCGGAACAACAATTTGTGGATCACACAAAGTGATGTCCCGTGTGGGAATCGAACCCACGACCTCTTGCGTAGCAATCGGACACACTCCCACCGCGCCACAGAGGCAGTGTCGAACACTTATATAATAAAAATGTATAAAAGCTACATTTGTGATGCCCAAAGTCATTAAAACTCTAATGTACGGTATCACTACTGGTGGCGGCGTGAGGGGTACTCTGAGAGTTTTGACAGATGCGTATGCGCACCTCGTGGGAATTGGCTCGATCAGTATAATTGCTGTTGTCACGTCATCTCGTCGATTGCTAATATAACGAGAGATAATAAACAACAGTGTCATTAATACCGTGTATCATTTCAACACTTAAATATTCGAGTTTTTAATACTGGTACTTACTAGATGAAGGTTGCATAACCGGCTGCAATGGCTGCATCTTCAACGTTTTTAATTATTTGATTTTATTATCTGAAAAAGAAATAATTTATTAATAATGGCAAGAACATTTTCACACAGGAACTGTCGCGAATTAAAACTCCATAGCGTCCGCGGTTTTCAAGAGCACTTGAGGTTCAATGAAAAGAAATGAATCAATCAAGAATGGCAACAAATGTAAGAAAATAATGTGGCATTGTGTGAGACTTAGTGGCTGACATCTTTCAACCACAAAGCTGAGAGCCACTTGTATACTTATTCATTATTACCATTGTTCTAACAGTTACTAGTTATAAACGGCCATTGCGTCGAGCCCCCTGAAGTGGCTGTGGTTAAATTCATTGGAAATACTCACAAATTTCCCCACAAATAAAATCGTGTGACCAACTTCACTTAATACTTTTATTGGTATTCATTTACTTATTGGAGGTTTGGATTATAAGTATTAACTACTTTTATTTGTTTCTTGTTGTGTGTACCTACTTACCTATTATATGAAAGTAAATAACTTCTGTTTATCAGAATTCTTCTTTATTTATGTATGTAAAATATAAGTAATACCTACTTAGTACATTTAAATTATATTGCAGTAGGTATTTAATAACACTTAAGGTAATATCCGGAGAGACCTTCAGGTCTTAAACTTGGAACAGGCCAGAATAGATTGCACTGGCGCACTTATGAGAGACCCAAACCCAATTGAAACGGATAAGGTAAAGAAGAAGATATGTCTTTGCGTTTTAATCTTTCAAGATCTTAAAATATTTGGAATGTGTCTACTGGCATTTGACTTTATAATTTTTTTCCATATAATGAAAAAGAAAGTGCTTTACACAATTGTTAAAAGAGAATTTAGCAACAGTAAAAAACAATAATTACCAAATAACAAGCCGATTCTTCGAAATGAAACAATTATACAAAAACGTATTTAGTTTGCGTAAACCAGAGAAAGGAAACAAAAAGCAACCAGTAGCTAAAGTTGTCACTCCTTTGTCTGTCTGTCGGTCACTCAGAAGTAAGGATTGCATCTTTTTGCACGCATAATTACAGCTTTGCAAAACAGGTAATTACGTTCAGATAATCTCAGTAAGTATCGGGACAAAGGCGGGGATGAGCCGGGTCGGAGAGGCCCGGTGTGCGCCTGAGGGTTGCAAACAATAGCGCGACCAATAATAACATCGGGAAGTCGGTAGCTTCTTGCTTTCAACATTGAGATAGTACAAAACGTACTAATACGTTTTTTGTACTGTTTGGGTCCACGAGGAATTTGCGGCCCAATTTTTTGTAACTGACTTCTAAGCAGCTGTTGTAATAACAAACATTTTATGGTGTATTAATCTGTAATATAGCATGTTATATATTTATGTGGGTATTTTACTCAATAACGATCCTTTACAATATGAATACTGAATAATTATTAATATATTAACGAACTGTGATGTTTATTGAAATTGAAGCTGGAATTCCACAAGGTAGTATCTTAGGCCCGATCCTATACCTACACATTATACACCTGCGATATTTCAGAGCTTGAAAAGAATGCAAGTGGAACCTTTGCTGATGATACAGCTGTCATAGCTGTAGGAAATGCCTATAACGAATTAGTCAGTCAGTAAGTAGTCATCAAGTGAATCTAATAGTGGACGAGATGTAGAATCAAACTTAATGAGAGCTCAGTTCACTGTTAAAGGTGCAACAAAAAGGTGTGGCCAAATTTCAGTGCTAAAGTCTGAGTGCTTACTGTTTTTGTGCGTATTACTGTTTTTATAAATATCAAAAGCACAGATGCCATACGTTATTTCTTCAAAAAAAAGAGACCAATTCAAAATACAATTTAAAATAGCACTATAATAATACGTTCCAATTTAGCATCTCAGAAAGTGCTATACGTAAGTACAGTAAGCTGCTAAAATTTGACAAAATAAAACTAGCTGGAGATGTATAAAATGTAGTAAATAAACAGGTAATACAATCTGATATTTATGCCACACACTTGCTACTTAACTAGACCACATTTTCTAATACGTACCTAGTACCTATATAATAATAACAAACATATATATTGGTTATTTAGCGTTTACAAATGAGGTCAGGCTCTATCCAGAGATCACCACTTTCATAAACACAAATATGTACAATTAAAAGTTTATGCGCTTATTACATTACACTAAATCAGGGACCCTAAACCCCTAAAAAGAGAGATGTAATAGGGGATAGGGCACTAATTCTCTAACAAATTTTCAAGGCCACCTAGATTTAGGGCCCTGATTTAGGGTATTGTAATAGCCGTTTTAGGTATACGTATCTAATGTACCTACTGCGGTGCGCTGTAGCCACTGACTTACACCAGTTTTTCAATTTCTTCCAATGTAATGTACGAAGAACCGATAACGCGTGTTGACGAGTAAAAATAATTAAATATTAAGCCAATAACCGTGTCGGGAGACCATTAATAATAGAAACTTTAACAACTTGACAAATAAGCGAAATTTAATTTCAGTATTAACAGCCGAGTTATTGCTACCTATCGGAGAAATTCATTTAACGCAAGTGAATATTTATTAAACTTGAATTATAACTGATTAATAACCAGTAAACAGGATTTTGTTATGTAATCAATGGTACCTATTGTAAAGTACTTACCTACTTTTTTTAAAAAAAACCAAAAAAGTTGAGATCCTTAGAAAACAATACTCTATCAAATATATTTGAATAAATACAATAAAAATATCAAATAGATTTGTATCAAATTTGGTGTATATATAACACCAAATTTGATACAAATCGTCATGAAGCCGATATTCAGATGGTTAATTAGTTATGTTGGTAGCTCGGTACAAGTCATATCTATATACCTATCACATACTTTCCAAAAGATTTTCTCTAATTGAAATCTACAATATATTTCTTTTTATTTTCAATTAATACCTAAACGTTAACGTTACCTACCTATATAGGATAGGTACAGCAATCAAATAGTAGTACCTAACTACCTAAATGACATACAAAATATGGCAATAGAAAATTATCCCGGATCTTCATGGGGGCAATAGATCCAGGATATTTTTTCGTAATTGCTTCGGGTTTTATGTAGTAGGTACCTACATTGACAAAACATTGGCCAAATGAACTACCTTCTTGCAATTTCGACCTGAGTCCTTATTCACTATATTTATTTCGTTGTCGTGACAAGCTCGTGATGCATTCTAAGCGCAGCTTTCTACCGCTAATGCGCGGTGGACATCTTTGAGCGCACCGCGCATGCGTCGGTCCGCACGGGGTTGTCACGACAAAAACATAGTAAATAAGGTAAAGATAGTGTTTAGGATCCTGGCTACACCCATGCTATAGGTACCTAATGTAATTGATTCAGCTTTGTTTTCTCTACTTCGGATGTAATTTAAGAGCAAAGTGGAAACTAAAACAGTATTCTATCAGTTTAAATAAATGAAATATGTCCAAGTATAATAAATGTGAAACCATTAAATACGTATAAAAATCGGGTTAGTGCATGTCGGGCCACGCACAATGTGGGGTTCCGTAGTCTCCCATCCGAATGATGCGGCTTAAGAAGTGAATATTAGTTTGACATTTTCAAACAATCATTGATTTGGTTTCACAAAATAAAGATATTTGGGATTGAGTTTGGATAACAGTTCGAAATTATAATAACTGTTTAATATCTCGATCCTTTATTAACACTTATGGAGTTACTTACTACAAAGTTTAAGAGGACAATAAGCAAGTCGAACGGATCAAGTTCCCTGGCTTGGAGAGTGATACGTCTCTACCCTGTCGTCACCCGCATCTCATCCACTCACTGATTTAACCTCAGGGACTTTACCTACCGCAAAGTTCACAACGGTGGTCCTATTTATAATTAAAAACAAATGAAAGTCTAACTGAAAATAATATGATACAAAAAACATCTCATAAACACTATAGACTATAGAAGATAAATATAGTTTATATCTAATATTATAAAGCTGAAGAGTTTGTTTGAACGCGATAATATCAGGAAGTAATGGTCCAAATTGAAAAAAATATTTTACTGTTGTATAGCCCATTTATCTAGGAAGGCTATATGCCATATAACATACGCACGGCCATATAACATACACACGCTACGGCCAATAGGAGCGGAGCAGCAATGAAAAATGTTGCAAAAACGGGCAAAATTTACGCAGACGAAGTTGCGCGGTAATGTCTGCTAGCTACATATATTTAGCTGTAAAGATTGTCAGTTGAAGCCAAGGGTGTAGCGCAGAAGCATCTATCGCCTATTTAAATGCACCAGCTGACGAGGTAACAGGATCATAGTAATTATCAGCTTACAATTTTTATCGACGTTATTCGACATTATGCTGCATACTCTAACTGATAGATAATTAATGTTTCGATTAAATTTAGGTAAAGAGTGAAAGTTCTTTAAAGATAGGTACCTAAATTCTTATTGCGGTACAATAAAAAAAAAGCAATAGTTAATTGTCGTTGTTTTTTTGCGTAACGAGCGTGTCATCCCACCAACCGAAACGCAGATGAAGTTCACGGAACTTCATAATACAACTTTCTGAATCATTTTATAAGTTTTCACATGGCAGAAACTCGGTCATGTCAATCTGGTCCTGGCTGACAGTCCATACTGGATTTTGGATTCTATCCATACTGGATTCCAAACAATTACTGTTTTTCTCTAAAAGTCTTTTTTCGAGAATGTTGTCATCATCAAATACCTAAGAAATATTGAAATCTCAATGGGCATGTGCTGTGAAATGTCAAACGGATTTGAAATAAAAATATATCTTTGAAAATTACGTAGGCGCAATGAAGCCTACCTGGATTTCAAAGACTTGATAAAATTCTTTGAAAACCATTTATATTGACCTAATTAATTTTCCTACTAAGAACTAGAAGACTAAAAATAACTAGGTAAACCATTTGAGTTAGTGTAGTTATGGTGAACAAATAAAAGTGACAGTGCTTTAAATTTACACAAGAACAAAGTTATTTCATGTTATCAGACTCTAAGAAAGTGCAACAGACATTATTCTTAGTTAAAAAAATAGTGTAAACGTCTAAAATTAAGTTAGAGTAAAATTGCTTATTAGCCTTATAAGCTAGATCTTAATGAATTTTAAAGAACTCTGTTCTTTATACCCAAGAATAAAATACTTATATATCTCAATTGCGCCGTCTATTTAATTACCTAGTACTTTGGTTTCTTTATAAGAAATTAATTATGAATCTATACTGCTTCTTATTACTATCTATGATAGAAATAAATTAATCTATTTGAAATAAGTATACTTAGTAGGTATTTCAACATCACCTTCATCATGGTAAATAACAAAATATAGCCAAAAAGCCAATCTGATATTAATCAAAATATCTTTATTAATCTTTTTGCGTATTAAACTTGCACTATTTTTCTAATAAAATCACAAAGATTCAGTTCAATACGTGAAACCAATTTGGCATATCTAAACAAAATTTAAAAAAAAACTGCTTAGGCCGGTATTTCAGGTTTCGCGAGCCCAGAAACCCCACAACACACTCCCTTGATCAGCGTAGATTATAGGTTTATTTTCCAAGTCCTCTGCTGTGTCAGAATATTAATTTACTAGCAAGTATTTTATATGAAATTCTGAGTCAGAAGTACTATTATTCTCGTTTATTGTTTTGAAGTTTGTTTAATTCAGAAGACCCTTAGTACTAACAATGTATTAATTTTACTAAACTAAACTTAAACGCGGGCAATGCCGGTCAGGGTGTTATACCGGTCACCCTGACTGGCATTGCCCGTCTGGAAACATTTCCGTAAAATCAGATTTAGCTTAGATGTCGAAATATACTCAAACAAAATCGATTATCACTTGGGACGTGTGATAATTACTGTATCACGATTATAAATAACAATGTAAGAAATGTAAAATAACAAACCCGCTTATTGTTAGATCTCGAAAAATTACTTCAAGTACGCGCGAAAACAAACAACCTGATCATCATTCCTATTTTTATCGTTTGTTTTGGGAGTAGCTGTATGTATGACTAATTATTGGGAATAAATTAGGCGGGGATCGACACCACGACCTCTGGCTTAGCAGAAAGGATCACTAAACACTAGACCAACAGACCAGACAAGTTAGTTTTCGCAAGCAAAAACAATCAAAACCATAGTGGAAGTGATAATTGCAAATTTTTCACTAAGTAAATGTTCACCTCGCATATGCCGCCCCGTCCGCTGTTTGACAAAGGCTTAGGTCCTTTTCAAACGTTCCGGTTTTAATCCGGCGCCGGATTGAAACCGTGTACCCGGCTCGAAGTGTATGGCGATGTACGGTAACTTTCACATGTTGCGGATTGAACCCGGAACGTTTGAAAAGAACCATAAGGTGTAACGTTCGCAACATTTTCTCTGAGCTCATTAACTACATTTGTAAAAGATATTCTGTAGATAACATGGTTGCAACACGACAATATACAAAATTCGCATTAAATATCTTCGCATTAGCTGCAAAAGCATGGCAAATAGTATATATCTACCTAAGTCTTTTTTCCCGACTACGGCAAAGCTAAAAAGGATGGAAAATGTTATTAGCAGTCTGCATGTGTTTGAATTTACGTATGTTACACTGTAGCGTCTAAACTACTTATCAGATTTCGATGAATGAGATGTAAATCGATTCGTTACTATTAATAGTTATTTGTGTAGTTTTAAGTACTTAGTATTCAGAAAGGATAAGAAGATTAACAAGACAAATCGTCGATTATCTTTAAAATATCTGAACTCACTGAAATCACAAAGTGATAAATCATTTGATATGCTTTGTCATAAATCACACTCGCTATGTTTCTTTACACACAATTCTATCGCGGTTAGTTGCGATTCGATGACAATTTCCATAAAAGTTAGGCGCAGTGATTGCGAGTGACGCAAACACATTATGTCGTTTATCGTACAAGTATTTTTCGCGCAAATATCTGTTCCCAGCGCATATGTTATGTTACAAAATCATAAAATATAAAAAGTAACATTTGCAGCACACAAGTAATAGCATCATTGTTCATAAATCATTTTTAGTAATAAGCAATAGCAAGGGTGATACCTATAAAAACATTGCGATTGAAAATTTTCTAATATATAAAAATTTCGTGTCACGGTGTTTGTGGTGGTTGAGCTCTTGCGAAACGGCTCGATCGATTATAATCGATTTTTTTGTACATTTGGTAGTTTTTTTTAAATCGCGATTTTAGTATTTTTGTATGATTTGTAAAAACAGGCAAATTGACCCAGACGAAGTTGTAAGAGTCATCTAGTATACTATACTTGTAATCCTGCTAACTATCCGTAATAAATAAAGTGTGATATATCTGTGATAAAAATAAATCACTTACTGCCGGTCTCAATAATCAATCTATCGACGGATTTGGATACAAGGGCTATATATCTGACATAAGCTACATACAAAATATGTCAAAATTCTACCTCTAGTAGCCAAATCATTTGACTAACGGCCGGTCTCAATAATCAATCTATCGATGGATTGATTATTGAGACCGGCCGTTAGTCAAATGATTTTAAATCTAGCAATCATTTTCATGCCTAGTCTGAACAGTTGATAAACTTTCGCGATTTGTACACATACGGTCTGTATACGGTCGAAACGTCCGGCAATAAGCAAGGTATTATATAAAGAGCCGTAATATATAGGTACATATTTTCATAAGATTTTTATATAACAAATCAGCCATTTTAAGCGCTACACATTAAACATCCCCAACCTCTCTTTTTGCGTCGGGGGCTAATCTATACTAATATTATAAAGCGGAAGCGGAGTTTGTTTGTTTGTTTAAGCGCGCTAATCTCAGGAAATACTGGACCGATTTGAAAAAATCTTTTTTTTTGGATAGCCCATTTATCGAGGAAGGCTATAGGCTATATAACATCGCGCTACGACTAATAGGAGTGTAGCAGCGACGAGAAATGTTGCAAAAACGGGGAAAAGTTACGCATACGAAGTTGCGCGGGACAGCTAGTACACTATTACCTAAGAATACTTATACCCATACCTATATATACGGTGGTAGGCCGTATTGATGCGTACCACAGCAGTGTCAGTTAATCTTCCCTGAAATAGTGATGTTAACACATCACTATATTTCGGTTGAAGGGCACTGTATCAAGTGTAATTACTGGGCAAATGAGATGAACTGCTGTCTCAGATGAGGAGCGCGGTGCGGTGACATTCAGATCTTTGCCAAACGAGGATTTGTATATTACTGGGCTTGCGTGACGCTTACCATCATGGGCACGGCCTGCCACATGACCTCTTATTTCGTAGTATTTGAAAAAATAAACTAACAATATGTCTAGGGTACCTATGTAGTTTGTTTGTGCCTATATACGGTCGATTCTAAAATACGATCTAAATCGTTTTCAGCAGATAATATAAACCACGAATATTAACACGATTTTCATCTATCCTAATATTATAAAGCTGAAGAGTTTGTTTGTTTGTTTTTTTTAACGCGGTAATCTCAGGAACTACTGATCCGAATTGAAAAATTCTTTCACTGTTGGATAGCCCATTTATCGAGGAAGGCTATAGGCTATATAACATCACGCTACGATCAATAGAAGCGGAGCAGCAATGAGAAATCTTGCAAAAACAGGAAATTTACGAAAAAAAAAAAAAGTTGCGCGTGACAACTAGTTTGGTATAATTAAGCGAATTCCTTTCGAAAGTAGCAAGTATAGTAAAACGAGCAAACTTCTACTTATACTCGTAAATATTAAATAGTAAAGTAGTCGTGTCTGTACATTGAACACATTAAAAAAATTAACCTAGATCAACAAATAATTTCATAAAGCGAAACTATACTTTATCTGATGGTTTTAGTATTCAAGTTTGACGACAAACTCCGTGAATAGATTTTCGATGTTTTAACGGTAGGTAGTAGTTGCGGCATATGTTAGAGCGCTCAAGTAAGTGCCTACCTAGGTATGATCGTGACGACCGGCATTCACGCGGATGCCGCGGTCGGAACACCCGATATCTCTATTCCTTAAAACCAAGTCAATGATTCTTTGAAAAAATAATAAAATTATGATTAGTTTGAAACTAGAAAACAAAGTGAAGTTAAGCGGCAGTTCCAAGTGTGTGCTCATGAGAAAAATAATTATTATGACATTAACAAAAAGTGAACAAAAATCGCGAGAATACGCTACTATACCAATAGTGTGAAATAGTAAGGAAGTAGCTATCCTATCTGCTCATATTGCTATATGCTGACCCGCGCTTCCTTTGCGTCATTTTTCCCCGTTTTTGCAACATGTTTCATTGATGCTCCGCTCCTATTGGCCGTGGCGTAATGTTATATCGTAGCGTAGCCTATGACACTCATGAATAACATGGCTTACTATTGGTAAAAGAGTTTTCAAAATCGGTTCAGTTTCTACAACCCCACAAACTCACAAACATTACCTCTTTATAATAACCTATAGAAGTACAGATAATCTATCGCTGTGCCAAAATATCCATCGCTCTATCCATAATATAAGTATAAATACACTAGCTGTAGTAACTTCGTCTGCGTAAATTTCCCCGTTTTTGCAACATTTCTCATTGCTGCTCCGCTCCTATTGATCGTAGCGTGATGTTATATAGCCTACAGCCTTCCTCGATAAATGGGCTATCCAACAGTGATTCAAGATTTTTTCAATTCGGATCAGTAATTCCTGAGATTACCGCGTTCAAACAAGCAAACAAACTCTTCAGCTTTATAATATTAGTACAGATGATAAACACAATACCTATTTGTGATCTAAACTGACAAATACCTACAGATATAAAGATAGATTATTTTTATTGTACACCAAGTGGAGCACAAAAATAAATTAGTAGTACAAAAGGCAATCTTATCGCATTCCACGATCTCTTCCAGACAACCTTGGGATGGACTAATAATGATGAAAACAGTAAGCAAATAGCGATGTACAAACACGAAATTTAGGTATACTTAGGCGTAATCATGTAAGCCTAAGTATACCTAATATAAATAATAATACAGGTACCTAAGTATCTGTTCTATATATAATTGTAGCCCATCTTACACAATAAGTAATTTCAATAGGAGATTTTCCTCATAAATCTTTGAAACTGACTTTTCTCGTTTCGATGATTTACACGTTCAGTTGATTTTGCTTTTACCTAATACGACAAGAATATATCTCGCGTCGTAAACATGTTTGTCACAAAAGTGTGTAGGCATACGTAGGACGAGGCCTCACAATTTTTATACAGTACGTAGGTAACTCAAATCATGTATAAAAACATAAATAACGCCGCGGATATTTCGGACTATCCAAAAAAGAGTTATACATATCTGTAAAAACTCTTTTCAGCAGAGCGATTTGATATTTGATTTACACAAAATTGGTGGATATTTCATCCGTGCGCTTAACACATTTGAAGAAACAATCATTGTTCATAATATTGTGTTAAGCGCTCGGAAAAAATAATAGCATTTCATGTAGAAATTAACTTCAAAACGCTTCGGTGTAAAGCGGTTTTAACTTGTTCTTCGGATAGGTTGGTTAGTTATGAGACACACATATATATAAAATGATGCACCTACCATTATAATTCACTGCTTAATATCACGCAAACACTTTACACCAAAATTCGCACTATTGTTCAGTAAAAGTCACTATTCCATGGTCACTTGTATGACAAGTTACATCACAGGGATGGTTGTTGATCGAGTGACTCTCGCGCAGCCTCGCCCGGGATGCAAGGGGCGCGGCGCGGGGCGGCACCGCCCCATGCATCGTACATTTCAAGTCAGTAATTCATACTTTTATGATCTATCATTTATAAATGATGCATTGATAAATGTTTGACTTTTTATTAAGTAGTTAATTTATGTACTTACTAGATTTTATCCACGTTTTCGTTCGCGGAAGTTTGTTTTTTAAAGTCTAGCCGTTTATCTGACGTAGCTAGAGCATTGTAAAGTATCATCAAAATTCGTCAAGGAGTTTTTGCGTAGAGGAGTATTAAACATACATACAAGCGCGACGCGGAAGCGTTTGCATCACGGTGTTTTAATTATGCGATAACTTAATGCTTACTAGCAACCAACGATTACGTCTAAATAACTCTTCAACTACTACATCATATGTGACCCTCCCCGGAACTTAAATTATCTCCATACTTACAAAATTTCATCTAAATCAGTTAAGCGGTTTAAGAGTAAAAACGTAACAGACAGATAGACAGAGTTACTTCCCCCATTTATAATATTAGTTTAGATAGAAATAGAAGCAGGTAAGTACTTAGGAAATTTATGATAAGCTGGCGTTTAAATGTCCAAACGTAATAATTGTAAAACGGGCTAATAGTCGACTCGTGACCGTGATTGGTGTAATTTGGCCGAATTGATGGATTAATAAATAGTACCGTTATTTTTTTAACCCGATTAAGTCCCGATATACTTACCTACCTGTATATTAAAAGCGTTTTATTGCACTATCTGTAAAATAATTTATTTTATTGAAATGCTTATCTTAGGTACACTACATACTAAAGATGCAAATATATACAGTTGGATCAACGTAACTAGGCCGGACTGAAGTAGGCGACAAGTGGTTGCGCAGATGCATTTTTTGGAAGTAAATGGTGACAGGAAGCGGGGGGCGGGGGCGGTAACTAAACCAAGAGAATTAGAGATGCGATTACGCATTACATTGTCATAATTAGTATTACTAACTGTTTTTTTGTGATTATTTTCGTAAAGTAATTGTTTTTCAAAGTTTTTTTAGTATTTACTGTAAACTGTAACTGTGTTTTAAATTTAAACTTTTATGTACTCATTTAAATAGTGTTTTTATGTAGTTGAATTAAAATGTTGTTAGTATTTTAAACTTAATTAATCGTTTTCGTAAGTAATTTTAGGGTCGCATCTCTATGACATGCGCGAAAGTGATAAGAACCTAACCAAGTTACATTGATCGTACTGTAGCCATTCGATTTTTATCGTCTATCAGTGTCTCCAGACTACGTCACTATTACATTAGTAAGTAGGTAGGTATTTATTATATCTGACTTTTGACAAACGAACCCACTTCCATTAACTTATGTATCTATGAAAAACCGGGCAAAAAGCATGTCGGACCATGCTCAGTGTAGGGTTCCATAAACGTTATTAAAAATAAATGCACTATAGATATGAAATAATCCGATTTGAATAATTGCACCAGCAGAAGAGCGTAATTTATGTAACGCAGTTTTTCGGTAATAAATAACTCAATGACGGTATAGCCGATCATGTTGAAAATAATTTTAGTTTAAAGTATTAAAGTATTTATGAAGTGCTATCTTTATAATATTTTTATTTTGGTTTGGTCACACGGTTCAAAACATGAGGGGGAGGGACACAATTTATGCAACTTTCAGAGCAATTATTTTCAAAAATATTCAAAAAATCAAAAAAGTTTATTAGAAACCTTACAATTTTTACATAATCTGTTTTCTGAAAAATAATACATAGTTACATGTATGGAGTGCCCCCCTAAAAATGTTTATTTTTATTATTTAGCTATATATAGACAGACAGACATGGCGAAACTATAAGGGATTCGTTTTTGCTATTTTGGCTACGGAACCCTAAAAAAGAAAATTTTGACATGATGACAGATAATCGCGTTTTATTGTCCAACAAAAATCTACAAACAGTATCGATGACCATTTACTTACAATTCCGTCACCATGATGTCTTGATCAAAACTATCCCTGTGCTTGTCGCTTGCCGCACTTAAGATATCGAAACAAGTCTAAATCTAAAAAGTGAATTTTCGAAGCCATTAAATCCAAAACCTTTTTAACATGTAGAAGCTAAGAAACTATTCTACTATTAATATATTAAATAGTCTGTAATAGTGTCCTTCAATCTCGTCATAACGGTTGAACGGATCTGAATAAAGTTAGCACAGAAATAGATCATAATCTGGCTGTCTGGAAAAGTACAATAGAAAAAAAATTGACTATGTATTTATATTTACAGATTTCGTTTTTCGATAAAAAGGTATCACTTATCAGTGAGCATATTCTATTTAGTGGCGATCTAAAAGATCGAGAAATCTGCGAGGTTAAGAAACGTTACCACTGCCGATCCATAGATGGGTCTAAACGGGCCATTTTTTACGGCAATTGGTGGCAGCAATGCTGTGGCCGACAACATGGCAGTACTCTCCAATATTGATTTGATGGTTGCCGCACGATCGCTGAGCGATTTATTTTCCGCAATGTTGCCCGGACAATTTTGTTGTTGTTTCAGTCGCCCTCTATTTTATTGTTGTCGGGTTGTCTATTTTATGTTGCCACATTGTATGATCCACAAATTGTTGATCCGTGTCTGGGTGTACTTTGTGTCCGTGACTTGTATGTTTGTAAAGTCCCCCGCGACACAGGGTTTGTACCATACTACGGGAGTCGTCTTTTTAAAAAAAAAAAATTTCGTTCCATCTATTCATTTAGTTAATAATCAGAGAGATTTTAGTACAACTACTCATACTCAAACAGCTAAGCACAATTTGGAATATACGAGTTTACAACTGTATAATGTGATAATATTTTGAAAAGGTAACATGCGTTTGCAAAGCGTTAAATGAGTGTACTTATTTAAATACCGCCGAACATTTTTATTCCGTGACTGTTCATAATATTACAATCAAATTATATACATAATCCAAATATTACCTAATACATTATAGTAATTTTTATTGACATTTCTTGCCAATTACTTTACTAATACAATAATAAATTAATTGGCAAGAAATGCCAATTACTTTATCGTTGTTTAATAAATTAAAGTTTAAAAAAAATATTAATAAAATGCAATTATTCTATGTAACAGAAAGGTGTGGTCAAATTTCAGCAGCGGATAGGGTATGACATCAGTATTGCACCTACCATGGTGCCATAGCTGGTTGCATGCTATAACTATGTAATAATTTACATAGTTATAGCATATTCTTTTTGTCAAAATTCGGCAGTTAAAGGCGTATGGCATAGGAATTATACCTCACCTGGTACAAAATTCGATTAGATTATTATGGCATAGAACTTTTTAAGTCATACTTTTCATAATAACTTTTTCATTCATAAATAAACGAATGAAAAAATAATAAATATATTTTAGGGTACTCCGATTTTGATAAAATTAGGTATGTGCACTCAGTATCATGGGCACATACCAACCCTTCAATATGACCACACCTTTCTGTTACACCCTGTATAAAACACTACGCATTAATTGTTCACATATATACACGAATCATTCTTATTTTCCTAGCAGGCTCGGTGGCCGCTACAATTATTATATGCCAACATTTTATTTTTATAAGACCACAGTATCGTATCGTAGCCACCCAGCGTTCCTCTATTATTCCTGTTTCGCTCTTACCAATCATAACGTGGTGTACCCTATGTTATACATTTAACGTTTTTAAAATATTACCCACTAGCGGCCCGCTCCGGCTTCGCACGGGTATAAAATATATGGATGTTATTATACATATAAACCTTCCTCTTCAATCACTCTATCTATTAAAAAAAACCGAATGAAAATCCGTTGCGTAGTTTTAAAGATTTAAGCATACATAGGGATAAAGGGACAGAAAAAGCGACTTTGTTTTATACTATGTAGTGATTACAGACATACAAACAATGTTTCTCCTGGTTTTGATTTTAAATTAGCTCTTTATGTACTAAATTATGTTCAATTGTTCTCAAGTGGTTCGTGAATAAAACAAAAGAAAGTTTCAGCTCCTTTAGGATTGTATTGTAGGTGCCCAACTGCCCACTCTCTCTAGCCCTCTCATATGACGCGGACGAAGTTGCGAGGATCAGCTATCTGTGTATTTAAGAGGCATACGAGCAAACTGTAATTGACTGATATATTAACACACAGCTCACACTCCTGAATGGATTGGGTTGAAATTTGGTACACAGATAGTTGTTATGATGTAGGCATCGGCTACAAAGCCTAAAGCAAATCTATAAAGGGGTGTAATAGCAGTTCAAATTTAACACGGGCGAACTAGTAAAATGTGAGTTACAGTATAGGTGAGGTGCTGCCACCAAAGTTAAGCTTAAACACCATATTAGAGGACCGATGTAAAGGCAAGAGATAAAAGATTATTTAAAATAAAAAATCAACCGAGAATATGGATACCGTTTGTCAACATCGTGGAATCCCGTAATCAGCAAGTGTATACACCGCCGAACAAACATTACACGCCAGTGTGCAGATGTCCTTAGTGTTGCGTGTCGAAGTAACGACAGTTCCGTAATAGTGAGTGATAAAAATCAAGCGAGGGTAGTTTCCAAAACCCGCGCTTCACGGAGTCGACGCTGAGGTGGACCAGTCTACCCGTGGCCACGGCCATTGCAATACGGTCGAAACAACGGGCAATAAACAAGGTATTTTACCTTAAATTATTCACGCGATTAAACCCGTAATATATATATTTTCATAATGTGTACAAATCGCGAAAGTATATCAGCATTTTATAATTAAAACTAAAAAAAAAATGTACTTGAATAAACCACGTAATATTTTTTTAATTATTAAATTTGACCGTTGCGTTCACATGCGTGAAATGTCATAGTTTTTTAAATAAGAAGCAACAATAATAAAGATGTTTTCTGTCAAGTCAAATCAGTCTCTTTTTATTATATGTCATAACGACAAGCTCTGTAGAAATGTACAGTGACGTCATATTTACCTATCGTCAAATCATTACTTTTAGTATTCGTTTTCATGCTTTTAAATTTAAAAACATGTTAAATTGTAAAGAAACACTTTTTTCAGAGCTTTTTAAGATCTACTTTTACCTGATTAGTTTAAAATAATTTAATTTTATTGTAATTAATTACCCAATTGTGACAGATTAATTTTGAGCACATTTCATTAAGTACCTGCCTTTCATTTTTTCTTTATCGTAAGTACCTACTACTTAGTCTGATTGACTCCCACACTCAATAATTTGCGACGTAATGAAAAATACGCCCCCACGGAGAAATTAAATTTAGGTATCTTATACCAGTTGATTGCCATTATCTAATATTATACTCTATACTAATAATAAAAAGAGGAAAGATTTGATTGTTTGTTTGTATTGAATAGGCTCCGAAACTACTGGATGGATTTGAAAAATTCTTTCATCTTTGTGAAGCTACACTAACACCGGGTGACATAGGCTATTTTTTATCCCTGTATTCCCACGGTAACGGGAACTACGCGGGTGAAACCGCGAGGCGTCCAATAGTCAATTATATACGTCCAAGGTGGATAACTACTAAAATGATCGTGATTTCGCGATCAGGTTTTACATTGATGTTTATTAAAATAAGTGCATTTTGAACTTATTTCTTAAAAAAAAAACTTGCGAAACCCAAAAAACTTGAGAGGTGTCTAGGGACATCCGGAAGGAACGAAGTTCTTACCTTAATTTTTTTTTTTTATCTTCGCAACACCACACTGTTCAATGCGAAATAGAAAGACGAAACGAAAATAACTTACAAAAAGACGATTGTATACCGAAGGCTCGAACCCACAACTACACAATTGTCACCAATACTGTGTACCGAATTTATTTGTAGACCAAATCGACAGGTGACTTCTTCGTGTGTTCATAACTTACGCGCACGCCGCACGGCTTGTGTGTGTCAAAAAGTGTCGTTACAACTTTTCGTGAGATTTTTTTCCGTCTAGCCCCCTTTCACAAAGCGCGATAAGGAACTTCGTTCCAAAAATCACACGAAAAATACAAGTAGGTTATACAACAGACGAACAAACTTTTACTTATTATCTCTTGCCTTGTTCCCATTATAAACATTTTATTTTTTTAAACACCTTTTTCTGTTATACATCCACAGAACCCTGATCTATACGAGTCTATCTAGTCTGGTCATTGGCGGAATATGAATATCGACCAAAAAAAAAACTTTGATAGATCCTGTCCCACACTATAATACGACAAAAGCAAGTTGACAAGACTTGCGCTTTAACAACGCCCCTTTGTAGAACAACTCATAATTGCCGGGTATTACATTCGTCCATCATTCACTTTGCTATTCGCGTATATAATCTAAGTATACGGTAGGTTGAATGTAAGACGAGAGGTATAGTTACTCGTATATAAATTTTGTTTTGGTCGAATCCACCCTTACCAAGAGAGACCACGTATATCTAAATTTGTATGGGTAACAAATATAATAAATAATAATAATATTTTGGTACAACTCACACAAAGCTATCTGATCCCAAACTAAGCAGAGCTTGTACTATGGAAACCAGACAACCGATAAACATACTTATATATTTCTAAATGCATACATATTATAGATAAATAACCCAGACACAGAATAAACCATCGTGCTCATCACACAAAGATTTATCCTGGGTGGGGATCGAACCCTCTTGCGTAGCAGTCGGATACACTCCCACCAAATGAACAATACCTTTGATTTATTGATGGGTTGGTTCATTAATTAAATGGTAATCGGTGATAATTATATACGAAATAAAATACTCATTCAGCTTTTACACCACTTTCACTCAATTTTAGAAAGTACGTAAAATATAGAGTTTTTGTTAATTTCACTATTATTTGAAATAATAAATACACTTTGCACATAAACCTGCGACCTCTCAAAGCCGACCGTTTATCAATGGCGGAGGGTCTTAGATCCCCTCTGCCGTTTAGTGAGCTTCAGACAATTATTTTGCTGCCTTGCCTTATTTGACTGCCTCTGTGATGCGGTGGGAGTGTATCCGACTGCTACGCAAGAGGTAGTGGGTTCGATCCCCACCCAGGATAAGACTTTGTGTGATGAGCACGATGGTAAACCATCGTGCTCATCACACATCTGTGTCTGGATGTTATTTATCTATAATATGTATGTATTTGGAAATATATAAGTGTGTTTATCAGTTATTTGATTTCCATAGTACAAGCTCTGCTTAGTTTGGGATCAGATAGCGTTGTGTGAGTTGTCCCAAGGTATAAACAATTTTTGGTCATAAATTTAAATTTCCGCAAAGTCCGTTTTATTTTAAGACGGCTGCCCCAAAAATATAAAGACGGCAAAATCCCCTAAAACGCACAACCTGATGGCAAACACCGCCACTGTTATGCCAGAGCATGAGTTCACTTCGTAAAATTTTAATTCTATTAGCATTCCCTACTGTATAGAAATTACATAAACTTGTCTTATCACATTTAAATTTGACGTTCTTTATCACAATGTGATAGTTTTGATTCCTATATCATAGGAATCAAAACTACACTAAATAATAATGATGATACGTTTGCAAAGCTATAGATAAAACCGAGGCAGCAGGGGACTAAAATAATTAACAGTAAAGGAATACAATTATATAAAATAATGTAGTCACTAGGGATGTTGCGAAGGTGGTTAAATCGGAACCGAAGTTGGAGTCGGAAGTGAAAAATCATTTAGAAGTTCCAACCTTTCGGAGTCGGAGTCGAAGCTCCGTAACATCCCTGGTTAAAAAAAGGCTTTTATATTTAAAGCCGGAAAAACGAACATAGCAATAAAAAATCGCAGCCATTTTTCAATTTGCCATTGTTTGATATGTCGTATTAATAAAATAAAAAAATCTTCCTAAAATAACAACATAAAGATTATAGTGTTATAAAACAGTAGGTACCTTTCGTAGAGCCGAGTTGTAGCTCGGATACTCGTAGCAAACAGCTCAACTTGCTACACCAACCGTAGAACTGTTCAGAGAATTTATCAATGTTCTATTCTCGTAGCACGGATTTTTTACAGATACAACGTCACGGCTTTTTTTTTGACGAAATATATTATAATAAATTTATCAATGTTCTGCTCCCTCGCAGCATTACACAACGAATTTTTATAATGAAAATTCTAGGCCAAATTATCTTAATTTTAGAAACGACTAGAAATTTTATTTTTAATTAAGATTAAGTTTTAGTTTATAGAAATTCATTTTTTATTTTAATAACTATAATTGTCTTCTAACTTATTAAGACACATTTCGCACTTAATTTGATTATTTAATTTCACGTTGTAACATAAGTTGAAGTGTCAATATTCAAAACTGATAAAAACACTAAGTGATAATATCCAAAGAGAAATAAAAGGCATTATATATTACAACATTTTCAAGAGCGACGCCAACAGCCATCCTAGCCCGACGCGATACATCTGAGCGTGACGCATTTGTAGATACCTAAGTTCCGTAATCGCGACGCGCGTTGTGTTTGGCACACCGGTCTTGTACCGGCGGTGTTTCCCGACAGCGGCCACCAGTGCTCTGATAAGAAATATCACTTTTACCTCGGTTTTGATACGAGTATAAAAAGCGTAGGTAGTACCTTACAGACGGCCGGGAGCGTAAAAATATATTATTTTGCTCTCACAAGTGTAATATTATAATCGGATGTAGGCAAAAACCTCATTGGTCATATTATATCGAATAATATGTATGTAGAAATCAGATAATGTGCGTTTCATGGAGGTAATAGATATTTACTTCTTCAGTTAAGGTCGATATGTAACGAGACAAATAACGAAATGAAAAAGATTTTTTTTTTTTTTTTCTTTTTCATCTTTTTTGCAGCCTTGAACAATTGGATCAGCAGAAGAGCATATGCTCATGGCACTTAAGCCCTTTTGTTGATTAACGCAGTTTTTTGGCAATATCTCAATGCGCTATCTTTGTGATTATTTTCATATTTTTTGGTCACTCGGTTCAAAAGTTAAGGGTGCGGGGGGGGGGCAAGATTTATGCAACTTTCGGAGCGATTATATCCAAAAATATTCACTCAATCAAAACAGTTTATTAGAGACTCTAAAACGTTTATGAAAGACATGTTGAATAATGTGCCACACGTTGACGTTTATTAAAAAAAACTGTGACATACGGACAGACAGATAGACGGACATGACGAAACTATAAGGGTTCTCTTTTTGCCATTTTGGCTACGGAACCCTAAGAAATGTGCGTGTCAGTTCATAATGTAGACTTGCATATTTGCCCAGCAACGCAGATGCGCGCCTCACCAACTCCATTGCTACGAGTATATTCGACAATTGCTAATTTAAGAATTTTTTTTGTCATGATGTTTGGCTATGATTTTATATAGGTATATTTTTACAATTTTTATAACGTTTTTTATACTTTTCTATATCATAGTTTTACACAACTACAACGTTAAGATTGGGCACCCAAGTCGATTCTACCATACAAACGTGCATTGATTACTCCTCTGTATAAAGTCGTAAGTCAAAGCTTAAAATATTAATTCGTTTTATCATAACCTAGGCTTCTAGAAAGCGATAATTAAAAATAAATTAATATTTTTCCTATTTTTATTTTTACTAAGTACAAAGCCTTAAAACACATAACGGCTCATTTCCGTACATCGCGGCCGATCGTGAGCCGCGCGTGGCATACGACGAAAGGCTGACGCGCGGAGTATGAGAATGTATGACGCTGATTCCGAGGTCTACGACAGACGCGCGGCCGACGCCCGACGTAGGCTGCGTGCGCACTCTGACTATTGTCGCATTAGCAGAGCGCGTCAGCTGCTCGTTGCACGCCGCGCGCGGCTCCCAATCGCCCGCAATGGACGCAAATGAACCTTAAGGAAGGGTTATTAAATCAATTGACTGTAACGCAAACTATTTTTTATCGTCTATACGTATTGTTCGTTAACTAATTTTATCTATCCTAGCCCTAATTAAATTATTACAATTCTCTTTAATCCTATCATTTATTTAATTACAAGAAGTAGCTTGAGACCCGGCAGGGTAGTGAAATAGGATACACCTTATCGTATAAACGAACCAACGCACAATGGCTCAATCAAAGGGCTAAGTGCGATATTGCGGCCCCATTGAAACAAACAATCGCGTTATCCGACGTTCATGCATAGCCGTGCGGCAAACAGATACTTATTTGTAACAATAAAAGTGTTAAAAAAAAATTTGGTAAGTAGAATTTTATTATTACCAATCAATTGGACTCCGAATGGCCTGTTGGTCTAGTGGTTAGTGACCCTGACTGCTGAGCCGGATGTCGTGGGTTCGATCCCTACCCAGGATACATTTTGTGTGATGGGCACGATGGTTAATCCTGTGTCTGGGTGTTTTTTCTATAAAATGTATATATATTATTATAGTATGTTTATCAGTTGTCTGATTTCCATAGTACAAGCTCTGCTTAGTTTGGGATCAGATGGCGTTGTGTGAGTTGTCCCAAGATATTATTATTACTAATATAATTTATCAGAAATAATGACGATTAAAAGTTAGGTTACCCAATTTGTCAACTTATTTATTTCCAATTGACTATGTTTTAGACAAAGGCTTATTTTTTTTGAGACAGTTGTTCAAACATCCATCGACAGTTTAAACCTATGGTATAAACAGATCAGAATTGGCCCCCAGGGGCACAGACAACACAATAGGGTGCCATCTTTGAATTGATGTCACTCTAACTGTCAAATGCATGACGTATTTAAATCGATGCGTTCTGATTGGTCGACCGACGGTCGACCGCCACCATTGTGCACCATAGGACCCCTATTGCTTTTATTTTTAATTTAGGGCCACTTTGCACTGAATACTCATTGTGTGTGCGACTCAGGGGTTGGCTTTGTGACAAGCTAGTCATTTTTTAATCGCTCATTATGGTTTTGTATGTTTTGCCTTTTAGGGAATGATACCGAAAACGTTTATCAGATCCTAGCAGACCAGATTGTGGGATATCTGTCTTTTGTTCTTACGTTCGGTTTTAAAATGATGTTAGTCTTTTATAGCAGGTCGCTATAAAGACCAAGGTCAGAGTTTGAGCTTGTAAATTGAAGAGAGAAGTGCGACGCCGGTAAAAAATGGTAGTGGGACGTGTTATTAATAATTCCTAGAAAATAGAAAAGCTATAACGTGTACGAGGGGTGCGCAGAACTTTTGTGCCTCTTATAACCTCTTCTAAGTAACAATGCACTAGTGGAAATGTCAAGAAACATATTAAGTTCAATGCGTCGTTTCTTATGAAGATATTTTTGTAATAATAGACGACGCGAATGAAGTAGGTATGTTTTAGTGGGATGTCTAGGAGTATCTTGGAATCGAATGATATTTTGAACGAATTATTGTAAAAAAAACCTGTTGGTTTAATATGGTTTGCCTATACACTATTGTATTTTTTTAAACGATGTTTTTAGAAATGAAACCTAGGTAGATCGATTTATCGCCCCCGAAATCCCCCGAAACTAAATTTTATGAAAATTGCTGGAGCCGTTGTCGAGATTCAGTTCAGGTCGAGGTCAGTTATTTTGTCTGTGTGTTCCGGCTGATATCCGAAACGGCTGTACAGATTTTGACAGCACTTTTACTGTTAGGCAATTGAGGATTTAAGGAGCAACTTAGGCTACTTTTTACTATCACGCAGACGTGTATAGGGAATGACATAAAAATATTCACTAGTGATGTACCTACTTATAAATATTCACTTGTCTTGACTGACTAATAATGTAGAGCCTAAACCGTTAGAGCTATAAACTTGAAATTGTGACAGTCGATGCCTTTTATATTGTAGCCGTTCACTATGAATGGATTTTTGGAAATTTTACCCCTAAGTGGGTAAATCTAAAACTGCAAGGGTGTATGAAACTCCGTTAGTTTTAAAGTTCGATCTGTGAACTTTGTAAAAAAACTCATTTTTCTGCGTTCCTTTAAGATCACTCCTTAAGGAGTAAAATGAAAATTTAATTGTACGGAAAATCTAAATCGTTGAAGCCACAAACTTAAAAAAATATATTTTAGGATGTACACATTTAAAGCTGAAACTACAGGCGATTCATTATTTTTTATATCAATGCCTATGAAATGAGTTATGAATAGTTAAAAGAAACATTAAAACTGCTGAATCAAGAAACATAAAATTAATATAAACCGGCCAAGTGCGAGTACCATTATCTATACACTTTATTTTTATTATAATTATTAAAAAGACTATATATTACATTATACACTTTATTATAATTTTGACTAAAAAACGGTAAGAAAATCACGTTTTTTGTATAGGATATACTTAAATATTTTTTTAGTATTTGTTGTTATAGCTGCAACAGTGAAACATCATCTGTGAACATTTTAACTGTCTAGCTATCACAGTTCATGAGATACAGCCTGGTAACAGACAGACGGATAGTGGAGTCTTGTAATAGGGTTCGGTTTTTACCTTTTTGGTACGGAACCCTAAAAAGTATCGGGAATTTCCTTCAGGATCTACCGATGGGTGCAGGCTGAGTTGAGCTCAGTACCAGCACTGGAAATCTAAGACGGGATAGATTAAACCTTACTAACATTTAATCTTTTCTTTTTGGGTCCTACCTGCTTCTGAATGGAACATTTTTGATAAAAATAGTTGGTGAACATGAGAAGAATATATTAATTTGAAATAATAAAAGTGTAGATTCCTAGATACATAAGTACTCTTTACTGCCTCTGTGGCGCGATGGGAGTGTATCCGACTGCTACGCAAGAGGTCGTGGGTTCGATCCCCACCCAGAATAATACTTTGTGTCATGTCATGAGCACGATGGTTTATTCTATGTCTGGGTGTTATTTATCTATGTATAATGTGTATGTATTAAGAATTATATAAGTATGTTTATCGGTTGTCTGGTTTCCATAGTACAAGCTCTGCTTAGTTTGGGATCAGATATCGTTGTGTGAGTTGTCCCAAGATATATTATTATATTATTATTTTATATTATTGCCCTACACCAAATCGACAAAAACAAATTACATAGGCACTTACATCTAGTGTTCTAGGTATACTGAAATTAAAAAAGGACAATAAAAATTAAATGAAAACAATGTGGATTTTTTTCACTTTCGTAATTGGATTCGAGCTTAATCTTTCCTGGCACTTCACCATAAATAGTTCTTAGAAAGCATTATTAAATTCTTTTTACATGTTATTTTAATGTTGTTTTGTATAAAAACATTGCCAGTCGAGTAATCCCCTCAATACATCGAGTACCACCCACTATACGAGTATAAAATCCTCTCAACAACGATACTTAACATGAAACGAAATTTCCAACAGCATATTATTATCTACCTATTTTTAAAATTTTCCTTATTATTGTATATTTGGCCTTTGTCTGCGAAAGATCGCATGCACGTAGGCAGAGACACGTGCATGCCAGTTATTTTATACTGCTTGAAGGCAATTTAAAATGGAGATCAAACTGTAACTATACAGCGTGTAATAGTTATGTCATGAAACAGATGTCATAAAACTTTAACTGATTGAATGGAAAGTACGTTACATAATGAGTAAGTTGACATCAATAACTTTTTAAAATTCATACGATAAATTTTTCCAAACTCGGTTTCGCGGAAAAGGTATTAGGGTTAATCAACTTATCTTTATTTATTTCAGATAATGGAATACCAAGATGCAAATTTAAAAATAACTACTTATTATACCATATTTTTACACGTTGTTAGAAATTATGAATATAAAAAACGAGATTACCTGCGTATTAAGCATTGACGTAGAGGTTAGGACTGCGCATTAACCTCACAAAATTGTCTCTTTTATGTATGTTTTATTTTAGTTATTGTGCAAAGTGATGTGCTAGTTGTGCGGTACATTGACGGCCTTCTTTTCACAGTTTCTTTCTCTTTCATTTTTTAAGCAATTAGATGACGTACGCGATTCTTTAACTCTTCTAGGCTATATAATCTCTCAACCGGTCACATTGTGTGTTAGATCTTAAGATCTGGCAAGCCAAGAGGTTGAAGGAGGTCCACTATTATAATCAAGTAACATACCTACAACATCGCCATCCTCCTTTTTTAAAGTCGATTAAAATTAATGAAAACTTGCGTGTTTTGAGTTAGGTAGGAGGTACGGTTGTTTATTATTTTAATTGTATCTAGCTTTTCATATGGAAACTTGGATGGAAACCTTATTGTACCATTTGAAGTGGTTGGTGGTAAGACGATGCAAAATCACGACGTGTGATTAATGGCTGGGGAGCCCAAGTAGCTATCTTGGATTTACTCGAGCGCCGTGGGGACCTATTTGATTTGAATATTATTAAGGTGCGAGGAAAAAAAATAAAAAAAATGTAAGCTGGTTGGTCTAGTGGTTATTGAGTCTGACTGCTAAGGTCGTGGGTTCGATCCCCACCTAGGATAAAACATTGTGTGTTGGGCACGATGGTTTATTCTGTTATATCTCTTATATTTATGGAATGATCGCCTGTAGACACTTAACGATTTCACCCAGAAACCCGGGACACACAGAAAGTTTTGAGAAACTAAAAAACTAACTTCTTCATGCGTCTGAACTAATTTTCGAAACATTTTTTCCAAACCGCCACAGACACCTCTTCCACGGCCTTCTCGAACGCTCCTAGCGTGTCTTTCAGTGATGAAAACTGTATCCCTTTCAGCTGATTTTTTATTTTGGGAATTATAAAGAAGTAACTCGGTACCAGATCAGATCTGTAAGAAGGGTGACCCAAAACTCTGACCGGTGTGGTGTCCAGGAAGTCCCTCCACATGGCCCTGCTTCTGAGCTTCGGTGAGGTTGTGCGAATCCTTTGAACGCTTTCCGAACCAATCTGCAGTGTATGCTGGCAGTAAAAGAAATAATTCAAGAAAACAGGCGAACAGAGATCGTATGTAATTCGCCTGTTTTCTTGAATTATTTCTTTTACCGCCAGCACAATTTCTTCCTTGACAGACGTCATAGGACGACTACTCCTTTGTTCGTCCCCCAAAGTAGGGCCACCGCTATATGCCAACGGTAAATGATTGCTTTTCAAAGCCATTTGACATCAGATTTTAGGCTACATTAGACATTTACACAAATAATGTTTTTGATGCAGATCCATTTTTAAATGAGACACGATAATTTAATTTTGGCTCTTGTAAAAATGAGAAGGAAATTCAAACAATGGTATTTTTACTTTATAACCAAATTTTCAAAATAATTACATAATAAAATAAATACATAAAAACTTTTTTCGCAATACTTTCTGAGTGGCCTGGCACTTAACCGATTTCGACAAATTGGTATTATAGCTATATTGTATTAAATTTATAAAATAAAACTGCAACAAGTAATCAAAATGTATTCGCGGGACTTTATGTCAACCCCGATTATTATATATTTTTAACCCCGATATAAACTGTTTCGGACTCTAGAACTAATTAGTTCATCTAAATACAGTACATGCGTGCGTGCGTGCGTGCCCTTCAAAGGATACACAGTGATGTATTAACAGCACTATTTCACGTAAGAATTACTGACAGTGTCACCACAGGGTAGTATTCCCAAGAAGGCCTAGGGCTTAGACCTACCACCTAAAATTATGGATAAATGTGTGTTATTCAAGCACGCCAAAACAGCTGAATAGATCTGGATGAAATTTGGCACAGGGATAGATCTGGAGATGGACTGGAAAAGCACATACGCAATTTTTTTACCTCAGAGAATTGATGGTTTTCGTGGGATAAATATATTTGATTTTAAAAATTACAGTTTAGCAGTTACAGCACATTAACAGACTGCCTATGTGGCGCGGTAGGAGTGTATCTAACTGCTACGTAAGAGGTCGTGAGGGTTCGATCCCCACCCAGGATAAAACCTTGTGTGATGAGCACGATGGTTTATTCTATGTCTGGGTGTTATATAACTATAATATTGTATTCAGAAATATATAGTATGTTTATCGATTGTCTGGTTTCAATAGTACAAGCTCTGCTCAGTTTGGGATCAGGTAGCGTTGTGTGAGTTGTCCCAAGATATTAGTAACATTTTTATTATTATTAACTAACAGCTAGTCTTAAACAGTGTCGTAAGGCACTCAGCCTCAGCCGGTGACTCGTCTTCAAGACTAAGAACGAAAAAGGAGTAGGTACAACAAAACTGCGTATTGATAAAATGTGTAATGTATTGATTATACGGCTGGCAGGAGCTGGATGCGGGAAGCCGAGGATAGAACAAAGTGGCGTGCAATTGGAGAGGCCTATGTCCAGCAGTGGACTACGATAGGCTGATGATGATGATGATGATTGATTATTGTTCAAAATTAAAGTTTAGTAGACCAATCAATTACGTTCTGATGATCTTATGATGACATTAAGATATTGGGCACAAATGAATGGCTCTGGGTATTTACCTATCCCTAGCGGGTAAAAGAAATGTAGCAGGTAAATATTCCTAAGTTGTGTTTAAGTATCATATCTAATCATAAGTATTGGAAATATGTGCCTCAATAAATTTCGTGTAATAGAGCATATCTACAGGGTGATTTGTAATTTTTTAATATATCTACACTACTAATAATGCTTATGGCTTCTTTACATTACCCTTAATAACTTTACAAATACAATAATTGCATTTTTATAAAGAAAAATTTGAAATCCAGACTCAGGAATCGAACCCGAGACTTTCATAGCCAAACCAGGGCCAGAAGCGAACCACCTATCTGGACTATGTTACTAGATCTCAAATTTTTCTATCCCTTGATGCTCACGAGTTAGGCCCTCGCAGCGCCATCTAGTCGGTAGTTAAAGAACTATCACGGCTTTTGTTATTGCTTCGTTACAGAGAGCATTTTACAAATTATGATGTCGCAGGCCGAATATTGAAGACATTTTTATATGCATTTCTTGCCAATTACTTTACAAATACAATAATTGCTTTTTTGAAAGATAGAAAAAATTTAAATCCAGACTCAGGAATCGAACCCGAGACTTCCATAGCCAAACCAGGGCCAGAAGCGAACCACCTATCTGGACTATGTTACTAGATCTCAATTTTTTCTATCCCTTGATGCTCGTGAGTTAGGCCCTCGCAGCGCCATCTAGTTGGTAGTTAAAGAACTATCACGGCTTTTGTTATTGCTTCGTTACAGAGAGCATTTTAACAAATTATGCCGATATTGAATATTGAAATATTTTTATAGGCATTTCTTGCCAATTACTTTACAAATACAATAATTGCATTTTTGAAAGATATATATATAATTTTTTTTTTAAATTCAAACTCAGGAATCGAACCCGAGACTTCCGTAGCCAAACCGGGGCCAGAAGCGAACCACCTATCTGGATTATGTTACTACTCACCTTTCTATCCCTTGATGCTTTTTAATTTCAGTTATAAAAAATAGATAAGTAGGTAATTAAATAGAAAATAGCAATGTGGGATTGAGTCTCATACATTAATAGCAATCTTGTTAACCCCTCCAGCTAGGCTCAAAGACGATTACTAGTCCGATGCCTGATGTGAAGTTGTTGGCCCTATACCTGACAAAAAACAACGATTTTACTCCGAGGTCTCACAGACGCAGGTCTGTGAGACCCCGGAGTGAAATTGTTGTTGGTAGGTGGTTGTGTGACAAAAGTAGGTGGTAGGTAATAAAGGGTATTAAAAAAACTGATATTAAGTACAAAGTTATTGGGTGTAATGAAAAGAAACCACGAGCGGGTAAAGTAGGTTATAAGTATAAAGTGTTTTAATGGTTTTTGGTTTAAATATTTACCCCTCGAGGGGTTTTTACCCAAGGGGTAGATACAACACAACTGCCAAGACGTTCAAACCAGAGCCAAAACATTCCAATAGACCAACATTATTTGGCAAAATATTATATAACAACATTCGTTTGGTGTTAATTTAAACTGCCTTACAAGCTATCAAGGATTGCAGTGCCTTATCCCGGGGAGCCAATTTGTACCAAATGCTATTACGTCAGCTATATAGAAGATATCTTGAAGCTGCGGCAGAGTAATTGTTCGACCTCGATATGTTATATATACGAGTATCTATACTAATAATCTATACTTCTATACTAATAATATAAAGAGGAAAGATTTCATTGTTTGTTTGTTTATATTGAATAGGCTCCGAAACTACTGGACGGATTTGAAAAATTGTTTCATCGTAGTGAAGCTCCGCTAACCCCGGGTGAAATAGGCTATTTTTTATCCCTGTTTTCTTTGTAATATTAGTATAGAAGTATAGAATATTGTATGCTGTTACCGCCGAAGGTCTGGCTCCCGCTACAACCACGAAGAAGAGAAACCTAAAACATTGGAGATGGTGAACCACGCTATTAGGGAGATGAAGGAAGCCGCCGCCAAGAAGTAAACTCACACACGACACCACCACACCACATAATTAGGTATTTTATTATATTTTGTGTGTCTCGGGGGATACGTGACCAGCGGAGGAGTGCAGCTTCTGATTGAAATATCATCATCAGCCTATCGCAATCCACTGCTGGACATAGGCCTCTCCATTTGCACGCCACTTTGTTCTATCTTCAGCTTCTCGTATCCAGCTCCTGTCAGCCGTTTTGCGTAAATCATCACTCCACCTGGCCTGCGGGCGTCCTACACTACGTTTGCCGAGCCGCGGTCACCACTCAAGAATTCGCTTACCCCAACGGTTGTCGGTTCTTCGGCTAATATGGCCAGCCTACTGCCACTTCAGCTTGCTAATCCGGTGGGCTATGTCGATAACTTTGGTTCTCTGCCAAATCACCTCATTTTGTCCCTAACAGAAACTCCGAGCATAGCCCTTTCTGACTTTGAACTTGTGGACCAACCGTACCGTGATTGAAATAAATTTATTAGTATTATTTTATGGGTATGTATCATATTGTTTATTATATTATTCCTTAGTATAATAAATAATAATAATCTATATATATATATTTATATAAAAATCAATGTTTGTCTGTAGGTATGTCCTCTATGCGTTCCGAAACCATTGATCAGATTGTGATGAAACTTTAGCAGAATGTTCTAGGAAGGCTGGTGAGTGTTCCTGGTATAAAGAAGCCTGGCCGAGTTCAGCTAGTAATAAATAAATATCTTGCGACAACTCACACAACGTCATCTATATAGCTCTGACATTGTTAAGATTATTAAACATTGTAAATTTCATATAAATGCTGACGATATTCAAATATATTTATCATTTAAAACAAACGAAACTCAACTCGCGGTGGATAGAATTAATGATGATTTATGTAATATTAATAATTGGGCTGAGAATAATTCCCTCGTTCTTAATGCTAATAAAACGAAATATATGATAATAGGTACTAGAAATGTAATTAAACACAAAGGAGATAAAAATCCACGTATTGAAATAAATAGTGTGGACATAAAACGAGTCAGCGAAGTTAGAAATCTTGGTCTGCTGATGGATGAGGAGTTACGTTTTGTGCGTCACATAGCGACGGTAGTTCAAAATTGCTTTTATAGACTAAAAGTTCTGTACAAAATTCGTAAGCATTTGAGCACTGAACTACGTATTGCCATCACTGACTCGCTTGTTCTATCCAAGTTTAATTATATGGACATAGTATAAGGACCTAGGCTTCTAGCTAGAACTGCAAATCTTGTGCAAAGAATACAAAATGCGAGCGCTCGGTTTTGCTTCAATATACCAGCGCGGCATCATATAACTCCCTATCTTAATAATGGCAATATATTGAAAATGAGATGCAGAAGGGAGTTACACCTTGCCACTCTTTTGTTTGGGGTTATTAAAACCGAAAAGCCAACATATTTATTCTCTAAAGTGAAAGAATGAAAATAGAGATTACCCCATACGGAAAGTAGGTATGCTGCGCCTTGTATATTCCTCGACACAAAACCACTGCTTTCCGGGGTGGATTTAAATATAGTGCTACCAAGTGTTGGAATAACCTACCACCTCCATTGCGCAATCTACGTAGTCTTACTGGTTATAGGCAAAAATTAAAATCTTATATATATATATATATATATATTATTTTATTCTGTATTTATTTTAAGTACTTTTTTATGTTATGTATACTGTGGTCTTTGCATGTATGGAATGCTGAAAGTATTGTGTAATGTTTCCGAAAAAACTGTACAGACGCCCGTGAAATCACCGATGGCTTCAGCTGAAAAGCAGCGCTGCAGACCGCTGTAGCATAAGCTGAGCTGCGGCCCTTTAAATTCACTTAATGAATCTTTTGTTTACACAGCTTTGTAAAAATGTGAATTTAATAAATTATTTTTCTTTTTCTTTCTTTCTATCTAATCCCAGAGTATGTATATGTTTTGTGTTTATTTAGTTTATCTTTTGTTATAATGTAATAATTTAAATAATATGCACCTGCCACCCTTTTCTCGCCATGACTGACTGGTAGAGAATGTCTACGGCATTAAGTCCGCCATTTGCAATGTATTTGCAGGAAGTATTAAATAAATAAATAATATGCTTTGGACTTTGGTTTCAAGTTAGGTACCTAGTATTAGAAATTATATTATAGGTTAATTTGTTTGATTATTCTCTTCTAATGTTGGATAACATTACAGCTTACTACCAAAACAGCCGAGGAATTTGCACAAACATTAACATTTTCTATAAGAACATATTGTCGAATTCCATTGACGTTATAACTCTGACAGAGACCTGGCTGGCTCCTCACATTTTTTAATGAATTCATAGATTACATAATTTATCGCTGTGACTGCTTTTTTAATGAATTCATAGATGATCGTTACGTAATTTATCGCTGTGACCGCAATTGTACAGTCAGGAATAAAAAAGAGGGAGATGGTGTTCGTCTTAAAGCAGCTCTCAAATCTCTAGGGTCAGAGTAGTACCATATAATTTTGGTTGCAATTCTCATTTGGAAAATGTTTTTACACACCTTCTAGCTGTTGCTAACAAAACGTATTTACTTAATGAGATCTACATCCTCAAAATCACCTGAACAGTCTTATCTTTCATATTTTAATACTACACTACATTCATTGTTTTTAAACTTTCGCGATTTTTATACATAATATGAGATATATTGTGGGACTTAATCGCGTGAATTATTTAAAGGTTCGAACCTTTGATATAAAAGTAAAGTCGACCCGTGACCACGATCGGTGCAATTCGATCGAAACGTCGTCGGGTAAATCAACGTTCGTACCTTTAAATAATTCACGCGATTAAGTCTCGAAATATATCTAATATTCATTTTAATCGATCAATTATCCTGTGACAATATTTGCTGACAGTGGCGCCCAGTAGTAAATAATGCAATTACAATGCAACGTTATCTTGCACTGGTTTGTCCTCATCCTTCGCTCAGCACATTAATTACTAGCTGTGCTACGCAACTTCGTCTGAGTAAATTTTCCCCGTTTTTGCAACATTTCTCATTACTGCTTCACTCCTATTAGTTGTAGCGTGATGTTATATAACCTATAGCCTTCCTCGATAAATGGGCTATCCAACAGTGAAAGATTTTTTCAATTCGGACCCGTAGTTCCTGAGATTACTGCGTTCAAACAAACAAACTCTTCAGCTTTACTCTACATTTTATATCTTTACTAGGCGCATTTCAATTTAACTACTACAAAGCTAATTTTGAGCTTATAATCTAGCAACTCACTACTGTCAAATGGGAGGAGTTACTTTATGAGTATAGTCGAGCACTGTCTCATCATTTTTTACTAGATTACCCGCGCAACGTCGTATGCATAATTTTTTCCTGTTTTTGCAACATTTTTCATTGCCGCTCCGCTCCTATTTATCGTAGCGTGATGTTATATAGCCTATAGCGCGTTACCGCGTTGTATATTACCGCGTTCAAACAAACAAACAAACTCTTCAGCTTTATAATATTAGTATAGATAACAAATGCATGTCTGAAGGGACTTTCGCAGAAGTGTGAAAAAGGGAAAATGTTACACCTGTACACAAGTCAGGCTCTAAGCAGGATGTAGAAAATTACCGTCAATATCTACTTTGTCTGCCTCGACGAAGCTTTTAAAGAAACTTGTACACAAAGCAATTCATCTCATTATGTACCAAATAATAATATCGCAAAGAAAATCAGCTACTACCAATTTATTATTTTTTATTGATTATTTATTCAATAACATGGATGAGCAGACACCGTGTAGACAGATTTTCGAAATGCCTTTGACAAGGTGGATCATGAATTGCTTCTGACCTAAATTGTATTTAATGGAATCCGGGGTAACCTGCTTCGTTGGTTTTCTTCCTAAATTACCAATCGAACTCAGAAAGTGGTCATAAAGGGGTTAGACTCTGCACCGATTACTGTCACATCTGGCGTTCCCTAGGGCTCGGTACTAGGTCCTCTACTAATTATCTTATTCATAAATTACGTCAACGACTGTTTAAGACAATGGAGTGTCTTAAACAGTCGTTGACGTAATTTATCTTTAAATTTACACAGATGATCTAAAAATATTAAAAACTTACTGACTGTTAGCAGATTCAAGAATATCTGAACAAACTTTCTAATTATTGCTCCACTATTAAACTATACCTGAGTATTTAACGATTTCATTTACTAAAAATTAAAACCCCTTTCCTTATATTTACAATTGAAATAATACCACGTTGTCGAAAGTTGCCCAAGTACGTGACCTAGTAATATTACTTGATAGCAAATTACATTTTGATCAGCACATTGACACCATAACAAAGAACGCATATCGTATGTATGGATTTTCTGACAACTGATTTCAAATCAGGTAATACTTATAAACATCTTCTTAAATAGTAGATAGATTGAACCCGTACTGTAGCAATTATTTAGATTTATTGGAATCTATAGAAAGTACCTAAATTCCATAAATCTATGCAATACAAGTGCTTTAATAGGTACCTACCTCACTTATGGGGAATTATTTGATACCTAGCTATACTAGGTACCATCTCCTCTACGTGCTTACAAATTTCGCAATAGTTTATTTCAATTATTTAACAGCTCAAACATTAATATTTAAAATATCTATACTAATATTATAAAGCTGAAGAGTTTGTTTGTTTGTTTGAACGCGGTAATCTCAGGAACTACTACCCGAATTAAAAAAAGAAAATATCCTCAGACGAAGTTGCGCAGGACAGCTAGTAAACTTTTATAAGTACTAGCTGTCCCGCGCAACTTCGTATGCATCAATTTTCGCCGTTTTTGCAACATTGTTCAGTGCTGCTCTGCTCCTATTGGTCGTAGCGTGATGTTATATAGCCTATAGCCTTCCTCGATAAATGGGCTATCCAAAAGTGAAAGATTTTTTCTAAATGGGCTACCCAACAGAAAATATTTTTTTTCAATTCGGACCAGTTCCTGAGATTACCGCGTTCAAACAAACAAACAAACTCTTCAGCTTAATAATATTAGTATAGATTACTATGATATATTATAAATTTTAGCTAAGATGCTGTTAATTATGTATTATATTCTTATTTATTAGTTATCACAATTTATATTTTGTGACAACAAAAGAGTGTGTTTTGTACAATTTTTATAATACTTTTTTGTTTTTCTAGTGTGTAACTGTTAGTCCGAATAAATAAATAAGTAATTTGGAGGACATTGTGTGGTAATGCCCTTATCTTTATCTAGCTGTCCCATGCAACGTTTGTTTGCGTGAATTTTTCCCGCTTTTGCAACATTTTTCATTGCCGCTCCGCTCCTTCTTCGATAAATGGGCTACCCAATAAAAATATATTTTTTCAATTCGGACCAGTAGTTCCTGAAACTTAAAACTAAAGTCTAACTACGATCATGGTTCAACACCCTCTCTTTTCTCTTTCAACAGAATATCCCACTCCTATCGTATACTTAGTACTCATACAAAAAATAAAGTCAACATAACTAAGTTCATAAGGTTCCTATCACCAATAAACCAGTTTTTATTATTTTTTGTCTGTTTGTTTGTTCCGTCTCCAAAGCTCTACACCGATTTTAGACTTAACAACATTTTTGTTTTATTTTAACGTGTAGGTAGCTGTAGCTGCGGGTAGCAGTTTAGACTAAAACTAAATGTAAAAGATAGATCTGTTGAGTGGAGCCGGTGTTAAACAAACTTACATAGATCAAACTTAATTTACGATGCCTCATAAAGTCATGACTATAGACATACAGGTATAGCTGGTACTCATGCATGACGATCTAAATGAGAGGTAGTCAGAGCCATCTATTGATTTCGCTCCAAAAGTTCAAAAACATCTGGGTAGTTATTGGATCAGTAGGCATGTTGCTGCATAATAATATTGCAATCAATGATTAAAAATATTATGCAACCAGGTAATCAAAAATGAATCTATTTAAATCTTCTTTAAGCTCATATTTATTTAAATTTATAATTTATTTAGTCATAAACTCCGCACAAGTTTGATTATTCCAATCCGCAGTATTGCCAGGAGGTAAATCAAAGTTTACAATAAAAAAAACAAAGTATTTCAAAAGTTAGTACCATTGGAGGAGGATAAACTAAAAAAATGTACAAAAGCAATAGGTAGGTAATGTTTTTAAAAGAAAACACTTTATACCTATTTTACTTTAGTGACACAAAATCAATATTTGGCGGCATACACTATTGTCATCACAGACGAATAGATGGCGTTACCTAAGCACAGATGACACACATACGTAATTTTCACATGAAAGTTGCCTAGGTCGTATGAAGTTTAAGTTGTAGCTGATAAGGTCTATATTCATAATTCGTATTAAACTTCAAGTTCTTTTGTCGATTTGTGGAATAATACGGTACACGATTCGCAAGTCTTCGTATTTGCGCGTGTGAGTGTGTGCAGCAGTGCGGCAGCAAGTAGCTGTCAAAAACGACTGAATGGAAAACGAGTGCAATATTTCTTGTAAAAATGAATTACTTCGCGTTAATATTCTAGACTAAAGTTATGTTCGCCCATACTTATTCGTACGAAATTATATTATCTTGTTGTATAACAAGCAGTACTTACGTTAACTTCAGACACCATGGTTCACTGTCACCCGCCGTTGGAGCTAGAGGAATTACCAAAAGAAGACGAAGAAAGATTAGAAACTCTGTTTTCTAAATTAGACATCGATGGAAATGGCAAGATTGACATCCACGACCTGTCTGTGGCCCTCAAGGAGCTGGCTCCGCACATTAACAGGAGTTACGCAGAGGTTAGAATATAGACATTGCCTAATTGTGGTTCAAGTAACGGTTTCACCTTCCGACGACACGCTCGTTTACCTGCCGACACGTAAGCCGCGGCTCTCTCGGCATTCCATGCTTTACTTCCTCCAATTTTTTTTTTATAACCCTAGTAATTTCCAAACTGCCTGTATCTTATTCTAAATTAGTATTGAACCTTCTTGCAGTTACAGTACGATCAACGTAACTAGGCCGGACTGAAGTAGGCGACAAGTGGTTGCGCAGATGCATTTTTTGGAAGTAAATGGTGACAGGAAGCGGGAGGCGGGGGCGGTAACTAAACCAAGAGGATTAGAGATGCTATTACACATGACATTGTCATAATTAATATTACTAACTCATATTTTTTTGTGATTATTTTCGTAAAAAAATTGTTTTTCAAAGTTTCTTTAGTATTTACTGTAACTGTTCTAAATTTAAACTTTTATGAACTCATTTAAATAGTGTTTTTATATTGTTGAATTAAAATGTTGTTAGTATTTTTAATCGATTAAACATATTTAGTCGTTTTCGTAAGTAATTTTAGATTCGCATCTCTATGACATGCGCGAAAGTGATAAAAACCTAACTTCAGTCCGGTCAAGTTACGTTGATCGTACTGTATATCTTGTTCCCGTACTTAAATCAGTTGAAATCTAACTTTCAAATATTTCAAATTATCTTTATCCAGGTGACTTGCTAATTAGGTTAATTATTTAAAAATTAGGTCATGATTCCAGGAAACCAGTCAGGATTCTGGGGTTAATTTAAACTAAAATACACCTTAATTTTGCAATACCAAATAGGTACATTGAATATAGGCCTACTAATAAAAAAAAAATGTAAAAACTATCATAAATATGATAAATTGGTAAAAGTTAAAACAGATAAATCACTGATATTGTATCTCATGTCAAGATTTATTATTCTGAGGACAATAGATAATGTATTGTTAGTCTTGGGTGCTTTATGTATTATGTAAAGTTAGAGACAGTATCAACTACATCTCATGGCTTAGATGGCAATGAATGAATTCCATAACGATAACAATAGAAGGACTTTTTGTTAGAAAAGAACTTTACAGCCACATAATTTAAATACAGTAGGTGTTTATGGTATAGTTCAAAATGTGAAGGTTTAAATTGGAGTTGGGCTGACTTTGTATGACTAGCCGACTGGTTAACTAGTTGGTTATAAAATGGGTGACTAGTCCCTTATGATTCATATTGCTTAGAATATTTTTTTTAAACTCATGTCTTCTAGGTTTCTTTAAATGGTTAACTTGCTGAACTCGGCCATGCTTCACTGTGGCTTTTAAAGCCAGGAGCACTCGCTGGCCTTCCCAGAACATTTTGCCAAAGTTTCATCACAATCTGATCAATGGTTTTGAAATTTATATATATTGATTTTTCTATATATAATATATACGTTTTGGGAAAGCCGGTGAGTGTTCCTGGCTTTCCCTGTTAAAAGCCACAGCAAAGCGTGGCCGAGTTCAGCTAGTATAACATAAAAATTAAGACATAATAAATTTAACTCTCACAAATATTGTGCAGCAAAAGCATAGTGACGCAATACTCTTCCGCAAACAGATTGCAATCAGGATTGGATTCCACAAGGTTATTCAGGACTGCAGCTTGTGGGATTGAAGACAATACTCATAGGACTGTGCGACATGGGGTTACAGCTAGGAGACGATGACTCATGCTACAGAGACAATCGTTAGGGGTTTATTGCCGAATCCACAACACACCTTAAGCATGGTGCCAACCTGATCACAAGCTCTTCTGGTTTTAATACAAAGAATACCAGAGAGGGTACAAAGAAAGAATTCCTGCCTCCATATAATATTTAATTTCCAATTAATAACCCATTAGGACTTGTCATTTATGTGTGTTTAAATACCGAAACTTTAATTAAACATTAGGTTAATGTTCTTTATTCAGAATTGCATACATTTTAAATGCAATCACCTTATTTCAAGGGTAAAATATGAATAAAGTAACCAACCAATAAGTTGGTTTTAAAATGCCAAATAACCACTTCAGTTGTTACTTTAACTTTTTAAATATTAAATAATCTTTCAATAATTATTTTATCTTGTGAAACAAGACTTGAACAGAAAAGTACTTTATTCACTTAGGGTAGAGAATGCAACACTAATAAACGTCAAACAAAATATGGAATAGAATGATTGTACATTTAATGTCAAGTTCAAAGCCGTGAGAAAACAACTGGGCAATAAAACCTTGATCAACTTTTATTACATTTTTTGTTATATCTGCGATCAGCTGCAAGACCATAGTCAGATTTTTTGAGTGATATATTAGCAGATAAAACATTGATGTTCCAGGTTGCAATTCGTAAATGAAAGTAATTTAATGTAACTTTTATTACTTGATCACAAAAAGATAGATATATTTCAGTTAGAGCATAGAGCATAATGTTGAAAAACTTAAGATATATGTTTTTTCCTCCAGAATTACAAATTGTAAGCTGATAGTTCATATAATCGCAATTGTGAGGTTGCGGGTTCGAATCCTACCCCATTATACTACAGACGTGAACCCACTCCTAACACAAGCCTTTGAGCTTAGCTGGAGGGGATAACAAGATTGCTAGTAATGTGGGACTCAATCCCACATTGTTAGTTATGGGCTTGTTCAGTAAAATTTATTTTTATAAAGAAAAACTTGATGATTTTAAAAGAGTGGCCCATGAGTTTATTGGCAGCTTCTTCTCATGAGCTTTACACTTGGAACTGCCGCCTAACCTCATTTTGTTTTTTTTTTTCAAACGATCATAATTTTATAAATTTTTTTAGTTCGTATTAATTTGACGTTTTCAAATAATCATTAACCCGATTTTACGAAATAAAGATATTTGAGTTTGAGTTTATCTTTTTAGAAAAAAAAAATCTGCTAATAATAAAAACAATCTGCTAGCAATTTGCCGAGGGAAATCTCATCAGCTGGCGCATTTAAATAGGCCTTCCGTCTGGTCCCTGCGTGACACCCTTCAGAGCATCAGCTGACAATATTTCCACCGAGCTATAGCTAGCTGTCGTATTTATTTATTTACTACTAGCTGACCCGGCGAACTTCGTACCGCCTTAGCGTAAATTTGATGCACTACTTTATTTTGTATAGCTGACATTCGTAACGCGCTTTTTTTTAAATATGCAAAATTAAATGTATATTTTTCAATCTTTCTGAGAGATTTTCTTAATATTTTTTTTCGTAAGAACCTTGTACAGAGTATTAGAAAACAACAAAAAAAAACAGCCAAATCGGTCAAGCCGTTTTCATGCTATGTCGTGACTACGGAAAACAGGTTTCATTTATATATATATAGATATATAATTATAATTTTTTGTCATGTTTGTGTACCAGCTGACGTATTATCCACCACTCAATAGTCAGTTTTTTACGTGTTTGAGAGGCTACCGCTGCTTAACCCACCTACCAAATTGCACCTGTCGTTCACGGAACTTCATGATACAACTTTCTGAAACATTTTACAAGTTATCTCCCGAGAGGAAATGACTGACGAAATTTGTACGTGGCTCAGGATTCATAAGTGATGACTGCCTCTATGGCGCGGTGGGAGTGTATCCGACTGCTACGCAAGAGGTCGTGGGTTGGATTCCTACACGGGACTCCACTTTGTGTGTAAAGCCGGAGAAAAGAGCAAGGCAATAAAAACTCGCATCCACTTTTTTTATAACCTGTTTAATATGCTAGAGGTATGAGGACAAAAGTAGGTATATAGATGAATAGATAGACATGACTATATAAAACCATGATAAACTCCACATAAAATTCTATACAGTAAGTACATATGGTGTCGATGAACTCCACTTGGCCGATTTATTGTATTCTAGAACTACGGAACTGTTTTGTTATAGTAACATCAGTTATCGGCGGCCTCTGTGGCGCGGTGGGAGTGTGTCCGACTGCTACGCAAGAGGTCGTGGGTTCGATTCCCACACGGTACACCACTTTGTGTGATTCACAAATTGTTGTACCGAATCTGGGTGTACTTTGTGTCCGTGAATTGAATGTTTGTAAAGTCACCCGCGACACAGGGTTTGTACAATAATGCGGGAGTCGTCTTTTAAAATATATATATATATATATATATTGTGTAAGTTCGCCAAAATATAACAATACTAGCTGTCCCGCGCAACTTCGTCTGCGTCAATTTTCCCCGTTTTTGCTATATTTTTCATTGCTGCTCCGCTCCTGTTGGTCGTAGCGTGATGTTATATAGCCTATAGGCTTACTCGATAAATAGGCTATAAATAGCCCATTTTGTGTTAAAACACCACAGTTTTTTCCTGAGATTATCGCGTTCAAACAAACAAACTCTTCAGCTTTATAAAATTAGTATAGATACTTATCTATACTAATACTAGCTGACCCGCGCAACTTCGTCTGCGTAAATTTTCCCTTTTTTTTTACAACCTTTTTCATTGCTGCTCCGCTCCTATTGGTCGTAGCGTGATGTTATAACCTATAGCCTTCCTCGATAAATGGGCTATCCAACAATAAAATATTTTTTCAATGCGGCCCAGTAGTTCCTGAGATTATCGCGTTCAAACAAACAAACAAACTCTTAGGGGGATGAAAAATAGATTTTGTCCGATTCTCAGACCTACCCAATATGCACACAAAATTTCATCAAAATCGGTCAAGCCGTTTCGGAGGAGTATGGCAACGAAAACTGTAACACGAGATTTTTATATATTAGATTATAAAGTTGAAGAGTTTCTCTCGGACGAAGTCACTCAATTAGACAAAGTTAGTTATAAACATAATTTTATTATTTTTTTCTAAAGACCAACTAACAATTAAATTATCAACACATCATTGTTCATTATATTTATTTCAATTGAGAACTGTAAACTACCTATTAATCGTGTTGATGTTTAATAATGTGTGTTTCATATAACACTCGCTAATTAAACTTTAATTGTGCTTCCCATTTCTATGTTTCACTACAATAGGCTATTACATTTTCCATGTGGCTTCATTAGTGGGGCTTTCTATAGTAATATTGTACCAACAAACAAAACGTATTCTGTATTTGACCCTTGTGAGTTTATAGTAAGTGCCTATATTATGAAATAAATAATTTTCTACTAATCATGCAATACTACGTATGGGCGTACCCAGCGGGAGGGGGATTAGGGGGCTCAAAATGATCTATGACGAAAAGTTTTTGACGCCATAAACTTCACACGAACTTGTACGGAGCATGTCACGTTTTGACGTTTCTTAAAAGAAACACAAATACAGTTGGATCAACGTAACTAGGCCGGACTGAAGTAGGCGACAAGTGGTTGCGCAGATGCATTTTTGGAAGTAAATGGTGACAGGAAGCGGGGGGCGGGGGCGGTAACTAAACCAAGAGAATTAGAGATGCGATTACGCATTACATTGTCATAATTAGTATTACTAACTCATGTTTTTTTGTGATTATTTTCGTAAAGATATTGTTTTTCAAAGTTTCTTTAGTATTGACTGTAACTGTTCTAAATTTAAACTTTTATGAACTCATTTAAATAGTGTTTTTATATTGTTGAATTAAAATGTTGTTAGTATTTTTGATCGATTAAACATAATTAATCGTTGTCGTTAGTAATTTTAGGGTCGCATCTCTATGACATGCGCGAATGTAATAAATACCTAACTTCAATCCGGTCAAGTTACGTTGATCGTACTGTACCCGATTTAATATGATTTTGTACCAAACCATTCGAGGTAGGTACTTATTATATTAGCAGTAGTCAGACATCTTTTAAGATATCTACGTCTCTGTTATATTTAAAACTTCGCCAAAGCAAGTACTTACTTTATTCACTTAAGTTACAAAATGCAACTAATGCAACTCTTAAGAACATCAAAATTAGATTAGGAATAGAATGATTATTTTAATTATGTTAAATCAGCAAAAGGTGTCGCTAGTGATATAAGAACTTGGCATGAATAACTTCATGTAATCTGGCGAATCTGGTGTGGATCATCGAACTATTATTCTACCTGATTTGCGCCTAGGGTAAAAGAGCCTGAATATTATTTCGATTTAATGATTTATGTTGTGACAATAATGGGAACCCCTTAAAAAGTGAAAAGGAAAGAGGACATCAGTAGGTACTTTGGGCCTTAAACGGCTCAAAACTAATCAAGAAAGACGCATTTGCAAAATCGCAAAACTAGTCATTAGGTTGACACTTTGATAACACATACTTACTTACCTACTAAAATCGAAACTGACATAAATTTCAGAAATTCTTGGCAAAGTCCGGTTGGAAAGAAGGTGGTGACGTCACACTGTCAGAATTCATCCACTACGTGCGAGAACATGAGAAGAATCTGCGGCTCCAATTCTCTCATATTGACAAGAATAAAGATGGTAAGTAATCGATTCAATCAGTTTACTTCTTTAGACATCTAACTAGAGAAAATAAGTTACAATGTTTCATAAAAACTTCCATTGATATTGGGAATAATGCCCTACGTTGAATTAAATTAAGTAAGATAGGAATCTCATTTAGTTATATACCAAAGTACGTCATAAGATATTGTATATATTTTAATAACAAAAATATAACCCACTAGCTGTCTCGCGCAACTTCGTCTGCGTAAATTTTTACCGTTTTTTGCAACATTTCTCATTGCTGCTCCGCTCCTATTGGTCGTAGCGTGATGTTATATAGCATATAGCCTTCCTCGATAAATGGGCTATCCAACAGTGAAATAATTTTTCAATTCAAATCGGTAGTTCCTGAGATTATCGCGTTCAAACAAACGAACAAACTCTGCAGTTTTATAATATTACTAGCTGTCCCGCGCTACTTCGTATGCGTAAATTTTCCCCGTTTTTGCAACATTTCTCGTCGCTGCTCCTCTCCTATTAGTCGTAGCGCGATGTTATATAGTCTATAGCCTTCCTCGATAAATGGGCTATCCAACAAAAAGAGTTTTTTTTAAATCGGACCAGTAGTTCCTGAGATTATCGCGTTCAAACAATCGAACAAACTTCAGCTTTATAATATTACTATAGATATTAGCAGTCAGGTAGAAATGGCTCTCTAATGAGGTTATTATGGTCCTATTACATATCCATCTTTCATTTAGATGTCTTGTCGGTTATATTGACACAATATCTTGTTACTATAAGTACAGTACCTACATATAAAAAGATGTCCAAACTGTAGACACATAGGCGACATTATCACGCAATTTGTTCCGTTTGTTCTAGTTCCCAACCTCGTTAAGTTGATACATATTCTGGGCGTTTGCCATTATTGCAAGATATCGAGTACGGAACTCAAATTGTCGGCTATTTGGTATTTTCCTCCACAACTTTTTTTGTAAGAAACCTTTTAACGATATTGTATGTAAATTGATTGATAGAATTATCCTCATTTATATTTTTACTTGTTTGCGGCAAATTGGAACCAAGAAATACATAATTAGAAAATTGTCTTTATGTGACCTGACCGGAAAAAAAAACTAGGAACTCTTATTAGTTACGCTATGTCCGTCGGTCCGACTGTGTACCCGCAGCTTTGCTCAGAGACTCTAATCCCTTTTTTTTTTTTTTAAAGATAACTATAAATGTGGAATTGAGTTCCACATTACTAGCAATCCTGTTAACCCCTCCAGCTAAGCTCAAAGGCTTGTGTTAGGAGTGGGTTCACGTCGGTAGTATAATGGATAGGATTCGAACCCGCAACCTCACGATTGCGAGACCGATGCCTTAGCCAATGGCTACCTCCGCTTCAAATAAAATAACACGAAAGTGGATACCTATTAAAGTGGTAAAATAAAATCTTGATAGAAAAAAATTTAGGCTTTTCAAAAAAGTTGCGGTTCCGTGATAACCATTTTTCGATTAAGGGATCCGTTTGAGCAATTTTATATTTTACAGTGCAACTTTTTGTGTCCAAGCCCCCACTGCTGGGTAAATGGTTGTTTATGGATATATTAAAAAATAACGGTAGTTAGTATATATAACGAAGTTAAAAGAAAAACTATCACTTACACTTTTACGAGTAGGTACAATAGTCGAAAAAGTGAGAAATAAAAATACTTACAAATTTCATTAAAAATGACTTACTTAAGTAATGTTTTTGGCAGTATGGAACTACAAAAAGGCATTTTCTTAGTCCACATTATTGTCAAGGGCAACAGCAACTACGGAACCCTACTTTGCGCGTAGCCTGACTTGACCGGTTTAAAAACAACAAAAAACTAGCCTACACCGACAACCTATCCTAACAATACCACGAATCACCTAAACTGAAAGAATTTTTCAATTCGGATCAGTAGTTCCTGAGATTACCGCGTTAAAATAAACAAACTCTTCAGCTTTATTATATTAGTATAGATTACAGTGACTGTACAGAACACAACCTACATAGAAGACGCGCTTGACGCACGCACACGGACACGTAATCGGGGCATGCCGCGCGAACAATATGCACCGGTGCACAATGGGATATCGAGGTCTATTTCAGATCATAAATCGATAACTACTTGTATTTTTGCACATGCATGAAGTAATAAATAAGGCTTTAGATGAAGTCCAGATGCTGTCATTTTATTAAAGTATTAATATTTAGAAAAACTTTTACAAATGTTCTTTATTTCTTTTCTTAAGGACAACACTATTTATACTGTGAATAAATAAATTATTATATCAATTCTTATCAATTCTTTAGTATTGAAATAAGTAAATAAAATTATGTTTATAAAAATATTTATATCATAAACATTTAAAGTTATGAAATTTCTAAGTAAAATTAATATCCATCTATCATTGTCACAAAGACTTCGTGCTTCACATTCAGTCCTTTGCCTTCTTTATTAATCAACTAGCTGTCCCACGCAACTTAGTATGCGTAAATAATCCCCGTATTTGCAACATTTATCATTGCTGCTCCGCTCCTATTGGTCGTAGCGTGATGTTATATAGCCTATAGCCTTTCTCGATAAATGGGCTATCCAACCGTGAAAGAATTTTTCAATTCGGACCCGTACTTCCTGAGATTACCGCGTTCAAACGAACAAACTAACTCTTCAGCTTTATAATATTAGTATAGATGATGGATCCAAGGAAATGATTTGGGTTTTTATTTCATTCAGTATTTCTTTAGTTTTTTCTACTTTACTTTGCAAAATTCTATTGATATAGGTCGACAAAAACGGACTGACGAAGGCACTGGGTTTTGCCAGACAATGTCGCCCGTTAGCTCATTGATTTCCCATTTACTGAATAAAACTAAATAACCCAATCCAGTCTTATATACCGAATTTATAGCCAAAATCCTAGCTGCAGTGTGGTCCAATAAAACTTGAAGATCCAGTATTCTATTGCTGAAGATGGTGGATAACATCTCTGTTTGGCTACTTGTAAATTTCGCTCGGGCGGGACTCGAACCCGCGATCATAGAGGATCTGTGACAATGTTTCTTTTATACTTTTATTAAAGGCATATAAATTAGCTTAAAGGAGCCTCTGATTAATGTCCGATTTAAAAGTATCGGAGCCGGAGTCGGAGTCGAAGCTCCGTAACATCACTCGTGAAAATGAAAATTACGTTTTATATTTGAAAATCAGTGGTATTCATTGTTTGAATAAAAATTGACACACTTCAGCTTTGTGAGCGAGTAAAGAACGGACTGAGTGAAGAAGTTTCTGTACTAGAGGTATTCTGTGAATTATACTGTCCAACTACATGAGATGATTAAATATTCCAAGTTTTATGTCATCGGTAACTCAAATTCAGCCTACCTGCTGTGTTGTATTACGTCATTATTCGCCCTTCGGCTACGATGACGCAAATTCATGATAATCCTTATGAATCATATTTATTGTCTTAGGTGGTGCCATGGGGAAACGATTAATGTTATGTGGTAAATACAGGCTGTGCTAAGCATAACAGGATTTATTATAAACTAACCTTCCGTGTCGCTCTGCATATGGGTTTAGATCCTGTTCAGATGTGGTGAATTGGGTATTTGACTACTATGAAAATAAAATATTTTAAAATAACCAAGTAAAAATATGTCATAAAGTGTTTTAAAATATGTTAAATTATTAATTTAATGTGTTAATTTATAATCATAAAGAGAAACATTGAAAGTAAATAATTTGACCATAGAAAACGTGATGCCATTTGCTAGCATTCCATACAAATTTGTACAAAGCGGCTCGTTTTTGACGTTTCTAAAAAAGAGGCTGATTTGACTTTAGTCAAATACCCTATTGCGCGCATACACGACATGCAATCAAAGATACGTAGGTACTTTATATATAGGTATGGTTCAGTTCTAACTTTGAAGAAAATAATAATATCGAGTGTGTACAAAGTTACGTTGTAAAATTTTCATGAACTGTCAAATGTGATGAAATTTAATATCAACTCTGACCAAAGACTTTAGTATAATGACAGAAAATTTTATTTTTATTTTATCCAAACCCTTACCCGCCGGACACCGGTGTTTCGCGTCATGTGATCGCAATAACAAATTTGTCTCGCGCGTATCACTGAAGCGTAATTCGCCTCATCTGAACAGGCTTAGTTCATCTAAAACTTTGCGTTAGATTTTGATAAGTTTCCACTATTATTCAGAGACATCCTTCCGAAAAAATTAAAAGCCGTCGCTGATAGGCTGCAGTATCAGCTAGCCTATCGCAATTCGCTAATAGACTGATACTACAGCGAGAACGTTATGTGACACTTTTTCGTGCGTGCTGCCGGTCATCGATTAATAAGACGTTATCACGTTAAAAAAGAATTCAGGGAGAATATTACATTTTAAAAGTTCTCGTATTTCAGATTAAGATTTTTTACACATATATTACACAGCCCGTTTGACATAGGTAAAATTTTACAAAAATACAAACAACCTATATAACACAGCCTCCTTAAGTATTCTGGCACAGATTTTTCTCTATGTAAGATATTAATTATAAAGTATAGCAATAAAATCGGTTGCCAAGTCGTTTGCGCTATGCACGGTTTAACAACACTGTCTACTTTAAAAATATAATGCAAATATTTTGTTTTAGGAAACGATAAATAATTCAATATGTCACGTTTTCCACAAGTTTACAGGAAGGGATTTTTCTAATAACCAATGGGCTTATATATTACTATGCAATTCTATATTAAGTTAAACTGATCCGTATGCAGGGTCGATTGTTTCCTACGAGCGTGTTAGTGATGTAACATATATCTAGTGGGTTACTACTTGCATACATTAGACGTGATAATGCTGCATCATTATGGATGCATTTCGTGAGTGTGATTAGACACGCATAACACAAAATACCTAGAGTACAGAAGGTAACCTTGCAATACCAACGCACACATAAATATCGTTCACGAAAATGTAATCTCGCGTCGCCTTTTGAGCAAAGTGATCTTCAGTTACATATTTTCATATTAACCCATTTAATTACCCACTGTTGGACCTTATATTATTATCCTTATAGAACATACTTATTATAGATCTTGGGGGTAATTGCCGTAATAGCCACGCTTGGCTAGCGGGTTAGCGATTGTAGTAGGTAAGGCTTCAAAGTAGGCAGAACACGCTGCTATCCGTCATGAAATCGCTTTGTCGGCTCTAAGAAATAAGTGGTCTTCAGTGGCCTGAGATTCAGGATACGTTACCAAAGTATATGTGTGCGTGGGTCGAGCGAGGTACGTATGAAGGTTACCTTCTGCACTATTGGTATTTTGTATATAGGTACATATATATTGGACTGATCGTACCCTTCCAGGTATGAAGTAAAAACAACTATACTATCTTATTCGTCCACATCACAGGCTTATGTCTATACTAAAGTCGAAATGGATGTAAAATGTTTAATAATAAAGTTGCTTAGCAACCATTGACAAAAGTATTAATGACTAGCTGACCAGCGCAATTTCGACTCCGTCAATATTCCCGTTTTTGGTTCCTCCTATGAGTCATAGCGTGATGTTATATAGCCTATAAGCCTTCCTCGATAAATGGGCTATCCAACGCTAAAACAATTTTTCAATTTGAACCAGTAGTTTCTGAGATTATCGCGTTCAAACAAACAAACAAATCAACAGACATACTATTCAGCTTTATGATATTAATATAAATTAATGGTTGCTCAGAAACATTGTTAATAAACATTTCACATCCATTTCGGCTTTACTACAGGTCATGTCACTTTGTCATTACAGAAACGAGACAGGTATTGACCGCACAGTGGCCTTATCTCTTTCTAGAGAGTGCTATTACTCAGTTTTGTCTGTGATATTTTGTGCGCATAGTCTGTTAGTATTTGTGTGATGTCATTTGTGAATCAATCTGCTAATTGCTACGCGCCCCGCAAGGACGCGTCTCAATTAATATATAATATAAACGGCTTCTTTTTTATAGCCAATCACCTATAAGATCAAATATATTACCTACCAATTGTCTGTTTATCGTCAATGCACATAGATTTGTTATACTTTTTTTTAGTTTTACTTGTTTGATTGTATGTAATATCAAAAGGTTTACTGCACCTATACCTATAGTATGTTCGTAAACTTTCGCGATTTTTACACATTATAGAATTTTATAAGCTACAGGTCTTATTCATAACCGTATTGCAACGTCTACCCGTGACCACAGCCGTTGCAATGCGGTCGAAACGTCGGGCAATAAACAAAGATATTTAGCTTTAAAATAAAATATTTACGCGGTTAAGACCGCGTTAAGGTAAACTGGCAGAGAATGCTTTAAGCATTAAGTCCGCCGCTGTACAATTATGTGCATAAAGTTTCAATCTAATATATAAAAATCTCGTGTCACAGTTTTCGTTGCCATACTCCTCCGAAACGGCTTGACCGATTTTGATGAAATTTTGTGTGCATATTGGGTAGGTCTGAGAATCGGACAACATCTATTTTTCATCCCCCTAAGAGTTTGTTTGTTTGTTTGAACGCGATAATCTCAGGAACTACTGGGCTGCACTGAAAAAATATTTTACTGTTGGATAGACTCGATTTATTGAGAAAGGCTATAGGCTATATAACATCACGCTACGACATATAGGAGCTGAGCAGCAATGATAAATGTTGCAAAAACGGGTAAAATTTACGCAGACGAAGTTGCGCGGGTCAGCTAGAAAATAATAAATAAATAAGTGTGAAAGTTACTCTAAATTTAGTTGTGGATGTTTTGGCCGTTAAACCTCATATTTTTTCACTACCTCCATACAAAATGTAGTCAGTATAGCATCTTTAGATATTAGCACGTTCAAACAAATAAACTCTTCAGGTTTTACCATGAAACTGATACCCTGAACACCGGGCTGGAAATCGAGTCATCATTAGAATAATTAGGTTTTATAAAACGCATTGCTATATTGTCTTTGTTTTCCTGTTAATAGAGTAAGGATAAACCCAACAAAAAAACCGGGCAAGAGCATGTCGGACCATGCACAGTGTAGGGTTCCGCAGCCTTGAATAATTACATCAGTAGAAGAGCGTATGTTCATGGCACTTACGCCCTTTTGTTGAGAAACGAAGTTTTTCGGCAATAACTGAATTACGGTATATCCGATCATGTCCAAATTAATTTTAGTTTAAAGTATTTATTAAGCGCTACCTTTGTGATTTCATATTTTTTGGTCACACGGTCAAAAGTTAAGGGGAGGAGGACGCAATATAAGCATTTTTCGTAGCGATTATATGCAAAAATATCCACTCAATTAAAAACATGTTTAAAAAGCTTCAGCTTCTGTGACATGTGTGAAGTGAGTAAAAATATTTATTATTATTATTTAGCTATTAAACTAAGTAGCGGTTACTACAAGACACGAAGTCTTTGAGTAAAATGCCTGTGACATACGGACGGACAGACAGACAGATGGACATGACGAAACTATAAGGGTTCCGTTTTTGCCATTTTGGCAACGGAACCCTAAAAACAACTGGATGTCAAAATGCCTAAGTAAAAGTTGTACACACAAGAGGAAACTAAGGACGCTTTAAATACTATTCCATTAAAATTTAAAAAGATAAATAGAAATGGCTAAATAATAATAATCTACAAGTTAATTTTCTTAGTTCAGCCTATTGAAGGCCACTGCTGGACATAGGCCTCTCCAATTGCACACCTCTTTGTTCTATCCTCAACTTCTCGCATCCAGCTCCTGCCAGCCATTTTGCGTAAATCATCACTGCACCTGGCCTGGACTTACTTACACTTATTCAATACCGATCATTTGACATTTCTTGGAATTATTATTATCTAATATTAAATTAAATTGGGTTGAACATATTAAGAAAGTAAATTACAAAATAAACGGTTTTTCTTTTGCTCCGTACAAATGAGCAAAAATTGCGAATAGAAGGACTGCGTGTACTGTGCTGCAGTACGGTTCATTCATTTGGGGAAAAGGTACGGACATACAGAAAGCTTTTCTTGCCCTGAAAAGGTGCATAAGGTCTATTTGCTTGCACATAATGTATCTTGTCGCCCCTACTACGACTACTACTACTTTGACTGCCTCTGTGGCGCGGTGGGAGTGTGTCCGACTGCTACGCAAGAGGTCGTGGGTTCCATTCCCAAAAGGGACACCACTTTGTGTGATTCACAAATTGTTGTTCCGGGTCTGGGTGTAATTTGCGTCCCTGACTTGTATGTTTGTAAAGTCCCCCGTGACTCAGGGCATGTACCCTACTGCGGGAGTTGACTTTTGATAAAAAAAAAAACTTTAAAATCTTAAAAATACTTCCATTGCTTGTCTTAATATTTTAGAAATAGTAAAATGGTGAAACACCACCCTGAATTTATTGTTCAAGTTAGCAAGAGATACCACGAGGAGAGAAAATATAAGAAATCGCGACAGGCTTGTATTGGGCCCGATACCTAGGAGTAGTAGATTTCAAAACAATAGGGTATTTGACTGAAGTCAAATCAGCCTCTTCTTAAGACACGTCAAAGACGACCCGCTCCTTACAAATTTGTATGGAATGCTAGCATGTGACGTCACGTTATCTATGATCAAATCATTTACTTATAGTGTTTATTTTCATGATTAAAAATGAATAAACACGTTAAATTATAGATGAACATATTTTTTCAGAACACTTATTGGCATATTTTTACATGGTTAGTATAAAATATTTTATTTTGATAGTAGTCAAATACCCAATTGTTACGCAATGTGTGTTAAAATTTATAATAAAATCCCTAATAATTTAAAACTACTTCCCCTAAAAAAGTTTTCGCTAACTCTTGATTGTTGGCTTGTCAAGAAATCTTTCTACTCACTTAAGGAGTTCTTTAAAAATAATGTCATTTTATACGAGTGTTAAAATAAATATGGTTTTGGTTAAGAAAATATACTCTCTAATTCATATTGTAAACGTAGTTTTATGTAATCAATATTAGCATGTTATTGCTAATGGCTAAATAGGCTAGCACTAATTATGTAAATTATTTATAAGATCGCTTTATATATCAACCTTATTTATGGCAAATAAAAATACTTGCATTTGTATTGTCCCATAAAACTGTCCGCAACTTCGAACGCAGAACTTAGTTTATTTGTTGGGGAATACCCGATTAAGTACACTTGTAAGTTTCATGCGTACTTCGAGCAATACACCTATGGTGCGTAACATCTTTGAGGGTTCAAGGATCTAGATTCATGTCTGTGGGCAATATCAATGAGTACGTTACACGAGCTGATGAAGCCTGCCTTCTGTATTTGGTTACCATATATTTTAAAACCAGCTGTCCCGTGCAAATTTTAGCCTGCGTAAATTTTCTTGTTTTTGCAACATTTCTCATTGTTGCTCCGCTCCTATTGGTCGTAGCATGATGTTATATAGCCTATAGCCTTCCTCGATAAATCAGCTATCGAACAGGGAAATAATTTTTCAATTCGGACCAGTAGTTCCTGAGATTATCGCGTTCAAACAAACAAACTCTTCAGCTTTATAATATTAGTATAGATAAATACATTACCCTTTTTACTGTCACGCAGTCGTCTGGGTGTAGGTACATACTTTGTTTCCGTAATTTGTATGTTTGTAAAATCCCCCACGACACAGGGCTTGTACCCTAGAACGAGACTTGTCTTTTTAATAGAGAAAAAAAAGTTCTAATTGTAGTTTACTCTGTAATTTTCAGGAAAAGTGGATCTAGAGGAGCTTATATCAGCGTTCGCCGACCTCGGTATTGCGATTGGCAGAAACGAAGCTACTAATTTATTAAAAAGGTGAGGCGTAGGTTAATGGCGATTACTTGATTTAGTGCTTACGTATAGCACGGCGATTATTATATTTTTATTTACCTACACAATGCAAAGCGAATTTCTAATTAAAAATATAACTAGCAATGTGGATCGCACACCACTAGCAATCTTGTTTAACTCCCCAATTAGGCAAAATTGCTGGTGTTAGAAGTGATCTCAAATTAATATTTTATTGTAAATCGATCTTGCGATCTATCGAATGCGAATCTGTTGTCATAACCACAAGGCTGTCGGCGCTTTAAACAATACCCAACTTACTCATAACACGTTAGCAATTTAAATAGTGAATGTTTTGTCATTGTTTTTTTTTCTATTGTCAGTATTGAATAGAGGAAGACAAAACATTCTCTAGTTAAATACAGTTTTTAAATAAATTAGGCGGTAAATATGCTAAATAAGGAAGGCTATATCTTCTAAGATACATAGAAAAAACAATAATAACTGTGTTTCAGAAAAGCTGTTTGGCCAATAATCTGGTGGTAAGTTGAAACCACTAGTAGTCGTGGCTTGGACTCGCTAAACATGCTAATGTAACATTGCCATTAAAAAAAACAAAATTTATATATATCATTGATGTTATATTACTGGATTCGCAATTACCGCGAAAATCGTAGCCATTTGAATTCGGCTCAGGGTTACTATCAGTGAATAGGAAACCGCAAATAATTGCCACAGAATACCGAGAGTACAGAACACAACCTACATAGAAGACGCTCTTGACGCACGTACGCTCAATCGGGGCACGCCGCGCGAACAAAGTGCACCGATTGCGCGTCCAGGTGTAGTGTTCGATTCATTTCTGTGAACCATGTCTTCTATACTAGAGGTATTCTGCGTAATTACCATCATCCCTATTTAATTGAGGCATATCGTGACCTTGTATAAAGGCGGCCCCAGACATGCATTCGGCGGTAATGTAACATTTTAGATTCGATTACGTTACAATATTGCCCAATGGCAGATTAAGATGGGGAATAGGCTAAGGTGCTTAACACCCACACCTTAACCCACCCCCAATAAAACCCTCCTTGAATAAAACGTCCCTCAGTGGGATCAAAATCCTCCCGCAAACAATAGAAGCACTGGATTGCTCAGCATTGCCGAGCCCCTCCTAAATCAAATCATACGCCTCTGATATTGCATCACTGACCGATATTTGTCTACAGTCAAATCCAGTTGTTTTTACAATGTCCGATGAAGCGGTTATACTGTATAAAGGGCTTCTAAACGGGCCATTTTTTCGCCGATTTGTGGCCGCACTATTGGCAACTAATTGGACGGCCATCACAATGATTTTTTATTGCAAATTATGGACGAGCAATATAAGGCTGGCGAATTTGTTGCAATATGTCTGCAATAGTACAAAGCACAGAATACAGCAATAAATCGCGACATGACTCACGACAAACTTAAAAAAAACTGGCCTGCCAATGTCGTCCGGCAACCTTTCAAAATTATATCGTCCATACCTAGAAACACTAAATACGTGTGGCCGGGATATTACTGAAATATTGCTTGCCATGTGGCCGGCCACTGTATTGCAGCCACCTATTGCAGTAAAATATTGCTCGTTTAGAATCTCTATAAGAAGTAGTTTCTCTTGGTTTTTATATGTTACTAGCGGCCCGCTCAGGCTTCGCACGGACTTTCCTCCACCTATGCACATAATATGCACGTATTATACATATAAACCATCCTTAAGAAATTATCTAAATAATTGTGAAAACCGCATCAAAATCCGTTGTTTCATTTAGAAGATATAAGCGTATAGAAATAGCGACTGATATATATACTATGTAAAAAAGAACAGCAAAAGAAACGAAATTCCTGTCACAAGTATTTCCAAATTGCATTGCTGTTACACATTATATCACCAGTGTTACAAATGCCTAGTTCTTCTCACTCCCTGATGTAATGCTCGTATCTGATGGTTACATTGCTTGCGAGGTCTCGGTTGGGCACCGCCTTTAGAAAGAAATTTACTTACCTAATCTACTCTTTAAATTCTCCAACATTCTCTTTAAATTATTAGGTTACCATTACTTTCGAGAACATGGCATATATATGCTGCAGACATTTTGTTGCGTGATAAATTGCCTGGCATAAAACATGTATATGAAACAAGTCATTAGACGAAATTTTAAAGGGGCGTCTAAACGGTCCATTTTTTACGGCAATTTGTGGCGGCACTGTTAGCAACTAATTGCTCGGCCAATAATAGCAATATGTCTGCAATTGTATGGCGCATGATTCAGTCTCCTAACGTTCAACCAACAACAATAAAATGGAGAGCGACTGAAACAACATTACGGAAAATCGATCGCTCACCGAACGTCTGGTAACCATCAAATCAATAGGTATTGGAGAGTATTGCCATGTTGCCGGCCACAGCATTGCCGTCACAAATTGCCATAAAAAATGGCTCGTTTTAGACGCCCCTTAAACGTTATGGTTGTCAACATCATGTTTTATTTTTACGTTGTTTTCATTTTTGGCCAAAGTTTCCTTCATTGATTTCAAGCGTGTGACTTCGGCTTTCTAATTATTGCTTGTTAATAGCCAAGTGACAGTTCGACATGTGAATATAGCAGTACGCTTCTAATGTTACATTTCCCTTGTTTGATATCCTATCTTTTTCTTAGAAGCAAACATTATTTACAATATTTATTAAATTATCTGGTGCACAATATGGTATACAGTGTAGATTTTATAAATGGAGCTCTAAGTTCGGATGTTTGGCCATGATGATATGATGAGATCATAAGGAAATTCGCGTATTATGCATTTTATTATTGTACTGTACGATGTCTATACATCTATACAAATAAATTAAATTGAAGTGTCTGTTTGTAATGTCAAAATAACAGATTTTTACTAAATGTTGTATGTATGTATGAGATTTTTAACATCTTGTAGGTTCATATAAATGTAAATGACCTATCGCCATGCGTCAGCCTCGCAAAAAACGGAATAATGACTCGACTGATTTGATATAGTTTTTGCTTATCTCAATACCTACTGAAGTGGTTTAAGAAAAACCCAAAGGAACCATCGAAAATAAGAAAAAGTCGGGAACTTCAATATTTGTATGGAAATCACAGGAGTGCATTTGCATTGTCGCTAAGTGTGTAAGTGAAAACATTCTGTTAATTAATAAAAATTACATAACATAAAATTGAAAAAGTAGGTACCTAAAATATGCGATTAGGTACGCGTTTAGTAATGCCTAGTTTACACGTATTAAGTGGTTAAGTAATTAACTAAATTGCAGCGTGTAAACAGTTACTTAATACCTAATAACTTATACATTAAGTTAAAATTTAGTGGTTAAGTGAGCAAATGGAATAGAATTGATTCTATTTTTGGTTAAGTAACCCTCCCGCTCCACGCGTGGTTGCGATGGCCGGGAAATATTGACATTTTTGGACTGGAACCAATATATTTTTTTTTGCCTATGTTTGATTATTTTGATTGTTTTCGAAAGGTTTTGAAAAACAAAATAGATATGATGGCAAGGTGACAAATGTAAACGAGCAATTCTTGTATATATATATATAACCTACCTATATACATAATCTAAATCTCGGCAACGGCTCCAGCGATTTTCATGAAATTTTGTATGCAGGAGTTTTAGGGGGCGATTTCATTTTTAGAAAACGTCGAAAATAAAAAAACTGGGTCTTTAAGGTACTAGATATAAATGGCAATTTCATCTTTTACTTCATCAATAATTTCATCAAGTATATATCTAACTTGCTGCCTGCCCCGGCGGCCCGGGCGTCAAATCGTAGTTTTTTATACCTTACCTAACTTTTTTTGACAATAATGTATAGCTCCCCGATAATGTATCTTTCTAATGGAGAAATAATTTTTAAAATCGGTCCAGTAGTTTTCAAGTTTATTTGATAAATACAAAAATAGAAATCTTTTCTCTTAATAATATTACTGTGGATTACTGAATTTAGAACTTCAACACCCTCTTGGTCGTCCATTATGATTTTATGAACTAAACGAATAAGCTTCACACGTGTAAACATTTACTTAACAGTAAGTCACTTAAAATTTAGTTGACGACTTAACCACTTAATACGTGTAAACTAGGCATTAGTTTAGTTTTACGTTAAGATACTTGCGGGAAGTCCGGGAAGGCAGTTAGCGTCGCTGCTAACATAGCCATGAAGTTAAACGATTCGATGTTGATCATAACTCCATCTATCTTTTTACTACGGTATTAAAGCTTTGGGTTCATACAATGCTTGTACTGCTTAATATACCAAAATCCGAATGTAGGCAGGTTTTATTAATAATATCTTGGGACAACTAACACAACGCTCTCTGATCCCTAACTAAGCAGAAATTGTACTATGGCAACCAGACAACTGATAAACATACATAAGTATGTTTATCAGTTGTCTCTCATCATATTTCTAAATACATACATATTATAGATAAATAACACCCAGACACAGAATAGTTTTATCCTGGGTGGGGATCAAACCCACGACCTCTTGCGTAGCAGTACTCCCACCGCGCCCTTTATTCCTGAATTAGTATATAATGTGAGTTTGGTTACATTATTTCTCTCAATTAAGTGCCTTCTCGCAAATGTCTCCTCTAGCTGCTTCCATTGGTATCCATCACGAACCGGCTGGTTGTCCTATTTATATATATATTTTTTTCATAATATGGTCATCACCTACAATCATAGCGCCGCTCTGACTCGGGTCATAACTTGCAAATTAGATCAGCGGTTCCCAAACTATGAAAGTTCTTATTTCATTTGGATTACCAAATGAAATGAGAACTATCATAACTGGACAAATTGGAATTAACCAACGTGTTCTCGTTTTATTCTTGTTGGTCTTTATACGTAAGCAATTCACTATTTATAACTCTGAAATATAAAAAGTTAAAATGAAAAAAAAAAAAAAAAAATTTATATACTAGCCGTCCCGCGCAACTTCGTATGCGTAATTTCTCCCCGTTTTTGAAACATTTCTCGTCGCTTCACCGCTCCTATTAGTCGTAGCGCTTCCTCGATAAATGGGCTATCCAACAAAAAAAGAATTTTTCAAATCGGACCAGTAGATCCTGAGATTAGCGCGTTTAAACAAACAAACAAACTCTTCCGCTTTATAATATTAGTATAGATATATACAGGTTGTAACAGAAAGGTGTGGTCATATTCAAAGGTTGGTATGTGCCCATGATACTGAGTGCACATACCTAATTTTATCAAAATCTGAGTACCCTAAAAAAATATTTATTATTTTTTCATTCGTTTATTTATGAATGAAAAAGTTATTAATTAAAAAAGTATGACTTAAAAAGTTCTATGTCATATTAATCCAATCGAATTTTGTGCCAAGGAAGGTATAATTCTTATGCCATACGCCTTTAACTACTGAATTTTGACAAAAAGAATATGCTATAACTATGTAATACTAATGCAACCAGCTATGGCACCATGGTAGGTGCAATACTGATAACATACCCTATCTGATGATTTTTGTTACACCCTGTATATGTATATATATGTATATAAACCGTCTTCTAAAATAAATATAGGGTAGGTAACTAGAAAGAAGTTGGTGTCTAAAACATAAAACTACATTTCCTGGCACCAACTTCAAAATGTTTAATTATTTTTTCTCGTTATACCTACATATATAATTTTTTTAAATCGACGGTATCGCCACCCGCAATATTTATTATTGAACAGTTCCGCTAGTCATTTGTGATCTTCATCATCAGTTCCATTTCACTCAATAGTGTTTTTTAATAGGTTATGCACGAATTACAATAAAATACGCCCAAATTACTATAGGTGTGCCTTTAATATTTGAAGAGTTCCCTCGATTTCTCCAAGATCTCATCATCAGATCCGAATTTGATGACAATGGGACCCATCGGGAAGTATATCCTTTCAAATACAAAAATAATTTTTCAAATCGGTCCAGCTGTCTGCGAGCCACAAGTCGAATTGAGAACCATTTAAAGTCGGTTGAAAATTGTTGACGGTTCGCTCCTACGTCACCCCATTTTATTTTGTCATTTGAAAATTTACTTTAACGCACATAATTTAGTTTGTATTAAGTGGAATTTTAATAGAAAGTTATGAGCCGTGTGTAGCAAAGAATACAATAGAGTGATCTCCAGTCATGGTATCCAAATTTTGATTTGTGAAATAACTTTTAAACTTACGCGTTGCATTATAAATACAATTTGACACGGGAATAAACGCGTTTAATCTAGGTAAAGTTATTTACCTTATGCTTGACGTTTCGATCGGGTTACACCGACCGTGGTCACAAGCTGACTTCAAGCATAAGGTAAATAACTTTACCTAGATTAAACGCGTTTATTCCCGTGTCAAATTGTATTTATGAAGCTAAATGTATTCAGTAATTTCTTCAAATGTGTTAGTTTAATTTTTGAAAACTAACAAGCAGTGTTTTTACAAAATTTCATGCCTGTAATGGTTTGCTATCATACTATAAAACAACATTCAATTGTATAACTCCATAAAATATAAAATCATGGGTTTCACAAGCACATAAAATCATGTAGGTATTGGAAATAGATGCAACAATTGCCTACAAAAAGATTCGCCCTCACCTCCACTCCTCCGAGTAATTTTACGTGAGAACGATTTCGCGTTGCTTAGCAAACAGTCAATTTCGCGTTGCTTAGCAACGAGTACATAACGTGAGTTTTTTTCGTGCGTGCACCCGGTCATCACTACATAGTATAAAACAAAGTCGTTTCCTGCTGTCTGTCTGTCCCTATGTAGGCTTAGATCTTTAAAACTTTGCAACGGCTTTTGATGCGGTTTTTTTAATAAATAGAGTGATTCAAGAGGAAGGTTTATATGTATAGAACATGCATAATATAGTACAGAAACACTGATAATCATTTTAGACGTTTCTAATGTGATGTCGTAAATAAACTCATTTTTTGCACTTACATTGCAAACGCTGACTGAACTTTACTTGATAGATCAAAATAATGTACTACAGTATTGTACACCTTAAAAAGGTCTACAAAAAAGTCCTCTCTCGAACCCGAGACTTCCGTAGCCAAACCGGGGCCAAAAGCGAACCACCTATCTGGACTATGTTACTAGATCTCAATTTTTTTTATCCCTTGATGCTCGCGAGTTAGGCAGTTCTGGCCGCGGTTTGGCTACGGAAGTCTCGGGTTCGATTCCTGAGTCCAGATTTCAAATTTTTCTATCTTTCAAAAATGCAATTATTGTATTTGTACGAGTAAAGTAATTGGCAAGAAATGCCTAAAAAAATTACTTCAATATTCGGCCTGCGACATTATAATTGGTTAAAATGCTCTCTGTAACGAAGCAACAACAAAAAGCCGTGATAGTGCTTTAACTACCGACTAGATGGCGCTGCGAAGGCCTAACTCGCGAGCATCAAGGGATAGAAAAAATTGAGATCTAGTAACATAGTCCAGATAGGTGGTTCGCTTCTGGCCCCGGTTTGGCTACGGAAGTCTCGGGTTCGATTCCTGAGTCTGGATTTCAAATTGTTCTATCTTTCAAAAATGCAATTATTGTATTTATAGATTTCCATTTGATTTTGTCGATGATCGTCCAAATATGGAAATTATAAGAAGTATTGTTATTGGCGGTGGTGACCTGTTCTGCGTAACAGTACTATAGAGGTCAAAAAGTCCTGGGTACAATATTATGTATCAAAGTATTTTATAAAGAACATTTAAAATGTTTAAAAGTGAAAAAAAAAACTGTTTCGTCTGCTTCACCTGTGGCTTAGCTGCTCTGTGTTTCACAATATAGACACACCATCTCATGCGACCTATAATAAAAATACAGCCGCATAGGCCATAAACACATGTGTATAAAACTTTATTTATAAAAAAGCAATTCGCGCACCTGGCACATTCGCATTCGTACATTCGTAAGTAGTCTCACTTATTACACATAATACATCTAGTACAGAAGGCAACCTACATAGAAGACGCTCTTGACGCACGTCCATATAGACATCGCCGACGGACGCGGAATCGGGGCAACGGGGCGGGGCACGCCGCGCCAACAAATGTGTGTGTGTGTATATATATGGATGTGTAATATTTAAGACTCTTTATGGTTGCTAAGCAACTTTGTTATTAAACACTTCACATTCTCTTCGGCTTTAACGCCGAACCACATAGCGCAGTACGGCACCGCTCCGACACAACACCGCAAATAATTCCCCGCACAGGCGTTCACACTGGCGGTGCGGCGTCGCAGCGGAGTGTTGGACGTACAGTCTGTTAATAAAATTCCTTCTGCCGCGCAAGCTGCGATGCCGCTCCGCTTACACCACTCCCCGCCTCGTGTTGGTCCCGCGTGCGAGCGCTCCGTGTGGCATACCATAGATTGTTATATGCAGGACACCGCAGCGGCACCGCTCAGGCGTCCCAAAAGCCGCTGCCAATTAGCAAACAACAATCAATTATTTCTCGCTCAAGAAACGTACAATAGATGCCTACATCTATTATATACCGTGTAAACGAAAGATATAGAGTATAGGGCGAATACTCACCGACAGTGTGAACAATCAGCGATCAACTATTATAATATGTATCTCTTTTGCTTACACGAACTCTTTTGTTTTTGTTTGCATGTTTCTTGAGCGAGTAAATCGTTTATAGTTGCTCGCTTTCTCGCTGGTGCGACAAGGGCCTCTGAAGTTAAGTAGGCTACATATGACTGTTGCCTTCTGTACTGTCGATTATGTACTTGTTACTTGTTAACACAGCATTAACTCAGGGATTATACACAGTATACGTAATAGCACCGCTGTTAAGTACCCGCATAATAGGTAGGGGCAAAAGTATTTTCTTATTTTGAATGTATTGTTAGTAATCAAACCTCTTTGGTTGTACTGCTGGTTTTAATACCATTGAGTGTTGACAAAATGAACGTATGTGACAAAGAAAGTGCGTACATTTTAAAGTTTTATTACAAAAAAGGTAAGCATGCGACGAACGCCGCCAAAAAAAAGACGTTTCGGTCACTTTAAAACTCTCTAGGAAGCAAAAAATTAACCTTAAAAGAACACAGTGTAAACTAGCTGTCAAGTTTTTTGATCAAAAATCTCAAAATTTTTACAACAATGGGATCATGGCACTACTCACAAGATGGCAACAAGTCATCGATGAAAACGGCACATATAGTACAAATAAAGAAAAAAAAATTAAAAATCATACCTAAAAATGTATGAAAAATACGAAAATACTTTTGCCCCGACCTTATATATCATAAAATGTTAATGCTCGCGTGTTATGACGTGAACATAAGAAATTGTTGCGTGCACCTGCCATTTGAAAGGTCGTTAGACTTTCTTATTGATAGCCGTAGAACCTTGAAAATTTTAATTGAATTTATTATAGTTATTTCAAGCTTGGTCGTATTTTATTTAACGGTAATAATATATAGGTTTGCAGATATTGCTGTAGTATGTCGATTGTGGTTCTACAGCTGATAAGACCTTTCAGTAAGTGGTAAAGCGGCGATATTATCTTTAAAAGAAATTTATATAAATAGCGGAAAACTAATTATTTTTCAAATTTTCGTAAGTATTTTGAAGTAGAAGAGAATAACATAGATTAATATTTTTAACCCCGACGCAGAAACGTCAAGGTGTTAAAAGTTTGACGTGTCTGGCTGCGTGTGTTTTGTGTGTGTGTGTGTGTGTGCATGTGTGCATGTGTGTGAGTTCATGCGTGCGTGCGTGTGTGTTCGAGCGTGCGTGAGTGTGTGCGGATGTGTGGGTGCGTGTTTGTGTATGTGTGTGTGTCTTTCTGTGGCATCGTAGCTCTATATTTGGATTAATGCACACTTCAGATTAAACCTTCGCGCGTGTCAACACGTAGCTTAAAATAGTCTTACAATGTATTGGGTCGTCTTAGAAACTCAATCTGTAAGTAAATTGATTATAAAGTATTTAACCTACAATTCTATTAACGCCTCAGGGTATATTTCGGGACTTAATTGCGAGAATTATTAAAAGCGTCCTTTTTAACCTTTTATTCGATCGTGATCACGATCGGTGCAATGCGATCGAAACGTCGGGTAAGGATAAAGTATAAAAATCGCGAAAGTTACTCATATTAAGAATGCCCCTAACGGGCCTATAAAAATATATCCGAATTTACAAACGTTATTCAATTTTAAAATGACTTAACTGTTACTAAAGACAGAAATACTTTTCATCACGAAAAGTGTTCCTGTTAAATTAAAATTAAGTATCATTTGAGTATTAGGAAATTTAAAAACCCTGAAGAGAACCATTTTTTTTAAAGTATTAATAAGGACTTGTAAATGTAATGTTCCTACTGAAGCAGGGATTCATTAAGGATAGAATTTTTACTTAATTTACAAAATTATCGTATACACATCACTTACTCATTGTATAATATGTAGGCCACTAATGCACAAAAATGTATTCGTATGCAGGTAGTAGTATTATTAATCAGCATTTTCATACATAGGTACATTTAGCCTGAAACTTAAAACATTAATCATCATTAGTAGGCAAAGGCATATATTTATTTGTGCAAATTTTCACTATCTAAATTATGTCAAACGTCTGAACATTCATTTATATCCGCTTGAAGATAAAAAAGTAATCCTAAGAGGCTATTATGTATTGATCCGTACGTTGTTACTAACACATACAGAATAATTTTATAGGGAAATTATTCAATCACGAGGCTAACTTTGGATTTCAGAATTCTCCTTAATGAACTAGCTTGCTCAACAAATTACTTACGTACTAGGAAGTTCTATAAAATCCTATAGGTATCTCATCAATAGTATTCGCTAATGATTTAAGTGAACACATTGGGGCGCCTCACTGTGGTTCAAAAGTCGATTCTATCGCGAATTAATTATTAAAACCACAGTGACTAGAGTGACTGAAAAGTATTCATGGTTAATAGTTAATTAAGTATACTATACCGCAACAGTTACTAGTTATGTTAATTGCGTATTAATGTGATACCTCTGTGTATAGCAAACTTATGTTTTTCAATATTTACTCTAACAAATAGGTGATAACTTCAAGCAATTTCTTTTAGTGGTTATTTTGAAAATACTGTATCTTATAATAATAATTATAAAATTTATTAAAAAAACTTTTGCAAAGATACAAACAATTGGTACATACATAATAAAAACTTAGTTCTTAAAACAAAAAAAAGGTATAATTATTTTATGGTTCATAAGGTTAAGTAAAATATAGATAATTATATTTGATAAATAGCTATTGATTATGATGTTATTGTGTTGTTTAGGTGTTACTCATCGTGTTTGTTGCTGACATTGATCAGCAACAAACACGATGAGTAACACAACACCACCATCTAATGTTATGACATTGGTAGGTAAACTAATCAATCTTAAACTTATTAGCACCCATTCTTTCAATCGAAGAATTTTTGTATGAAGTTACCTAACATTTTTTTCTTACTGAATGCTACAATCCTAAGATATTGCTTAAAGATACCTATTTGAAGAATGACATAAAACTATAAAGATGATAAACGAATCACAATAAAAGTCAAGAAAAATAGAACATTTTGGAAAAAAAAATTGAAATCAAATGGAGGACGAAAAATGACAAACTTTGATTTTAACAAAAAAATAATAAGTGAACGAAAGTATTTCTTTTTAGTGTTGTGTTTAAAGCGAAAACTGTAATTAAAATTTTATTACAATTGGAATTTAATCATGATAAAATCGACTTTTGAACCGCAGTGCGACTTGGTGATATCTAAACGATACTTACGTACTTTGAACATTGCTTGACAGCCCTCGGGATAAACAATAAATCTTTGGCATACCGTTTATAACAATGCCAAACAAAACATTGGGTTTTTTTTTAAATCATTACTATTCGGTCTCATCTCGTCGTGCTTGCTACATCATCACCTGTTCAAATGGAACGAAAGTATTAAGATTCATTTGTACAAATACATTTTTTAGGTCTTCATATAAAATACCTATTCATTGTTAAATCAAATAGACAAACAAAATTGGGAAAGATTATACTTTTTCATATGTCTATCATGTATATCAAAATCAGTGTTCGTATCCTTTCGAAAAGCGTTGATCGGATTGTGATTAAACTTTGGTAAGGTGTCCTAGAGACGCCCGCGAGGGTTTCTGCCACAAACAACGGCAGCTAAGCTTGCCGGATTATGTAAATAAAATTAACAGATATCAACTAAACTTCATCATAATTCGCACATCAATCAAATATGTATATTTTCATCGCATTGGATGCATGAGCTCACCGGGTCTCCCTCACTCTATCAGTTTGTCCCCAGGATGGACCAGGACGGCAGTCTGAACATCAGCTACGACGAATGGCGGGACTATTTGCTGCTCGCGCCGGCGACGGACATACACTCGCTCATACATTTCTGGAGACACTCTACAGTAAGTGTTAGATTATAAAATAGTTTTTGAATGCGGTCGCAGAATCGGAAACGTGATTTAGAAATGAAGGGTGCATCTAGCCTTCGTCTTGGATCTGGTCTTCTTTCTATTCATATCTTCTATTCTATCACCAATATCGCTTGAAAAGCCAACGTAACTATAGGGGAAGGGCCTGATACCAAAATGTTTAAGTGGGCAATTTTTTAAAAACCCTGTTAAGATTATGCTCGTCAAAATCTAAATGGTATATAAAAAACATTTGTATCATCAAACGCTTATGATTGGAAAATGCTTACGAATTAAATTATATTTCTTTTGTATTGATCTCCTAGTCACATAACACTATCTTTCCGAGTCTGCAAACCTAAATTAAAGAAAATGTAATTAAATATTTTCTTCTCATTTCTATACTGTTCGCCTGTAGGTTATAATTGTCTACTACTTTTCTACTAACATTATAAGCATTTGCTTGTCTTAATAATGAAATAATGTTGTTTCTGACATGAAATAAAAATGTCTGGCACTCGGGGACTGCCGCGGTAAAGCTATAGCATAGCATTTTTATCAACTTATGCAATTATATTTTTTTATTTATGCAGATATTTTTTTTTTATTACATTTCGGAGCAGCTCGTCTCGATCCGTGCGAGCTTCGTACAGTCGTACCATATACATATCTCGGCCGAGCTACATGGTAGGCGGAGTGAGGGGTGTTAGGTTTTATTTTCGTTGCGGAATTTCCTGATGCGGTCGCCGCGCTCAAAGCCCGCGATAAAAGCTATGCAATAGCTTAAAAAATATAGGTCTGTAGTAGTAGCAAAGCGTTAAAACATTCCTAAGGTAACCCGGCACCATATTTCTATCTTAGTGGACACGGTTCTTTGTACCTTAAATATTAAGTAACTACAATTCAAAGGGAAACCGAAACGAATGCTGTTCTAAGGGCCCTTCGCAACTGGCCGGTACTTAATTTTAACAGGTGTAAAAAAAAACGTTGGTTATTACAGTACAGTACTGTTTGACTGGTTTTTTTATGCGAATAAACGAAGAGACGAGTATGTCGTGAGATGGTCGCGCATCACTCTAGCCCATAACAGTATCACTGATATCCTCTGCGTGTATGACAGCCTCTGTGGCGCGGTGGGAGTGTATCCGACTGCTACGCAAGAGGTCGTGGGTTCGATCCCCACCCAGGATAAAACTTTGTGTGATGAGCACGATGGTTTATTCTGTGTCTGGGTGTTATTTATCTATAATATGTATGTATGTAGAAATATATAAGTATGTTTATCGGTTGTCTGGTTTCCATAGTACAAGCTCTGCTTAGTTTGGGATAAGCTCAGATCGCTTTGTGTGAGTTGTCCCAAGATATTATTATTATCCAAATCCTTGTTTGGTCTGTGATTGACAACGTATCAATGTCTCGAATAGTTTTTCGTAGATAAGTTACTGTACGAATAAGACACAACAGAGTAATGATAAATGATCACATAGGTTGCCGGGAAATTCATATGTACTTTTTCGACTAATTTTACTAGAACAACCGGATCACAGCGCTTCAGAATTTATCCGATTTTTGCGGTATTTAAATTAACCCCAGCGCCAGTAGTATTTTAATCTCATTAAATCCATACTAATATTATAAATGTGAAAGTAAGTCTGCATATCTGTCTGTTACGCTTTAACGCTCAAACGGCTAAACCGATTTAGATGAAATTTGGTATGGAGATAGTTTGAGTCCCGGGGTAGGACATAGGATAGTTTTTTTTTGCGATAACCGACATCCACGCGGGCGGAACCGCGGGCGAAAGCTAGTTAATAATAAAGAATTGTGCCTTTGTGCAATTTTGGTTTTGTCCCGATATTTATTTAAATTAACTCAGGTGCGGATCCAAGGGGGGGGGGGGGTGAAAATACCATTTGGTATATTGTTATAGTATACTAGGTAGCCCGCGCAACTTCGTCTGCGTAAACTTTCCCCGTTTTTGCAACATTTTACCTTGCTGCTCCGCTCCTTTTAGTCGTAGCGTGATGTTATAACCTTCCTCGATAAATAGGCTATCTAACAGTATAAGAAATTTTCAATTAGGACCCGTAGTTCCTGAGATTATCGCGTTCAAACACACAAACAAACTCTTCCGCTTTATAATATTAGTATAGATAGTTATAAATGTTACGGGTGGGCAATCCTTATCACTTAGGGGTATGAAAAATAGATAGTAGCCTATTCTCAGGCCTACTGAATCTTTATATATATATTTCTTATGTGCGTGTGTGACTGATTTTGATGAAATTTTTTGTGTGAGTTCATGGGGATTCGAGGATGGTTTAGAATCACAATTGAACCCGATTTACAAAAAAAAAAAAGAGTTGAGACGAAGTTCGCCGAGACAGCTAGTATACATATAAAATTTCATAAAAATCGGTCAAGCCGTTTCGGAGGAGTATGGTAACTAACATTGTGACACGAGAATTTTATATATAAGACTAGCTGACCCGCGCAACTTCGTCTGCGTAAATTTTCCCTTTTTTCATTTTTCTTCCTTTTTTTTTTTACAACATTTTTCATTGCTGCTCCGCTCCTATTGGTCGTAGCGTGATGTTATAACATATAGCCTTCCTCGATAAATGACATACATTTTCAACAATAACATACATTTTCAATGCGGCCCAGTAGTTCCTGAGATTATCGCGTTCAAACAAACAAACTCTTAGGGATATGAAAAATAGATGTTGGCCGATTCTCATAGATACCGGATAAGCACAAAAAATTTCATCAAAATCGGTCAAGCCGTTTCGGAGGAGTATGGCAACGAAAACTGTGACACGAGAATTTTATATATTAGATATTGGCAATTAGGTACCTGTTTTGGGGGGAATTTTAAATTTTGACACTAGACCGGTGTGATTTGAAAAGCAATGGCCTAAGTCATGCGAGCGACTCACTCAAATTGCAGTCCCCAGAACGAAGTTCTGGATCCGCGCCTGTATTATCTACCAGATCCTTAGGTTCACGGTGTGGCCTGAAGCACTAACCACACCGCAAACTAATTATAGCTGTATGTTTTAATACTTCACAAAGGAAACTCCAAAGCTACACTTAATACAAAATATTGTATCACACACCTGTTTTTCGAAGATTTAACCTTCTAAGGAATGCTCTGCTTTCTTGCCAACGTAGACTACGCTTTAGTTTAATCGTTTAAACATTGTAATATTACACATCCTAAATTATGTTTACGTTAATATCCAAATATATAAATATAAAATATCCTGGGACATCACACACGGCCATCTGAACCCAAACTAGGCAGAGCCTGTACCTACTATCACAAACTGACAACTGATAAACGAATACATCTAACGAAGACGAATAACGAAACGAATCATCACTACATAGTATAAAACAAAGTCGCTTTCTCTGTCCCTATATCCCTATGTATGCTTAAATTAAAACTACGCAACGGATTTTAATGCGATTATTTTTAATAGATAGAGTGATTGAAGAGGAAGGTTTATATGTATAATAACATCCATTAAATAGTGGAGAAATAAGGAGTGGAGCAGCAATAAGAAATGTTGCAAAAACGGGGAAAATTTAGGCAGACGAAGTTGCACGGGTCGGCTAGTCTTCTAAACTCGAACTCCTCCGATTTGGATATTTTTTTTTATATATTTGGTAGGTATGAAAATAGATCGTAAAGTTTTTTTAATTTTTTTATCGCCATTTTTGTATGATTTGCGAAAGCGGGGTAAATTGACGCAAAAGAAGTTGCGTAAGTTAGCTAATATTGTGTTAAATTACACCCAACACTGAGTAAATAACTGCTCCTCACACAAATGTTTATTTAAGGTGGTCATAGTTCCCCTGACGCCTCATAGATGTATGCTCGTACAACTCTTTATCTTTTAGTACCTTACCTATGACTTTGACGTTTGCTCGTTTTTTGCAAAACGTCGCTTTCTAAAAATGAAACCTAGCTAGATTGATTTATCGCCCCCGATAACCTCTAAATACTAATTTCATGAAAATCGCTGGAGCCGTTGCCGAGAAATAACCCGTCCGATAATGATGTTATATTAAAAACGTTATAGCATGTACAATTCACTTATTAATTATACATATTATTCTTCCTTGCTTAAATTTTACAACAACGAGAGTTTATTTCTATTATATAATCCTATTTGCACAATCACAATATTATAGAAGAAAATCTATATATAACAAAACGTAAATATTTATATCTGTTATGTACCTACGTTGTTCGCTTTGCTGTACTAGTAAGGGAGACGCGGAACATCGACTTTAACATAAACAACACCAGATGAGATTTTTATTTAAATTTATAAACAAGACTATGATATGCTAGTAGTTTTCATGACTATTTTCTTTTTCGACTTTAAAATTTCAAAGCACGGGTTTAATATTCCATGAACGGATTTTAGGTACAGGTTATGTATCTGTTCATACCTTTCCGGGTAGCCATAAACATAAATAAGTTGGTAAACCTACCAGAACATAATCTCCTTATAAAAAACTATCAGTTGTAACCAAATTTCTTCAGTTTTCAAAAGAGTGAGGGGTATGAAAAAAAAATGTGTGGCACTCGGGGACTGCCGCGGTAAAGCTATTGCATAGCATTTTTTATCAACTTAAGCAATTAAAAAAAAAAAAAAAAAATTTTCTTTTCGTTACATTTCGGCGCAATCGTATCGATCCGTGCGAGCTTCGTGCGGTCGTACCATATACCTAGTCTAGCCATAAATATTGTTACGAAGAAAAAATATTTTTTTTTATTGCAAATAATATTTATTACTTTTACAGTGTGTTAGTTTAATACATAAATAAAAAACAATTCAAAATATAAAAAGCTTATTCGAAGTGGTCTCCATTGGCTGCAACACAGTCCTTTAAACGTTGAGGCCAGTTATCAATAGAAGCACGCACTCTTTCCATGGGAAAATTCTTCACTGCCAATCGTATGGATTGTTTTAGGGAGTCCAAATTATCATGGCGTTTAGAGCAAGCCATACTCTCTAAAACTGACCATAAATCATAATCCAGCGGATTAAGATCGGGACTAGACGACGGCCAGTCTTCAGCTCTGATGAAGTCCGAAACGTTCACTTCCAACCAAGACTGCGTGGACCGAGCTTTATGACCCGGCGCTGAGTCTTGTTGGAAGGACCATACTTGGTTATTGAACATGGTGTTGTTAAGGGGTTTAACTACCTTCTCAAGAATGGTATCTTGATACACTTGTGCCGATGTTTTGATACCTTTTTCACAAAAATATGGCTCAGTCACTCCTTCATAGCTAACACCCCACCAAACCATCACTGAAGTCGGATAATGCCCACGTTGCACTCTGTCGACTAATTGGGAAGCTTCCTTAGAGCTTTGAGCATAAATACGGTCATTTTGTTTGTTAAAATGTTGCTCAACTGTAAAGATTTTCTCATCCGTAAACAAAATTTTTCTGTGACCTCCCTTTACGTACCGCTTCAGTAGTTGCTTCGATTTTACCACCCTATTCTTTTTTAAATTATCAGTTAAAAAATGACCAGTGCGTCTCTTATAGGCTGCAAGTCCTAAGTCATCTTTTAAAATGCGTGACATGGTTCTGGGTGCTATCTTCATCTCCCGAGATAAAATCTTTTGCTTTCGGACAGGATTTCTTCGAATTCTTTCCCTTACTGCTTTGACCACCATTTTCGTACGAACACTACGTGGACGGCCAGATCTTTTTCTGTCACAAACAGAGAAGGTCTCATTGTACCTATTAATAGCCCGGTACACAAACATTTGACTAATACCAAGCGTATGGAGAGTTTTAAAAATTACATTCGGCTCCATACCAACTTTGTGTAATGCAATCACAGCGATTCGGTTTTCTTTATCACCCCACTCCATTTTAATATAGCAAAATATTGTACAATGTATTGGCGCCAAAATTAGAAAATACAATGAACAATCGTATAAAAATGACAGATTCCAATTTCAAATGTAATATCTTTCTTATTTTTAATTGTAACAGTATTTATGGCCAGACTAGGTACATATACGTTAAGCGAACGCTCGGCCGAGCTACATGGTAGGCGGAGTGGGGGGTGTTAGGTTTTATTTTTGTTATGGAATTTCTTGATTCGGTCGCCGCGCTCAAAGCCCACGATAAAAGCTATGCAATAGTTTAATAGTCATGAACGCTTTTCGATAGGGCAAAGCTATCTTAAGCGTGTTTATAAATTTGGTAAAAAACTTGTCTCATCTGGTTATCAGATGGTTGAAAGTCAATATTCAGCGTCTCTTAGGCCATATTGGACGCAAGATGTGTCGAGGTCAGGGATCGTACAGATAATGTGATGTCGTTTCTTCGACAGTATCGACCCTACCTGCCTGTTGCGTATGGATGATGCATGATAATCACTACAGTACGCACTTCCTTTCAAGCCACTTATTTCCAAGTCAATGTATTGTTTGTTATGAAAACGGGAATGAAAAGGGGGCCTCCATTTAATTACGTGAGGCGTTTAGCGGGAAGGAGGAGGGGGGGAGATAGTGGGGTCATGGCAATTCTCACGTAATAATTTCAAATGACCAGAGCAGTAAAATTGAGGGCGGAGGTACTTAGGCGGTATCGGGTGAAAGGATTTGCACACCCACGGCGCGCGAGGTAGTTACGGCGAAAATTTTGAAATCTCTCACGTAAATTAGATAGGGGAGAAGAGGTCCAGAATACGCCAAAATCACCTCACATAATTTATGAACGCCCCCTAATTGTTGTGGCGAAAGTACAATGTTTCTATCGTAGTTTCTGGAAGCAAAATTATTAATTTCAATAATGGACTGTAACAATGTTCTTCCAGATTTTTTTGCGTTGTAATCATCTACAGTCTTCTTATTGTCTGTCCTGCCTTTGATGATTTTTGTTTGTTTTGCAAATAGCAAAGCAACTTCTAGTTTCTCGAAGCTGTCGGACACTTTAGAATTGAAATAAAACGACAATCAAGATGTTATTTCATATTTGTTTTTAACAGAATGATGACGAATACTTAAACGCAACACAAATAACACTTCAATCAATTTAAAGTAGTAATAGATTTAGTGTGTGATACTTGGTTATTTTCTTATACACGGTCTTGTATCTATAACTAAAGTTTTAATTTATAACAATTATATCGCAAATGTACAGTACATTACAGGTCAAGACGTTCAATCTATATATATTAAATTCGTTTTCCTGACTGACTAATGGTGATGGTGACCCATCATATACGCACAACCTAAATATTCCTTATATAATTTAAGCATCCGGTAGGAACGGATTTTTGTAAATTAATTACTATAATTGCATTTTTGAAAGATAGAAAAATTTGAAGTCCAGAGCCAGGAATCGAACCCGAGACTTCTGTATGCCAATCGAACCACCTATCTGGACCTTTGTGTTGCTGCAACGCACTTTATAGAAGAATATGTAGTATTGTAGCGTAGGCGAATCACATACCTATTACATGACGTATCTGTGACGTACCCGCGCTACGTAACATATTATAAACAATAGATTCTGCATAACTGTACCGCCTCCAGGCAGAAACATACTATTGTGTTGTGGTGTGTTGTGACGCGTCAGTAGCCTATCGGGTCCATATTATTTTGTATGGCTAGAGATACGTTAATGCAGTGTGGTGTGTTGGAGAGTGATCTGTCGTGACGCAGACCCCTCACAAGCGTGCCACAACACACTAGATTAATGAATTTCTAGCATTGGGAGTCGCGATTAGGTAGCTAGGTACTCCTAGGTGTTTATTTAAAATATCTGATATGATGTTTAATGCGAAATAGAAAGACGAAACGAAAATAACTTACAAAAAGACGATTTTATACCGAAGGCTCGAACCCACAATTGTCACCAATACTGTATACCGAATTTATGCCTCTAGACCAAATCGACAGGTGACTTCTTCGTCAAATTAGATGTTCATATCTTACGCGCACGCCGCACGGCTTGTGTGTCAAAAAGTGTCGTTACAACTTTTCGTGAGATTTTTTTCCGTCTAGCTTTCCCTTTCACAACGCGCAATAAGGAACTTCGTTCCAATAATAAAAAAGTGTCATCAACATTAAAAATTTAAGGTCCTCTCCTCACGTATTTAACGTGCAATCAGTGCATTATTTCGATTGACACAGAACACGCGTTATTAGTGTGCACACCCGCCCATTCGCTTATACGCGTCGCGACACTCCACAACACAATAGTTTGTTTCCGCCTTAAGAATTAAAAGAGTCTTAACCAACCTCACACGGAACACGCGTTTGCATTTGCCAACCACCTGTTAACTACCCTAAGTCATAGTGGAATCATACCCCTGGACATATATACACACACATATACATATATAGATAACCGACCCTTACTAACATTAGAGGCTACAAAATATGCAGAGGAATGGATAACCTCCAGATTTTTTAAATGTTTTGTGATTGTGTGTTTATCAACTGTTGTTTGAAGGCAGTGCAGTATCTAAAACAGTGTTGAACTCTACGCAATGCATAGGTGCCTTTATTCCACAGATTGTAGTTTTTCCTAGCCTACAGAATAACATCTCTGTATTTAAGTAAAACAACACATTTTTGACTATTATCTAAAGTAAAAATCATAAAGCGGAAGAGTTTGTTTGTTTGTTTAAACGCGCTAATCTCAGGAACTACTGGTCCGATTTAAAAAATCTTTTTGTTGGATAGCCCATTTATCGAGGAAGGCTATAGGCTATATAACATCACGCTACGACTAATAGGAGCGGAGTAGCGACGAGAAATGTTGCAAAAACGGGGGAAATTTACGCATACGAAGTTGCGCGGGACAGCTAGTTAAAAATAAAATAATTACATAAACAAAAGTGGCGCCATCCCGCTATCGACAGATAAGACATCTAACGGCCGGTCTCAATAATCTACCTATTATTGAGATGGATTTGGCTACTAGAGGTAGAATTTTGACATATTTTGTATGGAGCTTATGTCAAATATATACCTCTAGTAGCCAAATCCATCGATAGTTAGATTACTGAGACCAGACGTAAGTAAGGCGACACTATCGATTATGCACTGCATTTATTGATAGACCACACTACCCACGTCAAAACTTACAGTAAGTAGATAAAACTTAACAGAACAACAGACTAAGCATGGTCACTGAGAGACACGGTTTATCATTTACCATGAAATCAAACGAGTCATAAGTCTATATTAACAAGTTCGCATGTACTTGGACATATTAGCTTCAATATGAGACTGATGTTTATCGTCAATTTACCAAGTAGTCACGCAACATTTACAGCGAGACTAAGTCCATCACTTATCTAATCCCGCTTGTTCCTTTGGTGCTAAGGTCTGTTTGTCTACTGCCACTTGCCTACAGCCAAAATACTTATTTTCATACCTTTTGTTTTGATCTACATCTATACTAATATTATATTTTTTAAAGAAAGATTTAAAGTTTGTTTGTAATAATTCTAAAGGAGCTATTTTATTATAAAAAAACACCGGGATAGTGCATGTCGGGCCACTTACGTTTTTTTCACATACTCAACATCAACCATTTAGCTGGCAGGGGGGGACACTTGACTCTATCAAAAATTTGCACTTTCTTAATATTTCACAAACGGATCCCTAAATCTAAAAATGGTCTTCCCAACCCCTAAACGTTTTTAAAAGGTCTATCTAACGATACTCTATACGATGGGGTAGGTGAAAAAAAAATCATATCACCACTTCACATTTAGGGGAGGTACCTAAAAACTTATTAACAATTTTATTTTTTCACTTTGTCGGTGTAAATAAATATGTGTATATTATGCGCAATTACAGCCTTCTAGCACTAACAGTCTCTGAGTAAAGCTGTGGACGGACCGACGGACGGACATGGCGAAACTATTATGGTTCCGTTCTGCCATTTTGGCTACGGAAAATTGCATCAAATTTAGAGCTTTCGGATTGGTTGAAAGTAGAAAAACTATGCTGGAATAGTAAACAGAAGCTCCTTAAACCCTTCTAAAATTAATTTCTTGCAAGTGCCGCAAGGGTGCACTGGACGAGATTGCAGTAAGTAGGGCTCTGTTTTCTGTCATTTCTGTCTGGGCCAGTTATGCCAAAATGTCGCTGCAGTTAAAATAGACGAATTAAACAGCGAAGACGAAAAATAAATTGACAATCCGAAACTGAGGACATGGTATCTAAACAAGAGTTGTTTCACCAAGAAGTTTAACAGGGACCCTAAAAAAAGTAATATATATATATATATATATATATATATATATATATATATATATATATATATATATATTTTTAAATAGGCAAAGAAGTCATGTGTATTAAATTAACGTTGTGTGATTTCACCCTAACGTGCCATAACACTATTAAGAATTTTAATTATTTTTAAATCTTACATTTGCATTATATAGCATAATACTTACTCTCACTTCAGTTGACACTTTTCTCTCTACACAGAAGAGGCAGTGTAGAAGATAAGCTTAATAACAAATATTTTTATGTGATACCTGGTAACCTACCTATAATCTACGTTAGCAACACATACGAGTATGTGTCACTCGCTGTAGTCGCGGGGTATCACTGCACGTTGCCGACCCTTGACCCGTTACTGTATTTACACAGAATACCCTCTCGGTATTTTGTGTTGTGGTATTTATCTGTTTCACAATAATAAGCACTCCTGTTACCTTCTACATTATTACAACGAAACGAAAGCTTTATATAGAACACACGGACCTACGCATAATCACTTTTCGGAGGAGGTTTTAAATCTACTTATGAACTGTTTGGAAGTTCGAAGGGGTTTTGAGTGGACTCAATACTGGCCAAATGTGTACAACATTTGTCCACATTCGTGTGTACTTTTTACAATTTTGGGGGAGTGATGAGAGGGGGTTAAACCTGGGTACACCTATGATTATACAACGTGCACCCACTGTGAGACCTATGTGTGGAACGTATGTTATTACTATGTTTAAAAATAACCGGCCTATTGACAATCTTACAAATAAGAACCTTGGTAGCAGCCATCACAGTTAGAGATTATTGCTTTGGCATTGCGCAGGTTACATGCCAATCAAATTACAACCAATATACGATTTATGCAACCGGACGATCATCCGACGGAAGAAGGGAGGGTGGGGTGAATTGCGCACTGCGTTCAAACTGCTCTTATTGAACTGTTTGTTACTTCGGCAGGGCCGGCTGTTGTCTACCACTCAATGCATAAAATTAAATAACATTTTATCATAACACGTTTTTTAGTTTCGTGCCAAAATTAATAAAATGTAACACTTGTGGGATCACTTTGTTGTCTATACGTTGATATAGGAGTTGTATTTAAAGTATGTTAGTTGTAATTCAAAGCTTGGCAGAGTTATCTATTATAATTCTGCCAAGTTTGATGTACAAAATATTGGGAGCTTTTTTAATTTTGAGTGTCATGCGTTAAGAAATAGCCAGTGACGTTTTGCTAAACGGATACCTTAGAAATAAATATTTTTCTAGCTTGTGGTTTACTATACACTTTTGGTATAACACACACAAGGACATCTGATTCAAAACTAGTCAAAGCATGTTCTATGGCAACCAGACAACTGACAAACATTCTTACATATTTCTGAATGTATACATATTATAGATAAATTACACCCAGACACAGAATAAACAATCTTGCTCTTCACACAAAGATTTACTCTGGGTGGGAATCGAAACCACGACCTTTGGCTTAGCTGTCAGGGTCACTTATCACCGACCAGGCATGTCAAGGCATAATTTATTATACCTGATCCATCCATCCACTGCACCACAAATCTGTCATATGGAATTTCTGTTTTTTTTTTAAACTACTTTCCGTAAAACGATTTTTACAGGAGGAAAATTAACAATAACACTGTCTAATAGTTTATTATTTTCGGCCTTCGATCATTCAATAGTCTATTTTATAGTAGAAACTTGGAAAGAGAAGAACAAGTAAGTTAATACCGCTTCCATCATGATGAACTCTGTTCTTAGGTTGTTATAAGAGAACAAATTTTAAATACTTTGTTATCTTAGAAAGCAATAGCTACTCTTGTGATTGACAGTATTGTTGATTCTACATTCTAGCGTTACCGGGCAATGGTCTAAGATGCAGAAGGCATTTGATCAAATTTAATATTGGACATTGTTACCTTTTCGATAGCCCTATGTGTGTAACTGCCAGAAGCGCAATAATAACGTCATCAATCAGGGTCGGTGGGCGCGGCTGACAGGAGCCGGTT